>JAMJFZ010000435.1:22717500-23455000 GCA_026225945.1 Cricetomys ansorgei | reverse complement strand
ATTTCTTTGTGTAGCCCTGGCTGTTCTGGAACTTTGTAGACCAGCCTGGACTTGAACTCAGAGATCTGCCTGCCTCTGTTTCCTGAGATATGAAATGCTTTCTTTTATAAGAGTAGTCTTGGTTGCAGAAGGAAGCAAGGCCTCCCTAAGAACCGACTGCCAGGATTTAAAACAGGGGCAGTGGTCACACAGATGTGAAAGCTGATACCTAGGAACAGATGACGTCACGAGAGCCAACCAGCAAAGGACATTTCACCAAGATCATGCTCAAGAGACGAATGGGAGTGGGGTGGGGGGCGATGAGGAGTCATAGGGGGTATAAAGTGTGCCCTTTGTCCTGAACAAAGAGAGTTTGCTTGTCCATGCATATCCTGGAATCTGGTCTCTTGATTCCGTGCTGGCTCATCCCCTGGGTGGCAGTGGGAAGACAGGGCCAGAGGTTCCAGGCAGTAGCTAGGAGTGCCCCCCAGGGTGCCCCCAAAAGCTATACTTGGTCATGGTCTTTACAGCAACAAAACAGTAACTAAGACAGAAGTTGGTCCCAGGGAGTAGGGTATTGCTGTTACAAGTCTGATCACGCTTTTTGTTGGAGAAATATGGAAGGCTTTGGGACTTTGGACCAGAAAAGCAGTTGAACAATTTAAGTAAGGTTTAATGGGCCATCCTAGTAGGAGCTTGGAGGACTGCAGTACTGAGAGCAATTTGGACTGTGGAGGCCCAGTCCAAACCAGTCAAGAAGCTTCAGAGGGAAAGAACATCAGCAAATGGCCTGGAGACCATTCTTGTGATATTTTGACAAAGAATGTGGCCGTTTCCTGCTCTTGGCCAAAAAGTCTGCCTGAAGCTAAGTTTTAGAGTTTTGGATTAATGTTGTCAGCAGAGGAGATTTCAAGACAGCCTAGTATTGACTTCGTCACGTGATTACTGGTGATGACTCTTACGCTGATCCGTAATGAAGGGAGCAAGCAGAGCAGAAAGAAATACAAACTGCACAATTTGAGGAGAAAAGGAGCACCAGGAAATGTAATATTGGATCCAAATTTTATGCTCAAATCGATGAGAGGTTCAAAGCAGAGCTTGATGGGAAATGGAATACAGGGAGTGGTGACCTCAGGGCAAGAACCAGCCAGCTAATACTGCAACCCATGAAAGGAAAATCTTTGTGGGACTTCCTTCATTTAAATACTGCCACATGTTTAAAGACCACGGAGAAGGTGCTTGTGCATCAGTCTGTTTGCGTGTGTCCCGAACTCTCATGGAGGCTTCTTCTTTTGGGGGCTGTGGCTGGGTTTTCGTTGAGTCTTTGAAAAAGTCCTGCTTGGTTATTGCGTTTGTCACTTCTCTTCCTGCTGTGACAGCACTCCTGACATGAAGGCTGTGGCAGTTTGAATGAGAAATGTCCCCTGTAGGTTTGAGTATTGAACACTCGGTCTCCACTTGGTGGCGCTGTCTGGGGAGATGGTATGGTCACGCTGGAAGAAGTACAACACTTAGAATGGGCTTTGAGATTATTTGGCCTTGTTTTTTTTTTTTTTTTTTTTTTTTTTTTTTTTTTATTCCCCTTGGTTCACTCTCTCTGTTTTGTGCTTGTGGTTGAGGCTGTGATTTCTCAGCTTTCTGGTTCTTTGCCCAATGTCTGCTGCTTGCAGCAATGATTCTCTGCCTTCATGGACTCTTATCCCCCTGGAACGGTAAGCCCCCCAAAACTCTTTTCTTCCTTAAGCTGCTTTTGGTCACAGTGTTTTATCACAGTAACAGAAAAGTAACTAATAGGAATGGTTTATTTGGGTTTGCAGTTTGAGAAGGGACACTGTCCATCATGCTAGGAAGGCCTGGTGATTGGAGCCTGGGACACATGTGATCCATCAGCAGACAGCAGGGCCAGGTTGTAGAAACCTCGAGGCCTGCCGCCCAGGTGAGTCACATCTGGCTCTATTTTCTAAAGGCTTAGCAAGCTTTTAAAATGGCGCCACCTGCTGGAGACCAAGTGTTCAAACAGACGGACGAGCCTATGGGGAATGGTTCACACATAAACTGTAACAGTTATTACCAATATCCTGCTTTGTGGTTCCTTTTAAAAGGCAGGAGGTTAATCTAATTTTCTCCTATTAAATTTGCTTGTTTTGTGACAGTATTAGCTGGCTGGTTCTGTCCTGAGGTCACCATTCCCTGTATTCCATTTTGCATCAGGAGGGCAGAGAATCATTGCTGCAAGCAGCAGGCACAGGCACAGGAGCAGGAAGCTGAGAAATCACAACTTCATCCTCAGTAGCAATATTCAGTGAAGTGTTTATGAACTACTACTAAATAATTTACTGAATTATATCTTGACTTTAGCTGGAGGCCACCAGGCTCCAGATGATAGCCTGGGTCACACAGCTGGCCCCGGCTAATCTAGGGAAAGCAAGCAGATCTGAACCCGAGAGAGACGTTTGTGGGGGAGGGTGGCAGGTGGAGGAGGGTGGTAGGGAGGTTGGGGAGGGGCGAGAGCAGTTAGTATACAAGGTGTACACACACAAAAGTGTAAAAAAAAAAAATTAAAAAAGATGTATGTCTCGAAGCTGGGTTGCTCTGGGTTAATCTTATTTCTGATGAACACTTAACATCTCCTCTGATTTATGGAATTTCTTTTAGATTATAGTTTTGAATATCGGTTCTAGCTACCGCTAAGCTCCTTCAGGGACTTCAACGCATGGATTTATCTCTCGTGTCTGGCCCCTTCTATTTCTTTCATCATGGTATCTTTTCAAAGTTCTTGCAGCTCTTTTACTGCCTTTCTCTGACAGCCTTTATTAAAATTGCACTGGAGTCTATTCCGCACCAGCCATTTTCTGATTTATCTTTCGGCTGGAAGGTAATTTTGCATTTTTCCTTCCATTTCTTTTCCGAGTTCCATGAATTCTTTCCTTGTTTTGTCCTGTTTTGCTCTTGATATTTAAATCTCAGACTCAAGGTGGTTTTTTTCCTTCTTCATATTTTCAAATGGCTTTTTAGTAGAGTTATTCATTTGTCTGTAACACAGCAATATATTTATCTGAAAGGTTTTAAACTACGTCTACTGATCCATTTCTAGAAAACATGGCTGCCATTTAAGGAGTGGCGTTTGTGGAGAAGGAACTGTATGGTTAAGACTGTACGTATTTTGTTAACAAAGGACACGAGGTGGTGGTTGGGATTTTTGTTGTTGCTGTGTTTCACTAATAAAACTCTCCGGCTCTGGTTTCCTCTGATTTCTTGCACGGCAAGGCTGGCCCTTACCAGGCCCATCTTACAGCACATCAGCTCGTCTCCTTTGGTCTCGTAGTTAATTTTAGTTTTCAGGCCTGCACGGAATAGGCACTCAGTGAACAGCCAGTGGGATTGAATAAAAGAAAAAAATAGCCCTTCTTTACTAAAGGACACTTCCAAATAACTGCCCAAGGAAGACTACCCCGTGTGTATTTCAGCAAAAATGCAGAGGGGATTCATATGAAAGATCTGTCTTTAAAGAGAGGGGTTCAAGGGCACCCAAGCCTCACAGTCCTCCTGTCTCAGCCTCTGGAATTCTGGACATTTATCATCCTGCTTAGACTTTTAAAAAAGTATATTTAGTTATATTTGGATTGTAGACTTACAGGTTTTCTGCTTTGTGCATTTTTCAAAGGCGGGAGGGTGAGTTTCCCCCACCTGATCTGCCCAGCATTTCTTCCCATGTCTGTCCTTACATCAGTTCTCTGTGACTTTACTTTCCCTGGTTTATTGTCGTGATACTGGAGTAAACGACAGGATTTTAAGTTAATGGTGAAAGTGTCTGTCAACCTGTCATCTACTGGTGTCTGGGTCAGGGCGCTTGAGTTTTGGAGGTGTGTGTGTGTGGGGCGATGTGGTACAACATTGCTGGTTTTCCTTTGTCATGTGAGATCTTACATCTCCTTTTCTCATTTTCCCTTTCATCGATTTTCTCTTTTTCTAATTAAAAAACGTACCTTCACTGCCTCGTTGTCGCGTGTGTGGCGGTGAGAGAACAATTCGTGGTGTCGATTCTCTCCTTCCACCATGTGGGTTCCGGGGATCTAACTCGGCAGCAAAAGCCTTTATCCGCTGGGCCATGTCTTCAGCTCAATGTCAGTTCCTGGGATGGGAAGACATGGTCTGGGCTAGCTGACCATGAAAAACCATTTTCTGACATTTTGTTGCTCACGGACATTGGCTCACGGTGATCACTGCTGGGCTCCTAGGCACAGTGGCAGACATAATTCTTGTATGGCAGGGTTTCAGGGTTTCCTGCCTTTTGAGGGAAGGAGGAGCAGAGGAAGTGGTGGAGGGAGATGTGTGGCCCTGCAGGACTGGGCTGGGCCCCTTGCTTGCATTCTGCACCAAACTGGGAGATGGGCCCCATGGCCAGCACCTGCCCTACAGCTTGCTATGTTCACAGGGTGGTTGGTTGGGATGCTCCTTGCTTAGATGTCCTGGACTTCTGGCACTACTGGGGTGATGACATCATGCCTTTAGACTTTCCCCAGGCCTCCCTCGTGGTCCTGGAGACCAGGGCCCAAAGCTCCAGCTCTCTTCTTCCCTAGGTCTTCTTTTTATTTTTATATCATCATCATCATCATCATCATCATCATCATCATGATTATGATTATTATTAGCATACCCAGGTGTCATGGTACTCATACAGAGGTCAGAGACAATTTGCAGGAGTCCGTTCTTTCCATCCACCATACATGTAGATTCTAGGCCTTGAACTCAGGCTATCTGGCTTGGCATTAAACCCTTGTATCCACTGAACCACCTTGCAGGCCCTGAAGCCTTCTTTACTCAGGCATTTACTCCTTCCTGCAGCCCCTCTGGGGAAATGTCCTACTGCAGGGCAGTTCTCTTTGAAGTCAGCGGGGCACTCCTGTGGTGAGCTGCCTGCAAGGAACAGAGCTGGGGCCCCGGGCTTGGCTGTTTCTGTACTTTGAGGACCTGGCACATGCGTGGTATGAAGGCATTCAAAGTCAGGAAAGTGACTTTCAGAAGGCAGCCCACCCGAGCTCAACTCTTCTTTTTTAAGTAAGCTATTTTTAGAGCGCAGGGCAATATATAGACACGAAGAAACAAGGACACTGTATTTCTTCCTAGCACAGAGCACAAGTCTGACCTGTTCCATCGCCAAATCTGCCCTCTGGGGTTTGAGCAATCAGCAATCAGCCTCTGGCTCTGGGCATCTGCAGGAAATAGCCTTTTCAGGTGTGAGGAAGTCAGGACTCTGATGGGACGGGAGTGGGGGCAGGGGTTGCAAATATAAACACTCAGCTGTGTGCAGATGGAAGCGGATGGAGTAAAAACCAACCACCACACCAGTCAGGGCAGGAGCATACAAGAACCTGCGAGTCAGAAGAGCTCTTTGCAAGGCCAGGGACACATGCGGTCCTGTAGCCATTCCTGGCTTGGTGTTTCAGTGACATTGGTGGGGGAGGACTCTCACTCTGAGCTTCCTGTGGCTTTTGAAAGTAATCTTGCCTTTTTTCTGCTGGCAGTCTGTGCATGAAGCTCAAGTCCCAGCATGCATTTGCTGTTTCCATAGGAGCTGAACCGTGGACCTCTTCCACAGCCAGGGTGTTTGGAGGCATAGTTAGATAGGATGGGTCACAGAGAGGAGGGGAGGGGGAGAAAGAGAGGGAACGGGAGAGAAAAGACAGACAGAACAGAGACAGAGAAATGTGATTATGTATTCCTGTGTGTGTGTGTGTGTGTGTGTGTGGTGTGTGTGTGAGGTCAGAGAGTGATGCTGGGTTGGGTCTCATCCTCTCTTGCTCTCTACCTTGTTCTTTGACATTAGGGTTTCACACTGAACCTGGAGTCCACTTGACCACCAAATCCCTGGGACCTCCTTGTCCCCGCTCCCCAGCATTGATTATAGACACATGCTGCTGCTTTTGGCTTTTACTTGGCACCTGAGATCCAGACTCAGGTCCTCATGCTTCACAGTAAGCACTTTGCCCACTGAGGCACCTCCCACCCCCCAGTCTTGAAGAATCCTTTTTAAACGGCTGCAGTTGATATTCTGGTGCCCTGACCAAAAAGGCCAACCCAGTCTCCTGCCATTTACTGACTGGCACTGCATAATCTGCTTATTCCAGATAACTTCTCACCAAGCCATGCCTCACTGGTGCATTGCATGGACAGAGCCTGTGCCTGAACCCACACAAACCCTCCCTGCCTGGGTGAGTGGTAAGTGACTCTCACCCAAGGTTCCCTACAGGCCCCAGGAGGAGTGGGAAATCTAGGCTTAAGTCCCTGACCCAAGACCCTCCCAAGGAGATGGCAAGGAGAAAGATCAGCGTGTCTGTCCCTGTAGGTCACAGCTCTGCTTCAGAGCTTGCTTTGCTCCCAAGGGTTCAGGAGCTAAGATTTAGGACAGTACTGATTGGTCACAGCAGTTGCAAGAAGTCTCTGTCCAATATATAGCTTGAGCAACCAGGTTTAGTGACACACGTTTGTAATTTTAGCACTCAGGGGGGGCTAAGGCAAGAGGATCCCGGGTTTCAGACTAGCCTGGGCTACATAGCAAGATCCCCCCCCACCCCCCCAACTCTATATTTCAAAAAATAGCTTGACTGAGAAAGAAGGTTCAAAATCAAGGGAAGTGTTATGCAAAGGATGTAGTTAAAATCCAAGTCTTAGGTTTTTAAAAAAAACCGGGCAACAAATTCTGTGTTTCTGAAAGTTGTCAGGCAAGCTGGCTTTCAAGGACATGGGGGCGGGCTGCTTGGCAGCACTAGAGTCTTGGATGAACAGTGTCTCGTGAATCTTTTAAGTCACGGGTATCAGACACAGTGGCTGGACCCCTGGGAAGAACGGAGACAGAGCAATGACCCATTAGATATGATTTAGCTCTCCCAAACTGTTTAAATTCCTTTCACAGATGGGAACATCACGTTGAGCATGCCTCCTTCCTCTCTGATCAGGGAGGAACACACACAAGCTCTTTCACACGCAGAAGAAGCACCTTAACATAGCCTCTGTGCACTTGGGGCATCAAACCCCCGCTGGGTCTCATCTTCAGGCTGCTGAGAGCCGCAGGAGTTTGGGATGAAGGGAACTGAAGCAGGAACAGAAAGAGATGGAAGTCTTGAGAGGGCCTGGGAGAAGACTAACCAAGAGATGTTAAAAGGAACTAATTATAAGCCGGGCTGTGGTGACACAGGCCTTTAAATCCGGCACTCGGGAGGTGGAGGCAGGTGGATCCCTGGGAGTTCAAGGCTGGCCTGGTCTACAGAGTGAGTTCCAGGACAGCTGGAGTTATACCAGAGAAACCCTGTCTTGAAAAACCAAAACCGAAGCCAAAACCAAAACCAAACCAAAACCAAAACCGAAGCCAAAACCCAAACCAAACCAAAACCAAAACCAAACAAACAATCAAAAGGAGCTAATTATAAGGAGCTAATTATACAATCAGGAAAGAAACACCAGATCCCAGGGTGGGCTAGCTCTCTCTATCTCTGTCTCTGACAGTTGCTGCTCATTCTTGGCAATTTGAATATGTAAGGTAAACCAAACCTCCTAGGCGTCCAGATCCAAAGAGCATGACAAGGTGCCTTAGGACCTCAGGGACCCCGGATGTCAGAGGGCTGAGGCACGTCCCCTGCCCACCCAGTGAAAGTGAATGCTTTTCTACATGTGTCTCCCACATCTAGATTCATTCGTTCTTCATTTCCTCACAGTGAAAGACGCCCTTACCCCAATGCCTTAGAGTAGATGTCTTTGCTTTTCCTGGTGGTCTGAAATTCCCCATCTCCTTCCAGACCAGCCGCTTTCTCCAGCCTAAATGAGCCCTGTAGCCTCAAGGAACATCTCTGTCTCATGTCCTCTGTCATGTCTGAGACCTTTCACCTCACGTCTGCGTTTCGGTTTTCAAAATCTTTCAAGACCGTGTGGTTTCACCTTTCTTCTTTCCAGCCTCATTTTGCTTTAAATAGATGCTTTCTTAAAATAAAAAAAGGAAAGACAGAGAGAGAGATGCTACTTTCAGGAGCATTTCTCTTGCATTGTAGGTGATTCTATAGCTTGAACTCTGGTGTCAGGACTGGGTAACAGGCACTTTTACCCAACGAGCCATCTTGGCCCAAAGATAAAAAAGAAAAAAAATATATATATATGATTTTTCTTCGTGGTTTTCCTGTACACCTGAACATGAAATTACTTCAAATTTACGCTGACTCAGTTCTAATACGATACAGCAACGTGACTCTGTGCTGCTCCCCTGCACACGTTACATCCATGCATGTTCCAAACCCTATGACACGGATGTAAAAGTTGCTTTCTTTGACTTCACGTCTTTCAAAGAAGTTAGGAGACCAAAAGGGAACACACAGCGTTATTTTGTTCTCTCGCTGGTCGCTGCCATTTGTGGTTCATTCTCGGACGTAGACCTGAGTGTCCCTGGCTCTCACTTCCTCGCGCTTCAGCCGCCCCCACCCCCTCCTCCGGATTGCTATTGTCGAACACTTTATAGCACTCTTCCTTCACCTGCAGTGTCGCTACGGTGGCCAGCCACCGCTTCAAAGTACTGCGTGGGAAGTTCCAGGTAAACAAGCCGTAATTCCCAAACGGGAGCTGTTCTGAACAGTGTGATGAAGTCCCGTGCTGCCCTGTCACGTCCTACATAGGACGTGATTCATCCCCCCGCCCAGTGTGTCCATTCTGTACACCTCTGGCTCCCTTAGTAGTCCCGGAGGTTCTCAGAACCACTGTCACAGTAAGAGTAGCGATGCAGGAGATGCGGACTCCTCTAGCCGTGAACTGTTCCATCCCAGCATCCCCCTCCGTCGTACCAAGAAGAGGAAGATGAGTACAGTGGAATGAGGTACTCTGAGAGAGCAGGAGCGAGACAGGCCATTCACGCAAGTTTTACAGGATATAGCGGTTCTCAGTTTACTGTTCGCTATTGTTACTCTGTTACCGGGCTTAACTCGTGAACCAAACTTCCTTTATCAGAGGAATGCGTGTGAGGGAAGAGGATGTCACACACGTATGGCTTGGGATTGTCTCCTGTGTCTTGTATCCACTGTGGAGCTTGGCCTCCACAGAAGAGAGGCAGAAGGTATTCTGTGCATTCATTCGCAACAGTGTAGTTTCATAGGTATTATTTTTGCGTTTTTTACGTTAGCAAAGAGGAAAATAGGAAAGCATTTAACTGACCTGCACTTCATATTTCCTACATGAGTACCTTTCGCGGAGCGCTTTGAGTCTTTCCACGTGTTTAAATGATTTCCTGGTGGAGCGGGGAGACGGCAGTGGCTAAGAGCGTGTATGCGTCTTGCAGAGTTCGGTTCCCAGTACCCGTGTTGGGTAGCTCACAAGCGCCTGTACCTCTGTCTCCAGGCGATCCAACCCATCTCTTCTGCAGACACTTGCATGAACTTGCACAGACCATGGCTCTCATACACATAGTTTTAAAAGCAACATAAATATTTAAGCTACTCCTAGTGTGTCTCTTCCTGTCAGCCTGAAGAACGTCCTTTGTTCAAGCTGGCCTTGAACTCTCTCTCTCTAAGATTTATTTAATTTACTTTATATGCGTGGATGTTTTGCCTGCATAGATGCATGTGCACCACACACGTGGTTGCCCGTTGGGTTCCTTGGAACTGGGGTTACCGATATTTGTGAGCCACCGTACGGGCGCTGGGAATCGAACCCAGTTTCTTCGCAAGAACAGCGAGTGCTCTGAGTTGCGGAGCCATCTCTTCAGCTCCTGGCATTGACCTCTTAATTTTATCACCTCAGGCTCTTGAGTGCTGGAGTCACAGCTGTGCCGCACTGTGCCTGGCTCAGCTACATTTTTGAAAATAGTTTTGCCCCATAAAAAGTTCCTAGTTAGCAGTCTTCCCCCTGGACTTTGAACATCGCACCCCACTGCTCTCTGACCTCGACTGCTTCTGAAGCAGACGCAACACTGTTGATCTTGCTGGGGGTTTCTTTGCTGTGACAAGTCATCTTTTAACCTGTCATTTTCATTTTTGCTTGCCATTTCCTCTTTCTCTTTCTTTCTTTTTCTCTGATACAGAGTCTCAGTGAGCATCCATAGCTGGTCTGGCCTTGAACTCACAGAGATTCACCTGCCTCTGCCTCTCCATGCTGGAATCAAGGTTATGCTCCAACACGCCTGGATGGAGTCTTACAGTTGTTTCATGTGTACAGATCAATACTTTCATTAAACTTGGAAAGTTCTAGCTATTATTTCCTCAAATAACTTTTTTTGTTTTATAAACTTTCTATTATATTCACTACATTCTTATTGCCCGATTATAAAGACACACAAAATTAATTTTTAAACTTGAAGCGGCAAGTAAATGATATGAAAAATAATCATATGAGAAATTGGAATACATAAAGATTTCAAGTTTCTATATTCTTGTGGTGTTAATATTATACAAGGTGGGTTTTTTTCTAGTCCCCTAATCCCAGACAAGAGAGCCATGCATGATGCAATGCAGGATAAAGGAATGCATCGCTGGCTTTTCTCTTTAGAGCACACTGTTCTTGCTGCTGTAGGGCTATGGGGATGGTGGGCAGCCAGCAGGAATCCCCTAAACGTCAGATTTTGCTGATATAAGCTTTAACTCTGCTAAGCCACTAAGAATTCAGATTTTGCTAATGCTGCATTAATCTATGTTGCAGAAGTTTATTTCCGGTTATGTTTAAAATGGTTGTTTTGTGCACTGCTGGGGAAAGGACTGCCTAGGCCTTGACATTTGTATTGTCTGTAAGTGTTGGCTTTATGTAAAAGATGTTTGATTGCTCATGATCTGCACGTGCTCACTGCTCTCTGGCAGAGCCAGTATCAATAGAACACCTGAGGAGCTTAGGCATCAGTAAAAACCCCTGAGAGGAGAGGCTCAGGGTTCCAATGTCCAGGATGGCACTTGCCGTGATAGTGGTTCCCTCTGCTGAGGTCTGGCAGGGTTTGCAGTTATGAATATGCTTCCTTGTCTTCTTTGCTGAGCCGCACCATAGGTGTACTGCTCCAAATCTACATTGTGAGAACAAGCACCATCTGTTTATCGCCACCAGTGTGGGAGGAAGTTACTAGAGACAGGAGTCCTGCAAACAGCATCTGTGGTCTGTGTGTTCTGTGAGCAGTGCATGAGATGGCCAGAGGGCTTTGTAGGTTTTGGGAGCGAAGAGTCTTGAAAAATGAGGAACTTGGGATTCTGAGGCAGCCCTCAAAACAAGATTTTGGGAAGAATATAATTTCTGCTTTAGCTCATGCCAGTCTGTTTTCTTCTTAGGTCACCGTTTAGGGTCCTGAACCATAACACAGACACAGGGGAAGCACACCGAGCAAAAGCACTGTGTTACGACCTATCACCAAGTTATCAGACCTGCAGAACTCTACTATTCTATTAATGACGTATCACCGAGTTGGTCAGCAGACCTGCTAACCGGGTCCCGGGACCATTATGAACACCCCTCAAGGTTCCCTGAGCACAGCTCAACTCTCCCTTAGGATGGGTTCATGAGAAGCAACCGAAACAGGGAATCCTCGGTGGGGACACTGAGGCACAGTGTTCTCGGAAGAAAAGAGTGAGGGAAAGATGGCAGAGCAAAGGCAAAGCTGAAGAACAGCCACAGACGAGGGGTGCGCCAGTCTGATGGAAATCAAGGGAATGCAAACAAACCCGAGTCTGTCCCACCTTGGAGCAGAGAGGGCAGGGCTTTGTGACCAGCAAGTACCAGCCAAGCTCTTGCTTGGGTTGGAGAGCATAGCTTCCCAGGTAAGATGCTCCCATTCGGCAAAGGACTGGCGCCACCTTGTGCGGTATGCCCTTGTGCCATATTTGGGAGGATGGTGCGCTGGTTAGGTTTTTGCGTGTTTGGCTTTTATCAACTGTCAAGTCAGGGTCATCTGGGCAGAGGGACCCTTAACTGAGAAAATATCTCAGATTGGCCTGCTGGCAAGTCTGTGGGAGTGCCCAACCCGTTGTGAGTGGTGCTACCCCTGCGTGGGTGGCTCTGGGTTGAATAAGAAAGCATGCTGAGCTAACCATGAGGAGCAAGCCAGTAAGCAGCACCCCTCCATGGCTTCTGCTTCAGTTCCTGCCTCCAGTTTCCTGCCTTGAGTTTCTGTATCTTTCCCTGATGATGAATTGTGTAACCTGTAAGCTGAACAAACCCATTTCCCCGCCCCCAAGTTGCTTTTAGCTATAGTGTTCTAGTAGAAAGCAGTCTAGAACAATCTAGAACGTGTGCTAAAGAGGATCTGAGGAGCACCTCAGTAGTGTCCACCATTCAGAGTGTTTCCCAAAGACACCCACTACGCTGGCCTCCTAACACCTTCAGCTGTGTTTACCAATTTTGGAAGTAAATTGGACCAGGCTTCTATTTTCTTACATGTAAACATTATGCGTCTGCGTCTCATCCATCACTGATGGACTTGGGTTGTTATTCTGTGACCAGAATGAATGAATGCAGTTGCTCAGTTGCTGAGTTTGCTGACATTTCCTGTTTGTTCTCTGCCTGTCTTTCATCCAGTATCTGGGTAGATGCTACTCTAGTTTTTGTCAGGCTTGTGCAATATGATTCTTGCTTCCAGGTCTAATGTTCATGCCTCCAAGATTCTTTTCTTCCTCCCGTCTTGGGGGAACAGGAAGTAGAGATCTTTCTCTCCCAATCTAGTTTCTCCAGGTTGGGCTGTGGGTGTCCAAAATGGTAGAGTGCTTACAGAGATCCTGGTTCAAACCCCGACATGCTTTTAGAGACCAGGAAGTCCAAGATGAAGATGCTGGCTATGGTCATGTCCTTCTTGGCGAATGAATTATTTGCCCAGAGAAGAACAGGATGATGCTTTTGGTCTAGAAGTTATTAAAAATAAACCAAAAACCATGAGGCATCTTTATGCAGAAATCCAGATCTCTGTCGCCAGGTGGAGAGAATCATGGCGATACAGTCTGGGAGCAGAGTAACTCCAAGGAGAGTTCAATGTCCAGCGGGCAGTCTCGCACACACTTTCCCTGCCTAGAGTGCCTACGAGGAGCAGATTCTTCCACTCACCCCCAAACGTGCAGCTGACCCAGAAGCTCCATTGCAGTGAGTTCCACAATATTCTGATTTCATGATTGCTGTGGTTTATTTTATCTTTTAAGAATATATTTTAAAATTAAAATATAATCATCACTTCCCCCTTCCTCTTGTTCCTACCAATCCCTCCCACATTCCCTTCCCACTCCCTCTTAAATTGATGGCCTCTTGTCTTTGTTTATCATTGGTACACATGCACATGTGCACACATACACAGACACATATATACACACACACAGACACACACACAGACACACACACATACACACACATATACACACACACACACACAAACACACAGAAACACACATACATACACAGAGACACACACACACAGACACACACACACACAGACACACACATACACACAGAGACACACATACACATACAGACACATACACCCAGACACATACACACACATACACACGCATACACACACACAGACACACACAATGCACACATACACACATACACACACACTCACAGACACACATGCACACAGACACACACACATACACACACAGAGACACACACACACGCACATGTGCACACACACACAGACACACACACAGTCACACAGACACACACACACACACACACATACACACACATGCACACAGAGACACACACACAGAGACACACACACATACACACACATACACACACAGACACATACACCCAGGCACACACACACACACACACATACACACAGACACCTACACACACATACATACACACACATACACACAGAGACACAGACACACACACACACATAGACATACACACACAGACATACACAGACACACAGACATACACAGACACATACACACACAGACACACACACACACACAGACGATCAAGGGGAAGATGTGGTGGCCAGAGGTTAGATGGTAGTAGACTTGTGCTCTCATGACCCCTGACCTCCTGGCCCTGAGGGAACAGGAAGTAGAGCTTTTAAACTAATTTTTCTGCAGGTTGACGTCTTTCCTGCCTTCCGACTCCCAAAGCGTGTGTTTGTAGACGTGCGTCATGTGTACCACACTCCCTCGAAGTGGTCTTTGTTTTCCTTCTGTCCTTCAGATTGCGAGCAAACAGTCTTGACCTATTTTAAGTTCACTGATTTTTATCTCCATCTTTTATCACCGTGCTGAGTCATCACTCAACTGACTTCATTTCGGTCGCTCTAGAGCTCCGCTTGGCTTTTCTAAGACTTACTGGCCGTCTATGTTCATTCTGTTAATTATTAAACCCTCTTAAGTTCTTGAAATGTAGAGCCTTTTGAATTTATTTATTCAAATGTGTGTGTGTGTGTGTGTGTGTATGCGTGTGTGTGCTACGTGTGTGTTGGTATGTGTGTGTGTCTGTGTGTGTGTGTGTATGCGTGTGTGTGGTACGTGTGTGTTGGTATGTGTGTGTGTCTGTGTGTGTGTGTGTATGCGTGTGTGTGGTACGTGTGTGTTGGTATGTGTGTGTGTCTGTGTGTGTGTGGGTATGCGTGTGTGTGGTACGTGTGTGTTGGTATGTGTGTGTGTCTGTGTGTGTGTGTGTATGCGTGTGTGTGGTACGTGTGTGTTGGTGTGTGTGTATCTGTGAGTGTGTGGGTATGCGTGTGTGTGGTACGTGTGTGTTGGTATGTGTGTGTGTGGTACGTGTGTGTTGGTATGTGTGTGTGTCTCTGTGTGTGTGGGTATGCGGGTGTGTGGTACGTGTTTTTCTCTGTGTGTGTGTTGGTGTGTGAACAAAGGTGGTGGCCTCTCCACCTTAGTTTTTGAGACAGGCTCTCAGAACCTGGAGCTCCCTGACCCAGCCAGCCTGGACGGCCAGCAAGCCGCAGGAATCCTCCTGTCTCCACCTCCCTGGCACATGGATTACAGACATGTATGTACTACTCTGTTTGGGTTTTTCATGTGAGTGGCAGGGACTGACCTCAGGTTCTCATGCTTGCATGGCCAGATCTTTACCAACTGAATCATGCTAAGTCCAACGTTTGGAACCCCTCAAAGGCAAAGCAGGTTTGCTTGCCTCTTCTCTCCCTCAGTGTGTGTTTTCCTGTTTCCTGACATGTTTTATATTTTTGAGAAAGGTTGCACGTTTTAGATAATGTAGCAACTCTAAGTGATGTTCCATGTTGGTTGTTATTTCCCTGTGTGCGGGTTTCATTTGTGTAGGGACTCGGCTGTCGCTCAGTGGCATCTGTGCCCTGTGAAATGCGAGGTCTCTGGTCTTACTCCTTAGAAGGCACAGCCTTTGGCACCCCCTCGACCTCTTTCCCCTAGGCTGACAACGATTTTATCTGGGCTCTCTCTGACTGTTCCCGTGACGTCTTAGTGACTTTTCAATTGCCGTGATAAGACACCATGGCCAGGGTGGCTTATAGAAGAGAGAGTTTATTTAGGCTTACGGTTTCAGAGGCTGAGTCCATGACCATCATGGCGGGGAACAGGACAGCAGGCGGGCAGGTGTGGCCCTGGAGCAGTAGCTGAAAGCTTATGTCTTGATCTATACATAGAATGCAGAAAGAGCTAATTGGGAATAGCATGGGGTTTTTGAAACCTCAAAGTCTGCCCCCGCTCAGAGAGACACTCTTCTAGCAAGGACACACCTCTTAATCCTTCTCAAACAGTTCCATCAACTGGGGGATCAAGCATTCAAATGTATGAGCTGTGGAGCCATTCTCTTTCAAACCGCTACCACTGACGTGGGGCCCTCGGCATCGCATCCGGGCGTCACGCTGTATGAATTGCTAATTGATTTCTCTGTTTTCAACTGAAACCTCCCAAATGAGTCGTTCTAGCCTGACAAAATCCACATATTGCTGCCTAGCTGGGACTCACTCTGCTCCTAGAAGGTCTTGCCTTAGCTGTTTCTTTTCCTGCCTTTCTCTGGGGATTCTAACAGGTCTCACTTTGCTTGTTACAACTCTGGAGCTTCCAGCCTCCTCTTAATTGCTGGCCACGAGTCTCTAATCTCATATGGCTTTGGTGGGGTCCTTAGGCTTGAACTTTCTCATCTGTGTTTTCAGTGGAGTCAGAAGAACTCTTTTCTCGAGAGGAAGTGCTTGTCACTGTCCTGAGGCTGGGTGTCAGGGTGATGGCCTGCTGCTCCTGGAATGACACACTCACTCTACTCTGGGGTAATGGACTACGCAGTGTCTGCCGGTCTTCTTGGTGATATCGTGTCATCAAGGAAAACTGTACTTGGCTCTTGGGCGTGGTGTCTCCTAATGCTTGGAATGCCGCACGTGGTTAAATATCCTTGAAGCTGCATTTAGGCTGTAATCGCTGTATTGAAAACGAAGGCACTAGAGGTTCCCGATCTCACACGTGCACTATGTGCACTATATGAAGGCATCGTAACAGACCCTGACTTGATAATATCACTTAAATTGTGCCTTCTCTCTCTCTCTCTTGTCTGTCTGTCTGACTTTTCTATCCTAAACAACCATGTATTTCAGGCTGGCCTGAGACTCGACACGTAACTGAGGATGATCTTGAACTTCCGATCCTTCAGTCTCCACTTCGGAGTGCTGGGATCAGAGGCCGCAATGTCCGATTTACGTGGTGATCTTGAACCCAGGACTTTGGGCATGTGAGGCGAACACTATTAGCTGAGTTACATCCCCAACCTACATTGGTGGTCTTGACCTCATTCCATGAATGTGCCACCCACTTCAAAAATATTCATATAAACTTCTTTAAAATTTACAACATGGAGTCTGCTGGGCTGCTACCAGCTTTGAGGGGCAGCCTACTCTAATATCTCTTTGGATTACTTGATTTGTTTTCCAAACAAATGTCTGTGTAAACTGTCTCTGACTGCTTCCCTTCGGGAAATCAAGAGCCGAGAGTCCTCCCCTCCCCCAACACTGTACCTCCAGTGCACGCAAGCTGTCTTCCTCACAACTGGGCTCGTTAATCTTAGCGAGATCTCACTCATACTTGCCTGAATTAGAGCTCTGCAGCACAGAGGTGGGGTGGGCAGGATGTGTAATGGTGGCTAGTCCTCTGTCCCAGGAGTAACTGCCCCTCCCTTGGGGCCTGGTGGGAGGAGAAGAGGCTCCACCCTTCAGGTCTTCAGAGGGAGTGATTAGGGAGAGGCTGGTACTCTGGGGCTGCAGCTGTCTCTGTTCTCCTGGACTATAGGAGAGTCCCAAATAAATGCATCTCCGTTTGTTCTATGCCCTCAGACAATTTCCAGGGAGTTTAAAACAAACAAACAAACAAACAAACAAACAAACAAAAATTTGTTTTATGTGTTTGCCTGCATGTGTGTCTGTGCACCATGCGGGTGCCTGGTGCCTTCAAAGGCCAGCAGAGGGCTTCCGGTCCCGTGGAACTGCAGGCACAGTTGGTTGTGAGCCACCTTGTGGGTTCTGGAAATTGAACCCTAATACTCTGTAAGAGCAGCCAGTGCTTTTAACCTCTCACCCATTTCTCCAACCCTAATTTCCAGAGATTTTAAATAATTGTTTTGATAAAAATAACCTTTGCCGGCTATTGCCACTTTGCTGCGGGGAGGGTCTGCAGAGGGCCCCACGGAACTGCCGAGAATGTGTGCCCTTCACTGGAAAGGTGCTTTCGATGGGCACAGAAGTCCAAATGTCCATTTGTTTTGGTGGCTCTCTCCTCTCTTGCTTTATTCCTTCTTGTTGTCTTTCTCTCCCCTCCCCTGCCCTCCCCTCTCCTCCCCTCCCTTGCCCTCGCCTCCTGTCTCCTCTCATCCCTCCCTCCCTCCCGTCTTGTGCTGTTTGTCATTTTCCTCTTTTGAAGATTTTCTACTTATGAATATTCTGCTTAGAACACTTTTGTGTATTTTTCTTCATGTTTCTTTAGCGTTTGTTGAGTTTCTTGGATCTGTGAGCATATTGTTTTCATTAAATTTAGAAAAAAGCAAGCACTGTGTTTCCATTTCCCCCTGTTTCCCTCCCATGGTCCTCCTGGCTGGGGCTCCAACGCTGTGTCCTTCAGGCAGCTTGAGGCTGCGGCCAGCTCTGTATGTTTTTTGAATTATGTTTTTTTCATCTCTGGGCCTTCACATCCTCTTCTTTTTTACTTCATGGTATAACCGATTGCTAATCTTGCTAGTGTATCTTTTACTTCAGGCATTATAATGTTTAAAAAAGATTTAGTAATTTTAAAATTCCATATGCGTAGGGGCGTATCTCCTGCTCATAGGCCCGTGCACCATCTGTGTGAATTAAGGAGGTCAGAAGGGCGCTGGATCCTCTGGAACTGGAGTTACACTCAGCTGTACTTCACCACGTAGGACCAAACTCTGGTCCTCTTCAAGAGGAGCGAGTGCTCTTAACTGCTGAGCCGTCTCTCCAGCCTCCGACACTGCATTTTCCCTCCTACAAGTTTGCCATGGATTTCTCTGTTTTAATGTGTTAAATCTTCTAGCTTTAAAAAATTGGAGTTTAAAGATTCTAATTTTAAACATTTTTTTTTTTTAGGCTCAAAGAGAACGAAGGTATTATTGAAACACCAGACGGACAGTCTAGAACAGCGTTTGAAAACGCGCTTGCAATGTGTGCTATCAGCAAGTAATGGGAAGAAGGAAAAAAAAAAACCAAAAATAAAAAGGGAGGGTTTCACAAAACAGCTCATTAGCTATCTCCGGTTTCGTGGCATGCATAGCATACACTCACAGCTAGAAATGTGACATCATCTGTAACGAACATTTTCAAGAAATGAATTGCGGGGCTGGGATGGGGCTCAGTTGGTGTAGTACTAGCCCATGCTCAAAGCTCTGGTTAGAGCCCTAGCCCTGTATAAACCAGACATGGTGGCGCACAGTGGGAATCTCAGCACTCAGGGCTGGCAAGGGAATAGGTTATCTTTGTCAAGAGCAATTCGGAGGCCAGCCTGGAGTATGCGAGACCCTGTCTCAGAAACAAACAAAAACAACACCCCAAATTAAAAAATGCTGGGTGTAGTGGCACACGCCTTTATTCTTAGCACTTGAGAGGCTGAGGCAGGCAGATCTCTAGGAGTCTGAGGTCAACATGGTCTAGGCCAGCCAAAGCTAGATGGTGAGACTTTGTCTTAAAGCAACCATCCTCCCCAAAAAAAACAACCCCACAAAACCTGAATGCCTATGACTATACAAACATTTTACTCATTCACATACTGACTGAAATGTACGTAACCATTCTTCTATGAAATTCCAAAGCATCTAAAATTATCCCAACCATATAAAAAGAAAACAGATTGAAAATAGTGTTAAGGGATTTCATTACTTGAGATTACAAAATTAACTGTGTGTATAAGTGTTTGAGTCTCTTTGTTCTTATTCCAGCCTTTGAGCTGACTTTTAGTGATGTGGTATCTGCCCTTTATAGTAGAATGCTATTGTAACAGATTCCTAACTTGTAACACTCCCATTGTGCCTTTTTCCAACCCTCTAGCTCGGGAAAGAGAAAGAAAAGACAGAGAGAAAGAAATCTTCACCGCTTTTGCGGGCAGCCTTGAAAGACAGAAAGAGAAAAAGAAATGCTCACGGCTCTTTTTGGCTGTCCTTAGCTTGGAGAACAGGAGCTGCAGGGAGATCTAGCATCTATCAAACCAACCCACCAACTGCCAACTGCCAACTGCCCCTGCTCTCCTTTATATTCTAGGCAAAGTTCCCAGAAGTCCAAGCGGCATGTAATCAGACAGAAAGCTGCACGTGACAAAAAACTTCTTCAAAACGCCCTGCTACACCCCTTCTTAAATCTTCCTTTCATATGAAAAGCATCACGATCCTGTCACTCAGGGAAAACTTCCCATCCCCCACCTCTAGACATCAAGCATTAAGAAGACATCTTGATGAACCTCATTGGAATTGATATTTTTGTCATTAGAGTTCCCTTTTAAGATTCCATTTCTTTGTAAGTCTGGCATGAGAAATTTTGATTGGTTTGTCACAGCTTTTTTCTTCAGTCAGTGGCTAGCTCCAGGTCTGCTTGCTTTTGTAATCATGGCCATTGTCTTGCTCAAAGGAGTACATATGTGGGCCTTGCTCTTTGCTCATCAGAAACCGGTTTAAAGTATGCATGCAAAGCTTGAGGTAGAGACTTCATTACTGATAATGCCTTTAAAATTGTACCTGGACTATTCTCTCCTGAATCAGGATAATTAGTCTTGATTCCACATCCCAACCTATATTGAATGTAATCCACAACAGAGTCTGCTTTCAGGAATGCCAGCTCAAACTTATCAACCGCTACCTCTGTGCCAGGCACTGTGTCTTGTTGGTACTGAGTAGTTTTGAATCCATGTAAGTTTCTTTGAGTGTTGTTGAATGCACTTATCTTTGTACAAATGGTATCTTCCAGATCCCTGTTTTTAAGATGTGGTACACTGGGGAGAACGGTGTTTAGTTAGCCTAGGGCTGACTATTCTCATCTTTGGAAGTTAGACTCTCCAGAGCATTTTAAGGGTTTGGAGAGGTGGCTCAGTGCTTAAAAGCATATGGTGCTTTTGTAGGGGATCTGAGTTTGGTTCTCAGCACCCACATCAGGTGGCTTACAAAACACCTGTTATTCTAGCTCCATGGAACCCTGAAGCCTCAGACCCCTGTGAGCACTAGTGCTCACATGCAGACGTTTACACATGGACACACAACACCCATAATTAAAAATAATAAGATTAATTTTACAAAAGAGAGTATGCTGTAGTTGTATGTCTACTGTGGTGGCTCAGCAAGGAGACAAGGAGGCATATTTCAAACATGCAAACCCTGCCAGACCTCAACAGAGGGAATCACCATCCTGGCCAGCACCATATTCACAGTAGAACCCTGAGCGTTCCAGGTCAGGTGTTTTTATTGATGTAGAACTCCTCAGGTGTTCTACTGATAGCATGTGCAGATCATTAGCAATCCAACAACCCCCACAGAAATCCAACACCTGTAGACAATACAAAACACCAAGACCCTTTCCTCAACAGTGCACGAACTATTATTTTATACATACCTAAAAATAAGCTTCCACAACAGTATGCTACTCAATGAACTGCAAATTTCAAGGCTCTCCATGTTGGCTGATGGTCATGCTAATGACCAGTGGTGGTGATGATGCAGGGTGCTGTTTTCTCTGATTCCTAGAGGTGGTTCTCATTCTGACTGTGGCATGTTTCTCCCTGCACGTACTGATCATCTAGCTCAAGGAGGACCCTTGGCAGGTCTCCAGGGTTTATTCCCCCCATCACCCTCCCCCCCTCTTGTTTCTGTTTTGTTTCTGTGCATGGTCACGCATGTGAAAGTTAGAGGACAACGTATCAGAGGACAACCTGTGGAAATCATTCTTTTCCTTGACCATGTGGCTTCTGGGGATAATACTCAGGCCATCAGGAGTCATGCTTGGCTCCAAGTGTCTCTGCCTGCTGAACCATTTGCCAGCCCAAGAGTCACAGTTTTTTAAATTATTAATAGTCATAGAGTCTAAGCACTAATGGTAAGAGAAAAAGATGCTCAGAGAAAGGATGAGACTATTCAAGCCTGGGGATGGGCTTCTCAAGGGAGAGTCATGATTAAGTGTGTTAGTGATATCTCTACCATCTTAGTGGCTCTAAAGTTACACCCCAAAGGGCTGTTAAAAAGTTTGCTCCTCTGGGGCTGGGGAGATGTCTCAGTGGGTAAGAGCACTGGCTGTTCTTCCAGAGGACCAGGGTTCAGTTCCCAGCATCCTCATGGCAGCTCACAACTGTCCTGTTTCGGAGGATCTGACACCCTCACACAGATATATACTCAGACAAAACACCAATGTACATAAAATAAAAATAAATAACATTAAAAATGTTTCTTCTTCCTCCTTGCTCTCCCATTAAATATTTTAATTACATTTCATTTATTGTGTGTGAGCATGCTCAGGAGCAGGCCACAGCCTACCTGTGTGGGTCAGAGGACAACTTTCAGGAGTCAGTTCCCTCTTTCTATCATATGGGGCCCAGAGACAGAACTCAGGTCAGCAGACTTGTAGCAGGTTCCTTTATCCACCGAGCAACCTCTCTGGCTCCTCTCTCTCCCTCTCTCCTTCCCTCTCTCTCTCTCTCTCTCTCTATCTCTCTATCTCTCTATCTCTCTCTAGCTTTCTTGATTTTGTGACAGGGTCTCACTATGTAGCTGTGGTTGGCCTGGAACTCACTATGTAGACTAGGCTGGCCTTGAGTTTACAGAGATCTGCCTGCCTGTGTTACCAAAGTGCTGGGATTAAAGGCTTAGCTGGACTATCAAGGGGAGCCTCTACCCCAAACCACAGGGCAGACCAGGCACAGGCCTGAGAAGGCAGCAAGCTCACACAGCAGCTGCCCTAGATTCCCACCCGCTGCAGGGCAATGCCAGGGACAACATGCATCCAACAGCAGCAAGCCCTCATGCTAAGGCAGATGCCAAGAAGGAGGTTTTTGGGATGAAAATGCGAAGGGGAGCTTCTAATTGAAGGGCTGCAGATGAACTCTCTGCCTTCACGGCCCTCCCAAGGCTTCTCTGCCTCACTGTCTGCCTCTGCTGCTGTCTGAGATCACCCATCATCTTCAGGAGATACTCAGCAGCCTCCCCATCCTACGAATGTCTGGAAAGAGTGCATGTTTTTCTGGCTTCACAAGGGAGGTACCTCAGTCTGGTTAGTCAGGCTCCTTCACTGTGACATCAGTGTAAAGGGGATGAGGTTTGTTTTTGCTTAAGATTTTGGAGGTTGTAGTCCATGGTTGCCCGTCCCTCGTGCTTTGGTCTTGTGGCTGCACAGCATGTCATGCTGGGCTCGTGTGGTGGGGGAAGTCTATTCACTTCATGGCATCTGGATAGGGAGGGGTGAGGCAGGTAGAGAAAGAGAGCAGAGAGGGGAAAGAGATAGGAGAAAGGAGGGGGAAGAAGGAAAGAAGTTAGAGGGATCAGGGCTCCGATAACTCATCAGGGCATACCATGATGACCCTAGGTTCATTCAGCTCTGCCCCCGCCACCTGTTAATGGTTCTGTGCCTCCCATCCTCTCCCCAAGTAGCACCACATTGGCCAGCAGCATTTAACATATGGGCCTTTGGAAGGTATTTAGGATCCAGATCGTGAGATAGGGAGTGAGGGATGGATGTTTGATCAGCTACCTATGAGTACTCTGTTGTGGTTTACAGGATGTGTGATTGACCATTCTCCTCGAGTGTGAGGATATTTGAGTTGCCCACAATTCCCTGCTCTACAGTTAGCCCTGTGATGAGCATCCTCCAGAGAACTTTCATGGAGTTCTAAGAGGGCTTTTCTAGGATTCATTCCTAGGAGCAGAGTTCCTGGATTGCTGGGCAAGTGAATCCTTAACTTGGTGGATGTTACCATGTTGCTTTCAGAGAAGGAGTAGGAGGTTCTGTCTTCACAGCTTAGCCAACACTTGGTATGACATGTCTTTCTAATTTTGGTGTTGTTTCTATTGGGCGTCAGTGATATTTCACTCTAAAATGTGTGCTTTATCAGTAGTAACTGAGTGTGTCTTCGTAGATGTTGCTGTATTGGCTTCTTTCTCTGTGGCAGTCTGTCTATACGTCTCCATCAGTTGCAATTTCTGGGCCACGCACTCTAATGGAGACACACCAGCCAGCGAACCTCAGAACCTCAGAGCAGTTTATGCATCCTAGTGAGGAGGCGGTTAGCTAATATCAATAGAGTCTCTGTAGGGGACAGGTCTCAGGTTGAGGTCGCTCAAGAGGACGTCCCCGAGCCTGACCTGGGGAAGAAGGCCTTGCCGTCTGAGGCACTGGGGTCCCTTGGCATGGCTGTGCTCAAGTCCGCAATACACACTCAGGACTTCACCCGCTCCTAGTTCTCACTCATCACAGGAATTCCCGATGTGGTCCGGGTAGTCTGGGTTCTAGTCTCTTACCGGTTTCATGTGGTGGTTTAAAGGGAGACTCTCCCCTCTAGGATCAGATATTTAAACACTGGACCCACAGGTGGCGGTGCTGTTTGAGAAGGTTATGGAGCTTTTAGGATGTGGCGTGTGGACGGAGGAAGTGCATCACTAGGGGGCGGGCTGAGAGTTTATAGGCTTGATCCACTTCCGGTTTGCTTTCTCTGCTTCCTATGTGCCATTGATGTAATTTTTTTTTTTTTTTCCGGCTTCCTGTTTCCGTTGCTTTCCCTGACATCATGGCCCTCTGGAACTATCAGCTAAATAAACTCTTCCTTAAGTTGCTTTTGGTTATGGTGTCATTTCGTTCCAGCAACAGAAAAGTAGCTAATAGCGGCTGTCACCTAAGGATGCTCTTCAGTGAACGGCAGCTCTTAATTTGGGTACCACCAGCTCCGTCAGCCCTTCCCTTTGTGGTGACCTTCCCTCGTGTCTCACTCCCCGCATGCTTGTTACTCAGACCGTTGCAAGCTGCCCTGAAGGAGCTCTAGGTAGACGCTGGTGCTAGACACTTACTTTGTGTTATTACTCTCAGGTTTGTAATTTCATATCATAAAGAGCACGGAGTCGGTGCAGAGTGGCTCACTGGGGGCTTCATATCTCCTTCATCCTGCCCACAGGTAAGAACACTGCTCTACTGCAAATCCTCCTCGTGCTGGCTGGTGATGTCCCCCCAGCCCCTTCTGTTTATTCTGGGCCTTCCTGGATTCCCCTTGACTCCTTCTGGTGTTGAGTAGGCCTATTTGAGCAGGTGGCAGAGTAGCTGAAATGGGGCCCAGTGTGCTGAGGTCATCTTCTCATTGGCGGGTGTTATGGGCTGCCTGATGTTCCTTAGTAGTTCACATGTCAAAGTCTAAGCCCCAGTACCTCAGAATACAGTTACACCCAGAGATAAGAACTTTAAAGAGTTGGAATGAGGTTGTTTAGGTGGCTCCTGACTCTGTCTGGTTAGTGTCTTTGTAAGAGGGGACCACTCACAGACTCTCAGAGAAGGCTGATGGAGTGAGGTCACAGGAGGAAGATGGTGTCTACAGGGTGGGAAAAGAGGCTGGATGAGAAACCAACCCAGCCTGCAACTAGATCTGAGCTCTCCCAGCCCCTAGAACTGTAAGATGGTTAATTTCTGCTGTTAATCAAGTCCACGCGATACTTTGTAACAGCAGCCCCCCTCCCCAAAAATGAATCTGTGGTTCAGCTTTGAATTATGCTTGACTTTATAAGCACATGACAAGATTTCTGCACACAAATTACCTTCCAATGGGAGCTACCCAAAGACAGTATCTGTTTCTGTGTAGGTAAGTGTGTCTAAGAAAATCTGGGCATTTCTTCTATCCTATTTCTGAGGATTCTCAGTTTCTTTAATAAGGAAAAAGCAAACAATCCAAGATCCTTCAAGAATGAAGCGGGAACTTAAATCCAATGAAGGGCCTTGGGAATTCCATTTAAGTTGACCTCGAGGGCCGTGTCCTTGCTGCTGACCTCATAGCGGCCAGAGAAGTGGCTGCAGGCCTCCTATGGTGGCAGCAGCATCTACAAGAGCTGAGTAAAGCCAAACAAAGGCATTAATTAGGAAGACGTCACCTCAGTTCGACATGTGATTACATTCTCATAATCCTGAACGTTTAACAGCTCATGAAATGATAGTGGTTCATAGAACAGAACAGGAAGTTTAAGACGTTCAAAGTGAATGAGCTAATAGACAGTGAGCATGAGCTCTCTTTGTGTATCACATTCCACACTGTGCTGCATTAAGGAGGTGACGATTTCTTAATATCAGACAATCAAATTGGTTAACGGACGAACCGTGATGGATAACATTGAGCGGATTAGTTTTTATAATCGTTATATAATTTCCTTGTGCTTTAGGAGTGCTAGTTTAAAGATCTTAATTTAGGGAGGGTTATCTCCAAGCTTTTCTCTTTTAAGTCCTGACTGCATGAAATCGCATCTCCTGACTTCTTATTCCGTAGCTTAGCAACAGCCTCTAAATTCATGGTTGGCTGGAGGTGGGTCCGGTTCTGTTTGTTCCCGTCTGAGATGGAGTTGATCCCATCGGCTGCACTGACAATCGCTTTGAAAGACTGAAAGAGAGGCGTGTTCACACCCGAAGCTTTAGGAAGCCTTTCCCCGCCTTCCGTCCTTAGGATTTGTATGTAAGTACCCACTAGGACCTGTTAATCAATAAAACCCAGAAAATCTTTAAAAATGAAGAGCTTTATTGACCTCTGGGGGAGTAGACTGCGTTTCTCAATAGAAATGTCTCCTGACTGACTGGCAGCTAAGGGCTCAGATTCAAAGGTGATAATTTCCACCCACAGTTGTCACTCGGGTAAGGAAGCAATTCCTGAATTGTGGCACACAGACCTGCAAAGACACCAGGGTGCAGGTATTTCCACAAACACCCATTTGCATAGAATCCACAGGGACCGCAGCCCCTGTGCTAAGTAAACCTCTCCGTCTCCAGGAGGGCAGCTGATGACTAGTGAACGCATACAGGGTTGTCGTTACTAGGCCCCATCTCTTCTGCCGGCACATGGCATCCCTTCTGCAAACCCAGCAGGCAACTCCTTCCAGGCCAGAGCCATGTCCTTCCTCTTGAGCCTGGACCTGTCAGCGCCACGGTTGGACGCTCGTAGAGTGTCAATCAGTTCCTGGGATCCCTGGCGAGCAGGTGTTGACATTCTATTTAACTCATGAGTGAGCAGGCCACATGCCCTGAACAGGGCAGGGAAGAGGACAGGGGGGCCAGTCGAATGTTTCTGACAAAAAGACGGCTCCTTGGTCAGACTCCTAGGCTATAGGGCACCGTGATGCCCCTTTCTGTCTCTCCGACAAGAACAAACCTTTCTTAAGGAAGGTGTGGCGACTCGGGTTGGCAGTAACAAGTACTCCCACTACCCAAATCATCATGTTGTCTTTCCCACGCTCTCCCTAAACTCTGGTCGGGACACCATAAGCAGGCACTCCTACACAGAGAGCACCAGCCCTCCAAGCCTGAGCCATGCCAGTCACGTGCCACTCGGCCCCCTCATTTCCTCTCGGAAAGCTCGGTCCCAAACCCAAGGTCCCAAACCCATCCCCAGGCCCTGCTCTCCGGAGCTCCTTGGCTCGGGATCCACCAGGGCAGCGCTTATGTTTAAGCCCCCACCCCCACCCCTTCCCCCCAAGGACAGAATTCGCGGAGACCTGCTCCATGTCTTCCTTTTTCTCAGCACCAGCCTTGCTTTCCACCGAAAGTCTTTGGCTCTATCTTCAAAACACTCCCAGAATCCAACCGCAGCCGTTCACCTCCAGGTCACCTCTCTGGCCCAGGCCGCTTTCCCCGCCTCTGAGCCTTTGTACTTTGCCAGGTTGCGTTGCGGTGGCCACCCAGCTCACCCTGAATGATGCGCTGCTAGCTGGCACCTGTATCCAGCCACACAGACCCTGCCTCGGATGTCTGTGAACAGCCCAGGTTCGCTCCACCCACAGGCCTTTGCCACTCCCTCCCGCTGCAGAACAGACTTGCGGTACTGTTCAGATGGCACATGTGGGCGGAGCCTTCTCTGGTGTCTTTCTGGTCACGACACGCACCCCAGTCTGAGATTCTGTCCTCTCATTCTGTCCGTTTTCTTGTTGGAGCACTTATCAGTGCTGACATCTTAACATACACTGGAAAGTAATTTCTGGGAGCACAGAGAACTTTCCTAAATTATTATTATTATTTTTATTTTTGTTTTTATATAACGCCAGCATCTGACACAGGGCCTGCTGCCCGGCAGGTGCTCATTAATTTGTATCACAGTGAATAGCTGTAGTGCTGAGGTACAGCCTCTTATACTGGTAGGGAGCAGGTGTCCTGCTGGCCCCAACTATTGAGGTATTTTTGATTTACTTAGAAGACAAAATGTCCAAGTAGCAAAAATGGTCTTTTAAGAATGGCCTCTGCTCATCCTGCTCCAGGAAGCCCATTTCCTTTGGATGACTTTGTCCAACATGGAGGGCTGGATGGGAATGACTCAGCTGGTGGGCTGCTCAGGAGGGGTCCTGAGCCTTGCTGCAAGGACGGTCCTTCCACAGTGCAGGCCGGGGCAGCAGCCTTGAGTTCTAGACTCTTGGCACAGCTGGGAGGGGCACCAGCACACAGTTTGCCCTACTTCATTACAGCTCAGTGTTCTTGGGAGCCAGGCAAAGGTAGCTGGGACCCAGGATAATTAGTTATTTTTCTTTTCGATGTGACGCCAAGAAGGATGGATTGATTTTGCTCACAGTTTGAAGGGTGGGAGGGTGTGGTGAGTCTTTCCTGACATTTGTTTGTTGTGGGAAGGAAGTTTGGTGGAGCCTTTGTGCCTGGTGTGAACACCTGGTTGAAATCTTGGTTGTTGAAAGTACTTTGGGCCACGAAGGACTCTTCGTGTTGTAAATACAGGGATTTTCTGGCTTTTGCAGAACCCCACAAGTTGTTCCTGGCACACCAGGAAGTCTTGGGTTGTTGAGAAGTGTTAACAGTTCTCAACAAAAGGCTGAGACTGCAGAGGTGATCATTTTTCCTCAGGAAACAGAAATTGTATCTGGAGTTCTGATGTGTAAAACTAATAGCCTTTGTGTGGCATTCAATAAAAACGCTTCTGCAGAGCAGCTCCGTGTGCAGTTCTTTGAGACTGTGGCCCCTGCTCCTCGTTTAATCTTGGAGTGACTCTCTGATTCTTTGGCTGTTCCTACATGACTTAGTTTACCAGCTCTTCCTCTTCAGTTAAGCCTCTCTGGAAACACACTCACAGACACAATGAGACATATGTCCTTTAGATGATTCTAATAACAATCAAGTTTCGCCATCACACAGGCCCTCTGGGAGACCAGGATGGGCATCTTTATCTCTTGCTAATGGTCTAGACCTGCTGGTCTTTGTCTACTGCTCAAGAAAGGAGGTTCCGACTGGATGGACCATGGAGGGCTCTATAACAGCCTGGCCTGTTTTTCTCTCTGATGGGAACTCACTCATGTTCAGACTTTGTACCTCCAGGGCTGCAAATGTCTGACATTGCTGAGGCAGAAGCAAGGACAACGAGGTGTTCAAACTGCCCTGTTGCAGGGAGCCTTGGGCCTCTCCTCTGTGTAGCTTCTCTGGGTCCTTCTTCTTCACCTGCCAAGTGTGGGGAAGCCTCGTGTGTGCCACAGGAGTCTGGGGAGCTTCTGTCTCCCCAGAGCTGTCTAGCTGAATCTGGTTCCCTCTGGCTGAAGGAAGGGCTCTGCCTGCTCTTCCCTGCAGCTCCCTGCAAGCTTTCAGGGTTGTCTGGTACTCACAGAGGGACTCTGTCTTTTGCTGAGAGCACAGCTCCCTGTTCCTCTGGATCTGGTCAAGACAAAGCCCTGCGTGAGTGGAGAAACCACGATGACCTTTCAGGGCTACACGGAGCATTCCAAGGTCTAGCAGCCTCTGGAATACTTTGTATCCTAGGTGGGGTGCCTGCTTCATCCCCGCTGCCCTCCTTGCCTCCTCAGCTCGTGGTCCTCCAGCCTCCTGTGTCTGTGGGAAGCCTCATCCTCCTGAGATTATAGCCTCATTAGTGGTCAGGCTGGGCCCTGCCCGCTGCTCAGGGTTCCCACACCCTGCCCGCCTCTGTCCTTCTGTGGCAACCCTCAAGGCTTGCCAGCAGCAGGCATAATGGGGAGGTGTGGATGGGTACCCGGATGGGTGGTCCCAGGGTGTTAGGGGTATCTCTTGCCTTCCCAGGACCAGTGAGGCTGAGGGGTGGAGAGTCTGTGCGGAGGTGTGGCAGGTGGGTGGTAGGAAAGACACCCGAGGAGGTGGGAATCTCTGGATGAAAGGTAAAACGGAAACTGAGCTGGGGAAAGGCCAGCCGGCAGTGGAGGCCTTGGAGGTTGTGGCTGACCAGCGTTGGCTGGTCAGTAGGATAGGGAGGAGAGCAACTCTGAACACTGTCCTTCCGGCTAGGCACACAGTATATCGGAATGAGCTGACCTTTCTGTCTGTGTCTTTCTGAGTCTGTCTTGGCACTAGTTCACGCAGATACCTTTTCTCTGACCAGAGGCCCTCTGCATATATTGGTAGGACATGTGTGTGTGTGTGTGTGTGTGTGTGTGTGTGTGTGAATGTGTGTACTTACACCCACGTGTAGTGTGTGATCATATGAACATGAGAGAGTATACTGCATGTGCGTGCCTTGTGTATTATATGTGAGTGTGTGATTGCGCACATGTGACTGGATGGGTGTGTGTGTGAGCATGTGTGTGTGGTGTCCGAGGGAGGATCCTTGTCCCTGACTGTTCTGGGCTGTGCTCTCTCGGCAGGGCCTGGCTCAGCTCTGCCTGCACACACTGCGCCCTCAGGTCTCATCTCCCAGTTGAGGGGGAAGGTGGACATCCTGCAGTGCTCCCCGCCTCCCCCAGCTGCTTCTCTCAGCTTCATGGCCCTGTGACTGTCTCCTACTTCCCTCCCTCCTCAGGCGCTCAATGGAAAGGCCGAGTGTTGCAATTCCCTGGCTTCTTCTTTTTAAAAATTAAAATTGTTAGCCGGACAGTGGTGGCACACACCTTTAATCCTAGCACTGGGGACACAGAGGCAGGCAGATCTTTGTGAGTTCAAGGCCAGCCTGGTCTACAAAGTGAGTTCTAAGACAGCCAGAGCTACAACAGAGAAACCCTGTCTTGAAAAAACAACAATAACAAACACCCCCACCAAAAAAAAAAAAAAAAAAAAAATTAAAATTGTTTTAGAATTGCAGATGGATCTTTATCTAAAAATCTGATTGATTAAAATTTAGTGTTTACCACCAAATGAGGTGGCAGAAGCTTCGCAGGCCTCATGGTCTTTTGCTTACATGCTGCCTTTGTCTGGGGGGCCATGACAGCAGCCGTCCTGCCCTTTCAGCCTGTTTTGCTTCCTTGGCAACCCTGAAAGCCTGCTCCTGCGGGGTTTTCTGACTTCTGGTTTCTGATTCCTCTTGGCCATCATGTCAGCAAGAGACTGACCAGCAATGGCTCCTGGGCTTTGACTGCATGTTGGGTTCTTTGCTTTTGAGTTTCTTCTGACTTTCCTTTTTCTGTTTTTTCCCCCAGAGGGCAGTCCAGTTCATCTCTCGAGGATACCTCTTGGAAAAGAATGCAGACTTGCATTTTGCATTAAGAAACTGGCAAACTTCCCATGGGTCCTGGATTAACACCCCCACGTCTGTAACTGCACAGAACAGTCTGACCTTTATGTTGGGGGCTGGCTCCCCAGGAAGAGGAAAGATGCTGAAGTCAAACTTTGGATTTTTGGTTCTAGATCTTGCTGATCAAAGACTTGTTTCTCAAAACTAGACACAGTGAAGTTAGAATTGCCTCAGCTCTATGCTTTCCTAGGTCATCGAGGGTGGGGATCCTTAGGGGCTTCTGGCGTAGTGGTAGTGGCACAGTTCATGAGGCGCTTGATCAGAGCCACCCACATCAGTTAATGCAGCAAAGGTGCATATTGTATTACGCATGTAGATGAGCACCAGATTTGGACTCATTTCAAGGAGGTTTCTAAGAACTGCTTTCAAGTGTCAAGTTACTGAACCAGCCTACATAAGCAGATAAAGAAAATGTGTCCTTTCTCAGCCTTCTGAGTGCTGGGATTATAGGTGTGGGCCACCACATCTGACTCAGACTTTAAAAAAAGGGACTGGAGAGATGGCTCAGCAGTTAAGAACACTGACTGCCTTTTCAAAGGACGCAGGTTCAATTCCTGGCACCCATACAGCAGCTCACAACTGTCTGAAACTCTAGCTCCAGGGGATCTGGCCTCCTCACACAGACATACATGCAGGTAAAACACCAATGCACATAAAAAATAGACACATCTTAGAAAAAAAGTAAAGAAAAAGAGATTTTGACATGTGACAACCAGAATCAATCTGGAAATACTTCGGTAAGTGAAATAAGCTATACACGGAAGAGACACGCTGCATCATAATAGTCATGTATTACAGCTAAATAAATTGAGTTCCTAGTAGCAGAGCAGAATGGGAAGTACCAAGTGCTGGAGGGATGGGGTAAGTAAAGAAAGGCTTGCTAGAGGATTATAAGGTTTTAGTGACACAGTTCTGGAAATGGAACGAACAGGATATGGCTACAGTTAGTAATCACTGTTATAAGTAGAAAGTATGATGTCATACTTACAAGGAATTCCAAAATTAGTGTAGTATAGGGCATCTCATTCACTCTTTCCTCACACATAACCACGCTATTTTATCAAAACTCACACTAGGCGGGGAGGGGGCAGAGAGATGGCTCAGCAGTTAAGAGCTATTTCTGCCTTTTCAAAAGAGTTGAGTTTGGTTACCAGGACATGGTTCACAGTTCCAGGGCACCTGACACAATTTTCTGCCCTCCGTGGGTACCTTCACACACATGACACATATACACACGTGCACACACACACACACACAAATAAAAAATAAATCTTAAAACAGCAACAACTACAACAAAAATCTAACATCTGTACAATACTCCCAGTTAAACCACTAAAATCACTGGCTTTTTCCTACAACTTTTTTCGGTTAAGTGGGTGCCATACATCCAGGTTGTTTTTATTAAGTTCTGTCTTCCTTATTGCTGAGTCAATCCCACCACGGGGATGTACTAGGCATGTTCATTCACCTGTTAAAGGATGTTTGCATTTTTCTAGTTTGCTCTCATTCCAAAGTCGTGGAGCATAAGGAATAGTTTAGCAGCCTGGGATCGGCCTGGTAGCAGACCGTGCTCATCCAGTTGTATGCATACCTGGCGTAAACAATGGAAATCAGTTACTCCTCTCAGCAACCTCTTGATAACATCCCTTTTCTATTTAAGCACATCCTGAAACAGTCTGGAGAACAGGTCATAGGCTTTGAGTGTATGCGCAATAAGGTAAAATTATGTCCGCAGGTGACCTTTTAGGGAGAATCCTCCATCTGCCATCTTAAGCTCTGTATAATTGAACGTGCATATGACCGAGATCAGCTGCTTCATGAGAAGGGACATATGCTTAATCTACCAATCAAGATAGAGAACCACTCACATGATACCCTTAGCAACTGAACTTCCCTCTCTCCTGAACCCCATTAACAAAGCCCTAAACAGTTATGAACACTCTTGAGTCCCTTCACTCACGAGGTTCACCGTCAGTCTTGACTACACTTCTAACCTGTACTGTCACTTGGCTTCGAATAGAGTTTCCTCACTGCTCTGCAGTCTGTGTGGGGTTTTAGTTCATTCCTGAATAAGAAGCCGGGAATCTGGGAGCACTGGACCCAGACACTGATGTTGCTCCAAACATCTGTGTATAAAGTAAATAAACAAAATTGTGGTGTGCATGTGTAACGGAGTCTTATTCAGCCACTAAGAATTAAACTGGTTTCTGCTGGAAAACGGATGCAATGGAAGATCCTCATATTAAGTAGAGCCAGTCAGATGTAGAGAGGCGGATACCATGTTTCCCATCATTTATGGGTCCCAGAGTTTTTATAGATACATAGACTCCTCTGTGTGTGTGTGTGTGTGTGTGTGTGTGTGAGAGAGAGAGAGAGAGAGAGAGAGAGAGAGAGAGAGAGAGAGAGAGAGAGACAGAGAGAGAGACCTGAAAGCAGAAGGGAGACTAGGAGGATGGAGGAGATTGGTGGGAGGAAGAAATGAGTAGGAACTAAAGGAACGAGAGGAAATGAGTAAGGTCGAAGTTCATGACATACTTGAAAGAAACTGACCACGAAACCCGACACTATGTACAATGAACACAAGTCAAGAAGAATACGAAGAAAAACGACCACCAAAGCCACTCATCATCATTTTCACTGTGTTTATCAATAATGAGTCACTGATGACAAAATTTAAAGGTGAACTACCGGTACAATGAGAGCAACTCTTTATGTTCGACGCTAAAGGATCTCTCTGTCCCGCGTTGTCGTGATGCTGTCTGGCTTGCGGGTGTGGGGCCAGGGCTGGGCTGGGCAGGCAGTGGTGTCTCAGAGCTAACCCTACCATAGGAACTAGAGAGCATTAATCATGTGTTGTAGCCTGGTCAGCATGCCCCAGGGAAATGGGTCGGGGCGGGGATTGGGGGGAGGGCTTCCTGATGAAGAGAGCCAATCACTGTTTTGGATTATAGCGCAGGCCTGTTCCAGATCCTCTCTGACCCTCTCTGAACCCAGGCGGATGAATGGATGCGTGCTTACTCGCACCCCTCAGTGAGAAGTGCTTCCGGACAGAGTTCCCCTGTGGGGGAGGCTTCTCTCCAGCAGAGCCAGTAGAGGCTATGCGGCTTGAAGCAGGGTTTGAAGACACACCTGTGTCTCTAGCTCCTCGCCATCCTCACGTGAGCTGAAGTCTTTCCTGTCAGCCCCCTTCATGGAAACTGCTTATTCTGGGCCAATGAATTTATCATACGGTTTAGCTATAAGTGTTAGGGCAAGCCGGGCGGGTTTCTAAGGAACCACGAGACACGAATCCTTGCAACATACATGAGGCATTTATTTGAAACCGGTGCGCCCCGGGTCCCGCCTATCCCATGCAGGAGATGAGCATGGCGGGCCCCGATCCCTTCCCCCCCAGCCCTTTTATTGGGTTCAGGGGAAAGGGGTCTGGGGATGGGGGCTCGTGCAGCTGATTGGCTCTGAGCTCTCTATGTTAGACTAATTGGTTGGGAGTTTCCCGAGCCAGGATCCAAGGGGGGGGGCGTGGTCAACCTGTGCCCTTGGAAGCCACCCTTGAGACAGGGTGGCGCCCATGGAAGAATCCCTGCTGATATGCAGGAGGGAGGTGGCTGGGGAAGAAGGAATCCTGTTGATAGGTGTTAAGCTCAATGGTCATCTTCCCTGTGGGTGGGGAGGAGACTAAAGAGTGCTGTTAATGGCCGTACTTAGGAAGGCATCTCTCAATAGGAGGCATTTCCCCCTATACGTGACTACTTGCACTCAGAAGAATTCCTGAGTTTTGTTTTTCTTAAATCTTTTCATAAGCTTGACATAACCGGTCACAAGTAGGACAGTTTCCACACCTACTAATCTCTCAAGGCCAGTGTCCTCGTGTCCTTTGTACAGTTGTGACGAACATTCTAGCGAGTACAGGTTGACCACAAAGCTCTGTTTTCCACCACACCACACATTCTGTGGGAGAGAGAAAGCGGGATTTCCAAGTGAGAGAAACCGACATTTTCATAATGTGCTGAGGACACTTGAATCTTTCAAATGACTTTGGAGTCTTTACGCCCTTTAGATGGAGTGAGAAAGCAAGCCACAAGGTCCTTCAGATGCCCTGGCTGAGTCCCATATGGACAAGATCAGATTCATCTGTAATTTTCATTGCCCTCTTTAAGATTCATGAACACTTACGTATTCCCCGCAGCGGATAGCTGGCACAAAATGTTTCCCTTATTTCTGCATTTTCTTAGGGATGCTCAGTATGCAGTAAAAAGAAATTTGCTCGCCTTGTTAATGTTGCTAAGTGGCTTTTTTAAAAATGATGTCAATGAAAAATTTATATCTTGGAGTGTTTTCTTTTTTTGTGGTTGCTCCAGTTATTAGGTAATTGGGCTCCCTCTCATTTCAGTCAGATTAACGGAGGGGAGGAGTGTCTGGTGCTTATCTGAAAAGGTAGGGTTTGAGGTGGCTTTTCACAGTGACACATTAGCATCTGGACAGAGTCAGTTCAGGAGGACTACACTGCCATATTTCCATATCAACTGGAGATGCAAAATTACTTGCCTAGATCGAACAGTGTTCTAGAATCGGAGATATCCATGCCCTTGCTTGAGTCTTGAATACTTTGCTGTCAGATGACATTGGGCTCATCCCTACTCTCACCTCTGCAGACAAGGAGGAAAGTAGGGTTGGCGTCTTAGGGTTTCTGTTGCTGGGAAGACACACCATGACCACGGCAACTCTTAGACAGGAAAGCATTTAGTTGGGGCTGGCTTACAGCACAGAAGTCCAGTCCATTATTGCCATGGCAGGAAGCATGGCACTGTGCAGGCAGACATGGTGCTGGAGAAGGAACTGAGAGCTCTACATCTGGATAGGCAGGCAGCAGGAAGGGAGAGGGGGGAGAGAGAGAGAGAAGGAGAGACAGAGAGAGAGGGAGAGAAGAAGAGACAGAGAGAGAGAAAGAGAGGGAGAGAGAGAAGGAGAGAAGGAGAGAGGGAGAGAGGGAGAGAGAGAGAAGGAGGGAGAGAAGGAGAGAGGGAGAGAGAAGGAGAGGGAGAGGAGAGAGAGAGAGAAGGAGAGGGAGAGAAGGAGAGAGGGAGAGAAGGAGAGAGGGAGAGAGAGAGAGAAGGAGAGAGGGAGAGGGAGAGAGGGAGAGAGAGAAGGAGAGAGGGAGAGAGGGAAAGTGCCACTGGCTGGGCTGGAGCATTTGAAGTCTCAAAGCTCGCTCCCGGTGACGCACTTCCTCCAACAAGGCCATGGCTCCTAATAGTGCCACTCCCTATGAGTCTATGTGGGGGCATTTTCATTCAAACCACCACAGATGATGAAGTTATAGGTGATTCTTGCATGTTGGGTGTCTCTAGTGGGAATGAACAAAGACTGTCCAGATGAGAACTGACAGCCTGTTAGAGAACAGCTGTCTACCTGGGAGCCTCCGCCTGTTCAGGCAGGAAGGGCAGGGGTGGGGCTGGAGGGTCCCCTGGAGTGAAAGAGCCTGGGAATCCCTGATGGAGGTTAAGGCCCTGGGGTAGGGAGTGTCTTTCCTGTGACTGGCTAAGGAAAAATATTTGCTTTCCCCTAGTTGGTCCTAGGTTGGAATTGAAGAAGAACAGCAGGAAGCTGACAGTTACTCATCAAGTTCCGGACATTAAAAATGAATTGTTTTGGAAGCTGATCAGCTTCCAGGATTGTCACTAGGGATAGATAACCCCTGCTTCCTGTGAGTCTGACTTTCAGCAGGCAGGTTTTCAGAACTGGTGACCGTAGGTGAGTGTCTGCTGCCTTGGGTAATAGCCTGAGGGTCTCTATGGTTTGCAAGTGTGATCTCTCACCTGCAGAGGTTACTATGTGCCCTGGTCCAGAAAAGACAGGAGGAAATGGGGACCTGCAGATCTGTGTCCCATCTATTCTGGAACTGTCACTGAGACTTGGTGTTTGATTGGTGGTGTCTAGTAGAGATGAGACAGGATAGAAAGACAGGAAAAAATAAGGAGACCTGGGAAAGGAAAGAAAGCTTGTACTCTGAAGTCTGCTTGAAGCCTCTTGTCAGTGAAGAATCAAGAATTTCAGCCTAGGCCAGGCATGGTGGTGCATGTCTTTAATCCCAGCACTCGGGAAGCAGAGGCAGGTGAGTCTCTATGAGTCTGGTCTACATGGTGATTTGTAGGCTAACCAAGCTACATAGTGAGATTCTGTCCGGGAGGGGGTGGAAGGTTCCAGCACAACTTGCTGTGAAGGTTGCTGACATAGAGATAGTTAAAAAACAAAACAATAAACCCTGGTTAAGACTTAATTGTATATGGTGTTGAATATGGCTTTCTTCCTTTCCTGTATATTTCTTAAAAATAAGACTGCTATCTTTCATTGCCAATAAAACATCCTGACATCCTGTGCAACCCCTGTGACCTGTGATGTGATCTTAGCTGCTGTAATTCTATCCAGGGTTCTGCTGGAACTATCATACGGATTCATTAAGATTCAGTAGCCCCTCTTTAAATACAGCTTCAGAACTTACCCTAATCCTATACATGGCCACTGTGCTGGGCATCACTCCCCTACCTTTCCCCTCCCCCCTTCAATGACTCAGAACCTACAGCCTTATCATCACTAATGGCCAATGTGACTCATTTCTACCGTGTTTTTACCACATTTTCATGTTGTCGCCATATTTTTCCTATGCGCATGCTCCATAGCTCCACTAAAGCCCACCATCACGGCCCAGCCTGCTACTGTCTCCATTCCCACTTCCTGTCTCTCCTTCCATAAATTTCTTGCCTGAGACTATTTTGCATGGTGTGACTTTGTGGTATCCCTTTGGCTCCTGATTGCCGAGATTCCCTTCTGCTGCAAAAATCCTTTCACACGTGCGGACAGTCAAGTGCAACTCTATCCATGAGCCCACGCCCCACTTAGGTGTTGTTTTGGTATTAGCCTTTCCCCAGCATTTGCCTATTCATCTTGTGCTCAAATCTGTGTCAATGAATTCTTTTTAATAAATCCCACAACGCTTTACCCAATTTATTTTTAAACAATCCTGCTTTCTGTCTGCAACTGACAGGACAACCGCCGGCAAAGGGGAAGTCCGTTTTCTCCGATGGAGTCTCACTGATTATATCAAGCACGATTCAGGGCATGCCCCAAGCCAAGGAGTAGTTGGACATAACAAAACGAACTCAGTGGTACTTTCGGTACTTTTGAAATGTTTTGTTTCATTTTGTTTCAACTGAAAGTAAATCCTGGCTTCACTCTGTTACATGTGAAAAGGTCCCCCAATTGGCAGAGCTGCTGAGAGCACCCTAAACACACACTTGGTAAACAGAAGGGTTGTTATTGGCTAAACAGAAGCTTCATTTCTGCATTCCTCAGGAATCTCTTACAGGGGTGGGGAAGTGTGTGGGGGTGTTTGGTTTACCACGACCTCTCATGGTCTGTCCCCAAAGGTCAAGTACCTCAGACAAGGGCTTCTAGTTCTTGGTCAAGCTGAACAGACTTCGCCCTGAAAGACTGAAAGATTCCACCCTGCTGACTGTCACAAAATCCACTTTTCCACCATTTTTTGCTTCTTTCTTCCCCCTGCCCCCAGAGATAGTCTTGACAGTTTGATCCCAATAACCTTTCTTTCTAACCATGGAGTGGTCCAGCTCAGTGGTTTCACTGTGCCCTCGCTTACACACCCCAGTGCAGGGCTCTGAGACGACTCCCAGGTCTGCTTCTGGCAGCATCGTGGTACTGTGTCTCTAGCCCACACCCCATTGCCACCAGCAGAGACAGTATAACATGGAGGACGGTCAAGGCTTAGGGAGCAGGCTGAGGAGGGGACTCTGGTTCCTGAGAGACCTGGGGACAAGATATGCCCTTTGTCCTAGGGGCTTATGGGAGAAGAGAGGACTCTGCAGGGCCTCCTCCAGTGTGGGTGGCTTTCCCACTGTGCTGCTGGGAGGAGGCTGAGAATTGGAGGGGCACAGAAGAGGAGGAGGAGGAGCCTCTAAGTGTGGCCCATCGTGCCAGGATCAGATGGAAGCAGAGGTCCTGATTCTAAAGACCAACATGGAAAGAAATTTGCTCAAGAGTAAAATAAAACCATTAAGACAGAAAAAACAAAAAACCTCGATTTTAGTTTAGTCAAACACATTGGCTCCCGAGAAGCCAATCAGACCGTTGATACCATTCTTGTACATACCATTGCAATGTTCCCAGACCAAACTGCACCTCATGGTGATTGACAGGTATCCTCAAGTGTGGCCGGACCTGAAAATGGGACACGGGGCTCCTAAGGGGCTGTGCGTAGCCAGCCAGGGAGAGGCTGCCTGTCCTGAGGTGAGAGCTTCCCATGGCTGAGATGGTCTTTGTTCAAGTGTGGAGTGCTCCAGGAACACCGGGTCCTCTTTCTGCTGTGGCTATGAACGCTGTGATGTCTCTTCCTTAAAGGGAAGCAGGCTTGGATGGAGTGAATGAAATCAGACTCTTCTTTCTCAGGAGTGCAGTGTCAGCGGAGATGGCGCTGGCCAGGCATCTTACAAGGTCTCTGGACTCATCTCTCACTAGCAAGCCACCGTGAGTATTTGAAGTCACTGGGTAACCTCCGACTGTCCAGCCAAGGACAGGAGTTATTAAATTAACATCTGCATTCTGATAATTTCCTCTGATCAAATCTATCTCTTGCTTAAACAAACAAACAAACGAACAAACATATCCTCCATCCTCAAATCAACTAAGAGTTGTGATGAACTGACATTTTAGACCTCTCTCTTCTAATTCCTCTGACAGCAGGAAAACATGAGCAAACTTTCTATAATCCAGGAAAGAAACAGGCATGAAGTGTTGCAGCTGCTGGGAAATGATTCTCAGACAGCATCTACCAACTCCCTGGAGGCCATACTGGGGGAAAAAGTTAACTGAATTTAACAGTTTAATGGTTCTTGTGTATCTCTTTCCAGTCTTGGGAGAAGTGGACACAGATGGACACACAGTCTGGAGGGGACTTTCAAGAAATTTTCCAATGTGAGAGAGCTCTTGTCTACCGCTGGGGAGTCTCTGGATCTCAGTAGAGGTGGGTCAATGGCAAGAACGACATTTGCGGAGACTCCGCGCTGAGTTAAGAAAAATGTCTAAGCAGGTGTTTGCTATGCAGCTGCTCATCTCTCAAGCCAGGGAGCAACATTCAGTATGCCCTCAGAGAAGGCAGACTCAGACAATCCAGTAATGCCTAGCAGAACCAGACAGGAGGGGAACTTGAGAGCATGCAACAGCAAGTGAGACCTGCATTAGCACTTTTATATAACTCAAAAGCAGGCAAGAAACTGAATTCACTCAGCTACACTCTCGTTGCTACTTCCAGAAGAAAGGCTTAGTTAATCATTGTGAACATAGGATATTACAGAATTAGATAAAAATGACAGATGTAATGATTATCTATCTTTCTATCTCTATCCATCGTCTATGCAGCACTGGGGATAGACCCCAGGGCCTTGTACATTCTAGCCTAGGGTCTTACCACTCAGCTATGTCCCTAGACATTTTATTTTATCTTGGGTTTTGAGACAGGATCTCATTGTGTAACTCAGATTGGCCTGAAGCTTGCTGTGTAGACCATGTTGGTCTTGAACTCATGATCTTCCCGCCTCGGCCTCCCAAACTGCAGGGGTTACAGGAGTGTCTCACTTCACTTAGCTTTAACTGGTGTACTTAACATGCTGCAGTATGAGGAACCAAACCCAGGGCCTTGTACATGCTAGCTATGTGCTAGGCACTTTACTATATCCTCAGCTTGATTTTTTCTTTTTGTATTAGAACACCAACAACAGTCTTCTCAGGGGTTGGGGATGTAGCTCAGTGGTAGAGCACCTGTCTAGCATGCACAAAGTCCCCAGCACCACATGAACTTGGTGCGGTGATGCACATCTGTAATCCCTGTATTCAGCAGATAAAAGCAGGAGAGTCAGAAGTTCAAGATCGTTCTTGGCTCCACGGCAAATTCCAGGTCAGGCTGGGCTACAGAAGATCCTGTCTCAAACAAACAAACAAGCAAACAAGTACAAATAAACCTTTTCAGATTTTTTTTTCTTTTTCTCCTTTTATTGAAAATAGATTTTTGTTATTGTATAATATATTCTGATCATGGCTTTCCCTTCCTCTACTCCTTCTGCCACCTAGATCGGCCCTCTTTCTGTCTCTCGTTAGAAAACAAACAGGTTTCTAGGAATAAAACAGATGTAAGATAGAACAAAAACTAACACGTCAAAACAAGACAAGACAAACCAACAGAAGTAAAAGAGCCCAAGAAAAAGCACAAGAAACAGATACAGATGCAGAGACCCACTTGGTGGTCCACTCACGTGTCCCATAAAAACACTGAACTGGAAGCCGTAATATATACGCAAAGGACCTGTAGAGTCGAAAGAGAGAAAAAATATAAATAAAATAAAATAGAAATAAGATCAAATAAAAGATGCCCTGAGACGACATTATAAGACAAGGAACCTCCAGAGGTGTTGTTGAATTTGTTTTCTGTTGGCCATCTACTGATGGGCGTGGCGCCTACTCCTAAGAGTAGTTTGTTTCCCCAGTGAGACTCCTTTGGAGAAAGCTTAATGTTGATTTGCAAGTGGTTATCAATTGGAAATTGCTTGTGGGTTAGGGATGGGGACACGTGTCCACTTCTCCTTTCAGCTGTAGGACCTCGTATGGGGCAGACCTGTGCGAGCCCTGTGCACGCTGCATCGGTCTCTGTGAGCTTATATGTGCATTGAGCCTGTTAATTTAGAGCACCTTGTTTTCTTGGTCTGCCTGAGGGTGTCTGTGTTTGTTCTCATCCGTTGCGGGAGGAAGCTTCTCTGATGCTGGCTGAGCAAGGCATTGATCTGTGAGGATGGCAGAATGTCATTAGGAGTCATTTGGTTGCTACATTCTTTTAGTAGAACAGTACTATTTGGTTTTACTCTAGGTCCCTGGCTATCTAGTCTCAGGTTCTTGGTCACCCAAGCAGTGTTAGGTATGGCTTCCATCTTGTGATAAAAGGCTACACTCTTCATAGCAGGCCCTCAGACCTTAGTAGGTCCGCAGACCCTAGCACAACTGATGCCATGATGAAAGTACCATTCAGACCTTGGAACCCAGCACGTAGTCAGCAACACCAGCCAAACCATGAAAGTGTATAGTTCTGGGGAAGTCCTTCAATGTGCTAACCTTGTTTTCTTGTAAATATAGATTCAGTGCAAAAGGCAGTTTATTCTTTGGTTAATTCAATCCCTAGTCCTTGGAGGGTTTTAGTCTTCATACAATCTAATCTTCAAGCCTAAACCTAGTAGTTTCAGGCTTGAGATTTACTGCTGACTGACTCAATCTGACTAGCTCCTTCTGAACTCAGAGCAGTACTGAACTCAATTGATTCTTCCAGTTCAACTCACTCAACTGTTCTGGCTCAAACTCTTGGCCCAGCTGCTGGTTCAAACTGACTTTCTGAGACAGCAGACTGTTTCTGACTGAACTCTTCTGACTCTGGCTGATTCCCACAACTTCTCTGACTGAACTGCTCTGCTGGGCTGACTCTCGCTGTCAGCTGACTCTTTCTGTCAAACCCACTCTCCTACTTCTGAACTGCCTCTGTGTCTCTGCCTCAGACTGCCTCTGTGTCTTCTGTGACTGGACACCAGGCAAGCACCTATTGCATAGACATAAATGTAGGCAAGACATCCATATACATGAAAATAAAAGAATAAAATTAAAAATTATAAAAACTCTTCTAGCATGTAAGGCACAGCAGTTCCAGCTGTGGGCAGGTGGGGTTGCTCCTACTGGGCAGTAATTCCTGGAACCCACGGCTGCATTGGTCCTGTATCCCCAGGGGTTCTGCCAATCCTTGGCAGTTTCTTAGTAGACTTAGCATTATCTGCTCTCTCATTACATCCCTTTTTATTAAAAGAAAAGGCTTCTCAGTTTCCTAATAGCTTGTTTTTTGTTTTCTTTTAAATTGCTTAAAACATATAGGCCATTGCATCCGAGTGCATTTTGGAGTTTGAAATGGAGTCTTCCTTCTTCCTGACTCAAAGAATTAGAGAGCTGTTTCCCAGTACCACTTCACTGAAATTAATTTTCTTTATCTCATTATTTCAGCTGTGGTTTTCCAGAAACATGCAAATATTAAATGAGAATGTCCTCTGAGCAATTAAGGGGAACAACATGGGGGCGGGGAAGCAAGCTGCACGGGTGGAGGGCCGCAGCGTGATTCCCCACAACGAAAAGGACAATTGCCGGGCGATTCCAAGCAAGTCCTATCTCTCTGAAAATGAATACCCATGACTGTAAGCTTGTTGGCTCCTGCTTTTAACTTCTTATCTTTCTTTCTTAGATCTGTCCATAAAGAAAGCATATAATCTCCCACATTGCAGTGGCAGTGTGACAAATTCAGGGCGTAGGATTGAATCCCAACACTGCAGTGAGTAAGACTGATGTTGATACGGGGTGTGGGCGTGTGGGTGTCAGGGCCGAGAGGAAGGGGCAGGGCCGGGAGGAAGGGGTACCTCATCTAAGCCCTTGTGGGGGTTTCACAGAGTCCAGGCAGGAAGCCCAGAGAAAAGGGTGTTCCAGAGGGGCTTGAGCCGGAAGGACAATAGAAAAGAATGGACAAGTTTGGGGCTAGACAACAAAACGGCCCCAGCAAAGAGGCTGACGGGCTTCGAGAGGGTAGATCAGGAATGAAGCGTGTTAAAGAGACACAGATGGAGAAGTGAATATAGACCAGGGCCAGGGAAGAAGTGGGGGCGAGGCCAGGAGAGCAGGGTCCCTGAGGAAGACCGGGCGGTGTGGGAAGGTGCAGGGATGATTCAGCAGAGTCCTAGGAGGAACCACACCCTGCCTACAAGGTTGAACTGTAGAAGAGGTTGTTTCCAGCGGTGGATGGAGCTAGAGTGACAGGTCAGGTCCATAGAGTCAAAAGGTAGATACAGGGGCACAGTGGAGGTCCCTCAAAGTCAGAGATGAACAGAGAGCACAGGTCATGTGGGCTGGTGAGGAGCAGGTTGGAGATAAACATATATCTATATCGATGGTGGTTAGAATGAAAATGGCCCCCAAAGACCATAGGGAACGGTATTGTTAGGAAGTGTGGCCTTATTGGAGTAGGTGTGGCCTTGTTGGAGGAACTGTGTAACTCTGGGAGGGCTTTGAGGTTTCAGAAGCTCAAGCAAGGTCCAGTGCTTCACTCTTTCTGCTGCCTTCAGATCTGGATGTAGAACCCTCCAGCTCTCCTCTCCAGCACCGCGTCTGCCTCTGTGCTGCCGTGCTTCTTGCCATAATGACACTGGACCGAGTCTCTGAACTGTAATCCAGCCCAAATTAAATGTTTTCATTTATAAAAGTTGCTGTGGTCATGCTGTGGTCTTCACAGCAATAGAAACCTTAACTTAGACAACATCTGTATATCTATGTCTACATAATCTGTATCTACATCTACGTCTACATCTACATCTGTATCTATATCTACATCTACATCTACATCTGTATTTTGTGGAACAGCCACACCCTTTTCCAGGGTGACAGCACTCTTTTACACCCTCACTGGCAGTGCACAAGGGTCAGGTTTCCCATGGACTTTCATAAACCCTTGCTTCTGATTTTGGGCAGTAGCCATCCTCATGGGCATGAAGAGGTGTATGTGCTCCCACGTGCTCATGGAAGGACAATGATACACTCCGCCCCCTCCCCAGGAACTTTCTAAGAAGGAGTAGTTGACATTTAAACTGACATTAAAAAGAGACAAGAGACTAATTACCAGTACTAAGACAGAAGCTGGGGCTGTAGACACCAGAAGGGTAATGAGGAAAAACTGCAGGTACCTCTACACATGGCTCTGAGAACTTTCATAGAGCTAATTTTTCAATAGGCACAAACTACCCAGCCCCCACCCACAGGAAGCAGCTAATTTGAATAGCCCATTACTATTCACAAAATTAAACTTATAATTAAACACAAAAGCTCTCTCTTGGGAATCTCCAGACCCAGATTGTTTCAGGGGAGAATTCTACCCAGTATTTAAAGAATAATACTACTTTTAGTCTCTTCTAGACATTTGAAGGATAGCACCCTGTACCCTAACTAACATATATAATATGATAAAAGGAAGATAAATCCCATCTCCTTTGTTACTGTAGACAGCAAGTTCCTTAATGACATATCGGCAAATGGAACTCTGTGATTCGTAGGAAGAATTATACTTCAACAGTCAGTGAGGATTATTGCAGGGATTCAAGGCTAATCCAGTATTTAAAATTAATCCACATAATCCACCATATTAGCAGGCTAAAGAAGAAAGCACCAGCTATTAAATACCACTTGGTGCCTAAACTGTATGTGATGGTTTGAATGAAATTCCCCTAGGCTCATGTTTTAAAACTTGGTCTCCAATTGGTGGAACTGCTTTCGAAGGATCTGGAGGTGTGGCCTTGTTGGAAGAGGGTGGGGTGGGGGTGGCCTTTGAGGTTTCGAAAGGCTCATACCCAGTTTCTCGCTCTCTCTGCTTCCTACTTGCAGATCAAGATGTGATGTCTCAGCTGTTTCTGCTGCCAGGCAGGCTTTTGCTCTACCGTCACGGACTCTAGCCCTCCGAAACCATAAGTCCAATTAAAGACTTCCTTTTACATCTACGTTCTCGTGGTCAGGATGTTTTGTGACAGCAAGAGAGAAGTAACGAAGGCAGTGTGCTTGAGAAAGCCAAACAACTCTTAATGCCAAGAGCCCAAGGTTATCAGGAAGGGAGGTCATTTTCCTCAGTTTGATAGGTAGCATCTAATAACATAAAGCCAAATGAACACACACACACACACACACACACAATGGATGTTGTACTGAAGTCAAAGACTTGAGTGTGTTTCCAGTGCTCTGGACAACATCATTCTCTAAACTCTAATTACTTTTTTTAAATGAAGAAAAGAAACCAAAGGAGTACCGATGAGGGAAGAGGATCTCCATTGTCCCCCTTTGTTGATGACAAGCTTGTCTCTGTTGAGGATTTCAAAGAATTGGCAAGTACCTCTTAGGATGAGTGCATGAGTCCAGCAAGATCACGGGACACAAATACAGAAATCAGCTGCACTTTTGCAAATGATCAGTGAAGGTGGAGAGCGAAATCAAAGTACAGTGCCATCTAAAATCTCAAAAGGAGCAAAGTTCTTAGATGCAGATCTAACAACTTTCCTGTTGAAAACTGCAAATCACTGATAAGCTATATTAGAGAAGAGAAGGGCAACAGTGGGCCATGTTTGAGTGAGAGGTGTAGGAACCATCAGTTCCCTAAGCTGGTTGATTTTGTAAGTGGGCATACAGGTGTCTGCTAGTGTGTGTGTGCACATGTGTATTCATGCATGTGGGGGACACAGGTGGATGTTGGATGTCTTCCTGAAATTCTATTTTTTGAGAGTTCACTGATTCAGCCAGAGTGGCTGGCTGGGGACCCTGTGGCTTTGCCTCCGTAGGTACCTGCTCCTCAGGTACCTGCTGCCATCCTTGGCTTTTATGTGGACTCTGGAGATTGACGGAGTCAAGTCCTTATGCTTTACCAACTGGGCCATCTCCCCCACCCCTTTCTCCTGAAGACAAGGTCTCATGTAGCCAGGATTAGCTTCCAGCTCTTGATCTTCCTGCCTCTGCACCCCAAATGCTAGGATTACATGCATCTACCACCATGCCCAGATCCTTAAACTAATTTAAAGTTTTAATAAAATTCCTATCAAAATCACTGCAAGGAGGTCTGGGTGATGTCTCCGTGGAAAAAGCGCTTGCCATGCCACGTGTGGACTGGAGTTGGGATCACCAACAGCAGTGAAAAGCCAGATGCTGTAGCGCGTATCTGTAATCTCATACGTCTGCCTTGAACTGGAAAACAGAGACAGGAGACTGCCCACAAGCTGTGTGTCAGCTAGCCCGGTGTACACAGCAGGGAAAAAGAAATCCTGCCTCCAACAAAGTAGAAAGTGAGGATGTACAACAAAGTTTGTCTCCTGACCTCCACGTGCAAACTGTGACATTCACATTCACACACCCCCGACACACTGGTGGTTAACATATGCGTACACTCTACACGTGTACCATACACGCATAATTTAAAGACAGAACCAGCTGGGTACTGGTGGTGCACGCCTGTAATCCCAACACTCAGGAGGGAGAGGCAGGCAGATCTCTGTGAGTTCAAAGCCAGCCTGGTCTACAGAGTGAGTTCCAGGACAGCCAGAGTTTAGACAGAAAAGTTTTGGTAGGCATAGAAAGCATTATTAAAACTTTATACTGAGAAGTGATAATGGTAGTGAACATAAATTTTCAGAACAATGTACGGTATGAGAGGAATCACAGGCATGTGACCTCGGGACCTGTTAGACAGCCATAGTGATCCACAGTGTGTGTTGGCAACAGGGACACACCCAGAGACCAGTGAAGAAGAAGAAAAAGCTAAAGCAACTCCCATTAATATGCCCAAGCAAGTGTTTGAGAGACCTTGTTTTCATTGAAGTTAGAAGACTGCAGCAAAGCTGAGCAGACAGTAACACACGCCCCACACTCCTGTTCACACTCAGGGTCTAGAGCTTTGGGCTTGTGAGTAAATCCCCTCAGCTTCCAAGGCTCCTGACATGTCAGGGTGTATTTAATCAGTTTTTATAAAAAAGATCCCGGGAGCCCTGGCCTGCAGTGTGTTTACCTGCATCGCCCTCTGCACTGTGCTCGTCTCTCGATTGGGTGCGGACTAGGAGGAGTGAAGAAATGTTGGTTGGCTGGCATTTCCACAAGTCAAAATCTTAAGCTAAAAGTAGATAGGGTTTCTCATAACTTCAAATTCTCATTCTCTGTAATACCCGCTAACCTGCCCTTGCCTTGCCCACATTCTTGTTTTTGCATCCTCAGTATGTGGTACCCAAGGAGACTCGGCAGGTATTTGTAAAGTGTGCAAATGAATGGGGCTGAGGAAAGATCAGAGCTAACTATGTCACCTTTATGATGGGGGGAGCACAAAGCCTGAAGGGGAGTGTTCTCTCTTTGTTTCCTGTGATTGTGGGAAAGAGACTACAAGAATTCCTCCACAGCAATTTTGCTCTTCACACAGTGAACCACAGTGGCTCTGCCAGAGAGCCATGAGCAGGTGCAGGTAATGAGGAAGCAAACGTCTGAATCACAGAGTTACATCAAGCCAACACCTGCAGACAATGCAAACTGCCAAGGCTTAAGCAGCTCTTCCCCCAACAATGTACAAAGCAATTATTTTAAAGTTACATAGACATAACTGGAAATAAATTTGCCCAACAGCTCGGCAAATTCCTTGTTTATAAGTGTTTGCTTCCATGTCACTGAAGACAACACAAGATGTTAGGGTAGCATCTTGCTGGTGTCCCCAGGGGACCATTTGAGTCAGGTTCACAGAAGAGTCTCCTTTTACCTTGACGGCTACCAAGAAAACTGGAACCACTTAAAACAAAATAGTGGAAAGAAAATCGTAACTTTTTAATTTTCTTAAAGGTTCATTCATTCGTACATCTGTATATTTTTGAGGCAGGGTTTTGCTATGTAGTCTTTACTGGCTTGAAACTCACTATACACAGTTCAGGCTGGCCTTGAACTCACAGAGGTTTGGCTGCCTCTGCCTCCAGAGTGCTGAGATTAAAGTTTCATACCGCTATACTTGGTATGTCTGTCTGTCTGTCTATCTATCTATCTATCTATCTATCTATCTATCTTTCTATCATGTATATCATGTTTTATCTGCGTGTATGTTTGTACACGTACACCACAGGTGCGCAGTGCCTGCATAGACCAAAAAGAGGTGCTAGATCTTCAGGAATTGGCGTTACTGACTGGAATTACTGCCATATGGGTGTTAGGAATTGAACCTCGGTCCTCTGCAAGAGCAACAAATGCTCTTAACTGCTGAGCCATCTCTTTAGCTCACAAAGATACGACTTCTAAAGCTCCATTCTTAATGCCTTAGAAACTTTTTTCAAATATTCACTACCAACTGGGGACCAAATGCTTAAACACATGGACCTATAGGAAGCATTTTATATTCAAAGCACCGCCAGATTTATAAATATTTCCAAAGGACTATAGAGAACTGAAGGGTTTTGCAGTGGCCAGTGGTAACTTCAGAGACCCACAGCTTGTTAAAATAGAGATAATAAGTGACTGTTGAATGCTCAGACATAAACAGGACATCTATAACCTCCATCCAAGACTTGAGAACACTGTGAAAAAAGGGATGGAACTTAAGAGCCAGAGAAGGGAGAAGGTGTGGAATGCTGACTCACTGGAATGCCATGGCTGTTGTACTGTTAATTTCACAGCAGCTGTGGTTACCAGCACAAGATCTATACAAGACTGGGCCTGTCATGAGTAGGAGAGGGGATCACAGGGTCCCATCCTTCCTCGAGGATTCATATGTAGGTATGTAGATGAGGGTTGAGGGAGAGACATTTCCTTCAGTGGTATAGCCACTGGCAGGATGGACGTACCCCATGAACAAATTCCCACCCATGCTTCTGTAAAAAGAAACAAACAAAAACCAAAAAAACCTTAAAAACTTAAAACCCATACTGTCTTTGTATCAATACTGTTTACATAGTAAATAACACTACAATAAAATGATTTGATATAGTTTTAAATAGAAGCACAAAAGGGAAGAGTTTCAGGTTACAAAATCTCTCTTCTCCACACAAATGAAAAAAAACAGAAACAACAAACCTACTTTGTTTTAAGTGTGTGAAGGCAACAAAGGAACTCGCTGACTAGCCGAGTCTAGTTCTTATTGCACTTATGGTCAACGGGATTAGAAAGCAAGCCTGACTTTCACATCACCATCTCAAAGGAATTACACATGCTGTACTCTTTTGGAATGCAAAATGATTCTTGTTACTCCAATACCCAGAACGTTGAATTCACGTATCCACCAGGAAAAAAAAAAAAAAAGCTATGTCAGAGTAGAAATTAGAAAGAAAAGTAGCTTTATATTCCTTTCTCATGGTTCATGCCCTTTTGTTTATGTTCTGTGCTCATTTATCATTGTAATGAAACTTATTGGAACACAAATACACACACACACGCACACACACGAACACACACACACACACACACACACAAGTGGAGCGATTTGGGAAGTAAAAGGGGATTAATGAGAACTGAAGCATAAGAGAGTTGACAGGACACAGGATTGAAACACATTACGTACATGTATGAAAAACGTCACAATGAAATCCATTCGTAAGTATAATTAGTGTGTTGCTAAACATTAAAATAAAAGAGTTAAAGGAAAATATGACATTTATCCATTGGATAGTGAATAGTGGTAGAGAGATAAGAATGATCAACAGCACTAAGTAAAAAGTGAGAGTTGGAAAGTACAGTAGTTGGAATGGGAAATTCTTGAAAAGAGATTCTTAAAAACAAATTGAAGCTGAAAGGAGAGAGAATTGTTGCATTTGGGGACGCTAGTAGAGACTGTTCAGTCTGAGAAGCAGCGAAGAAAGAACGAGGGAGAAAGACCAATCTTGAAGATCTACGTGATGCTGTCAAATACTACATGTGAGTAATGAGGTTTCTGGGATGGGAGAGATAAAAGGAAGGAAAAAGTGTTTTAGGAAATAATAGTGGAAAACATCATTATTTTGATGAGAAACATTTATCCAAGAAAGCTCAGCGGTGGGGGGGCGGGCGGGCGAGATAGTTCAGTGGGCAGAGATGCTAGCCGCTGAGACTGATGACCTAAGGTTGGTCCTCAGGACTCCTAGGATGGAAGGGAAGACCTGACTCCCCAAGGTTGTTCTCACTTCTGCATACACGCTGTGGTACACGAGCACATAACGAGCACGTAATAAAAAAGAACTGAAGACAGTTGTGTGGTTTCACATCTAGACACAGCAGAGTCAAACTGAAGGAAGTCAAAGTCAAAGAGGAAATATCGAAAGCAGAGAGAGAAGAATGAGAAGAGTGACATTTGACTTGTTCCTCTGGAGGCAAGCAGACGATGGAATGTCGTCAAAGAGCTGGCAGGTTTCCAACTCAGAATTTTACCACCAGCCAACCATTGCTGTGATAGAATGTCTTGCCCAAACCAACAAGGGATAAAGGGTTTTTTCTGCTTCATAGTTCAAGGGTACAGGCCACCATGGTGTGGAAATCACGAACTCGAAGCACCTGGCCTCATCACACCCACAGCCAAGAGAGTGATGATGTCATGGAGCTTCTTGCTTCCTTTTACCACGTACACAGTGCACGATGCCTTGTGAATGGGGCCATCCACGGTGTGTGGGCTTCTCACTTAAATGAATGAAATCAACATAATCCTTCGCCAGCATGCCCAGGGGTCCATCTTCTAGGTGATTCTAGAATCTGTGGATGAACTTGACAACACTGACTATCACACTTTTCTGCTGAAAGTGAAGGAGAAATGAAGACATTTCCAGATAGAGATTGAGAAAGTTGTTCCCAGAAGAAATGTCTGAAAGGAAAGAAAGCCAGATGGTCCCTAGGACCCACATGGAGAACCAAACCACGGTCATCACATGGGTGGCTCTAGAAGACAGCAAGTCAACCAGGTGTGCAATTCCCGCACCCGACCAGACTAGGGAAGGAGGGTTTGCTATGAGTTCGAGGTCAGCCTGGGCTACACAGTGAGTTTAAGGTTAATCTGAGCCATTCACAACAACATCAACAACAACAACAACCAGTCAGCATGAATGTATATATTTAAATTCCTTTCTTTTCCTAGATGATTTTATTTATTTTGTTTGTTTGGTTTGGTTGTACTGGGAATTGAACCCAGAGTCATACACATGCTAGGCAAACGCTCTAGCATTAGCTATAACCTCAGCCCCACTTAGGCAATTTGAAATGACGGAGTCATGAAACAGTAATTGTAAAATGGAGTTAGTAGACTTACTGTTGACAATTTGAGTCTAAAATGTCCTCCAGAGCCCACGTGTTAAAGGCTTGGTTGCCATTAAATGGTAAAAATCTGAAGACCTTTCCTGTAAGGTCCAAGAATCAGGTAGATGTGCTGGCTCTTACTGCTTTTAAAAAAAAATTGCTGGAGTTTCTAAGAAACAGAATAAAAGGAATCCTGACTGCAGAACAAGTGTAAAACCGACATCCATTACCAATGATGTAGAAAATGCTAAGGAATACAGTGCACACACACACACACACACACACACACACACACACACACACACACAGACACACAGACACACACACATGCATACACACACACATGCATATACATACAGACACACATACACACACGCATATGCATACACATACACAAAACACACATACACACACAGACACATAGACATACAAAGATACTCAGACACACACAGGCACACACACACACACTCAGACACACAGGCACATATATATTTATATATATATATATATACACACAGATACACATATACACATACAAACACCTACACACAGACACAGACACACACAGACCTATAAATACATACTCAGACACATGGACACACTCAGGCACATAGACAAAGACACTTAGAGACACAGGCATATATATATATATATATATATATATATATATATATATATGCAGAGAGACACATATACACACACAAACACACACACACACACAAAGAGAGACACACACACTCAGACACCTAGATGTACAAAGACACTCAGACACACATAGGTGCATGCACACACACACATATGTATACACAGAGAGACACATATACACACACAAACACCTACACACAGACACAGACACACACAGACCTATAAATACAGACATGCACACACATACATGAAGGAATACACAAACACAAACATACACATATAGACAGAGGCATGCACACACATACAGATATATATCCACACAGACACACGACACACACGTGTGGACACACACAGATATGTATATGGAACAAATGGCGTAACAAAGTTGTAGGATGCCAGAGTGTATTAGTCACATCTCTTATGGTGACAGAATACTTGACAGAATTGACTTAAAGGGGAGGAAAAAGGATTTATTTTGGTGCATAATTTCATAATATTGAGGAGTGGTGGTGGGGTAGAATTCATATCATGGTGCCCAGGTAGCAGGGACAGGGGATGCTGACACTTGTCTGGGCTCCTCCATGTCACCTTTTATCCCAATGGGACCCCCCAGTCCATGAGATGGTGCCACCCACATTCTGGGTGGGTCTTCCTCGTGGTAGGAAGTGCCCCTCCCCCGCCAATCTCTTACATGGCTGTAAGTCCAGCCAAATCGACTATCAGGACTGACAACCAGAGATTAAACATCAAGTCACAAAACCAGCTGTATTTTTGTTTGCAATGAAAAATCCTAGAAAAAACTGAAGCATCAAAAAGAATAAAGTAATAAAAAAACTCTCCAAAAGAAGTCAAGGACTGCATAATGGAAATTATAAAGGATGCCAGTGAAGGGGAACTTAGACATGTCATTCCCTGGGCAGTGAGATCGACCGTGAACACACCCTGTACTTAACTGGAAAAGACAGCCTAAGAGAATAGAACTTTCAGAGGAAAGCATAGGAGAAGATCTGGGAGACTTTGTGTTGGCGGAGAGTCTTCTAGATGACACCAAATGCATACAGCCTGTAAAACAAGCGGCCAGCAATTTGGACTCATCAAAAATGAAAAACTTCTATGTTTCAAAAGACGTCATTAAGGAGAGGAAGAAACAGGCAGAAGATTTGGGGAAAAAAAGAAAAAGAAAAACAGGCTGTTGGAAGGAAATAGAAAGAAAAAGAGTTTGCAGGGGACAGGCAGGTCATCACGCGAGTCAGCAGGCTGTGGAGAGGCCAAAGCTTGGAAATGAGGAAAGTCAGCATCCCATCTCAGCATCCTGTCTCAGATCGGCCATTCCCCACCAGCGTGCTGCAGGCAACGATTTTCTGAGCCTGGGGACTCCAGGATCAAGGTGTTGCCAGGAGACTCTGGCTAGAATTAAACCCCACAAACCATAGCCATTACTTATGTAGTGACGCACCTCGTGATCCCATTAAATAACAGCGCGCGCGAGGCGCCTAATGGCTTCTTGTGCGTATTAAATATTCAAGAAGTTGTTTATTACTAATCGCTAATCTCTTACTGGGAAGTCAAAAACAAAGTTAAGGTACGAGAACATTCCATATGAACTCCTGGATCATTATATGAAGAAAAACAAGAATTTCTGGGTTTTAGCCAATAGAACACTTATTTTGAAGTTCAAAGGCAACGTGACGGGGCTGGAAATCCCCTCAGGTCAGAATTTGATTCCACTGTGTGCTTTATTTTGGTCCGAATGTGCACCTCTGTGTGGAGGGGGGTGACTAACACAGACACAGCATGTTTTATTCATTCATTCTTCTGCCCAGTCGTTTTCATTATTTAGAGTTAGGCAGAATAATAAGTTTGACACTTTCATACCTGCCTGTGAAGTGCTTTGACCATATTACCTCCCGTGGCTGTGTCTTGTTTCCCTGACAGGCCGTCCAGGTCCAGTCCCCTCCTCCAGATCCTACACAAAAAGGGAAACCTGATACTCGCCTTTCTGAGCCTGGCTTGGTTCCCTTGACAGTGAGCTCTGGTTCCTCCATTCTCCTGCCAAGGACCTGGTTTCCTTCTCTTTAAGGCTGACTGTAACTCAGTGTTACAGCATCTTTATCTGTCTATCCTTGACGGCTGCCTGGGCGGGATCCGTTTTTAGACTATTGTCAGCAGTGCCATAGTAAACATGGTGGCCTTTGGATGTGTATCTAGAACAGCTGGGTTATACAGTAGTTGTGTTTTTAAATTTTGGGGGGCATCTCCACACTTGTTTCCATATGTTCCCACAAACAGTGTATAAAGGCTCCTCTTTCCCCATCTTTATCTGCATGGATTCACTTTCTTCATCAGCCATTCTGGCTGGGTTGACGTGCACTCTTGATGTAGTTTTGATTCGTATTCTCCTGGTGGAGATCAATTTGAATTCTTTCCATCTCATGTGTTCATGAGTGAATTTATTTCCATTATGTCAAAGACCTTGCTAAATCCCCAGTCTCCAGGAGGTCTGAGGCAGTTCTGTTACAACTTGCAGCGCTTGCCAGTGGATAAACTGTTCCTAAGAAACGAAGGGATTGCCAAGCCATGGGGCTCAGAAGTCACGTGATCTACACAAGCTGGTGAGTGTTTCACCGTCTCTCCTGTGCACTGGGGAGTGCATGGGAAGTCCTGTGACCAAATGTTGAGCCTTCTTCACAGGGCTGTCGTGGGGACCACCGAGGGTCAGGGATTCCCAGGTAAAATAGGGGACTTGTAAGCTCAGCAGGAGTGATCTCAAAGCTCAGAGGGAGGAGCTCAGCCCTGGCTCCAGACTCCTCATCCCTGTCCAGGTACCAGGGTGGGGCCTCACTGTGCAAGAGGCTGAAAGAACGCTTACATCCTACTCTGTGGGCGGGGAGCCCCACCTCAGCCTGCTCAGGCAGCTAATAGACCGTCACAGTCTGGGTACCTTTATTCTTCTGGATTCTAAAAGTCTGGGTCAGGGGCCAGGGCAGGCAGGCTCTGGTGATGACCTGCTTCCGGGAAGCAGGTGGCACCTTCCTGCTGGTGCCACCCCACATGATGGTGGTGGGGGAGGAACTTAGAGTTCTTTGTGACCTTTTGTTAGGGACACTAGTCATGATCCAAGAGACCCATGCCTAATGGCGGTTGCCTTGGGGGAGAGTTTTGGGCAGAGCAGTGTTGGATCTATAACAGTTGCCCTTTGTGTGCTAGAGACAGAGGCGTGTGATGGAAGGAGGGAAGGACAGGGAGGGAGGGAGAGGGAGAGGGAGAGGAGGGAAGGAAGGGAGAGGGGGGAGGGTGGAGAGGAAGAGGAAGGAGAGGGAAGTGGGGGAAGAGGAGAGGAAGAAGGAGAAGAGGGAGGGGAGGGAGAGGGGGGAGGAGCAGAGGAAGAGGGAAAGGGAGGGGAAGAAGAAGAAGAGGGTGAGGGAAGGAGAGAGAGACATAGATACACACACACATGTGTGTGCGCGCGCACACACACACACACACACACACACACACACAGAGAAATAGGGGAGTGGGCAGAGGTAGAGAGAGAGAGAGGGAGAGACTCCTGTCACTCTGTCTTGGCTGCTTCTTCCTTGTCACGCTTCATCTCTGTTACTGTCCGTTCCTTGGTCTTGGCATCTCTGTCTCTGTCTCTGTCTTGCTCTCTCTGTTTCTGTGTCTATCACAGACTTTGCTCCTGTCTCCCTCCATCTTTCCTACGTGGTCACTCTCTCTGCCTTCCCCACAGATATTCATTCTGTCATTCCAGGTTCCAGGTGGCTGGCAGCCACAGACACATCCCAGGTGACCCGCATGGTCACCTTCACAAGTCTTAGGTGATGCCAGATGGAAGTTTGTATATGTATGTATTGAGATTCTCATGGACCAGGGATGATGACACTTCACACCGTGAGCACTGGGGTAAGAGCACTGTGCTGTGCTGCCAGGGTGGGTGAGCAGGTGGCCAGAGGTCAGGGCACTGTGTTGTCCTGTCTCCCCTGGCCCCTCCAACTTCCCCTACACTAATGCAGATCTGCACTGTCAAATTCCCTTTCTTCAGCTCTCTTCTGGTCCATGGCCACCAGCCAACCCTGGAGTCGTCGCTCACTCCCTGAGCTGCACTGGGAAGTTCAGACTTTGCTGGGAAAGCTTGTCAGTGGGTTCAGCCTGTTCCAACTGTGTTCCCTCCCATGCTCCCCAGGTTGCTGTCTGCGCAAGAGAGGACTCCGGTAGTTTTGTTGGAGCTTTTCTTGAGGCCTCCAGCTGGCTGGGTGGGGCCCACCCACATTGTGTGTGTGGGTCATCTGCTTGCTGATTAAAATGTTAATTTTACCTAAAACATGCTGGCTCAGCAACATCTGGACTAGTGTCTAACTGAACATCTGGGTGCCACAGCTGGCCAGAGTCTGTGCAGTTGACCGTCTCAGTCTGTGCGTGGTTTGGGATGCTGATAAACACTGGAGTCTGTGTTTAGGGGGCAGGTGGCCACAGGCTCTGCAGTGCCCTTGTGAATTCACCTAGGAACCAACGAGGACAGAAGCCACTGCTCCCGATAGAGCCGATGGAGCCGATGGAGCCGTACAGCACCAGCTGGCCTTTGAGGAAGTCCAAGAGTGGCCTCAGGTACTGGTGGTCTTCCTGGAGAACCCCAGGGCCCGGAGCTTCAGGGTGAAGATATGGAGACAGGAAACTGCCCAGTACAAGGTCTGCTCTCAGCCTTGGTCAAAGGGCCAGGAACTGGTTGTTTTGGGAGTTATAGACTGAAGAGACAGGCTCAGCATCACCTGTAACCCAAGGAACAGAGACTCCACCCTCCCCCAGGGACAGACTGGGCCCCTGCTCCTCTCTCCAGTCAGGCTGTATTCACTTCCTCTTTGTCCTTTATGTGTCGTCTGCCATGAATACGCATGCCCTGCCTGATTGAAGCCACCTGTGGAGGGGTATCTGGGTGTGAAGAACCAGCTGTAGTTGCAGGACAAAACACACAGACATGACACACACAGATACACCACATACACTAGGCTCCCCTGACCCCCAAAATACACATATAAACTCATGCACACCATACATACACACAAGACAGATATAGATGTTACACACAAACACACACATGTGACACACATACACAACACACAGGCAGACAGACACACAGACACAGACACACAGACACTACACATACACACAGGACAGACATAGATGTTACACACAGACTCACACACGTGACACACATACACAACACACAGACACAGACACAAAGTTTGCTCACTTGTCTCTTGCTTTTCTACTTGGTTCTGGCCCACGAGGTGGTCACTGCCCTTGCGGCAGCTGTAGGATCATCAGTGGCACGTGTGACCTGGCAGGAGGAGTCGAGTAGTTCCATGTGCCTCCCTCCACAGCTATGATATCAGGACTTTAAAGTCCCAGCTCGCCACGCGCCTCAGTGGGTCCCTTTTCACTCAATGCATTGAAAACGAAGCACAGATATCGGAAAAAAAAATCTCCCTTTTTGAAATCGCGAGGACTTTATTTTAGCACAATGGAACTTAATTTTCTTAGCCACAGCCTTGCACATCCCGGGATAAGGATGCAAACACAAATCCACAGCTAATAATAGACACTGTGGCACTAAACTCACAGAGCACCAGGGGAAAATCCTTGAGTGTTCGTTCAACTGGGACCAGACAAGGCGGGCAGGGGACACAGCTGCGGGGCAGCTGGCTCCAGCAGGATGCCGCTGAGCCTCTGAGTGACGCGGAGTGCGCTGCAGAGTCACACACACTGAATGCGATTAAAAATAGCCGTTTTTGGACTCAGCGTTCCCAAAAACATCGGGAAGTCAATGAGATTTTATTTATATACTTACTTATATTTAGTAAAAGAAGTAAAAAAAAAAATTAATTTTTTTCTTTTTCTTTTTTAAGACAAGGTGTTGGAATGTATTCCAGGCTGGCCCCTGCTATGGTAATGCCTCTGCCTCGGTTTTTCTGAGTTTTTAGGCGTGTTCCAGTTTTAACGGAGGAGTTTTAAAAACAGGAAAGAGAGCAGCTCTACTGATCCTCAATGGAGACATTACAAAGCTCCAGCAGGGAGGAAGTGCAGAGCAAGTAACTTCTCAGGACTGTGATGAGGATGTCTCTGCTGTCCTCTGTCTCCTGAAAGTCACGGGGCACTCCAAGCGTCCCCGGGGAGACTGGGTTCAAAGAGAGAAAGAGGAAGCCAGGCACCGTTTTGACACAATAGCTGAGTGATGCATAAGGACTGTCCAGGTGGGGACATCACAGACCGGAAGCTGAGGTGGCATGGAGGGTGAAGTCCCAGATAGAGAAATGGGTTAGGATTCATTGCAGGAAGTGCATTTGGTCCAAGCTGGAGGAATGGAGGAAGAGGGGGAGGAGATCAAAGCCAGGGGCAGGAGAGCTGCTGCAGGGTGGTGGTGGTGGTGGGGAGCTGTTGGGAGCTGCTGGGGGCTGCTGGGGGTTTCTGGGGGTGATGGGGGTGCTGGATAGTGCTGGAAAGCTGCTGGGGGTGCTGGAATGTGCTAGGAGCTACTGGGGATTGCTGGGTAGCTGTTGGAGGGTGCTGGGGGTGTTGGGAGCTCCCGGGGGTGCTGATGTTTTGGGGTGCTGGAGGGTGTTGGGGAGCTGCTGGAGGGTGTTAGGTTGCTAGAGGATGCTAGACAGTGTTCAAGGTCCTTGGGAGCTGCTGGGCGTTGCTGTGGAACTGTTGGAGGGTGCTGGAGGGTGCCAGGGAGTTTTGGAGACAACCACACCAGCACATGCCCCGACCTCTGCAGTAACCTGCCACAGATGTACCCCTTAAGGGCTCTGCTCAGCTGATGAGCTTGGACACTCTGCTCCCTCCTAGGTGTAGCTGTGCCCTGGATTCTGGCTTCCAGGAAGGAAGACCAATATTCTCCCGTAGGGAAGAGGCCCATTGTTCTTGCCCCAGGAACCTGGAGTGCCCCCTGTCCCTACACCTTCCTATGAATGGTTTTAACTCTCCCTCAGGATAACCAATCTGTGTGTGGCCAGTGACCTGCTCATCTCCCAGAAACTCCAAATAGAAAGAAATCTGCTTGGCTGTGGGAAGGGCCAGGGAAGGGCCGAAGAAGGCACTGGGACTCCAGAACTCCCAGCTGCTTCTTTTCCCCATTCTTCCCTCCTCTGGCAGGGTTGAGCAGCCGGCTTCTCCCCACCATTGGTGGCCTGCTTTGGGTCATGGTGGCCTTGCTTTCTCCTGTACAAACGGGCAGATGAAAGACACTGCAAACACCGCCCAGATGTCCAGGGCTGCCTCTGGTGGACACATGTCCTGACATTTCCAAGAAAAATTTCAGTAAATAAGATGACTGGAGCAGCCTGCCATCCGTCTTGAGACACATGATCCTCCATGAATGGTGTGGGAAACGGGCAGCAGCTTGACTTCTATGAACCACATCCGCTGTCGTGCTCCCATGTAATCTTGGTTCACCTCTGCTCCTTCCAGGCTGGGGCTCCTTCCTGGCTCCAACAGGAGGATCCAGCATGTGTCTAAGAGTTGAGAGAAGGAGACACAGGGCGCCAGTACTAGGAAAGGCCTCAGTTTGGGGACAAGGTCCTGGCACTGGACAGCAAAGGTTTGTCCATCCAGGTAAGGAGGGCATCTGCAGGTAGCCCTGGGTCTGAATCCAGTCACACCAAACTGTCCTGAGTACTGAGCTTGCTTAGTTCATCTGTCCATCCAACAAATGGGCCATTAGCCAGGCTCAAGTGGCTGGGGCAGGGTGCAGGGAATGGAGGGACACCCGTGTAAGCATGCAGCCCGAGGCCACCCAGTATGTGTCTTCACCACAGGCGCCCTGCTGTAGCACCCATGTGTCTGCAGTATCCCTCAGGCCTGAACTGAGCATCCAGGCTGAGCATCTCCAATCCGAGCATCCCTATGCGGGATAAACTGAACATTCTAGACTTAGAAACCTCAATTGAGCACCGTGCCTGTCCTGTGGACCAGCTGAGTCCCCGCGAGCCCTGGCCTCCTGGCCTGGCCTCTGCCGCCCCCTGCCGGCCATGAGCCATACTGCAGGCTCTCAGCTCTCCAGGAGGGGGCTATGTAGCTAGCGCCCTCAAACTCAAAGGGCAGCGTTGCCCTTTCATTGTGTTGCTGTGATAAAGCACCTTGACCAGAAGCAACTTGGGTAGGAGAGGTTTTATTTGGCTTACATTTCCAGGTCACAAGTCCCTGCAGGACCTGAAATAGAGACCATGGAGTGCTTGCTTGCTGACTTGCTCTCTGGCTCATTTTCAGTTTTCTTATACTGCTCAGGCCTACTTGCCTAGGGATGGTGCCACCCACAGTGGTCTGGGCCCTTCCGCAGCAGCCATCAGTTCTTCAGCTGAGGTTCCCTCTTCCCAGGTGATTCCAGGTTGTGTCAAACTGACAACAAAAACTAGCCAAAGCAGGCAGTCTCTCCTCCGTGACGAATGATCAAGAGGGCTATGCCTCTCCAGAGTGAACCGGATCATCTCACAGATTTCTCGTTCCATCTCCTACCATCTATGCCACATCTCTTCCTGCTGCTTAGTAGGAGAGTAGAGGCCAGAGCTGGAAGGGTCCAGCAACCATGGGGACCCACTTCCCCTTGCCCACATCCTCATTGCAGGAGATGCAGGCCAGAGAGAAGTAGCTTGGTACTTTTAGGGGGAGCTGGGGGGGGGGGAGCCAAGGGCAGGCATGGAACCTGCCTCTCTTGATTATTTTTTTTCCCAAGACAAGGTTTCTCTGTTGTAACTCTGGCTGTTTTGGAACTCACTCTGTAGACCAGGCTGGCCTTGAACTCACAGAGATCCACCTGCCTCTGCCTCTCAAGTGCTGGAATTGAAGGTGATTAAAAGTGTGTGCCACCACTGCCCGGCTCTTTCTTGACTCTTAACCCTTGACTTTCCCTATTATCCAGAGACTTCAAGGAGTCCCCTGGTGTGTCCCATGGAAATGCGAGACAGGAATCATGGTCTTTTCTGTCCCCATGAGCTCAGCTATGGCCCCCTTATTAGGGTTGCTTTGACCTCTTTGGGCCACCTCAAATGCAGAGCCTGGAGCTGGGGAAAGCAGGCTCCATGGAAGGTGGGGTCTCTGATCCTGCACCTTCTCTCCCATGGTGTGTTTTGGTTTCTTAATTTGGGTACTAAGCCTTCCCAAGGTTCTCAGAGGCCAGGAACCCTTCATCAGTCTTCTTCACCCCTCCCCACTACCCCAGAAGTGACCAGCTGGGCCTAAGTGCATTATCTCTGGCCAAACTTCAAATGCTCTAGAAGGCAAGACATGAGATGATTAACGGTTGAAAGATGTGCTTCCCAGATCAGAAGAAGCAGGGAGGAGAAATGGCTGGCGAATGCTTCCCTCACCCGGGGAACCCGACTGCCACATTTCAGGTGGAGTAGAGGGGTGGACCCCTCAAGAGCGAGGTTGTAGGTACAGCCCATCAGGAAGGAGCTGAGATCTGGGGGCAGGTGGCATGGAGGTGAACAGTGGCAGCAAGGAGAGAAAGCAGGTGAGAGATGTCAACGCAGGCCCCATGCAGTCATTCTGGGGGTAGGAGTGAGGGTAAGAGGGAGATCTGTCATTAGGGTTGTGGGGGTCAGTGCCACAGGAATGTAGGATGGGAGCACCTGGTGCTGGTCCCAGTTCAGGGAGCCAGGAGGAAGACACCACTGGTGAGCATCCTGCACCTGTGGGCATCCTGCACCAGGGAGCATCCTGCACCTGTGGGCATCCTGCACCAGGGAGCATCCTGCACCTGTGGGCATCCTGCACCAGGGAGCATCCTGCACCTGTGGGCATCCTGCACCAGGGAGCATCCTGCACCTGTGGGCATCCTGCAACAGGGAGCATCCTGCACCTGTGGGCATCCTGCAACAGGGAGCATCCTGCACCTGTGGGCATCCTGCAACAGGGAGCATCCTAAACCGGGGAGCATCTTGCACCTGTAGGCATCCTGCATTGCCAGGCATCTTTGGCTCCTGTGCTCACAGAGCAGGATGCAGGATGTGCTCCTTCCCAAAACAAAGAGAACAACTGAGGCACACAGAGGGAGGGGACAAGGAAGAGTCAAATCGCGTTTTGCATCTGGTGGCATGGTTTCTCTTTGGGAAGAAATGGCCGCTGTTAGGAAAGCAATGGAGAGGGTGCAAAGAGCTCGTGAGCTGGGAGGAGAGAGCTAAGACCTGGCCAGACAGATCTGTGCAGCCTGAGGCTCTTGCCCGGCAGGCCCAAGAGTTCTGACGAGAGCCCTGTCAGAGAGCCGCAGACCTTGACCCGGACGCTCCAGTTACTTTTGTTTGAATTTGCATATTCATATATCTACATAGCCTTGACATCACTTGAAGACATGGATGGTCCTGTAGCCGTCTTCCTCTCCTTTCCCTTTTGATCCCAGGATTCCTCACGTCGCAGACATCTTGGATGTCGTTTTCAAGGTTTCTACTCACTGTCTTATAGTATCTGTCTCCCCCAATCCCAGCTGGACTTGGAAGAAATCCTTGTCCACCCTGGGCTCACGGGTTCATCACTCTCTTTAATCGCTGTCAGCAGCGGTCGGCCGCGCCGCTCCCTGCTGCCGGGCGTTTGATCTCTTTGCTCCCAGTGCTTTACTGACGGAACAAGGTGCCTTTATCTGCTGTTACTGTGACATCTCCGTGACAGTTCCCAGGACATATGTTAAGACGTGTGTGCATTAAAATTTAAAATGCGTAGCTGTCATGTTTTCTGAAAGGGTTCTCTGTTGCTCTCGTTCCCACCAGCAGCAAACGACACTGCCGCTTCCCTTGGGTTGTCAGTCAGCCGAGGCTCATGGCTTTTCTGCTGTGAGTGTTAAGGAGCACTTGCCTGCCTGCCTTCGTTCTTAATTTCTTTCCTTCCCTCCTTTGTTGATTTGGAATGTCTATCGCAGGGCTGTCAGCCGTTCAGACTTGCTCTTCTGTAGCCTTCTTTCTTCCTCTCTCTTCATTTTTGCTTTTTTTTTTTCTTTAACAATTTGATAGAAGCTTTAATACGTTGGCATTAACTCTTTGCCACATTGCCACACACACTTGTTTCAGATTTGTCATATGTCTTTAGCTATGTGGAAATTCATTACTATTTTGTTAGCATTTTTATTTAGGAATCAGCGGTTATAGACCCACAATGTCCTTGTTTGCTTTCTATTACTGCGCTGAGCAACAGATCAAAGCAACCTGGGAAGGAAAGAGTTTATTTGGTTCCTGTGTTCTGACCATACCCCATCATTGATGAAGCCAAGGCAGGAACTAAATAAAGGCAGGAACCTGGAAGCAGGAACTGAAGCAAAGGCCATCAGAAATGCTGCTTACGGGCTTGCTCCCATGGCTTGCTCTGCTTTCTTAGACCACACAGGGCCATCTGCTCAGGGGTGACCTCACCCCCAGTGGGCTGGCCCTCATACAATCATTAGTGGGGAAAATGACCCACAGACTCTGTCTACAGGCAATATAATGGAGGTGATCCTCAATTAACATTCCCTCTTCCCAGATGACTCTAGCTTATGAGAAGTTGTCAAAAAGTAATCAGCACATATTGAAATTGCAAAAGTAATGAAAAGATTCCTGAATACCCACATCAGTGACACATGGAGTCACCAGAATTCCATCAGGGATGGATCCTCTGAGGTCATAGCCAGAAAACTGATGTGCTAATTGGACTGCTCATTAGACCTGACTGATACTCAATGGCTTCTGTGTGTGTATGTGTGTGTGTGTGTGTGTGTGTGTGTGTGTGTGTATGTGTATGTGTGTGTGTTTGTGTATGTGTAGTTCTAACTGGAATAATAAAGTTCTCCTTTTGAAAAAGACAACAATCATATTGTATTAAAGCCCCTCCCATATTATCTTGAGTTTCTCTAGAACAACTGTCTCTCTAAATAAAGTCACATTCTGGGGCCTTAGAGGTTGAGATTGTGTCACAGGCACAATTTAAAGGGCACAGAATTTATCACATAATTTGGTCACACATTTTACTTATCTTCTGTACCCACTCATTAGAACAGAAGCCGCATGAGAATTGTATGGTTTTAGGCTGTGTGATGAGGTAAGAGGCACCAGAAATGGGAACCAAGACCCGGAGAACCGAGAGACAGAGAAACAAATAGTGGGGGAGCGGGGAATAATAAGTTAATGTTGAAGGCTCCATTAAGTTTGTGTAGGAAATATTGTTACAGAAGGTGGCATTTAGCTGAAGGAGCTCTGTAGGAGGCACAGAGGTCCTTGTGCTCACAGATAAGCATTAGGAGAGCCTGGAACATTAAATACTCACGGTTGTTCCTTCAAGGGAAGGGATGCGGAGCCTGTTATCCACCCGGAAAGCCTGAAGCAGACATGTTAAATAGTCTGTCTGTGTAGCCCAGACCACACTGGATCCTTCCCTGGAAACTTATTGTAAATTTGCTTTTCTCAGTCAATCCATACAACCTATTTTTATGGAAGGTGTCACATGTCCTTTAAAAAGAGTTTTGATGTAGTCATATCCGATCGTTACTTAGCTTACTTGGTTCCTTAAAGAGATTTATCTATGGTTTATTGTGCACACAGAATTGAGTTAATTATCACCAGAAAACTTTTCACCAAATTATACTCTGCTTAAATATGCCTCAAATAAGCCACCCGTGGTGATGAGACTCCTGAAGTTGGAACAACACTGACTACTTAGTCTTGTTGAACCAAACTGCCTTCTTGTCTCCCTCGGCTTGCTGTGAAGGTCACAGAGACCCCAACACAACACGAGTAGTATACACTAACCAGACTTGGTAGATGATACATGAAAGAAAAATACGGACCTCTATCATAACTAGACTTTAGATTTGCTGAAATCTTAAGATTAATTTACTTAAGGGATTAATCTTAATCCCTTAAGATCAGTTTTCTAGGGTTGCTTCCAATAGGCCCTCTTCCTGTAACGAAAGGAGGCACCACAGGCTCATAGCCACCTGTTAGGACAATTCCCACCTCAGTGAGCATGCTTCTGTATGGCAGTTCAGAGTGGGCAGCACTGGGTCAGGGCCCCCATTAAGTCCTGGTCTGTCGTGAAGCCCAGGTTCGGAAAGAGCATAATGCTGCCTGACAGGAACACCTTGGTCAGCGGCTGCCCAGGGAGACGTAGCCCTGGTCTGTGTCAGGATGACTATGACAACATTTCACATTGGAAATCTCCCCATTTGTCAGAAACAATCAAACCTGGAAATCTCTGTCTCTGTGAAACACGTTTAATAGATCAAAGCATGCCTCTAGGCTGCAACTCCACAGCAGCTGAGTTTCCGTTCGGGGCTGACTCCTTGTGCATTAGACAGATCCAGTCGTGCATGGCCAATAAAGAGTTTCCTTTATGAATGTCTAAGTGCTGGTGGCTTCTCACTGGGAAGACGTAGTAACTCTACAACAAAACGAGAGCTTCCTGAACATAGAGGAACCTTGTAGAGTTAAGAGCCAGGATTGGCATTTGAGGCGATGCTACTTCTATTGTGGGTAAGGTGACAGCAGCTGGTGTCTGAATCCCCCTAAGTGAGATGACCAAGAATGACAAGGTTAGTGCTCTGCCTGAATCATAGCCTAAATCACAGCCTGCCATCAGCATGCATCCCTCACGCTGGTTCCAGTGTGCTTTCTCTCCCTTCCCTGTGGATCAATACAGCTTTCAGAGACAGGGGCACACAGTTCTTGAGTAGGGTAGCCAGGCAGGCTCTGAGCATGACAGGGATTCCCTACTTTGTCAGGAGAGTCCTTGTTTCTAGCGTTGACTTAAATCTTTATGTGTAGATATTTAATATGTAGCGTGGTATTTTAAAAAAGTATTTATCTTGTGTGTGTGAATGTTTTGCTTGCATGTATGTATAGGTATCGAGTGTGTGCTTGGTGCCCATGGAGGCCAGAAGAGGGCACTCAATTCCTTGGAACTGGAGTCACAGCTGGTTGTGAGCTACCACGTGGGTGTTGGGAACTGAACCCTGGTCCTTTGTAAGAGTATTAAGCACTTTTAACTGCTGAGCCATCTCTGTAGCCCTGTGTGCTATTTTTAGAGTATTTATATAGTACCCAGAAGAAAATGGTAATATCAAATCAAATTTGTTCAAGGAAATCCAGAATCTGACTCCTCTTACATAGCAAGCATCTTTGTCCATGGAAAGGCATCAGGACTGTGATTTAATATCATTTTCTCACTTATAATTCATACGCTTTGAAAATATTTTGTTCAACAGTCCTTGTAATGAGCCCTCCTGGGGATGTGCCCTGGGCTCTTGCTATTGACATGCCAATCTATAACCATGTCCCTACTGAAAACATAACTACTCGGGGTTGTCATTATAGATAAGGCTGTGATGAACAAATTATCTTCATGAAGATAGCCTTTCCCTTTGGGAGGTCTGTTGACTTGTTAAGCAAAACATCCAGGAATGAAATTACTGACAGTTCTTTTTATGGCTATGTAAAGATCGCTGGAAAATAATTTTCTCTAACTGCTTTTTAAGAACACCATTGGTGGTAGAGTGCTTGCCCCGGATGTTGTAAGATCACGAGTTTGATTCTCAACACTGCAAATCTGTAGTTAACGTATGAGAATACCAATAGATTTGTCCTAGTTTGCTTCTTGTTGCTCTGATAAAACACCGACTAAAGGCTACTTGGGAAGGAAGAGACTTATTCTGTTTTACAATTCTAGGTCAAGGCAGGAGCTCAAGGCAGTAGCTCGAGGCAGGAACCTGGAGGCAGGAACCTGGAGGCAGGAACCTGGAGGCAGGAATTGAAGCAGAGGCCATGGAGGAGTGCTACTTACTGGCTTGCTCCCCGTGGCTCGCTCAGCCACATTTCTTGTACAGTTCAGGGCCACTGCCCGGGGGTGGCATTGCCTACAGTGGCCTGGCTCTCTTCTACCCATAATTAACCAAGAAAATGGCCTACAGACTTGCCTACAGGCCAGTCTGATGGAAGGCAATCCCTCAACTGAGGTTTCTTCTTCCCTGGGGACGCAAGTCTGTGTCAAGTTGACAAAAGAACTACCTAACCAAATAATATTCCCTTTGGAGGAGGGGTTCTGGAGATTGACCCCAGGGCCTTGTGAATGCTAGGTGGCCACAGTCAAAAGTTCCTTAGTGACAGCCTCTCATTGTATTCTGTCCCTGGTCCATCTTTTGGCAGCCCAAGGGCCTCCTCTCACCCTTCCTCACGTGCTTCTGATGCAGGGCGCAGTTCTTCCTGACGTTCTCTGCGTGTCATTGCCTCTAAAGACTTGGTCAGTGTGGGCCTTATAACTGAAGTCTAAAGCGCCAGGAGAGCCCGGAACTTAGCGGCTCAGAGCAGTATTGGGGGCACATCCAGTGAGTGAAGGAGTGTGTGCGTGTGTGTGCGTGTGTGATGAACACCACTGCGCCTCACTCTTTACACAGCTCAGCTCTGTGTCTCTGGCTTTACATCTCACTAAAGTGAGGCGTCTATGTTGGGCATACTAAGAACTGCCCATTCCCCGTCCCCTACCCTGCGTTCAAGGACTCAGCCAGCCAAGGTGATATCATCACTAATGGCCAAGGCCACATGCTCCTTGGGTGTGCTCCACGTCTCACCCCCTTAAAAAGCATACCATCAAGCCAGCCTGGAGTTGTCTCCGTCTTTTTCCTCTCTCTGAAGTAGTTGTTTGTGTCTTCATTATCCCCACCCCCAATAAATCTCTCGCGTGGAATTCTGCTGCATGGTGTGACTTTGTGGTGTTCCTTGGCACCCCCCCTATTGCTGAGATGCCTTTCTGCCACCAAACACCCTTTCAATCTACACACATACACATACACATGTGCATACATAATAAAAATAAAAAATCTAGATGTTTTTGAAAATGCTGGGGACAGAGGAACATTTTAAATGACTCAAGGACTTAAAGAAAAAAGGAAAATCTACATCCAAGTAACCAGTTTATTCAATAAATTCATAGTCTTGGAGATGGTGGAAATAAATTATCTGTGAGGACCAGCGCCCTCTAGTGGTGGGGGGCACTGACCTCAGCTCTCTGCTTCCTGGTAGAATCCTCGCTTTCCCAGAAACCCCTTGCTTCCCAGTGAGACTTAACGAGCCAATCCAGTGTTCCGATCCTGACCAATCAGAGGGCTCCCCTAGCACTGCCTATTTAGTTTCAAAGGCCCATGCTGCCGCATTTGGGGGTGGCCATTTGGAGAAGTGGCTGACCCGGCATGTTGGTTTGTTCTGCAGAATAAACGTGCTCTTGCTCTCTGCATACGTGATCTCGGTGACCTTTTTGGGGATGATTCACAGACCCTACACTATTATCAATTTTATTTTGTTTTGTCTTGAGACAGAGCCTGTCTTTTAGGGTTCCTATTGGCGTGACAAACATCATGACCAAAAGCAACTTAGGAAGGGAAAGTTCTCATTTTAGTGCCCTTCCACATAGACCCATCGTAGATGGTCATCAGGAACTCAAGGCGGGGACCTGGAGCTAGGAACTGAAGCAGAGGCCATAGAAGGATGCTGCTTCCTGGCTTGCTCACAGGCCAGGATGGTGGGGGGGCATTTTCTCACTTGAGGGTCCCTTTTCCCAAATGTCTTTGGTTTGTGTCGAGTTGACATGGAACTAGCTAGCGTAGGAAGGGAGAGCAAATCACCAGAAATAATTCCGAGGAGGCCGGAAGAGGAAGGACAAGGAATGTATCATGGGGAAGACCTGCTCATGGGATTGATGCTGAGCACACAGCATGGGCGGCTTGGTTAGGAGCCATGTCTCAGCTCCGTGAGCCTCGGGTGCCCTGTCTCCGCTCCGAGAGCCTCGAGCTTCACCGTGAAGTGCTGTGTGGAACTTAGACCCACAACACTGAAAGCTGAACGCTTGGTTGTAGAGGGTGCAGGAAGATCACAAAACTAATTATATTTCTCCGCATGTCCTGGATTACTGGAGTCCTGGTCATAATTCCGGGTCTAGCGACAGTTGCTTCGGTTCTAATTTCTCTTCTTGTTGTGACAATAGATTTGCACAGAAGACATTTGTGAAGGGTTTAAAAGTCACAGCATCTATGGGCTTCCGGCTTTTTGGAAAGAACACAGATTTTTGGAGCATTTGAATTTCGTGATAATGAGGCTGGACTACATGCACAATTGGTATGTTTTCACGTCCTTGAGTCCACTTAGGTGCCATTGTTGTAAGCTCTGAAATACCACCGGGGCCCATGACATCGGAATCCCTTAACAATCTGAATTATCCTGCTGTGCATCCACCTAGATCAGTCTGTTCTTAAAATTCGTTTCAGTGCAAATGATGCAGAGAGAATGGGATGAATTCAAGCTAAGATTTTACTAATAAGAATAATAAGACCCAGCCTTCCAGCCTGGACAAGACAATTGTAAATCAGTTTCTCTCTACTCTTCCCTGCCGAGGTAATGCAGAAGGAAGCGAGAGGAAGCCAGAAGAAGGCTTTGAGAGGTAGGAGGAGGAAGCTGGGCTGGTTTGGGATCCATGGGCCATGAAAGAATGTGGTCACAGGATTCTCACTTCCCCCACCCCAAGAAATATGGCCATTCTCTCAGACTAGCAACAGTAAGCTGCCCTTCCCAGTTGAAAGAAAATGCTTTGCACATACCTGGGGGGGGAGGGAGGGAAAGGAGGAGGGGAAGGATATCTGTTAGAGAGACAGTCAGGAATGCCACCAGAAATACTCATAAGGGGAGGTGTTTTCCTTCCCTCTGGGCCCAGGGAAGCTCAGGGAGAACTCCATCTTAGACATCCTGGCCCAGGAACCCCTGTGTCCACAGGGCCGGGAGTCCTTTTTCTCATTAGATTCCCTGGGACCATGTCTATGTAGATATTGTCGACCCAAAACACAGCTCTCCCCTCAAAGATCTCTTTCTGAACCCGGAGTGCATCCGTTTAGGGTAGTTTAGCTGGCCAGTGAACCCCAGGGATCTATCTCTGCTTCCCCAAGTTGGCATTAACAGACCCGTGCCTCCGTGGCTGCTTTAAAACTTTTTTCTTATGTGGGTACTGGGGATTTGTAGTCAGGTTTTCATGCTGCGTAGCAAACACATTACCAACCGAACCAGGTATCAGCCCAAGAGAGCATCAGTTTCTATTCTTTCTTTCCTGTGTGCTAAATATTAGTGATTGGTAGAAACACAGGGCTGACTTGTGGGAAATCAGGATTCTACAGCTTTCGTGAACACCATAAAATTTTATTATTATCATTTTACAATGAGAATGGGAAATAAAATCTCAGTAGAAGAGCCGCTATGTAGCATTGTCTTTCTGCTTTTTATTCAGAAATTGTGAGTATCGTTTACTACATTTTCAATATAATTTAGTTATACAAGATACTCTAAAGACTCATTCTAGTAGGAATCTTTTTTTATGTTGCAGGTTCCCTCTGTGCGTGTGTACATGTGTATGTGTGGGTACGCATGTGTGCGTGTATATATGGAGGCCAGAGGTCAACCTTGGGCGGTGTCCTACTTAGCTTTTGATTGCTGTGATTAAGCACTATGACCCCATAGCAAGTCGGAAAGGAAGAGGTTATGTTATCTTAGACAGCCACATCATACTCCGTCACTGCTAGAGCCATCACTGAAGACGTCCAGTCTGCTATGAGGGTAACGGGGCTGGACAGCTCATTGGTTTGCCCAGCTCTGATGACTGCATCTCGTAGAGGTGACACCCTGAGAGATTTGTTGCCCAAATACCTCTTGCTGCTGTGGAGTCTGATAGCGGTGGCTTTCCTTGTCTATTTTGTGGTAAGGAAGTTCTATGGGGGTCTCTAACCCCTCACTGGGCAGTGTTACCGGCACACATGGCAACAGTGATGACTTTCTAAAAGGCAGTGCCACTAGTTGAATTGGTGAGTCTATTGAAACTCCAGAAAGAATAACTAATCTATAACACCAGATCAGGGTGTTTCACTAAGCTGCTTTGGAATAAGTCACCTAAGGAACTATATAAAAAGACCTCATGCTTAGTAGCTGAAGACTTGCTTTTGTTAAAAGAACAGGAGCAAGGAAAGCCTGGTTGCTAGGGCTCACGAGTTTCATCTGTGAGAGACAGGCCAAAGTATAACAAATGAGTTTCAGTGTCATCTGCTAAATTTGAACTCCCTTGATCACAATTAATTTGATATTTTCCTAGTTTTTACAATTATAAAATTACTGATGAGCTTCTTGTGTGCACCTTGGGCTATGTGCCGTGCAGACTGGACAGATGCTCCTTTACCTAAGAAAAGCAAAAAAGACCCCTGACTTAAAGTTTTCTAGTTAATAACATACTTGTTTCACTGGGTTAACTAAATAAGAATCGAGTATACTATGACCTGTATCCGTTTCCTAGTAACCACGATGTCTGCGACCTGCCAGCTACAGTAGAAGCTGGCTGCGAGGATATTTGGCTTGCTTAAACTCCGTTAATCTACAATAGCAAAACTATTGTTTTTTGGGTATAGATGTATTGTGGGGGAAAAAGTACGTGGAAAATTGGGTGTTCATATGTAATCATGTGTGGGTATTGAAAATAACCTGTTTTCTAAATATGTAGCTTGTAACCATTCACTGGGAAAAATAGGGCCTGTGATTATGGTGTGATTTCTTCTTACGTAGAGGGTATTGTTTAAAGGGTTTATAGGTGTATGGGAAGCTAATAGGAGGAAGGAAGCCTATGAGATGTCTGAGTGAGATGTGTATATGCTGCAGCTTGTCTTCTACAAAAAAAAAGAAGGAAAGAAGGAGGCTTGCAGGATGTATGGGTAAGATCTATGCGCGTTGGAGCTTTGCTTCTTCAGTAAGGAAGAGGAAGCTTACAAAGGGACGCTTACAAGATGAGTATGGGTAAGGTGTGTGTGTGTGTGTGTGTGTGTGTGTGTGTGTGTGTGTGAAGCTGTGCTTCATCCACAAGATGTGTGTGAATGTGTATATGTGTGCTTTTATGGAGAGGATGTAGGGAAAGAGCTGGAATGGAGACAGGAGTTTAAAGGAAGAGAGAAGCCTGAATAAAGAGCATGTGTGACCCATCTGGCTGACTCCACACCTCCTCTTTGGAACCCTGAGCTGCTGGACTTTGTTGATACAGAAGAATGTGTGTGCCCCGCCAATCACATCAGTTGTCCGACTCCACACTTCTCCTGGGACCCCTGACCTCAAGCGGAAGCTGGACTTCTGTACATCACTGAGGGAAGTCAGGGCAGGAGCTCAAGAAGGAACCCTGAGGTAAGAACTGACACAGAGACCGAGAAGGAACATTGCTTTCTGAATTTTTCCTGACGGCTTGTTCAGCTTACTTCCCTGTAAATCCCAGGACCACCTCCCCCGGGATGGTATCACCCACAGTGGGCTGGGCCCTTCCTTACCAATCATTAAGAAAATTCCCACAAACTAAAAGACCACGGAGTGTAACTACATGAAGTCAGAATGCACTCATTGTTAAAAAAAAAAGTTGGAAAATTTACATCTCTATTTTCTTTTAAGCGTGAGAGAGGGCTCTAAAATGCAAAAAGGTAAAGAAGGAAGCTCATTATGTGAACCTACGGTACTCTCTTCTCCTTTGTTAAGAGCTAATGAGCAGAGAGGGAGATGCTCTTGAAGTGGAAACTTTGGATTAATTAATACAAGCGAGAAGACTGGTTTGTAGGTCAATAGGATGATGTGACATTCTTGAACCAATCCCAGGGGGTCCTGATACGGCTCAGGGAACCCCGTCATCGACATTTTCAGCCTGGCTTTTGTCCAGAGAAATGTGGATAGCATCACGATCTCTCTTCCTCTAGGCTTTATCTTAAACGAGACAGGAACAAGCTGTCATTGATAAAAGACTTTGTTCAGGGGCTGGAGTGCCCAGCAGTTAGGAGCACTGGCTGTTCTTCCAGAGGACCCAGCACCCACAGGGGTCCTCACAACCTTCTCTAACTTTAGTCTCGGGGGATCTGACGCTTACTCCTGGCCTCTGTGGGCACTGCGTACACGTGCTGCACAGAAATACACACCGGCAAAGCAGTTACATAAAAACGGGTAAATTAATGCTTTTTGCTCTGGTTGAGGATTACTAGAGAAGAGAGTAAATGGGGGGTGGGGGTGGGGGTGGGTGCGGATGGTAAGAGAGAAGATGCGTGAAAGCAGTAGAGGCTGAGAAAAGCGGGGCCCCTCCGAGCCCGTTGCTAGCCCTACATATCTAAAGGTCTCTTATTATTTATACTTTTGAACATTTTTATTTTCAGCTTCTGAATCTCTCAACGTTTCCTCATAAATGAGCAATTTATCATTTATTCAGGTGTTTTCAAATTTCAGTTTCTTATCCCTTATGATCCTTAGCTCTGTTGTCTAGGATGTCTTGATGGCTACTCGAAACCCCCAATACGGGAGCATAGAATGTTCTCCATTAAAATAAAATACCCGAAAGTTGAATTAACATAATTATCAAACACAATTCCATGGTGTTCGTTTTCCTCCAAACATTTTCTTCTTTTTGAATTTCTACTTCCTTTTTTTAGTGTCTTTTTTTTTCCCTCCTTTTTCTGGAAATTGTAGCCTCCTGGTGGGGTTTGTTTTGGATAGTGTGATGTTATGCTCATGAAAGCATTTCCTGCAGGCATCACTGAAAGATTTTTTTGTGGCTTCAGGGCATCTGGGTTATAGGGGCCAAGGAACACCCAAAGTCACATCATGCAGCAGGATCCCATGCTAGAGAGTTATCGGGGGTGGGGGTGGGGAGAGCCGTAAAATGGCTGCCTCTGGGTGGGAATAGATGGAGACAGTACTGGACTGGGCTGTGATGGACACTTTAAAGTGAAGGAGGGGGTATGGAGCATGTGCAGAGGAAATGTGTCACCTTGGCCATTAGTGGTCAGGGAAGGCAGGCAGGGTGTGGATGGTGGGTGAGCTCTGTCGGAGGTGCTCGGTGTGCGCCACAATCACACGTTCCTCTTATATGTCCTGGAGGTATCCTGCCTCTGTACAGGAGCACGGAGGGGCTCAAGATACTGGATGATCCCCCCATGTGTATGTCTTCCTGACTGAGGCAACAGTGTAGGAATACGGTGTGCTGTGCAGGATTTCCTTGTGGGACTGTTTTAAGTTTTGGGAAGTTCCCCTTGATACCCTACCCTGTTAGCCAGGAGAAAACAAGTATCTCTGATCTTTGGCATTTTTATCATCAGGCACCCAGATTTCTAAACTCAAAACGACACGTCATAAACACGATAATGCATAGGAGACATGCAAAGTTAGATTCTGGAGTCATGGTATAAGAAAAAGCCAAATGCTAGCAAGCGAGTGTTCTGAAAACAAAGGCTATGAACACAAGCAATGTTCTGACCGAATGCTCCAAAACAGATGTGGGGACAACCAACAACCAGCTCTAGGTGAACCGACGGGCCATTGGCCAAAATTAAAGGCTTGTTGAGGCCAGAGAAAGAATCAACAACATTGACTCAGGGAGGAAATATGAACACGTGGGCACAAGGGCCTATGCCAGTATCTGCTGCTGACCGGGTGCCTTCTCCAGTGAAGGTGGGTTGTTCTTGGGACCTCCACATTATTACCCTAAAGTGTAGATATAAAATATATCTCTAACTTCATAGGAGTAAGGGACACTTTCTACTAAGCTACATATATGTACACCCTCAAAGTGCTTGATGGCCAGGCCATACCCCCATACTACTCTAATGACTGAACCCAGTTCCTCGAGACTCAGGTGGTCAAACTCTGCCCTACAGAGAGAAAACAAAACAAAACAAACAAACAAGACCCCCAAGATCAGGCCACAGATTCTCATCAGTCTCTGAGCTCTCCCCAAGATCAGGTCCCCAATCCCACCAATCGCAGGCTACCCTGGAAAGCTCCTCCCCAACAAAAACCCTCTACAAAGCCTGCCTTTTGCTCAGTTCTCTGCTGCTTCTCTCCTGAGCAGAGGCAGTCATCCTTCTGTGCCTTTCCCAATAAATCTCTTGTGTGAGGCTTGTTGTATGGTATGACTTTGTGATATTCCTTGGCTTGACTGCCATCTTTCCCCTCAGAGCTGTAACAGTTATGTTGGTGCCATGACTCAGATAGACTCTCCTGGTGCCCCTGCTTCCCCCGCCTCAGGGTCTGAGCTGCACTGGGATCTCTCACCTCCAGTTTGCCTGCAACAGACTCACCTTCCAGCTTACTGATGGCTTGACACCCCATCCACCAGTGGCAACTCAGTAAGTTCCTCCTTTGGTCAGTGTAAACACTTCCCTGAGTCCAGAGAGTGACTGCTGAGTGTTTGACACCCCTCTGGCACTCTTGGAGGCAGAGGTACCCACAGCTATGATCTTTAAGGCCATGGCTGGCTCTTTTTATGGACTTCTGTTCCCCCATACCCTCGGAGCTGCAATCCTGCAGTTTCCTGAGGCCCAACCTGGCTATTATGCCGCTCCCTGCTCTCCTTTCCCACATTCTCCTCAGAGCTGCACACAACTCCACAGCTCTCCTAGGCCCTCACGGCTTTTGTGACCCTGTTTCAGACCCTTTCCTGTGGATGAGACCTCCCTCCTAGAGCTTTCTTCTTGTCCTTGCCTTCTGCCTTCCATAAAGCCCTGGTACCAGGCACTGAGTCTCTCCTTAGCTAGGCTAAGCCCCTGACCCCCGTTGAGTGCTGTGCCGACCCCTCTAATGGCGTGGTCTTCCTCATTTGGTCCTCCCTGAATCCTGGGACTACAGGCTGCAGCGACCTTCCCCCACTTCCATACGTGGCAACAACGTGTTGTCCTCCACACCCTCAGGATGACTTTTAGGGAGGCTAGTGTCTCCACCTGGCACCTGATCTGAAGGGCCCTAAATGTATTCACCTTCGCCATAAAATCCGGCTTCAATAACCAATGCAAATGGCTGCCTAACAGCACCCGAGACCCCAACATTAGTCAGGACCTTTACAAATACAGCGAGAGCCTGGGGGAATGGAAAGAGAGTCTCCATTCACTCCGTCAACCCTTTCTCTTTTCTCTTCTCCCAGCCCTGGCTTTTTTATTTTTGTCTGTTCTCCTCCCCCCTCACACTGTGTAAATGTCCTGTCTTTTAAAATTACAGTTGAAGGATCTGTAAGTTTGTTGCAAAGTGAGAGCTGGAAGCCAGAGCAAGCAGGTTAGGGAGAAAACCAGTGAGTAGGGCAGCTGTCCTGTGCACACTCTCCACACTCCTGGCTTGCAGATGCGTCTCTCAGCTCCCTCCTGCAGTGTCCTCTGTCTGCAGCCAGGGATCAAAACTTCCCTGTCTCTAAGCCCTTGTTTGCAGTTTACTGGATTCCGTTTGGCAGGGATTTGGGTGTCTTTCAGGTACGAGTGGCATTGAATTGTTTTATGCTGTCCCACTTCAATTAAAGCTGGCTCTGGAGTTGGGGTGCTGCTTTGACCTCCTCTAGACCTAATCGTGTTTGTTCAAAGGTTTCCTCCATAAAGACACCCAGAGGAACTCAGTCATGCTTTGAATGTAAACACGATTTCCAAAATCAAAATAAAACCAGAGTTGGCGTTTCTTTAGCACATAAGACACCCCAGGGTGCTGTGTTGGGCTGCGCACGCACAACGTCGTTTGTCTTTATCACATTTGTCTTCCTGAGATTTTTCCCTCATTAGAGACATTGCCTCAGTGTCCTCAGCTGGAAGGGTGATAATGGCTGTCTACAGAGTTGATGCGAGGTGCTAAATGGGTTTTTAACACATCATATGCATAAACCACGTTCTGACACATAGGTGGTGCTGAAGTAGGGCTAGGCACCAGTATGGGGATGCATCCCTAGGGCTAGGTACCAGTACGGGACGCATCCCTAGGGCTAGGCACCAGTACGGGACACATCCCTAGGGCTAGGCACCAGTACGGGACACATCCCTAGGGCTAGGCACCAGTACGGGGACGCAACCCTAGGGCTAGGCACCAGTACGGGGACGCAACCCTAGGGCTAGGCACCAGTACAGGGACGCATCCCTAGGGCTAGGCACCAGTACGGGGACGCATCCCTAGTCCCGGACTGTAATTCTGTCTTCTTTTTCTGAGCTTTGAGGTGTACACAAATATGCCATCGGCCAAATTATTCCAGAATAGAAGAAGCATTATGGAAGGCAGAACACAAGAGGGAAACTTGGCTTCAAGTAAAGACAGTCAGGGTGTGAATGAAGTTTATTTCTGCTGTCAAGGGGTATCATGAGACGATTTTAAGGATAAAAACTAACAGGAAAATAGCTTGTATATTTGGTCAAACAGCCAAACGTTTTGTTATTGGTGCTGCTTTACGTAAAGCTTATGCATGCTTAGATTGTAAAATCTCTATCCAGCGCTCTTCCCTAATTCCAAGCAATCTGAGGGTTAGCGCTGCATGTCGAGACATTAGGTAGGATGGATTCGAAGTAGAAAGCTCACCACTTTTCTTAGAGAAAGTAGTAGGAAAAAAAAAACAGATACACCAAGAGATAAGAAATTCTCTACACTGTAGTCTCACACACATATATTTACCTAACACGAGAGGATTAAACCATGAGCACAGGCTAATGGTGAGACCAGCAAACAAAATGGTACATAAAGATCTGAGACCAGTCATTATCAACACAGACTAAAAGAACACACAACACGATTACATTAAGTTAGAATGCACGCGCAACAAAAAACAAGGTAGAAAATTTACACCTCTCCATCTGTGGTATCTAAGTGTGGTGGGGGGTCCCAGCGAAAGGCAAAGAAGTTAAAAAGTGAAGCCAGCTATGCAGACTTTCCAGGAAGCTATGCTGAGAGCTTTCCTCATATTAAGTGTTAGTGAGCAGAGAGGGAGGTGCCCTTGCAAATGGAATTTTTGAATTAATTAATAGAAGTGAGAAAGTTGGTCTGTAGGTCAATAGGATTCTTTAGAAAATTCCAGAGAACCCTAATACGGCCAGAAAACCTCATAATCAAAATTTCGGTGCAGCTTTGTTTAATGAGCTACAGAAAGCACCAGGGTCTCCTCGCTTTAGGCTCTGTAAAGGAAGCAGCAACAAACCTTTCATTTGATAAAGATTTTTTCTTTAAGTTCCTTTCTTTCTCCTTTTTAGATTTATTTATTTTATGTACGTAAGTGTTTTGTCTGTGTTTATGTACGTGTTCCATCACGTGTGCCTGATACACATCGGGGTTTGAAGAGGGTGTCTGGTTCCCTGGAACTGGAGTTACAGATGGTTGTGAACTGTCATGTGGGTGCTGGGTCCTCTGCAAGAGCAACAAGTGTTATGTCTTAGGCTTCCAGTGCTGTGTTGAGACACCATGACCAAAGCTAGTTGTGGAGGTGGGGGAGGCTTTTTGACTTACATACCTTAAATCACAGTTTACTGAGGGCAGCCAAGGTGGGAACTCAAATGGTCCGGAACCTGGAGGCTGGAGCTGATGCAGACACCATAGAGGAGGTTTGCTCATCAAGGCTTGCTCAGCCTGCTTACTTAGAACCCAGAACCACCAGCCCAGGGGGCCACCACCCACAGTTGGCTGGTAACTCCTACACCAGTTGTTAAATAAGAACATGATGCTCTACAGGCTTGCCTATAGCCCTATCTTATGAGGCATTTTCTCAATTGAGGGTCCCTCCTCTCAGATGCTTCTAGCTTGTCATAAAAACCAACCATGGAGCTATCTCTCCAGCCCCACAATACATATTTTTTAATTGGAAGTCTTTTTTTTTATACAATATATTCTGATCACAGTTTTCTTTCCCCCTACCCTTCCAGGTTTTTCCTATCTCCTCATCCACCCAATTCCATGTTCTCTTTCTCTCTCTTTAGAAAACAGAAAACAACAAACCAGAAAAAAGAACAAGAAACACCCGCACTACAAACACACTCCTTCACAAAATATTTAGTTATGGATGAACAGGTGGTAGGGGAGGGAAGAGGAGGATAATGTAAGGGATCCAGGGCAGAAAAGCTAAAACTAAGGGCTATTTGAAGGGTTGTATGGAAACTCACTACAGTAGAAGTGTCTCAATATGTATATAATATGTATTAAAAATAAATCTAAATGGAATCACTAAATAATGGTGGAGACAAAACCCAACTAGATGTCTCTCTCCCCATCAAGTGCAATCTCCAGTTCTATGAATGAGTTATATTTAATTGAGTTGTCAGCCAAAGAGGCCCCATGGAAACCCCAAACAACCCAGACTACCGCCAAGGCTATTGATTGCTCTCCACAAACTGATGGTAAAGTCCTATTGCTGAAGACAACACCTATAGGACTCATTAAACATGGAGAAGTTGAGCTGGTGCCTAACTAGAGTTTTCACCCTCTCCTGACCAGTGTTCACGGTACTGGAAAGTACTGTACACAGTACCAGAAGAGAAACATAAACATCAACCGAACTGCAAACTCTTCAATCTGTAATGGTGCTCTCCTGGCAAGATACGCGGGTGCAATAGTGGCACAAAAGTAGTGAATGTAACCAACCACTGTCTGCTTAGACTTAAGCCCCACTCCATGAGACAGAACCCATCCCCAACACTGCTTGGGTGGCCAAGAACCTGAGAGTGGATAGGCCATGGACCTAGAGGAAAACCAAACGCTACCAAACACTGCTAAAGGACTGTAGCAGTAAATTACTCCTAATGACATTCTGCTGACCTCAAAGATGAGTGTCCTGCTCACTCGCCACCAGAGAAGCTCCCTCCCACAGTAAATGCGAATAAATACAGACACCTCACCGGAAAATGTGAAGGGTGAGAGACCTTGGAACACTCAGTCCCAAAGGAGCTGTCTCTATCAAATCCCTCCCCTCAGGCTCAGGGCACTCCTGCAGAAGAGGAGGCAGAAGGATTATAAGAGCCAGCAGAAATGGAAGACACCAAGAAAACAAGGGATTAAAGGCATGCACTACCACCGCCCGGCCTGTTTTTACATTTTTATGGGATCTCTGTGTGTGTGAATGTGGGCATCTCTGCATCTGCATGTGTTTCTTGCGCTTTTCTTTGGCTCTTTATTCTCCCAATTTGTTTGGCTTTATTCTGGTTTGTTTGTTCTTATTTTATTATTATTATTATAGATGCCTGTTTGTTTTTTTTAATGAGATAAAGAAAGAAAGGATATGGGTTTTGGCACAGCCTTCCTCTGGCTTGAACCTATGCAGGCCTTGTGCATGCTGTCACAGTCTCTGCGGGTTTAAATGACTACAGGGTTTATTAAGAAAGGTATTTCTATTATTCTTACCATATGTGTGTGCACAAGTTCCCAAGGAGGCTAGAGGTGCTGAATCCCCTTTGGATGGCATTACAGGCAATGGTGAGCTGCCCTATATAGGTGCTGGGAATTGAACTTGGGTCCTCTGCAAGAGCAGTTCGTGATCTTAACTGCTTAGCCATCCCTCCAGCTCTGACATAGAATTAAAAAAATGTTTTTTGACAGTTTCATAGGTGTATATAATTTGCTCATATCCTCACCGCCTTCTTTTGTCTCCCCTCTTCCCTTCCTGATGAACCTTTCTTCTTAGTTTCGCTTCTATTTTCATGTCTTTAACAGAAGATTACATAATTTACTCTGTGTGTGTGTGTGTGTGTGTGTGTGTGTGTGATGGAATGTGACTGGAGGTCAGAGGCCTTCACAAGCCCTTCCCCAGTCTACAAGGAAATGTTGATGGCCCCAATCTTGCGCAGATAACCACAGCTGTTGTGAGTTCACAAAAGCCACACCATGTCCAGAAGACAGAGTTCTACAGCATTCCTCCCTGACCTCTGGTTTTTACATTCTTTTTGCCACCTCTTCTGCCAAGTTCCATGAGCCTCGGGGTGGGGGTGGGGGTTGATATAGGTGTCTCATTTTCAACAGTCTCTTATTCCTCAGCACCCTGACCAGCTGAGTCTCTGCAGTAAGCACTGCCCATTGCAAAAGGAAGCTTCTTTGAGAAGAGTGCAGGCAGGACCAATCTCAGGCATAAACAAATATTTAGTAGGCGGTTTGGGAGTCTGTGTCCAGTTAGCAAAAAACAACAGTAATTGCGTCTCTGCTACAGCCAGGACTTCCTTAGCCACTGGCTTTTGACAAGGTGGATAGCACCAGACGTGATTCCCCTCTGTGGGGTGGCCTCAAATCCACTGGTACAGAATTTTGGTATTGAGAATGAAGGAGGAGGAGGAGGGGCTGTCAGAGGGACAGAAGAGAGCCAACTGGTGAAAATGCCAGGTTCTCCATAAGTTATCTTCGTGTTTACGCACTCTTTAAAAACTTCTGATGGATTTTCTATATTTTTAATTCGTTCATTAAACTTTTGTACATTTTAAATTGTATGTTGAACAGTTTCTCTGAATATCTTCATACCTCTTTTCCCATTAGTCCCCTTTGTGCCCAAGCCATATGTGTGTGTGTGTGTGTGTGTGTGTGCCTGCGCTGGCTAGTTTAATGTCAACTTGACACAAGGTACAGACATTTGGGAAGAGGGAATATCAGTTGAAAAAAGTCCCTCATCAGATTGGCCTGCGGGCAAGCTTGTGGTGCATTTTAAAAATCAGGGTTAATATGGGAAAGCCCAGCTCACTGTGGGTGGTGTCACCTCCGGGCAGGTGGGCCTGGGAGATATAAGAAAGCAGGCTGAGAAAACCTTGGGGAATAAGTCAGTAAGCAGCGGTCCTCCGTGGCCTTTTCATCAATTCCTGACTCTAGGTTCTGCCCTGAGTTCCTGCCCTGGGTTCCCTGGATGATGGGCTGACTATAAGCTGTGAGATGAAGTAAGCTCTCTTTCTTCCCCAAGTTGTTTTCGGTCATGGTGTTTAATCATAGCAATAGAAATCCTAACTAAGACAGTGTCTCTCCCCCATATATATCATTTTATGTATTTATGTAACATGCACATATATAATTTTATGTATGTATGTAAGACAGTGTCTTTACATATATATGTATAAATTATATAATTTTATGTATTTATGTAAGACACACACATATATAACTTTATATATATGTAACATATGTGTGTGTATATATATATGTATACATATATCTGTATATATATCCATATACACACATACATATGTATACATATATCTATATATCTATATATATATACACATCACACACACACACACACACACACATATATACTTTTATGTACGTATGTTAGATCTAGGAACCACAAATTACAGATAATGCTCAACACTTGCCTTCTTGAGATTGGATTAATTCTTTAATATGATTACCTCCAGTTGTAATTATTTTCCCGTTTCATTCCTCTTCATGGCTGAAATAATCCAGTATGTTTATATACCACATTTCCTTACCCAGTCATTTGTTGTTGGGCACTAAGTTAGTTCCTGTAATTTAGCCATTATGGACAGTGCTGCAGCAAACACTGATGAACAAGAATCTCTGTGATGCGTTGACTTGAGTCCTTTGGGCACATACCCAGAAGCAGTATAGCTGGGTGTTGTACGGCACTGTTCTTAGGGAGACATGAATAATCGTCTATTCACCCCAGACAGGGAACCAACGACAGACCGAAGTGCAGATACCACCAAAGAACAACTTGGTGAACTAATGAGTCCTACTGGGATTACTTACGGGAGTCCGGGTGAGGGGTTACTCACTGGAGCAAAAATGACTTAGAGATAGCTGCATCACCAGAGCCCACTCCAACACGGTTGACAGTTCATGAGAGCTGGGAACCTGGAGCACACTGCATAAGCAGCACATTCCAACAGGTTGAAGGTTTCCAGGTTCAGTTTGTCCGAGCCTCTTTTAGGTAGCTTAGTCTGTTCTCAATTCCTCTAGGCAGTTTGGCTGGTGTCTGCTTCTTCCAGGCTACTTGGACTACCTCTTTTTTTTTCTTCCAGTTTGCTTGGTCTGGGAGTCTTTTTTGCAGCGTGGCTTGTCTGAGAGTGACTCTGCATTCTTTATGGCTTATATACTCTTAGGAAGTGCGTTGGCTAGTTTATATCACCTTGTCTCAAGCAGAGTCATTTGGGAATAGGGAACCTCAATGGAGTAAATGCCTTCATCAGATTGGCCTGTGGGTAAGCCTTTGGTACCTTTTCTTGATTGATGATTGATGTAGGATGGCCCAGCCTATTGTAGGTGATGCCACTCTTGGGCTGGTCGTCCTGGGTGTTGTAAGAAAGCAGGCTGACCAAGCCACGGGGAGCAAGTCAGTAAGCAATATTCCTCCATGGCTTCTGCTTCAGTTTTTGCATCTAAGTTCCTTCGCTGGCTTCCCTGGACAATGGACTGTAATAAATCCTTTCCTCCCCAAGTTGCTATTGGCCAGGGTATTTAAGCACAGCAATAAAAACCCTAACTAGGACAGGAAATAAGAGACATAGTGAATCTGGTCAGTTTCAGGGACTTCCTGTTTACTTCCTATCTTAATGAGCTTCCCTAGGACACAGTGTTTCACCTCCCCTCAGATAACCCTGTTGTTTCATCTCTTTCTAAACAACCTGTCCTAAAATACTCTGCCCTTTCACTTGTCCTTTACAGCCTAAGTCTTAAGAAGTTTCCTTCCAAGATGGAAGGTTTTAAGATTGGAGGAAACTGTTACACAGCACTGTGTCATATGGAAGGTTTACTATTCTGTTTTTGAGAAAACTCCAGTTTGCGCTCCTACCATCCACGTAGATGGACTCCCTTTTGTCCATTCCTGCACAAGAATTATTTGTTTTTTGAGGGCTGCCATTCTCACTGGGGAGAGATGGAGTTAGTTCTTTCTTTCTTTCTTTCTTTCTTTCTTTCTTTCTTTCTTTCTTTCTTTCTTTCTTTCTTTCTTTCTTTTTCCCTCTCTCTCTTTCTCTCTCTCTCTTTTCGAGACAAGGTTTCTCTGTTGTAACTCTGGCTGTCCTGGAACTCACACTGTAGACCAAGCTGGCCTTGAACTTACAAATATCCACCTGTCTCTGCCTCCCAAGTGCTGGGATTAAATATGTGCACCACTACCACTTGGATGAAATGGACTTTCAAAGTAATTTTGATCTACATTGTTCTTATGGCTAGTGAAGTTGAACCTCTCAATGTTTATTGGTCATTTGTATTTCCCATTTTTTTCGTAAAGATATTTTTTATTTTAGCAAATTTAAAGAGTAGAGCTAGAGATGCTCGTCTCTCCCAAAAGTCTAACAGCCCGATACCACGAGGCACCGAAGCGAAGAGAAGACAGATGAGGGCGAGAAGGAAACAGAAGGCAGAGAACGCAAGCCTTTTACAGCACTGCCCTCAGAGGGGAGTGTGGCAGTAAGAAGCAGCTTATATAAATTATATGAAGTACGGTTTCCACAAAAGTCAAAATGAAATGTTCTGCACAGAACAAAAGCCCAAGGGGAAAAAAAAAAAGCCTAGCAATTTTTTTTTTTTAAACAAGGCCACTGAAAGTCATTGGTAGCAAATAAAAACAAGTGTAATTGTGCAGCAGATAGAGTAGAGATTTCAGTTTGGCATTCTAATAAATCAGGATTGTAAACCATTCTACAGAAGCAGTAACGGCATACAGAGAACATGCAGGGTGCGCTGGTTGGCACATGACTTTCGAATATGTGGAATTTATACAGACGTGTTAAAAGGTTGTGTAGTGTGGGGAGTGGGGGAAACCCCCAGCGTGTGAAGTTCGAAATGGATGTGTGCTGTTGCCTTGGGCCATCTGTGTGAAGGCTTAGACCAATGGGAAAATGGCAGAGCCTTCCCCATGGGAGGCTCAGGGAAATCGGAAAGCCTTTCCCCTGGTCTGAATGCACATGCTGACAGTATGTGCAGAAAAGTCTGCCATGTTTACAGCCTGAAGACTTCTTTCCTATAGCGATTGCTCCTACAGAGTAGCTAAACCTGCCTCTTTTCCCAGCTGTATTCCATAAACCCCATTTCCTTGTTTAAAGTATGTAGTAACCCCGCCTCCTTGTTCAGCTGTATGCAATAGCTCCCGAAATCAACTGTACGTAATCAACATGCCGAGCTCCTGGATGCTGCAGTTTCTCCATCTGCTAGCTCAGACCACCTGGTCCCAGCTTTTCTGCATGTCAGTATGTCTGTCTTGTCTTCATTCCCTCGTGGCCCCGGTCAGGTCCTGGAGCTGTGTGAAGACTCAGCCATGTAAACTATGATATTTGCAAAGATAGCACCAAAGCAAATGCAGCAGTCAGTACACCCCGCTCTTCGACAAAGCAAGCTGCCCCAAAGCAGGCTGCAGAGCCGGGGCAGGGCATTGGCTTCGCTGACAGCCGTCAAGCACCAAAGTCACACACGTTGTCCCAGAATGGGCAAATACCAGGTTTAAGGCCAAGTTCAAGTTTACACAGTCAAATCTTTGGTGCCCATCAACTTGTGTTTGAAACATGTGAGTTTCCTAAATTCTGTTTTGCAAAGGAAAATACAGAAGAAATCAATGCATCCGAAGCCCTGTTAAATATGAGTACCATGCAGAGCTATAATTATGAGGAGGGAAAATGAAATGTTAACACTGCAGAGTTTGCTAGCTGCTTGTATGAACTAGGTCTACGCTGAGTTTGGTAATACGTACAATTATTTTCAGGTCTATTACTTACATTACTGTGCCAGGGCCCTTGTGTCAGGGTGCTGCTTGACTAATCAGAACCCCCGCACATCTATTCTCACCGCAGCTCACCATGCTGCGGTGTGAAGCTGTCAGTTAGCAGATGACGAGCGAGTGAGATGAAACGAAGCTGGATAATCCTCCTGGCGAGGAGACTGCGCAGGTATTAGAAGGCACATGGTCAGATCTTCCAATCAGCCAATGGGCTTGCTCGCTCAGGCCTGGTTTCTGCCCAGGAAGGACCGAGGGAGTAGGGTGGGGTCACCAGTGAGCCCTGTCTTCTTCAGGGCTGCAGTAGGAAGCTGCTTTTTCTTCGTTGTTGCTTTTGCCGTCTCTCCATCTCGCCATCTCCAGAATTTCCCATTTCTGCAAGCGTTCTCTTAAGGAGTCGGAACGGCCGGGCTGTGGTCACAGGCAAAGCAGGTCCCTCGCTTGCATTTTGCTTCTTCAGCTTTCTCTGGTCTTCTATTCCTTTCCTCCTCTCCCAACGCTTCCTTGGGGAATTCGTGGTCCTCCCTCTAACTCTGCCATGCACTTCTGAAGGAGAATAGAAGCAGGGAGCTGGTTAGTTCTATGTTAAGCAGACAGGGAGGAGCCCTGGCTCCAGGAAGTCAGATGAGTTTTAGCTTCTTCCATTTCATCCAAAATGGCCAACTTCTGGGTTCATTTCCTTCCTTCCTTCCTTCCTTCCTTCCTTCCTTCCTTCCTTCCTTCCTCCCTCCCTCCCTTCCTTCCTTCCTTCCTTCCTTCCTTCCTTCTCTTTCTTCTCTCTCTCTCTCTCTCCCTCCATCTCTCTCTCTCTCCCTCCCTCCCTCTATCTCTCTCTCTCCCTCTGTCTCTCTCTCTCTCTCTCCCTCCCTCTATCTCTCTCTCTCCCTCTGTCTCTCTCTCTCTCTCCCTCCCTCTATCTCTCTCTCTCCCTCTGTCTCTCTCTCTCTCTCCATGGCTTCCAAAACACTTAAGAATTTCTTATAAACTAAGAATTTCTTACTTGTTCTCTTAAATGCCTTAACATTCTAATCAGAGTAGGCTACCCATTCATCATCTTTTCCTCTGTTGCCCAGAGTGTCTAGTTTAAAGTGCAAAAACTAATTTAGAGCTATCAACTGTTCCCATTTCTGAGAATCATTTCAAGTCGAATTACCACAGTCACCATGCACTGGAGTGTGGGATGGAAGTTATTTTCTCAAAAACACGTCCTCCTTCCTTGGACTTGTTTCTCGCTTCAGTGTCATTTAAAAGATATTTTATGGAAATTGCAGTTTTGTGCGCCAGGTGGTGGGTGGATCTGTGCTTTGGGTCAGAGTTCTGGGCTGCTTATGGGAGTGGCTCCCTCAGTTCCCAAGGGGCGCCCTCCCACATTGTCTAGGGCTAATCATGAATGTTTAAGGGAATGTGAGGGGCCCAAAAGACGGGGTGATTCCCACTTATGTGCATCTTCCTGGCTAAGCCAGTAAGGCAGAAATGCTGCCTTGGGCTTTTCTGGGAGGTCATTGCATGTCCTAGGGAGCTGCCCGCCCCCCCAACCCCGACCCCTCTACACATTTGAACTGGGGGAACAGGGACCTTTTAACTTTGGTGTTTTTATGATGAAGTATTCACAGAATCTCTAAACTGAAAGAGACAAGATTTCAATAAGCAAGAGAGAGGAGACAGAAGAAAACGTAGCTTTAGATGTTGGAGGGGTGGAAGGAACCAGGCCGAATGTCAACAGACAGATGCTTCCATACAGATACTCTGAAGTGAATGCTCTGAAACAAAGGAATATCCAGGCAACCAGCTCAGAAGAAAGGAATGGACCATTGACCAAACTAAAGGCAAGGTCTGGACCTCAGAACGGGCTTCTCGATGCACCCCCCCCCAGGAGGCAGCAGGGACAGCTGGCAGAAAGGACCCAAGATCACCTTGGCTCTGAATCTGCAACATTCCTACTCCCTACAGTCGGGAAGTGCTCATCAGTCGGTCCACCCTGTAGATCATTAGGATGGGTGTGGTGTCTCTTCCTCGGAATTTCAGTCCATATTAGGAAATAGAAACCGATAAAGGAAAAGTTTTGTACAGTTTGGCCAAATTAGGGAGAGAGAGACTCGTGGTTTCCGCCTGCCTCTTCTACAGCAGACAAAAGCCAGAGGATGTGTGTGTGTTAGCCTAACTGTGAAATAAACTGTGAGAGCTGTGTGAAATGCCTTCTCGAGCGGCAAGTTTCTTCTCCGACGGTTCTCAGCTGTGCCGGGCTTGTGCGTCTTCCCCTTGTCCCGGGATGGGCTTCCTCCGGGCTCACTGTTTAAGGCTCCCTGTTTCAATAGTCTGACAGCTAAAGAGAGGGTGACAGGCGTCCCTCTTCAGAGCAGCTCCTGAATTGAAGTCAGGGCTTCCATGATTAGTACACAAAGAGAAGTTTTTGCCGTTTCTGGATTGGCTGGCCCTAAAAACAGGAATACCAAACAGCCCTTTCTCTTTCCTTGTTGATTCCTCTTGAAGCTGTGAATTAAAATACACTCTTAGCTTTCTTCTTTCCCTGTTCTTTGGGCTCTAACTTTATTTAGGGATTCTCAGAATTCTTTTTGTTTCTCTTCTCTCTCTCTCTCTCTCTCTCTCTCTCTCTCTCTCTCTCGACAGGGTTTCTCTGTTGTAACTATGGTTGTCCTGTAGACCGGGCTGGCTTGAACTCACAGACATCTGCCTACCTCCGTCTCTCAAGTACTGGGGTTAAAGGCAAACACCACCACCTCCCGGCTCAGAATTCTTTTCTTATAAACTTTGAGGGCAAACAAGGAAAGAGAGGAAGACAGAGGAGAGAGTCTTGGGGCTCTCTGATTTTTAGAAGCAGTGAGTTAGTCAGAATCACGTAAAACTATGTGGCTGGCAATGGAGCGGAGAGCAGCGGTGGTGGCATTGGGGGTGTTGGGGTCCTGGTGCTGTGGGTGCTGAGAGAAAATGGGCAACAACTATGTTTGTGAACCAAAGAGACTCGTGGTCTTGCTCTGATGGGACTGTGGTAGTCACAGGACTCCGAGTTGCTGTGTTTCCCAATGTCGCTATCCTTAGTTTGGGAATATGATAAACTGATTTATAAGCTAGAAATCGTGGAATTGTCTTTCCTTATGTCCCACAGCAGGCAAAATGACCTCCAAGTGAGGTCCATGTGAGTGTTCCTCACAGCTCTCCTCCTGGAATTTACTCCATGCTTAAATGCATTCGAAAAATCTACGTAATAAAATGCAATGGCCGGTTAGCAGACACGAGAGAGCAGGATTCCACGTTTGAGTGTGTTAACGTGGACTCCCAGGGGTGGGACCTTAGTTTTCGTTTTGTCTCCAGACGGTTCCCTCCCTACTGTAGCACCCTGTTAATTCTTTGACTTGTTCCTGCTGAGCTGAGACGGCATCTATCGCAATTGGTTGGAATCAGTACTGGTTTTTATGGAAACAACTATCCTATCAAGTGGTTTGCTTTCTCTAGGTGCAGGGCTTAGCTTTGTCCTGTCTCAGCCTCACACTGAGCACGTGCCCCCTGGTGTAGCCCAACAGGCTAAGCAGAATCCGCGTGGGGAACAAAGATCCTCACTCCATAGTACGAGCCCTCTCATTTCATAATAAGAGCAGCAGAGATTTAGACTGATTGGGCACAGAGAACAATCTTTAAGCCCTGACACATGGCCCTTCTTCCCTTTTGTCTTACGGAGTCATCAGGAGGGGCGATCTCACGTGTCATCTCGGTCTTACCGTTTTCTCCTGTCACAACAGAAAAACCTTGTCCCGACGGAAACCAGGCACGGGCTTGTCTCTTTACATCCCAGTGATTTTAAAGCTCATCGGATGCCCGAGCTTGTAGGTGAGCTTGACGGTGAGTGACTGCTTTAGTTACTTCTCTGTTGCTGTCATAAGACATCATGACCAAGGCAACTTATAGAAGAAAGAGTTTATTTTTGGAGACTTACACTTTCAGAGGGTTGGAGTCCATGGCCATCATGGCGGGGAGCAGGCAGGCAGGCAGGCGTAGCGCTGGAGAAGTAGCTGAGTGCTCTCATCTTGAGACGCAACCAGGAGGTAGAGAGAGCTAACTGGGAATGGCAAAGATTGCACCCGGTGACACACCTCCTCCAACAAGGCCACACCTCCTAATCCTTCCCAAACAGTTCCTCCAACCGGGAACCAAGTATTCAAATATATGCGCCTATAAGGGCCATCCTCATTCAAACCACAACAGAGAGCAAAACAGGGCATTGGGTGTCTTTCCTCTACTGCGCTTAGCATTACTGCTTTGGAATGGAGGCTTTCAACACAATGGAAGCTGGTTATGTTGTCTAGGCTGGCTGGCCAGCAAGCTCTCAGGACCTGCCTGTCTCCTCCCCACAGTGCTGGTGTCAGAAGCATGTGAAACCAGGCTAGACTTTTACACAGGTGCTGGGGATTCAATCTCAAGCCCTCATGTTTGCGGAGTAAGCCTCTTACCGACCATATTCATCCATCCAGCTCTGATCATTCGTTTAGGCGTGAGATCTCCAGTTCATCCATGTAGACTGAGCCTGCATCTCCTCCCTTGTTTGACACACTGTCCTCTAAGGCTATGATTTAGGCTCTAGTGGCCTCTTGAACAGATGGTTGTGATTGGACTCTTGTGCTCCTTATCTGTATGTGTGTATGGCACATCCAAAAAGCACCTCCCTGGAAACTCGAAAGCACAGACAGAGCTGTCCTCTGCTTGTACAGAGTACTTATAATACAAATCAACTCATGAATTAGGCAGAATGAGAGATTAACAGTAACTACTAATGGAACAATTATGATAACATACTTTAGTAAAAATCATGTGAAAGAGATGCCTCAATTCTCCCACAATATCTTGTTGTATTCTAGATTTTAGCCACCTCAACATGCCCCCGCCCTCATTGAGAAATTTCAACTTTTAACTTAAATAAAGCACTTTATAGATTCACCTTGACATCGCTGGCACTTTTTTAAAGCTGAAGCCATTGTTAAGTTAACGTAACACATTGTTAACGTGAACACAAGCCCCACACTTCTGAGGAAGCTGATCTGTTAACCAAGATGATTACTGAGTAGGTAGTATATCCAGGCAGGTAGTATATACAGCATGGATACACGGGGCAGATTGCTAGTTCATGTTCAAGGCGGGACAGAGGAAAACGGTGTGAAATTTCACCACATTATTCAGGAAACTGTGCTGTTTCAAACTTATCAATTACATGTTTCTGGATTTTCCGTGTTAATTTTCAAGGTCAGTTGACTGCATAAAACTAAAACTGCAGAGCTGGAACCATGGGTTACCAGGGCTCCTGTAGTCAGTGGGGTTTTCTGCGTAAGTCATGCCTCTCTTGCAAGTGACTGTGACCTTAAAGGACCCCATGTTTAGTACATGGTTTGGGGAAGGAGTCAGGAGCAGGAGTCTGAACACATGGAGTCTGGTTGGGCTTTTCTGCGGGTTCCCCGTGCTCCTGAGAAACTTGAGATGAGCTGCTGGAGAATCAGGGCTAACTCTCTGTTTCTCTGTGCTCTGGCCAGACAGGTCACTCATCTATGGAGCGCAGTGGTTGAGGCTGACAGTCCCTCAGTCTGCTTCCTGTGAGTTGACCTACCAGGTGAGGGACCGCATGCAGGTAAGCATGTGTCTGGAGCCAGCGGTGTGGGCTGGCTGTGACCCTGTACCCCCACTGCATGCTGAACCCATATACTGGCCACAGTCTCTACCTCAGCTTTGGATGTTTGGGTGCCTGGGATTTCTGTTTCTCTTGCCTGTTTACTGGTGAGAGTTTGCTTCTCTCCTTCTCTCCCTCTCCCTCTCCCTCTCCCTCTCCCTCCTTATCTTTTCTTTCTTTCTTTCTTTCTTTTTTTAAAGATTCATTTTTACTTATGGGTGTTTTGTCTGTATGTACATCTGCACCCCAGAAGAGGGCGTTGGATTCTGTGGGACTACAGTTATAGATAGATGGCTATGAGTCATTATGTGGGTGCTGGGAATTGAACTCAGGACCTCTGGAAGAGCAGCCAGTGCTCTAACCATCTCTGCAGCCCCTGCATTTGTTTTTCTGCAGAACCCTGTGGTGTCTCCAGCTTATTTCTCTCAGTGTTCCCCACGAGTTTGCTTGCGGAGTCAGTCTCCCTTGGATGCTTCTCAGATGCTTCCAGATGAGGGCTTTGTCCTCAGGACATGCTCTTGAGATGAACGAATGAGTGAGGATTAAGTAGGAACTGATGAGTTCACACTGCTTATGCCATCAGGCTTGGGAAGCCGGCCACGAGCCTGTATCATTTCAGGATACTTACTCCTGAGCTCTTGTCCACGAGCCTGCATCATTACAGGGTACTTACTCCTGCTTCTTCAGATGCTTCAGGGAAGGGAAGGACGTGGGCATATCCCTTTGTTCCTGGTCGGTCACTTCAACCTCTGAAGAAATAGCTGGAGAAGGGCGCTCCTGTCACACTCATGGCTGAGACAATGAGAATTATAGTTACGCCCAGCTTCAGACCCCCAAGCTCATTTGCCTCCAGCAGTCCCCAGAGAGCGACTTCTGCGATGACAGTCTAGATCTATTTTAGCAGAAGGTATTTCAAGGTATTGTTTGAATTTCTGGAGAGCAGAAGTCTCGTTGTCTCCCTGGAATTATTCACCTGCGGCTATTTTTAGAAGCACGAGATGAGGCTGTCTTCAAAGCTGCTGCTGCACGAAGCTCCGAATCCCTGCGAACCAAGCCACATGGCTGTGTCTTAGCTTTTCCAGCCAGGAGGGCTTCCTCCCTGGGCAATTCCTGCATGTGGTCTCGGGGAGCGGGTGGGACTCAGGCTTGTGGGTGAAGGGGAGGGAGAGCTAGCTCCACCATGGCACTGTTGGTGCAGGGCACACCAATCGGTGGAATGTGTCTCCCATGCTGGCTGGCTGAGCTTCTGTGTCTGACCAGTGAGAGATCAGACGTCTCAAGTTCAGATACACAGGGTGGCAGCAGGAGCCTTCCCAGCAGACTCTGCTTCAGCACGAACCTACTGGGACCGGGGTCAACGTTTTTCTTTCTTCCCCTTGTTAGGCAATCCTCGCTCACTCCGTGAGGAGAAAAGGAGAAGCCTGGTGGTACCCCAGAGGACTGCCTTCAAAACTGTGAGGCGATGACAGGATGACAATGGACAGATGAGACTTACGGGAGCTTTGAGGTGGAGAAGCCAAGACCAGGCTGTCCCACATGCTGGGATGAGCTAATGTGCGGACTTGCTCTTGCAGCTGGTGGACTGTTCCAGTTTGTGTCAATCACTGCAGGCTGAAAGCGTGGCGACCTGGTAGTGTGCTGACCTTCACCAACACAAGGCTGCTTGACGACGTCCTCACCTTGCAAGGAACACTTGGCTCCGGCTCTGGCCTGAGGGTGTCAGGACACCATGCCAACACTGGGCTTTGGTTGGCTCTCTGTCAATTAGCTTTCTGTCTCTGTGAACAGAACACCCCACAACTGAAGTCGGGGAGACACTTATTTTGGCTCATGGTTTCATGGGGAGCAGTGTATCATGGTAGGAAGGGCACAGAGAGCTGACCAGTTCACATCATGGTGGGCCAGAAGCCCAGAGAGGTGGATGCCAGTGCCCTGTGGGTATTCTTCTTTCCCCAGTAATATTCCATCCAAGCCTCAGTCCAGGGGATGCTGCCACATACACCAATGGTGGGTCTCTCCATCTGTTGCTTTGCTCTTGAGGACTCACTCATCCAGGTGATTACAAATCCAATCAAGTTGACACCGGAGATTTAATTTCACGGAAGCAGATCTTTGAATGTGGGACTGAGAGCTGGGAAAGGGAGACTTAGATGTATCAGTGTCAGCCAACACTCAGGGAGGCCATGATGCGAGGTCCAGGGGCAGCTGCATGGGGGAGAGCACAGACCGGGCCTTCCCAACGGGGCGTTGTGCCTGGAACATCGGTTCTATTCCACATTTGCTCTTGATTAATTTTCCATTCTACCAATATTCTGATTGGATCACTGGGTCACCCCTGTGAGTTAGGGTCTTACAACTCCCCTCTGGTCACCCAGCCCCTGGCATTCTTCTGTAAAAGCTTTCCTGGGGGAAGAGAGGATGGTTCACGTACACTGCAGATGAAGCGGCGGAGGAGAGGACTGGATCATGGCAAGTGGCCCAGAAGATGGCCACTGTATGGGAGCATAGATGTGAAGTGGGAAGAGGGAGGCCATGATGGGCTGAGAGGACTAGGTCCCTAAGCACACACAGAACAATTCTGTCGAATTCTTAGGGGCATTCAGGGCAGTTTTGAAGGGAGTTAAATTCTCCCAGGGAGGCCAATGGAGACTCAAGCTGTCATAATTCAGATGCAGAAATGAGGCTTAGCTTTATTTTATATGGACGTGGGCACGTGGCAACCAGTCTATGAAGGTATGTGCTGAGGTGCTGTGTACCATTTTGGGTTTTCAGGGCTGGTGATGTGTCAGCCTGGCCACTGAGCCCTGGAGTCACTGCAGAGGGAGAGAACCGACTTCTGCTATCTGCCCACTGATCTCCACGTGTGCACTGTAGCATGTACACACACAAACACACACACACACACACACCACGTGCAGGAATACAACCATTGACTCTAGAAAAATTGATTTTAGAAATGTCTGATTATGGAGAATTGGAATGCTACAGATCTAGAGTCTGAATGATCTTGGGCTATCTTCAGTTCCCTTGGTGGCCATTTATCTCTCACCTTTGTATCTGACCTAAAATCCCTCAATTAGGCCAAACCTTTGGAATATACTCTTAGCAGACCCCTATCTTTCATCAACCAAAAGCTAAGAATATCGTTAGTAACATCTGGGACCTGTGGCAGTATCCTCTGGTTTTCTATCACCTGCCTGCCTGCTGTCCCAACCATTGTCTTTTGAAAAAGGCAGTGATTTATGACTTTGTAATAGAAATTTATGTAAACACTTCCACATTGGAACATGTTATCCAGGGCAGCCTGATTCCATATTTCTAGGCCTGGTCATTCAGTTTGGTTCAGAATAAACTACCTCCTATTTTCTTTGGAATGGGGGGGGTCTGTGTTTTGCGTCAGGTGTTTGGTGATTCAGCATGGGACCCAGAGGAAGATCTGCTTTCACCAGAAGGTCATCCACCTCAGTGTTAGGTACCAGCCCGGCTCCGTGTGCCTGGCCACTCACCCTGCCTTCTCAAGTGGTATTGGCGAGTCCTTTGTGGGATGGTAATCCGGGGCTCTGTGGACACTGGTCAACCCGCTTGGCTCAGAGCATCTGTCAGAGCTCCCGTGGGCTCTTGGCCTTTCCTCACCTCTGATACTGAGCCCAGTGTTTTCATCCCCTCTCCTGGTCGGAGCCTTGAGTGTGTACCTTTTAGGAATTGTACGAGTGCTTGGTGGTAAAGGCTCTTGTTCCCCCAACCCAACAGGGTGAAAAGTGCCAGGTGAGACTTCCTAGCACATGCAATGGCCTCGCAGGGAAGCCCAGGACCACATTTCTCAATCCTGAGCAGAAAGGAACCTCCCTGGCTCAACTGAGAAGATACACCTGTGTGGTGGTCACGTGGTCTCCCAAGCACCCCAAAACGCTCCCCCCCATCATGCTCCTATAAATAGGCACAACTGGCCCTGAACTCCTTGGGAGGGAGTGTCCTTGGGATGAGAAAGAGTCAGCACAGGACTCTGACTCAAAATACAGATCCCACAGCTAACATGGAGGTTACAATTTTTAGGAAAGGAAGGAAGGAAGGAAGGCAAGCAGGATGGATGGAGGGCACTAAAATGGGGAACAAGGATGTGCTCAGAGAGGAACCAAGGTTTACAAACTGCACTGCAAGTGTGGGAGGCTGAGCTCTGACAGCTCAGCATCAGGCATGGGACCTGGTTTGAGTTAGGAAGGAAAATCCAACAGGACCGCCAGAGGCTCGCAGGCCTGCTTGACTTGGGCAGCTACACACCCTTCTGAAGGAGTAAAGCTTTCTAGCTTGCTGTCTTCATTATTGCTGTGATGAAACATCGTGACCGAAAGCAACTTGGGGAGGAAAGTGTTTATTTAGCTCACAGTTCCATATAAGCAGGGAGGGCAGGGACTCACACAGGGCAGGAACCTGGAGGCAGTTGCTGATCAGAGGCCATGCTGCTTACTGGCTTACTCCCCATGACTTGCTCAGCCTGCCTTCTTACTGAACCCAGGACCACCAGCCTAGGGGTGGCACCACCCACAGTGGGCTGGGTCCTCCCCCATGAGTCACTAATTAAGAAAATGCCCTTGGGGCGGGAGAAATGGCTCAGCAGCTAAGAGTACTGGCTGCTTTTCCAGAGGACCTGGGCTCAATTCCCAGCACCCACAGGGTAGTTCACAACTGTCTGGAACTCCAGTTCTAGGGGTTCCAACACCCTCACATACACATATATGTAGGTAAAACACCAACGCACATAAAATAAAATTAAAAAAAGGAAGGAAAAGGAAGTGCCCTATGGGCTTGCCTACAGCCTGATCTTACGGAGACATTTTCTCAACAGAGGCTCCCTCTTCTCTGGTGACTTTAGCTGTGTCAAACTGACAGACAACTAGCCCGTACACTTGCCAAACACATTTCAGATTTTCTTGCGGCCCCAGGGCCATATATTTTTTTTAATAGTCGTAATAATTAAAATTTTTTAATAGTTGTAATAATTAAACTTCAGAGTATTTGGGTAAGTGAGGGACCATTTTATATTTATCACGCTTTTCATGCTGAACTAGAATTTAAGAAGTTGACAAATGGTCAGCTTCCTTTAATTGGAATTTAAAAGCTTCTAAGAGGAGACATGATGAAACTGCTATCTATGTATATATATAGAACTTTACAGTGCTATATTGTGCTTCCCCCGTGTCTGCCTCACTATGCTCTTTGCCCCCCTGCATTGTCTAAGGGGGCTGCTGTTCAAGCCCACCCTCCCTAAACCAGATACAAATTATGTAAATTATGACACTGATTAGGACTGAAAATGAAAAAGCAGGAGAGAAGTTTTAAAATCTGAGCAGTAGGGGCTGGAGAGATGGCTCAGTGGTTAAGAGCACTGGCTGCCCTTCCAGAGGATCCAGGTTTGATTCCCAGCATCCACATGGCAACTCACAATCTTTTGTAATTGCAGTTCTAGGGGAGCTAGCGCCCTCTTCTGGCCTCTTTGGGCACTGGGCATATATGTGGTGCGGAGAGACAAACGCAGGCAAAACGTCTGTACCTAAAACAACAAAACAATGAGCTTTACTTACGTCAATAGTAACAATAAAAAGCTTTAGGGTTTGGCCAAATGAACATGTGGCCATGGTTCTTTTCATTCTGTTACACATTTACATCAACACTCCTTTTAAAAATGTGCACATGTGCTTTGTTGCACCATCTTGTCTATGGCTAAGAGTTCAGCCGAAAGGTGGTTTAGTCCTGCCTTACGAGTGAGCGTCTGAAAGCGACTTTTAGATATCTGTTGCGTGAGCTGTTGATGTGATACCTTCCCACAAAGAGCCAGTCCAAATCAGCTTATAAGAAGGTAAGTGCTCATGTTAAATTTATTTTAAATACTTTTTAGTTCATAAAACTGAAACAAGCCTAACGAATTAGTTAATTTAAACTTATTGGTAAAAGAAAATAGAAATGCATCCAGGGCAGCAAGCACATTTTGCCTTGTTTTGACTGTTAGATATTTAACACACAGTGTCAATGTCTTCTGTATTTTAGACACAGCTTCCCGGGGCTGGGGTGGTGGCTCAGTTGGCGCAGTGCTTGTGGCACAAGCATGAGGACCTGAGTTCAGATCCCCGGATCCCACATGGAAAGCTGGGTAGGGCCACGGACACCGGTAATCCCAGCGCTGGGAGGCAGAGGTAGGCAGGCCCTGCAGGCCATTAGCCAGCCCGCCCAGTGAATCAGTGAGCTCCAGGTTCAGAGAGAGAGATTGGTGGAGAGCAACTGAGAAAGGCACCCAGTGTTGACCTCTGGCTTTCACACATATGCACACACGTGTACATATGCATAACACCAAACACAGTGAGAGAGGTGGGGAGGGGGAGGGAGGCAGAGGGAGAGAGAGAAAGAATGTAGCTTTCTGGGTTTTAATTAAAATATGCTATTTGATTCTGTGAAGAAAATGAGGTTTTAGCCAGGTGGTGGTGGAGGTGCACGCCTTTCATCCCAGCACTCAGGAGGCAGAGGCAGGCGGATCTCTGTGAGTTCCAGGCCAGCCTGGTCTACAGAGTGAGTTCCAGGACAGCCAGGGTTATGCATGGAAATCCTGTCTTGCCAAAAAAAAAAAATGAGTTTTCTAGATTCAGAAATTTTATAAAATCAGGGAAGCACCAAGTACAAAAGTGAGGTACAAAAGACTTAAAGGTCTAAAAATGTATTTTTGATAAAAATGCGACATGAGAAGGAAATGCTTGGAGATGGGGTGAGGATGCTTTTCCGTGGAAAGTAAGATACTCACCACCTGCTGAGCTGCAAAACTGGGAAGAACCAACTCCTGGCTTTGTGCGTCTCACTTTCAGTGTGTGCCAACTCCTCCTGAGAACACAGCCGTGTGGGCTTCAGAAAGTCTGGGGACAGTCATCTCCCACCACATCAGCAATCTGAAACCCCCAGTAACCGAATGCAACGCACCACTGGTGGCATTTCTGCTCATTCTCACCCTTCTATATCGTATTGCTTAAATCTTTTTATATTTAGAGCTTTTGGAAAGCGTCTGAGATACTCGGACTTTGTCCCGGTGTGTCTTTCTAAATGAAAGAGATCCGGATGAGGTTGGTCTGAGGGAAACAACAGACAGCCACGCTGATGTCATGGGCGCTCACTGAGGTGTTTTTATTCTGACCGTTGCACTCTCAAGTCTCCATCCCTCAGTCGATCAGTCTTCACATTTAAAAAAGATTCCAATCTTTTATTACCGTCATAAGATAGTTCTCCCATTATTCAGTGTAATTGGAAGAAAATCTAGTTTATGGATTGGCAGAGACTTATTTTACATCTTCCAAAAGGAGCTCTGTTTTTGGAGAATTAGATACAAAACACCTACAGCAAAAGTGACAGGATTTCTTCTGAGAGAACCAGACAGATATTAACTGGGTACAACTAGCTGGGTGCTGCTCTTGATAGTGATCTGTTAAGACTCCATTGCTCGATACAATGGTTACTCTATCAGCACAACCTGTTCTGATGACCATCTGTCTCGTAAATATAACTATATTTCCTTCGATACAGTGCCTGGCCATACCTACGACCACAGTAACTCCAGCTCACGGGACTCACGTTCCAGAGGATGGAAGGCGCTCCACCGAGGCTGGAAGGCTCTGGGAATCTTTAGGCACAGCCACACTCAAGCCTACTTTGGAGTGTTTTCAGACTCATTTAAAAACACCCAAAGACTTGAGCTGACTCTTCACATTCAAAGTGCACAAAAACAGTCGGCGCCAACAGCATTATGGTGCTTTAATTAGTTCACTTACTTTTTTTTTTTAATTAAAATTGGGCAAATGTTGGAGCCAAAAGCTACATCACTGAAGGCATAGGTATAGAAATTAGGATTTCTTAAGACAGGACTAGATTGGCTAAAAATAAGAAAGGCACGCCTTATAAAAGGATTCACTTTCAAAACATAGGACACATAGAGACAACATTATTTTTAAAAGAGAGAACATGTGACTTAAGAGACTGTGCCCCGTGAGCCCGTGTTTTCCACCGAAATTAGTCTTTAGGTAGCCCAAGTACGATTAGCCCAGCGTGCAGAAAGACTACATAACAGCCCTGTTTTGCTGATTGGAAAGTAGACAGGCTGTGTTACAAAATGATGCCTAGGGGAGCCATTCTCTTTTCTGATTGTAAAATGAGGACCAAGACTGGGCCATGCCCACAGACTCGATGGAATCTTGATCTTTCAGAAGTCTGGCTTTGTGTCCTGTCGCACTGTCATTAACGTTTGTTATGTGGAGAAAGGACAATTTTGTTGAGGAAAAAGGAATCAAAATAATAGGGTGTTATTATCTGATTAAGCTTGTATTATGGGTGTCTGTTTACTTACCCAAACTAAGATCTGGTATAATACCACACAGTAAGCAAAGGAAATTATTAGCCACAAAGAAGAGCTAGAGTTATTTAGATAGGAAAGACCAATCATTTCTAAAATTAGAATCTAGTTACTCCACATGAGGTTTTGGCTATGAAATCAAGCTAGCCAGATGGAAAAACTAGAGTTAAAAAAATAAGTTGACTTCAAATCCTGCAAACATTAACTAACATACCTCATAGAAGTTAGTCACTGTAGAACCGAGGGGAAAGAGAGCCGGCCTAGTGAGCGCGTACCCTGGAACCTGCGGGGAACTTGGGGGCGGGTAATCAAAATGCCCTTCCCTGCTCACCCGATACTTTTTATTTCTTTATCCTTGAGTATTTTAATTGCGGATGCAATATTGCCTTTTAAAATGATGTTTTTATTAATTCTTTGAGAATTTCGTACGACCCATTTTGATCATATTCTTCTCCCTCCCATAGCTCCTCCCAGAGCCTCCCCCACCTCCTGCCCCACCTAACTTCATGTTCTCGCTCTCTCTTTTAGATACAATGATATTCTTATTGTATGTCTATGTGAATATTATGTCATCTAGAGCGGACCAAAAATAAATAGGTAAATAAATAAAATGGAAAAAGAAAACCAATTATATGATACTTTTATTGCTATGACAAAACCCCTAACGATAGCAACTTACAGAAGGAAAGGTTTTACTCTGGCTTGTGGTTGAGGGGAAGTTCTTTACTGTGCGGAGTCATGGCTGGAGCTTCAGGAAGCAGAGTGTGGTGGATGCTCAGTCTCCTTTCTCTTTCCTATTCAGCTTGACAGCTGGGGCGAGTCTTCCCACCTCAGCTCACCTGACCGAGATAACCCTTCACAGCATGCCCAGAGACTTGTCTTCGGGTGATTCTAGATTCTACCAATTGACAAGCAATATTAACTGTCTTATGCATGATGGTTAACAACGTCAATACGTTCCAGGGCCTTCTTCATTTATGGCTTTAACATCTACTTCTATCTCCTGAAGACTTTCTTTCCAGTCTATACAGACTCATTTTATTAGCTCCTAGGATTAAGACTTTTTAGCTCCATGTGACATAAAGCACTGTCATAACATCATCAAACAAGGTCTGAAAGGTCTCTGCTTTGCTGTAATCTGCCTATCTGGCCTCCCCACCAGGGTGTTTGGTAAATACAGGGCTTGAGGACCAGTGTTGCCTTGTGACTATAAAAGGCCCACAGCCACTGTAGTGGGGCCCGTTCTCAGACCGTGGTCACCATTTGTTGGTTCAGATCAAGTCATCTATTATTCCTTTTGTGGTAAAAGTTGTGTTTCTGCAGCAACAGGTCCACGGAACAATAATGTGAAATGTATGTATGATGGAAGTCTAGAAGGAAAGGTTAAAGGTAGTGAAATAACGGGCAAAATCATCCCGAATAATGAAAATGATAATCGACAATATAAAATGACAAATGGACATTAAGCAGGACCAAGGCCAGACAGAGCAACTGTAAACACAGCGAAATAGTCAAAAGACAAAGAAAACGCGGAAATCAGTAAAGACCGGCCTACAAAAGCAACTGTGATAAGGTCAACAGCTGATGTCATCACAAGCATCGAAGATTCAAAACACCCCCCAAACCCAAACAAATCCCCAATCCCCAAACCTAAAGCCCATTGAATGGGAATTGCCTGCAAGCTCCCTTCACATGGAAGACCAAAACCATTCTCATTCAAAGACTGAGTGAGCTTCCTTCCTAGCATCCGTGTCTTCACAAGTTTCTAAAGGAGGTTATTTTAGATAGAAAGAAGCAGCATCCCAGAGTAATTTCATTCATAATAAAAAAATGTATTTGCACCAGTGAAGCTCATTATGTGGGCCACGCGTTCACACGTTTGCTCCCATAACCAACTTCAAGTTGATTTCATAAAGCTGGGATAGACTTGTGCTTCAAGGGATTTTGTAAACATGCGAAGAGTCGGAGCAGCCACCGCACAAGAGAGATGCCAAGCAGCAGAGACAAAGCAGTGCAAGAAAAGGAAACACTTAGGGCAACGTGACTCCATGGGAAGAAGCCTACAGCGTTAGCAGTGGTAGCTGCAGTTTCTCTGCTTTAAAGTCTTTAAGAAGGGCTAGGGAGATGGCCCGGTTGCTCAAGCATCGGCCGCACAAGCATGAGGGCCTGAGTTTGGAACCACAGCACTTGGGTAAAAGGTGGTGGATCTGTAAGAACGGTGCTGGGGGCGGGGACAGAGACAGGTGGATCTTTAGAGAGGATTGGCCCGCCTGCCTAGGTAATCTGGTAAGCACTAAGCTCAGTAAGTGGCTTTGTTTCAAAAAATAAGATGGAGAGCAATAGAGGAAGACATTTAACATTGAGTTCTGGCCTCCACAGTGTGTACACATACGTGTATCATGTATGCTCACCTGTGTTCACACGTTCATACATCCATATGAACACACGCATACACATACAAAGTTTTAAAAACATATAACCCACATAAAATAATCGCAACGCTGTGTTTTGGGGTTCATGAGATAGATCAGGTTTTCTGGGACAAGTCCTAGTTCAAAGAAAGGAGATACGGGCTTCACGATTCTTGCTGTGCCTGAGAAACAAACTCTATTCAAAATGGAGTTGAAGTAATAGCCAAGTATAGGAATTTACTACGCAAGCAGTAAAAAGACAGCTGGCGTGAGTACAGTACCCTCAGACGAAATATGTCTCAAGATGAGAAACTGCACCCCAGGTGGAGAGTCCTTTGTAAGGATAAAAGGACAAATACATCAGGAGGGAATAGTAATTATAAACACCCATGCCCTTAACCAGCAGAAGGAGCAGTGACCAGTTCAACAGTAATGTCTGAATGTTTCCGTGCTTCATTCTCAGTAACGAGCAGAACAAGTAGATAGAAAATCAAGGAGATTGCGGGGCGTGTACGTGGTATTATCAATGACCTTGAACTGAATAGCACGTATGGAACACGTCACCTCAGCACAGCGAGGACACACATGCTTCTCTCAAGCATTCACAAGTTATTCCCCAGGACGGGCGATGTGGGGTGAGGGAGTATTTCGTAAAGGGACTCTTTGTATGTGGGTATAACTTGTTTTGTACCGTGATCTTGGTGACGCCATGCCTTGTTACGCATACTGAGCTCATTTCTAACTTAAAAAGTAAGCGAAACTTACATAAGGAGCAACTCGAGCCTCTGAAACGCTTATCCAGGTAAGTAAGCAGTGAAACGGAATGGGATGTGACACTTCGCATGCGCGCTCAGTTTCCCCGTAGCATTGTCAAGGCTCTTCAAGGGAGAAAGAAATTCACAGTGACGGGAGCCGGGACAATTAGAGAAACACACACGTACGAAAAAGGAGAAACATTTAAACACTTAATTCATATGAAATTGATTCAAAATTTACTCTTGGCCTAAAAGTCAGAGCTGAGCCCGTAAACTTTTGGAATGAAACTCCAGGACAGTCTTTGTTATCTCGGGCTAGACAAACATGACTAGAAATGCTTCAAAAGTCTCATCTGTAAAATGAAAAAAAAAATGGATCAAACGTACTTTATCGAAATGAAAAACTCTTTCATTTGAAACGACATCGTTAAGCAAATGAACGGTAAACGAAACCGTCTCATTTATCAGTCCAAACAGGCCACAGACTAAGGGAGGTTATTTGAAAAGTATGTATCTTATAAAGGACTTCAATCCAGGCGTGGTATTAAATCTAGGACAACAAGATAAGATAAATGACCCAATGAAAGGGGGAAATTACTTGAATAGACATTCACCAGTTATGACAATTAAAATCCTAGCGAGATGTCACCTTACACCTGTCAGAGTGGCTGTAACCACAACCATAACAAAAACCTGTACTGGGGAGGATGTAGGCCAAAGGTCACCCTGGATGCAGCTGACGAGAATGCAAATTAACAGAGCCATAGCTCAAAAATAGGAAGGTTCAGCTACAAGACTCTGTTCTCACAAGGGCCACAGTGCAGTCAGCCGAGTGAATCGGGGGCATAGCCAAGGTTCATATAATTTTGTCTTTCCATATATCTTCTTTGTTTTGGTTTCTGGTTATTAATATTTTCTCTTTTTAATTCTAAAATTTTATTAATAGATTGCAAAGCTTTAGAAATCTCACATAAATAACAAACTCTCTGAATGCACTGAAAACATCAGGATATCGAAGAGATACCTGAATGGCCACGTTCTTTGTAGCATCTCTTACAATAGCCAGGTCAAAGAATCAACTAGGTGTCCATCAGTGGATGCAGGAATAAAGAAAAATGCTGTATACGCACACACAAGAATACTATTAGGCTTAAGAAACAAGACAGTTCTGTTATTTGCAACTTGCAGGTCATTATTCTAAGTGAAGTTATCGAGTCTCAGCAAAATATCACATACTTTCATTCATATGTGGAATAAAAAGCAACTGAAATCATAGGAGCAAAGTGGACGTGATTCCATGGCTGCTGTGGAGGGGATGAGGAAGGAGGAATTTTGGTTAAAGGGTACAAAGATTCAGTTAGGCAGGAGGGATGAATGATGCCTGTGAACATGTCTCTTAGCTTGAGTCAGTAAGTCCGTGTTATATACACGTCACATCATTTTCACCCGCAAATGTAGACGGTTTTGTCGACATACAGAAACTCATTACAACAATGTTGAAAAACATACAAACAACTGCAACGTAAACTGTTGACACTGTGTCTAAAGAGTAGCAGTTCAATTAGGAAAACGTTAGCCATTTAAGAGAAAGACAATGGGTCAAACCAGTTGTCTTTGTTACTTTTCATAGCCTGCATCCATGGCGTGCGTACCTTCTCCAACAAGGCCACACCTCCGAATCCTTCCCAAACAGTTCCACTCACCGAGGACTGAATGTTCCAGCATATGCATCTAAAGGGTCCATTCTCATTTGAACCACCTCCAAATCAACAGGCAATGTACGGGAAATCAGTATTTAATGGCGAGACATAGTTTACAGAATGAGATTGAAATCTCGTCTGACAGTGTCTGACAGTGCCAGATCCTGGCAGAAATAAAAGGAAATCGTAGATGAGGGGTATACAAAGTGCTATGGAGAGCAACCTGGTGCTGATTGTGGTGAGAACATATGAGCTAGCAACTCCGCCCAGGCCACACACGCCAGCTCGGAGGGCATGAGCCTCCACCCACGGCAGAGGTGTTCTTTCTGTATGATTTGTGGTGTGGAACCTCGTGAAAAGGAGTTAATTGTCCACGAATGGGACATGGAGAAATTGTGTACATTCTTTATTTTTGTGGGTCTTAGAATTTTGCCACAAATAAGATAAAAGAGAAAGCTAACTGGAAGCTGGGCATGATGGCGTACTCCCAGAACTCCAGCAGCCGGGGAGTCCCAGCAGAAGAATCTTGAATTCAGGGCCAGTCTGTCCTGAGTAGTGTGATACTGTCTCTAATTAAACAAAACCAATGACCACAATCCACAAATCTGGCAATAAAGCACATGGTCTTGTTTGAGGGGCAGCATAGGTTGGCAGAGTCGAGCCTTCAGGATCCTGAGCAGTCAGGAGCAAGTCTGATCCTGAGGATGATGTACATACCTCTTGCTAGTAAGGTGGACACTATCAGGGCTGTCTGGCCAGAGCTGCTGGAGCATGTGTGCTGAGAGGCAGAAAGAAACATGTGGCCAGGTAGCCTCATGCATGTGTGCATGCAGACTCATAGTCCTGTGTCTGCCATACACACGTATGCACATGTGTGCAGATGGTGCCTGTAAACACATATGCATGCACATGTAAGCACATGCAAGCACATCTGAACACACTCACAGCCTTTACTGAGTACCCGTGTCACAGTCCTATGCATGCTCATTCTAACACACCCTACCTCATGAAGTACCACTGTCTGCTCTTTTAACACCAGTGATGTATAAGAGCCACTCCTGAAACATAGTCTTTGGAACAGAGTCCAAAATTAGGATTCTGGGAAATGATAGGGAGAAGACATATGGTGGCCAGGGCCTGGTAAGGAAGCGATGGCTACATTCCATAGCGTTCCTACCAGATTTAGAGTTCTCTCATGATCTGGGCTCACACTCTCCACGGGAGAGGCTGTCTGGGGCATCAGAATGCCAGGGAGACAGAGCATGCAGGAGATAGCGCAGAATCGGAAGAGAACAAGGCAAGCCCCACTCCGCCATCTTCTAGATAACATCCCAGCAAAGAAATGAGTGAGGGCGTCTGAGCAGTGAGCCAGGCTGAGACGTGGTGCTGAGAGGCCTGAGGCTGAGAACGGCAATTCCTCTTTGGTTCGCTGTTTTAATGACTGGAGATTTGTTCTAGGAAAATAACACCAAGCCATGAGAACTCTGCACGCCCACTGGCAAATAGCCATCTGCATTAGCAACACATTAAAACAGCAAAAGCAGAGGGATGGGGAGGCTAATCCTCAGCGAGCGAAATGGCGGTTTATAAACAGTTGGCACTTTACCAGCACCTGCGTGATGGAGTCACGGGAAACTGCACATGTGCTTTCTCTGGGTGTGCAACACGTGTCCATCATGAGACAAAAGCTGAAGAGATGCCTGGGAAATAAGTACATGCAAGGCCTTCGGCAGGGTTTGCAAAGGCGAGGCATTTGGTACATTGCTGACTGATTCAACAGACTGACCTTTTGAAAATGTGAAATGAGCCAGCTAGCTGACCCCTTTCAGCAGCTTGGTGATAGGGTCTTCTAGAAGTGGCTGCTTTGCTCACCACCTGGCTCCTAGAGGTCCATCGTCACACAACCGAGCTGTCTGGACCCGGCTGTTTGTGGTGAAATCCCTGCTCAGAGCCAGCAGATGGTTTCCCACACTGTGTTATGTTTATTAACATTTAGCCCAGGCTTAATTGACAATACTAAACGCTGGTGCTTTAAACACTCGATTTCATTATTTGCAGGGGTGATTTCAGTAAACAGTAGCTATTCCAAAGCTCTGTAGTGTGAAATTAAATTGGTTGGCTAATTAATTGGGAGAATGTACCAACTTCAGCGGGCTTAGGCATTGTGGCGTTGCTGTGGCATTGGAAGTAGTGATCTGTAAAATTACTCACAGCGCAACAGAGTTAACACAATAGGACAGATACACTTACCGACTCTTCAATTCTGCAAGCACTGAATTTCTCGGAATGATGCCTTGTGGTTTGAATGTGAACTATCTTCCATGGGCGCGTGCATTTGAGCACTTGTCCGCCAACTGGTGCTGTTTGGGAAGGTTATGAAACCTTTGGTAGGTAGAGCCTTGTTGGAGGAAGTGGATCACTGGAGACAGGCCTTGATATCTGATAGCCTGGTCCTCCTTCCTGTTGACATTGTCTGTTTCGTGATGGTGGATGCAGTGTACCCGGCTAGCCTCCTGCTTTCTGCACCATGGTGAAATGCATGCCCTTTAGAATGTTAGACTAAACCCTTCCTTCCTTAAGGTGTTTCCCGTCAGGTATTTTGCCCCATCAGTGGGGAAAGTAGCTATATAGAAAATTCGTGCTAAGAAGTGGGCTCATTGCTGTGATAATGCATGAGGTTCATAGGCTTTTGGGACTGGTCTGTGGGAGGAATGTAGAAGAGTTTATAGCTACAAGCTACAGAAGCCCCTGAGTTCTGTAAGAAGAGCTTAACAGGCATCTTTGGTGGAAACGAGGACAGCGGATGCACGGCTCGTGGTTTCGGGGGAAACAAGGACTGTACAGGGAAGAGGCTAGAAGACATTCGTGTTGTATTCTAGTGAAGAGCCTGGCGGCATTCTGTGCATGTCCTGAGAACTTGAATGAGGCGGAATTTAAAAGCAACGGGCTGGTGAGGTGGCTCAGCCCGTAAGGGCGCTGGCTGCCAAGGTGGAGGACCTGAGTTTGATTTCCAGAACTAACCTGGTAGGAGGGCAGAGCTGTCTTTCACAGGTTCTCTGACATTCACACACACACGTGGTGGTGCGCTGTGTATGTGTGTGAACACAATATAGAAATAAGTAAATGTACAAAAAATAAAGTAATAGACTAATGTGTTTGGCAGAGATTTTGAGGCAGGGTGGCGTTCAGGTCCAGAGTGGTTTAAAAACAGCAAGTGGTGAAAAAGGGTACAAAGGTGAGGTTTTACAAGGAAAGGTATGTGAGCAAGCTTAAGTGGTGCACAAGGTGAGAGCAGATAATGAAGCATCTGTAGTTGGTTTTTTGTTTGTTTGTTTTTTGTTTTGTTTTTCAAGACAGGGTTTCTCTGTTGTAACTCTGGCTGTCCTGGAACTCACTCTGTAGACCAGGCTGGCCTTGAACTCACAGAGATCCCCTGCCTCTGCCTCCCAAGTGCTGGGATTAAAGGTGTGCACTACCACCATCTGGCCACCATCTGTAATTGTAAGGAGACAAGATGGAGAGATGGTTTAGGGGCTAGGAGTGCCTACTGCTCTTCGAGGACGCAAGTTCAGTTGCCGGCACATACACACTGGGTAGCTCATGACTGGTGTGACTTTGAAGCAACAGCATCTTGTCCTGACTCCGTTTGTGTTGGCTTAGACAGTTCTCAGCCCTCTACCCCTCCAACAATCATGTTTGCCTTGCCAATACATTTGAGATTCCTGTAACCCCGAGCATGGTTCAGATGTATTAACCAAAGTAATTAATGTGCATACAAACTTAAACTAAAATGATTGAAGGTGTAAGTCAAAATTGTCAGTTTGTGTCTGAAATAACTACTCCGTCTTGCCTAAATAAATGCTGCAAGGTGACTCTGACCTTCATGTAACATTGAAGTAATTGCGGTTTTTGCCTTTAAAAAAATGCTGTAACCCTGAGCTTTGGTATCAAGAGACTTTGAGGCATCTCTTGGTTATTGGAAAAAATTAAAGGACTCTTAGACTTTTAATCCGCTTAATCAGTGTGGTTGCCTGTATGTTTCTGGCATGCATTTATTACAATAACCACTTGTGTTATGGTTTGGTTTTCTGCTGCTGGGAGATGCACCATGACCAAAAGCAGCTAAGGGGGAGGGGAAGGTTTATTTCACCTAACACTTCCACATTACAATCCACCTTTTTTTTTTTTTTTTTTTTTTTTTTGTTTTCAAGGTCTGATTTTTTTCCTAGACTCAGAAGCTCTCAGCGAGGACAGCGTCTGTCTCCTGGCAGCCTGTTCCTGGCATTTTTCTTTGGCTCCCTTCATTCTCTTGGCCAAAGTTTAGCATATTCTGCAGCCCACTCTTGTTTTTCATAGTGTGTTGTTTCTTTAGAGCAATATGTCGGCATTTGTGTTGCAGGACACGTGAAGTAACAAGATGCTGATTCTCGGGTACTTTGGTCCTGGGCTTCTTACCTCACAGGATATCGGTGGACATCATCTTCTTTAGAGAGATTGAAAAATTTTGAGAATCTGTTAAGTTCTTCCTGGTCCCAACTGCCTGTCAAGGCACAGTACAATTTGTTAGTCCGGGAATAATGAATAGCCTTGTCTTCTCGTTCCTTCTTTTCCTGAGTTGAGAACGCTCAGATTGGCATCCACAGTGCATGTGTGAACAGACTTGTGCTTTCTCTCTCCGGTTTTCCCTGATCTATAACAAGAACGCCCCTCTTTCAATGGTAGGCGAGGGCCAGGGCCGAGATGCCTTGCTTCATGGGAAAGACCTTGTTTGTGGTTCCCACCGCTGGTTGGGACCGCAGAATCCTTCCACTCCCCACCCAGAGCATCAACAGCTACTCCCGCGGCCATGGTTTCTCACAGAAAGTATGCAGTTTGTGTTCTTTATCCACTTCAGTGAGTTTCTGACAGCTGGTGGCTGGGAAGGAGGTCTTCATCTTGACACAGCCTTGGAGATGCCATAAAAAAGAGCTACAGTCTATTTTTTCTAAAGAGGAGGCAGGCAGGAACTCAAGGAAGGAATTTGGAGGCAGAAACTGAAGCTGAGAGAGAACATGGAGAACTCTACTTAACCAGTTTGATTCCAGGCTCACACTCAGCTAGCTTTTTTATACAACTCAGGCCCGCCTGTCTAGAGATGGTCCCGTAGGATGATCCCCTTCTACAGCAACTGTAGAAAACCGTCCACAGGTGTGCTCACAGGTCAATCTGCCAGAGGCAGGCAATTCTTCAACTGAGCTTCCCCCTTTCCAGATGTTCTCTCTCTCTCTCTTTCTTTCTCTCTCTCTCTCCCTCTCTCTTCCCTCCTCTCCCTCTCTCTTTCCTTGACACAAGAGAACCTCAACTGAGAAAATGTCCCCATTATATTGGCCTGTAGCAAAGCTTTTAGGAATATTTTCTTGATTAATGACTGATGTGAAGGCCGCAGCCTACTGTGTGGGTGGTACCACCCCTAGGCTGGTGGTCCTGGGTCATAAAAGAACAAAACAAAAGAAAACATAACCAAACATAAACAAACAAACAAACAAAAAAACTGAGTGAGTTTGGGCGAGTCAGCTAGTAAGTAGTGTTCCTCCATGGCTTCTGCTTCAGTTCCTGCCTCCAGGTTCCTGTCTTGAGTTCCTGCCCTGACTTTCCTTCATGATGGATTGTAAGCTATAAGATAAAATCAAGCCTTTCCTCCCCAAGTTGCTGTTGGTCATGGTGTTTATCACATTAGAAAGCAAACTAAGGTTTGCTTTCTAGGTTGGCAATGACAACTAGCCAGTATAGCCTGTAACTCCAGTACCAGGGGATCCAACACCCTATTCTGGCCTCTGGGTGCAGCTATATTCATATGGCATGTTTGCACATCACACATGCCCTCACACACAAAATTAAAAAAAATTAAAAAAGCTCACTGTCTTCTCTGAGACAGAAGTATCCTTGAAGGCAAGACACTACATGCCAAAGACTCCAACTTGTGAAATTTGATTTGAAAGGAAATAATTGAATATTTCTTGAAAGTCTGAACTAAGGATGCCTCAGCAAGGGTTCCCTGCTCAAAAACAACTGCCCAGGAAAATGATTTTCCAGACTCAGCAACCACAGCACACAGATGCTGCTATGCTGTGCTCCAGGGGAACAGGCTCCACCTTGAGCCTGCAGAAGAGCTGGAGAGTATTGCCCACACGGTACTGGTTATGCAAGTGTGGACCATCTGAGATTGAGGGAATCCTGGAGCTTTGCATCCTGACTCCTGAGAGAAGCTGAGGCCGAGCAGTTTATGACAGGATGAGGAGGCTCTGATGGTGCCATTGTGTGGAGCTGTGGTGATGAAGCCTCAGCTGGAACGCAGAAGCACAGGGTCATTTTCACTAAGGAATTCCTTGTTCACTCAGGGCTTTCTGATCACTACTTCCCTGTGTGTCTACCTTATCAGCACTGCTTTGGATAGAATGTGTAACTGGAGTGCTTTATTCTAGTAACCAGGGAAAAGACGAGAGAGTAATTGAGAGAATAGCTTCCAAGTTTCATAATTATATTACTTCTGCATTTTCTATGACCTAATTTTCAACTCTTCAGTTACAAATGATAACATGGAAACCCTAAGATAAGCATGGATGAATTGTCCTGATGAGAATTGCAAGGCACTCTTGTAGACTAGTGGAAACTGATATATTTATAGAAGTAATCTGGCAGTGTCTTGGTCACTGTTTTATTGCTGTAAAGAGACACCATGACAAAGGCAACTCTTAGAAAGTATTTAATTGTGGGCTTGCTTACAGTATCAGAGATTTAGTTCATTATCATCATGGTGAGGAGTGTGGTGGCACGCAGGCAGACACAGTGTTGGAGAAGTAGTTGAGGGTTCTACATCCAGATCAGGAGGCAGTAGGAAGAGAGATCTGAGCTTGGCTTGAGCTTTTGAAATCTTAAAGCCCACCAGTGACACACTTCTTCCAACAAGGCCACACCTCCTAATCCTTCCCAGGCAGTGCTATTCCCTGATGACTAAACATTCAGATATATGAGCCTACGGGTGCCATTCTTATTCAAACCACCAGACGTGGTAACATTGTATCAAATAGACATCAACAGCCTCGGATTGCTACCTACCTCTCCAGATGTTACATCTCTGGGAACGTTTCCTTCGGATGCAACTTGCTTCAAAGTATATGCATGGGGATTTTTAACCATGGGGCTAACTAGGAGAATGGAATATTATGAATCATGAATTGTCTCTGATTCTAACCAGTCATATGGTGCATGTTAAATCAATTGTGTGATGCTCGCTCATTCAACGAGATAACTGTGCAAAGAACGAAGATAAGGAGACAGTATAATGAAACAGGATGTTCATCTCCCAGTGTCCAGTTGTACAGATGACATGAAAGTTGTATGGTTGGAGATGGTTCTCTTTTCTCCTTGGCTACCAGGAAGCTTAGGGATAGGATGGGCTTCTGCTTTTTCTGTCTAATTTTGCACACTTTATGGTTTTATATGATCTCATTTACACTCTCACTGATCTAGGACAAAGTTGGGTCTAAAGCTGCTGATAAAAAGCATATTTCTTCTGGGAATTCAGAATTAGGTGAAGAAGCTAATTTGGATGGATTCTCTTCTTCCCCAAGAAGCACGTTTTTTAAAACAAGGTCTTGCTATGCAGCCTGGGTTGGCCTGAAATTCACTGGGTAGACTGGATTGGCCTCAATCTTAGAGATCCACCTGCCTCTGCTTCCTGAGTGTTGGGATTAAAGGCAGGTTTTACCATGCTTGGTCTTCCCCAAGAAGCTTTGATGAGTCACTTCACCAGGCCTTGATGTACATACCTGCCAATGAGACAGGCAAACAAGGGTTACTTTATGGGTGGGTACTCCCTTCTGAGGAGATGGTCTGGATGAATGTGAGTGAGAGATATTGGCTTAACACAGGGAGTGGAGGTGTGTCTCCACTTGTCAGCTGTCTGGCCTTGAGAAGGATTCTGTACTGCAGATAGGTCTGGTTCAGAGACCACTGGCAGCTGCTGAAGGCTGGCTGGTCCACACTGCTGTTCCACACTTCACAGGAGACAGAGAAGCTCCTTTTGGGGCTGTCATGTGGGCCAGTGGTCCCTGAAGCTACCAGAACAGACCTGGCGCCATCATCACAACCTCCCGACAGCTATCCTTGTGGCCCCTAGAGCCTGTAATAGGTTGGAGAGGGGCTAATGATGCTTTACCCAGAATGTGTCACTCCCAGGAGACTACAGAGCCGTGGTAGAGGCTTCCTTTGATGCCTGGGGATTTCTTAGCAAGTTGAGTGTGCAAGACGAGCACCTGAACTGTCCCTGGCTTCTGAAAGGAGGCATTTCCACAAGCTGGAAGAGTGCACACTTACTGCATAAAAACTGGGCTGGGAAGGATGCATGATTCTGTGGATGATTCTGAGTTTAGTGACAAGCATCAAATGGATTTCTAAACCGTGGCATCCAGGCTGAAATCTGAAATGAAATGGCTTCCTAGGGAAAACCGAGGCTTAGCATGTTTTCTTGCAGGTCCTGCAGCAAGGCAGAGCCTGGGAGACACCTCTCTCCTGACCTTCTTTCCCTCAGGGATGGTGAGCCTGGGTGGCTTGGAGGGGAAGCAGCTGTACCAATGGCACTGGAGTGCTCAGAACAGTCCTTCCTGGGGAAAGCCACACCTTCTCAAATGTCTGGATGGTGGGGCTTCTAATTAGACTGAGAAAACAAATAGCTCTTCGGTTGGGAGGCAGTTTTGAGTGGCAGCTGGTTGTCAGCAGTATGGTCTTAGGTGCTGTGTTCTGATAATCACCCAGGCTGAACGCCTCCTGAGTCTCCTGCCCCTGGCTCTGCACCTGCTGCCTCTGTTCTGCTTTAGCTTACAGGTACATTCCTGTGTCTGCATTGGCTGGACCTGCCCTAGAACCTATTCTTCCTCTCCATAAAGGTGATGCTTTCTTGGTGTTAACTCAGCAGGGCCAAAATGCCCAGTTATTTGTTCTCACAGCAATGTAGGAGTTGCTTTGAAGATGTTTTTTTAGATTAAATTAACATTTAGTCACGGGACTGAGTAAAACAGGTTGCCCTGTGGTAGAAGGTTATTTTTAGTTATGAATAAAATAATTGTTTTGTGTACTCCCTGGGTGAGGGGCTAGCTAGGTCTTCACATTTTGTATTGTCTGCAGGTGTTGGATTTATGTGGGGGATGTTTGATTGCTAATGATCTGCAGGTGCTGTCAGTAGAATACCTGAGGCATTCTGAATCAATAAAAACATCTGAGCTCAGATGCTCGGGGTTCCACTATGTACAGTATGGCACTAGCTAGGATAGTGGTTCCCTCTGCTGAGGTCTGGCAGGGTTTCCAACCTATGAAAGCGCCTCCTTGTTGTCCCTGGTGAGCTGCCCTGTTCTGTTACACTCTACAGTGCAGTGGGCATCACCCAATCCGATCAATACCTCCTTGCCCTTGTTCCCATCGACTTCACGAATGAGGTCTTGGTTCTGTCATTCACCATGCATTCAGTAAGCTGCTCATTTCTGGCAGGTGTGTGAAGTGATTCAGACCCTTTCGGCTCTCTGCACTCTCAACCACGTTCTTAGCTAGAGTGCTGATACCAAGCCCCCTTGCTTTTAGTGAGACAGATTACACTGATTTCCGAAGGGCAGAGTTCTTACATCCCCGTGTGCCAATTCCTTTGTTACAACTGAACTCCACGCTCTAACACCCTTACCAAACGTTTAACCATAGTGAGGTTACAGGCTACTGACAGTGAGGCTCACATCTCAACCAAAATGAAATTCACAACTCACTCACCCTGAGGCCTATCTACAGTCAACAGAGAGGCCTTCAACTCACCACTGGGAAGTCTACGCCGTTCAATGACTGTGAGGTTCATAGGTCACCCGTAGCGAGGTCTATGGTTCATCCACAACGAGGCTGGCAGCTCACCATCGTGAAGCTCAGAGCTCACCAGCTGTGAGGTCTGCCGCCCACTACTCTGAACGACACAGTTCACTGACAGTGAGGCCCACAGTGACTCAGTGTGAGGTTCACAGTTCATCACAGCCTAGCCGGTGTGAGTTCCAAAGCCAATCCACTGAGTGATACACAGCTTACCCACTATTGGGTCTCCAGCTCACCCACTGTGAGGCACAGAGCTTACCCAAAATAGATGCAGCTTGAGACCTACAGCGTAAGCATTGTGAGGAGCTTAGTTCCCCACCTAATGTTCACAGCTCACCAAACCGATACCCACAGCACAACTGTGAGCACCTGAGCCGAGGGACTGAGTGTTCCACAGCTTACTCACTGTGATCGATCAAAATGGCAAAGACCAACACGACAATTGACAACAAATATTGGGGGGTGGGTGTAGGGGAAACGGAACACCCATTCAGTGTTGAGATTGCAAACTCATTACAGCCATCATGGAAATCAGTGTGGAGAATTCTAAAAAAGCTAAAAATAAATCTACCGTATGACCCAGTTATACCACTTCTTGGCATATGCCCAAGGGATTCGAGATCCTACTCTATAGATACTTGCTCATGTTCACTACTGTAATAGCAAGTAAATGGAAACAGCTTAAATGACCTTCAACCAATGGATGGATAATGAAAATTTGGTACATATACACTATGGCATCCTGCTCAGCTGCAAAGAAAAATTGAATCACGAACTTTGCAGGTATCTAGGTGGAACTAGGAAAGAACATGTTGAGTGAGGTAACCTAGACTCGGAAGGACAATTGTCTCATGTTCTCGCTCATTAGCTCCTAGCTTCAAATCTTCAGCTGGAGGACACGTTCAGGAGTAACTGCAGAAACCAGGAAAGTAAAATTGGACCTCTGTCAGGGTAGGTGACTGGGGAAGCTATATAGAGGAAAGAGCAGGATGCAAATGTCCTGATCGGGGAAGTAGGAAAAGGGGAAGGCTCTTTAGAGAGGGGGAGGGAGGTAAACAGACATGAGAAGCTCTCTTTTGAGTTGTTTGCCAAGGCTGTACAAGAGAATTCCAAAACATACAGCCTATTGCTGTTGCTTTTGGTTACCCCAGAGGTGGCAAGTAAGTTCCTATTGCTGAAGACACAGGACCCAGTGGCCCCTGAGCTGGAACATACCTTGGTAGTAACCAACAGCTCTCTAATTGTACTTAAGTGCTAGCGAAGTCATGGTAATCAGGGGGAGAATCTAGAACTACTAATTTACTAAAATGAAAAAATCCTTAGCAACAAACTGTAAACATTTGTCCTTATACACAGGGAAGTGTAGTCTTCACCCTTCATCAAAGAAACTTCTTTTTGAAACAGACAGCGCTCACCACAGAAAACCATAGCCAATCAAAATGCAGAGTTGAGGGGTCCAGGGGCAAACATTTCCAAAACACTCCCACACCTAAGGCTCAGAGAACATTTCGGAAGAGGAGCAGAGAGACTGTAAGAGCCAGAGGACCAGGGAGTTTGCTATGAGACGGCGTCTCCGAATTTATCAGAAGCTATGCCCATAAGGTCTCACCAACATGACTGAGCTGAACAAGGGTGACATCAACGGACATGCCAAAATGGCTGTGGGAAAGTCCATGAGACCTCAGCCCTACACAAGGAGTGGGAGAGGTGGTCTTTCCCAAGGAAAAGCCCATGAGGCCTCAACCTTACCCAGAACCTTAGGCAACTGAGGAAAGCTAGGAGTGGAAGAGGTGGTCTTCCCCAGGGAAGAGCACACCAATTGGCTGTCAACTGCCAGATGGTCAGCCCTGAAAATATACAGACGAGTAACAGTATATGGATTGAGCAGGTTATACCTATCTGCCTACCTACCTGCCTATCTATCTATCTATCTATCTATCTAAGAATATATGTAAATATATATATATATATATATGGATACAATAACAATTAGTGAAAAGAGGACATAATTTTTTAGAATGCTTTTTAAATTGAAAATAGATTTTCTTCATACAATATATTCTGATTATGGTTCCTCTTCCCCAAGTCCTTCCAGATCCTCCCAAACTTCCCAGCCACCCGAATCCATACCCCTTCTTTCTTACTCTCATTAGAAAACAAACAGGCATCTAAAAAAAAAAGATAAAATAATATAAAATAAAATAACATAAAATAAAAACTAACAAATCAGAATAGGAAAAGCAAGCAAACTCTCAGGGGAAAAAGAATCCCCCCCCCAAAAAAAAAAAGACAAGAAACACATATAGGCACAGAGACACACATTTGCACATGCATAAATCCTGTTAAAAATACAGCACTGGAAGCTATAATATACACATTCTATACACGTAATAACACAAAAGACCTGCAAGAGGAGGAACAGAAAAGAAAAAATAATTCCCAGACAAAGCATTATGAGACAAGATGCTTCTAAAAACGCCATTACGTTGGTTTTGTGTCGGCCATCAACGGTTGGGTGGTTTGCACATCCAGCGAGACTCTGTGGAAGACAACTGATTTTTCCTTTGACGGTCAATTCGAGACAGCTCTGGCTAGGGATGCAGGCTTCTACCCACGTCCCCTCTCAGTGCCGGGAGCCCATCTGGCTTAGATCTGTACAGGGACTGCGCATGTGAGTTCATATGTGGGGCGCTCCTGTATTTGGACAGCCTCGTTTCCTCGGTGTGTATGCGGAGGGTTTAGAGGGAGGAAAGGGAGAAATGTCATATTATAAGCTCAACAAGAACAAGAAAAAGGACAGCAATGACATCAACGATGACAACAGCAAACCTGCAAAACGAAACTTAATGGGACTATGGCCAGGCCAGAACCAAGAAGGAGACCTCCAACCTATGAAGGAGACAGGAATGAAATACATAGGAGGGAGATAAAGAGTGAGGAGAAAGCATGACAGGTAGACCACAAGAAGCGACAATGGGGTGAACCAAGGCCATAAATATGAGTAAGCACCTGAGTGTAAATGCGCTAAATTCTTTTGTTTTAAATTAAACGAATAAAATTTAGTACCCTGCAAATTAAAAAAGACATATGTAAAGAAAAATAACACTGAATAATTATAAAGAACAGAAAGAAAAAATACCTGAAACTAGTTGGTTCACCATTCCCCTACATCTTTATAATGAGAACTTAGTCCAGACCCTTACGTACAGTGCTTAGTTTGCTAATACATTACAATAGCATTCATTAATTTATGTTCACCTATGGTATATAAATGGGTTTATATCAAGTTTATATACTTGAAAAACTTTGAAGTATAATGAATTCCATGACAGATGACAATTACATTGTTTATTAAGTTCATGTTTCCGTGTACATGAAGTCGTGCCGGATACGGCCATAACTCAACGATTTCTATGTCACCGGTGGGCTACCTGTGTTCTAAAGACCGAGCAACCATGGCAGAGAATACAGTTGTGCCATCCGCTGTGCTGAGTCATAGCATTGTTGACCTCATGGCTTCCACTGGAAACATTGAGAGCAACCCTCCCCCTCCCCCCCCACCGTGCTGTTCCTTCTCTTCGATGAATGTTGGTTGGAGTCTAATCTCTGTGTCTCTAGTCAAGAGAATACATGACTCATAGGGCTGCAGGTCCCTTTCAGAGATGTCTCACATTTCCTGGGGACAGATGTGGAGGGTAGGGACTGTTCTTTTATTGGCTCTATTGGCAGTCATTTCATTCTCTGTCCATATTGCCAAAGGTCTCTCAGCCTTGGTAGTTGAGCACCCAAACAGGAGAGTTGGATTTGTTTTGTAGCTTTAACTTTTGGGTAACATTTAGATAAAGCTCAGACAGAAAGCCAAACAGTTTTTAAATAAATCTTGATTAGATGCACATTCTTTGCCATTTAAAATCAGTTTGGGTAAATGCTACCAAGAGCAGGTCAGTCACTTAAGAGAACTGTATTCATTTAAACAGAAGTTTGATATCAAGGTACTGAACCCAGTCTTTAGAAAATGTAATATCCTTTGTCATCTTGCATATATAATCTCTAAGGTGCATCTTTTAACTTCAGGAAACACGAGATAAGAAGCCTCTGTGACTCTCAAGGACCTCCAGGTCCCCCCCTATAACTATGCCACTAAAAAGGGAGGCTGAGAGGAGCTGTAGAGTATGATTGACACCTTCCAGTTAAAGGAATAAAAATAGATACTAAAACAATCACTGAATGTATTATACCAACATAGCAATAGATTACAAATGATAAACTACAGTGGATAATTAAAATATTCAGCTAGGAGAAAGCAGATAGGAATGGGAGAAAAGGAAGTCAAAAACTGAAGTCATCTCACTAAACCATGTAGTGTGTTTTTCCCCCTCATCCTGAAAGCAGTACCTTAAAGAGCTGGTACTAAAGTCATTAGGTAACAAAATATTAGTAGTTCCCTCACGATATCCAGATGTTACATTGTTTCAAAATGCTCTATTTTAAATGAGAGGGTATTTCCTTATACACATCAAAACACAAATGGGACAGTATAAATAGTCACAGAGAGAGAGAGCTCTTGTTATTTGAGTCCTTTTAAAACCTCTGAACCACTGTAACTTTAATTCCCACTAATAAAAATAATCCCGAGAGACACATCATTTTCATTTATAAAACAAGAATATAAAAACTCCATAATCAGGAAATCAATGTCTTTTGGAGTTTGCAAAAAGCAATTTGATCCTATTTGTTAGGTAAAAATAGTAAATTAAAAAAGCAAATCTATAATGGGATTTTGCTTTTGTAAAAAAATAAATGTGACCGTCTTTACCTGTATTGCTAGAGACAGGGAATTACAGTCCAATAACAGCAACGCAGTTTTGCTTAACTGAATGAATCTTTGCGGTTTATATTTTTGAAGACACTTAGTTACTAAGATAAAGGGAATTTTTAAAAATTAAGAATTTCAGTGTGGAAGTGGGTGACACACGCCTTTAATCTCATCACTCAGGAGGCAGAAGCAGGAGGATCTCTGAGTGTTCGAGGCCAGCCTGGTCTACAGAGTGAGTTCCAGGGCAGCCAGAGTTACAACAGAGAAACCCTGTCTCGAAAAACAAACAAAACAAAACAAAACAAAAAAACAGAAAAATAATTTCAGTTTAGAATATCTTTAGATTTACAAAATGTGACGAGGGCATGAGAATCCTCATACTCTGAAGAAGGGTCAGGGGAATTGAGGCCCATAGGCCAAGCAAAGGCCAGTCCCCTGAAGAGGGTTGTTCCCCAGCACCCCAGGATATTGTAACGTTTACAAACTGCTACAGGATTGATGGGAGGAAAAGAGTCAGTTCTGGGAAGGATGTCCCAGGCAGGACCAGCGAGAGAGAAGGGGAGAGAGGGGAGAGCCTCGAGAGTCTACAAAACATCTGACCCTGAGTCCCTTGGCAACTCCCAGCTCCGGCCTACCTCCCTTCAGGATAAGAGCTGTTCTAATGAAGTAGGTTGTTTCCCTTCCCCACTCTTTCTCCGTGGCTATTGCCTTTCTGTTCCCCTCATCTGTGGCCCTCAAGCTTCCACAGCTCACTTCCCCTTTCCCAGAGTTCCCTGGATCTTCAGCCTTTGGGTTCCGGGCAGGTCACTCCCATTTTCTTGGTGTCTACAGCTATTGCTCCTTTTGCATTTCTGCCTCCCACCTCTAATTGCTCCTGCCCATCATTCATTCTGTAGAAGGAACTCAGCAGATCTCCTAGGGGACTGGCTCCTCCTCCAAGATCCCCGTACAATCCTACATTCAGATTCCACTTGCTACGCTTATACCATACATTACACTGGTTATTTAAGTGGCGTCTTGGACCCTACATCTTATATTATTTTGGTTCCACTAAGGACTCGTAGTGACACATTAACTAACTGAAATCTACACTTGATGCAGCCTTCCTGTTTTCTGTCTTCAGTCCCATTATCCTGAGACACACTTATCAACACTGTTAACTAACACTGTTACTAACTGTAACACTGTAACACTGTTACTAACACTGTTAACCTTGATGCCCGATGGGGTGGTGTTTGTCAGGTTTCTCTGCTGTGAAGTTTCTCTTTCCTCCCCTTTCCTGTGTTGTGCTTTTCACTCCTTGTAAGATGGCCATATGTGCGACCGACCCCTTAGATGTGAGGAACCATGCTCTCCTTGAAGCCAGATAATGTAATGTCAACAGTGATTATTCTGGATTCCATCTGCATATGAGACTGCCTCTTCTCCCTCTCCATTCATTTATTCAGCCATTGTTTATAACAGCAAGGGCTCATAAATACTTATTTTATACTCTGGGCTATAATTGAAATCTACTTTATTCATTTTGTGGTGAAAACAATCCCAGCTTTGGCCATTGTGGGCTTTCCTGGAACGCTCACCTTCCTTCCCAGTCAATAATCCCCGCTCCTGGAATCCTAGTAACTGCTGATGCAAACCTATGCATCTTGACACTTGTACTTCTCCTGGAATGTCATCTACCTGAATCAGGAGACCTGTAACCATTTACGACGGACTTCTTTTACTTACTATATTCATTTGAGACCCATAGAACTGTTTGTAGGAATTGGTAGTTAGCTCGTTCTTCTTTAATTTAATCATTGAATAATATTCAGTTGTGCGGATGTATCACAGTGGATCCATTCCCCATTGAAGGACAACTTGGCTGCTTCTGTTTGGTGACAGTTGTGAACAAGGGTGCTGTAAGTATTTTAACATTGCGATCGACGCTACTTATGCGTACTAATGGGTTTGTTATGCTGTTCTACGAATGTATGTAATGCAACATATTTACTCCTGTTACCCTCTGTTGTGCCCCCTCCCAGTCCTGCTGATCTCCTTCCTCTTCCAAACGAGACCCTCTCCTACTTTCATGGCTTCTTCCTTTTTTGACCCAAACGTGTTCCATGCGGGTTATATATAGAAGCCTGGGGTTGGCAGGAGCACGGCACCTTAGCATGGCCACACCGCTGTATTAAAATAACATGATCAAAAAAAAAAAAACAACAACATGGAGAGGAAATTGTTTACATCACTTTATAGATGAGAAATCTATCACTGAGGGAAGCCAGGCCAGGAACCTGGAGCAGAGACCACGAGAGGATGCTGCTTACTGAACTGCCACGCTTGACTTGCTCAGCCTGCTTTCTTATACCATCAGGACCACAGGCCTGGGGACAGCACCGCCCTCAGTGGGCTAGGCCGACTCACATTATTACCACTCAAGAAAATTCTCCACAGTCTTGTGCCGCAAGCCAGCGTGGTAAGAGTATTTTCTTAATTGAAGTTCTATCTTCCCAAGTAACGCCAGCCTGTGTCAAGTTGACATAAACTTAGCTAGTACACTTAGCCTTGCCACCTGACACACAAGCGCATCACTTATTCAACTACGACCTTTTCTTTCTCGTTTGTACCCGAGATGGCATGCTAATATTAACATCACAATATAAAGCATCCCAACTTTGGAAAGTCTTACAGTCTTTACAAATCCAAACACTTTAAAAGTTCAGTCTCTTTAAAATATCCAAGGTTCCTCTAAAACTCCAAAGTCTTTCTCAAATATCCAAAGTCTATCTAAAGATTCCAAAGCCTCTCTAAAACCCAAAGGGCCTCTAAATTAAGGTCTCATAATTATGGATTCCTATAAAAAAATCACTAAACAAATTAAATGCTTTCTTACTCCAAGAAGAAATAACCAGGGTATAGTTACATTCAAATCAAAGCAAAACCAAAGTCCAATAGTATTAGACACGTGACACCCATGCTCCACAGGGTCCGTGAAGCTCCCAGGCTCTGCTATCCATAGCAAACCCAGCTTGTGCTGTAAGCTCAGGGAAGCTCCGCCCCACACCCGCTGATACTCTTGGTGGTTGTCTCATGGTACTGGTACCTCAAAAATGCTGAGGCCTTCATCACAACTGGGCTGTACCTCCATCAATAGCCTCTACAGAGTCAGGGCCTCTGCTTCTGTCTAATGGTGCCAAAGCTCAGCCTGTCTTCATGATCCCTACAATCCTTTCCCGAGGCTTTCACGGCAACTGATGCTACGGACGCCATGACCAATAGCTTCTCCTCTCCTTGTCCTGTCCTGTCCTCTGCTGCTTTCCACGACCACTTCATGCCTTCAAAACTGGTACCACCAGGAAAACCCTAACACATTACCAGGTTCAGCAGCCAGAAAAAGGTACAGCCCAGTTGTGAAAGAGGGTCTGAGAAAAAAAAAGAAGGGAGGCCCAATTAGGGGGGAGCAGGAGTCTAGAGAGGGGACACTCTCCCTTGGATCCTATAAAAAGTCTGACCCAGGGCCCTTGGTGGACTCCCACCTCTGGGGGCCCTCCTGTCCTTTTGATGGGAGTTGTCTGTTCTAATAAAGATTGTAGTTTTTGTGTTTTTTTCCCCTCTCTCTCTGTGGCTGGTGCTTCTCAGCTCCATGTCAATCTGTAACTGTTGCTTTCCTTCTGTCAGATGCCCCCAGATCTGTAACTGTCACTTTGTGTCAGGCACCCTCCTGATCTCTGCTACATTTTCCTCCACACTCGGGAAGGCTCAGTTCCCTCACCCCAGATCTCTATCTGTCACTCTGTCAGCATCTCCCCCCCTCCTTTTATTTCCTTCAGCTGTCACTTTAGTTTCTTGTCTGAGTGGATCTTCATTCCAGGATGCACGATCCTTTGTCCATCCCACTGAACGCACTCAGAGACACCCCTATGCGACCCCTCACCTGAGACAACCCCCCCATAGTGTTTGTTTCCAACACATGCATTTTAACCAGTAGAATTCCCTCTACCAACTGCTTTAGCTGTGTCTCACAAATCTCAGTAGCTGAATTTTTCTAGAAATATCTTTCTTATAATAGAAGCAGAAACACTTCCCAATTCCTCTATGAGACCATCGCCACTCTTGTGCTGAGAAACTAGATCTCTCATATATTTCTAGTGAGAAGGGAAAACGATACAGTCACTTTAGAAACGAGTTTGGCAATTCCTTTAAAAACTAAAAATATGCGCTCTCTGTACAACCCACAAATTACACTCCTGGGCATTTTATTTTGGAAAAATGAGAAGTTACATGCACGCTACCTGTTTGAGAACATTTGTAGCACTTTCTATTTGTAGTAGTTCCAAACTGCAAACAGCAGAATGTCCTTACATGGACATTACAAGTGTCCTTACAAGTGTCAACGGTGGGGCTATCAAAGTAATGATGGCAAATCCATAAGAAGGACTGCTACTCAATGATGAAAAGAAATACACTATTGACACGTGTAGCCATATGAGTGGTTTCAAGGGCTTTGTGCCAAATAGAAATGTCCAATTTTATGAGATCGCATTCTGTAGAATTCCCTCGTGGGGGTCCAGGGGCTAAGCATGACAGAGAGGAGGCGACGGATGGGTATAGCCTTGGAAGGCAGCACAACAATATTTGGTGGGAGTTCTGGATCTTGGTGGCTGTGGTGGAGACACCCACCAGCAGGCAAGGTGCTTAGAAAAATAAACACGCCTTCTCTTGGTGTAAGATGTGACCGCTGAGGAAACTGGGGTGGCTGCACCGGCTTCTTTCCTATGTGTGCGACTCCTTGGGAACCCGTTATCTCAGCATAGTAAGAAACGATGAAAAACCTCTAAGCCTTCCAAATGTAAGGATGCTTTAAAAACCTGTTCCACATTTAAAAAAACTGGTATTGGAACTTTTACTATTATTCAGAGCGTGACAAGGATAATGTTACACTTGCATCTTTCTTAGAAGCAAAACAGATTTGTGTGTCCAAGATACAATTTTTAACTCAACCTGATTTAAATGTTCAACATAAAGCCCTGAGAAGTTCCTCGAGTCACTTACGTTTTGGTCCTGCAGGGAGATCCCTTTACGGCAGCTCGACTCTGACCCACCTCTGTTCCCCCACATAACAGGAGCCTAAGCTCCCTGTTAGTACAACGATCCAGTGATGGCGTGACCAGGCTGGGCTATCCTTTCTCCACAGAAGGTTGAATTCAGATTTCAAGGAAGAGGAGTCTTTCTCCAAGTGGCTGCCCACACTGTGAACACTGTTTCTTCAAAGCAGCTGGTCTCCAGAGAGAGGGAAAGCTGAATAAAGCAATATATACATCTGTTTATGTACCTATATATGTCTATGTATCTATGAATGCATCTATGTCTCTATCCATATATCCATCTATGTATCTATGAATGCATCTGTGTCTCTATCCATATGTCCATCTATGTATCTATGTGTTTATGTACATGTGTATCTGTCATCTATCTATCGTCTATCTATCTACTTATATCAAGAGAATATTTTTGTGTGTCCTTCCTGCTCTTTATTTCTTTTTGATGCCTAGGAATCTTTGAGCAGCAAGCCGGGTTTCACTTCCTCAGACTTCGTGGCAGAGCCAGCACTTTAATGCTAGTTATCTTTTGGAGGTGAAATTAAGATTGACATGCTGTATTTTGTTCAACTGCCTTTATTTTCTGTTTTTCAAACAGTGGAGCAAGAATGTTTTAAATACTTTTGTGTCTGCATCACGTTCCCTTTGATCTTTCAAATCCTGAAATAAATGCAACTAGGAAGGGAGGATATTGGCCACATACATGGGAACACTTTCTCTGCCATTCTGCCCAAGTGGGGGATCTCGCTGAGGCTGAAGCTGAAATTATGTCGTGGACCAGTTAAGCTCAAAGAAGCATACTGAGGCAGTCTTGTTTGCTTGGCATGTTCGGAATAAATTTATTCTTGGCATAAATCAAACTTTAATGTGCATAAAGATTATTGGTGATATGTTACACATGACTCTCATTTGGTAAGTCCGGACCAGAGTTCAAGAAGTCATTAGGAAAAACAATCTACCAGAATTACCAAATTCATCAGGGTTTCAGGCTGCAAGCTCAACATATAAAAAAATAGTTTATTTCTATACACTAGCAATAAACAATACAAGTATGAAATTAATAACCAATTTCATATACAATAGTATAAAAAGAATCAAATGTTTAGAAATATGTTTTTATAAGGACTAAGGCAGTGGTTCTAAATCTTCCTAATACTATGACCCTTTAATGCAGTTCCTCATGTTGTGGTGACCCCCAACCACAAAATTATTTTCCTTGCTACTTCATAACTGTAATTTTGCTATTGTTATGAATTGTAATGTAAATATATGATATGCAGATAGTCTTAGGTGACCCCTGTGAAAGGGGCATTTGACCCCCAAAAGGGTTGTGACCCACGATGAGAACCGCTGGAGTAAGGCATGCACAGTGAAACTGTAAAATGCAGCACAAAGAAGAGGTCCCCTGTGGAGAGGAACACTTGGAAGAAGGTTTTGCTATTTTAGTTTCTTTAAAAATGCAAAATGGCATTTGGATTAGGTTTGTGTTCCCTCCCCAGGTGTGGTGGGTTGGATGAGTTGTTTATGAGTTGGGTGATGCAGGTGGCTATAATTTGGTTAAGTGCAGTCATTCTGGCATGTGTTGGTTGCTTTTGGGAACTGTGTGCTGCATGGGTTTATGGGAACTTTTGGCTTAGGGTATAAAAGATCTGAAGCCCCGAGAATCGGGTGGGTGTTGGTTGGTGGTTGATTGTTTGGGTTGCCATTGTTAGTGTGTTAATTCTTAAAAGAACAAAGGTTGGACAGATTGAATTTACAGACTGAACTGAGATGCTTGGGGTTCCACTGTCAATCAAATATAAGGCTGACCAGCATGGTAGATCCCTCTGCTGAGGTCTGGCAGAATTTGCATCTATGAAAAATGCACCCTTTTCTTCCTTGGTGAGCTGCCACAGTGGTGTACTACTACAAATGGTGTGCCAATGTGGGTCACTGACATCACGCCAGCTCATCCCACATGGAGACAAAGAAGAACAAGAAACTCCAGACCTCACAGAGTCTGGTAAAGTATACTCAGGGCAGCTCCTAGAGGATAGAGATTATATGTTTGCAAAAATAATGAGTAGAAATCTCCTGAAGGAATAGGCGAGAGAGAAAGAAATAAGCCTCTATGAAGAGAAAAGTCTGGGAAATTAATAAATTCATAAATGAGGAAAAAAGCTCCGAGGTGAGAGCCACAGAATGGAGGCCCTTAGAGATAGACAGTTAAGCTGGGTGCAGGAAAAAGCAAGGTTCTTACTGCTTTTCCTGATCATGGAGCTGACGTTCCCTCCTGCCACTGGTGTACTGTTTCACAAACTGAGTTTTCTGATAGCTGCGTTGTATGTGTGTGAAGCTCAAAATGTGTTTTAGGTCTACTAAGAAGTGTATATGTTTCCTCTTAGTGGTGGTGAAAAAGAACGCCAAACTGCCAGAATGTTTCAATCAGATATTCTTTCTGCTTGCCCAGGACCCTCTGTTGTGGAAGCTGGGACTTAGAGCCAAAAAGCCACTTAGTTAAACTGAACAGCTTTCCCCTCCACCCCTGCAAACCCATAAGCGGTAACTCTACATCATGAGGGAACTCTTCATGCAGACAAGGTTTAGTTACTTTTCCAGCAAACCAGACTCTATCTTAAATTATAAAAAGTGTTTCCTTGGGGTCAGCACACAGAAGCTGTCTTCCAGAACTGTCCAAGGTTGTATCGTATGCTGGTAGCCCAATTTGGTACTGTAAGAGTCACCCAGGTGTTACTGGTTTTGAAGGCATGAAGGGGCCATGGAAAGCAACAGAGGCTTAGATGAAGGGGTCATGCAAAAAAATTGAGGCTTGATACCATGAAGAGAGCCCAGGAGAGGCTATTGGTGAAAGAGCAGCCCAGTTGCAGCAGAAGACCCCAGCAGTTCTGAAGATGTCAGTACCATGGGATAACCACTAAGAACAGCAGCAGCAGTGGAGGAAGCCAGCCAGAGCCTGGAGGACGAATTGTATATGCTACAGAGGACAGAGGACCAGAGATGTGATCCAAGTCCTTTGGAAGAGCCCAGAAGATTGTGAGTGAACTCCAGATAAATGGACGTTGATGTTTTTCTGCTGTCCAAAGATATTGTGAAAAGCTTGATAGATGCTTGGTTTCATTTTGTCCTGTGCATTAGAAGTCTCATAATTGTTCCTCTTGCAAATGGTTTTGCTGGTGTAGTGTTAAATTGTGTTGTAAAGGTACAGGATTTTTTTTTTTAGAGAGAAAAGGGGAAATGTGGAAGTTTATTTTTAGTTGTCTTTAAAACAATTGTTTTTGTGCACTGTTGGAAAAAGGGATGCATAGGCCTTGGCATTTTGAATTGTTCGCAGGTGTTGGATTTGCACCTGGAGAGTTCTGAATCAGTAAAAACACCTGAACTCAGACGCCCGGGATTTCAGTGTTGGGTAGGGCATTGGCCATGTCGGTGGTTCCCTCTGCTGAGGTCTGGCAGAGTTTGTACCCGTGATTATGACTCCTCATCGTCATTCCTGATGAATGCCACAGCAGTGTACTACTGCATACCTGAACAGATCAAGAGACCCTCCACGTTCATGAGTACAATATCAGTTTCCTATCACCTTAAAAACCTATCAAGAGAATAAGTTTATTTTGAAACTCAGTTTTGGAATTTCTACTCCATGATCTGCTTGTCTCCCTGCTTTGGAGGTGTCCGTGGCAATGCAGGACACCAGGGCAAGAGTGTACACAAAGCAAAAAGGCAAAGCTTTCTTCATTGTGAGAGAATGAGCTGGAAAGGTCTAGTAACCTTCAGTCTCCTTCAAGAGCATGCACTGGACACCTAAAGACCTCCTCCTGAATCTGCCTGAAAGGCATCACCTCCTTCCAACAGCACCACTATAGAGCCTTTAGCAGGAGGATTAGTGAAGGGATTCAGAATCCAAACTGTAGAGGTTATGAATACACTTCGGTGGTAGCAAAAGCATGCTAAAGAGTCCATGGAAGACCTATCTGAATCCCAGGATCAGACATGAAAAACTAACCTCAGATTTGGTATGGACTTGCTAAGGATGCTGAGTGGACAAAACAGTCTTGAATAAACGCTCAAAGTCTTGAACAGGGGAAACAAACTCAAAGAGTAAATTACCTCTGTTTACAAAAGCCTCAGCCTTTTACATAAGAAACCCCAAAGACGCATAAAAATCTACTAGGACTTTGCACATAGTCAGTAGAGATGCAGGATAGGAAATCAAAGGACAAATTCGGTGCCTTGTGCATGCATGGATCAACTGAACTTCTAATTAAAAGGAAAACTGATCAACCACAGCGACCCAAAGAACAAAAGACTCTGAGGCAAACTTAATCAAAGTTAAATGATTTGTACATCAAAGACTAAGAAAGCACTTGTGATGTTCATACACCAGAAGAATGGCTATTGAAATTTCCATTCAGTCAAAGTGACCTACAGATTCAGTTCAATGTCTATCAAAATGCTAAAGCCATTATAAATACAGACGAGAACAATCCTAAAATTCGCATGGGATATCTATCTATCTATCTATCTATCATCTATCTATCTATCATCTATCTATCTATCTCTCAAATAGACAAAGCAAGGCTGAGCAAGAGCAAAAACACAGGAGGCTCCATACTTCTTACTTTAAAAATATATTTAAAAAAAAATAAGAAAAGCCAGGCCGTGGTAGCACAGGCCTTTAGTCCTAGCACCTGGAAGGCAGAGGCAGGAGGATCTCTGTGCATTTGAAACCAGCCTGGTCTACAGAGTGAGTTTCAGGACAGCCAGAGTTACCACAGAGACACTCTGTCTTGAGAAGACCAAAAAGAAGAAAGTCCTAGGGCTATAATAGTTAAAACAGTATGGAGCGGACAGAACTACAGACATAAAATCAACATATCAAGCCCAGAAATAAGGCCACATGTTTAGAGTTAATTGGTCTTTTGTAGCAGTAAGCTACAATCTTTTAGTCTCAATTCAGGGAAAGAAGAAAGGAAGAATAGAAAGAAATCTTTTACAACTTATATAAGCGGCCTTGATATAGAATGAGAGAAAGGTAGAAATCTTCACAGCCTCTTTTAGGCTGTCCTAAGCTTGAAGAGGACTAGCTGACAGTGAGTCAGACGCTAGTCATGGTCAGCTCATGGTCTGTAAACTCAATCTCTCCAGCTTTTGGTCTTTTAAGAATTTAACATACTAACTACTAACCAACACCCACCTGGGTTCTCAGGGCTTCAGACCTTTTATGCCCTAAGCCAAAAGTTCCCATAAACCCATGCAGCACACAATCCCCAAAACAAGCTACACATGCCTGAATGACTGCACCCACCCAAATTATAGCCACCTACATCAAGCATCCCAAATCCAACTTATAAACATCTACCACACCTGGGGTGGGAACACAAACCTAATCCAAATGCCATTTTGCATTTTTAAAGAAACCAAAATAACAAAAATTTCTTCCAAGGGTTCCACTACAAGAACACAAAATGGAAGGGAAGCATCTTCCCTAAATGGTATTGGAAGAACTGGGTACCGGTATGTAGGGTGAACCTGAACATCTCCCACCAGGCAGGAGAGGCTGTGGTGTGCTCAGTGACTTAGACTGGTGTGCTTATCAGGAAGACGAAACTTGAGAGCAACTGGTCAAATTTAAAAAAATAAGAGGAAAAGCGGACAAAGTGATCTTCTGATCGCTTGGAAACAAAGGTGGCAAGATTTTATCTAGCCGGAGTTCCTAGGAGAAAATCAAGAGGAAACCTGTGTGCCAACAAGACTCTGGGGGTTTAAAGCATGAACAAAACCCATAAGGCAATGCGGGCAGAAAGAATAAGCTTGGCCCTGGGGTGGACACCTATCCCCAAGAGTATGTCTGTGCACTTCTCTCCTTCAAGAAAGTACAGAGAGGTGGAGTCTGCTTGCTAGCCAGGGACCCCTTCAGCAGTCAGGCATGGCGCCTGCAGCCTCCTAGACGTAGGGAGCCTGCATGAGCGTGCCAAGTGAGCGTGCCAAGTAAGAGCGTATCCTGCAAAAACGAGGGCGTCCTCCTCGGCCCTGGGCTGGACAGAACATCGTGAATCAGCCCACCTACCCACTTCAGGAGCACAGCCAGCCCGCAGTGGTGCCCCAGGATGAGCAAACAGGATGACTCACAGAGAGTCTGTCTGTAACCCAAGGATAAATAAGGTAAAGCATTCTGTCCACGGTGCTGTGACCAACATGGCTCTTTTGCGAGTAAGAAGACCTGCTCATACTGAATTGAAGGTGCTGCCTTTTTTTTTTTTTTAACTGCCTGTTTACTTTCTGCATTCCAAGACTAACTGATACTTGCTTGAATGGTTGGTGGCAGGTCTTCAGAGAGCCTCCCCACACAAAAACTGCCTCGTTGCAGGGGTAATACAATGGTAATCTCTGAGTGTGTGTGTGTGTGTTTTACATGTGTAAAAAAGCACTCTAAAAACATGAAAACACACCCAAAAGAGTAGGGATGGAAAACGGGTCTGCCCAGGTCTTGAGAGTTTTATGGTTGGGCAGACACAAATGATACCCAGCAAGGCAACTGAGAAAAAACAAAACAAAACTTAAAACAGCCTTTGCTTCCAAGGGCAAAACATCAGTTTAAATGCGGAAGGTACTCCCAAGTGGATGGGAAAAGGTTTGCCTATAACACCAAACATTTATTGAGTGAAAATAATAGTACCAGGGATAGGTTAACCCACTATGATCAGTGAACAGTGTAGTGGTTTGTACAAGAGATGTCCCCCGTAGGCTGGGCTGTTTGAGTCCTTGGTCCCCTGTTGGTGGGTGTTTGGCGATGTTTAGTAGGCTCTGCCTTGCTGGAGAAAGCACATCACCAGGCGAGGCTTTGGGTTGTATGGCTCTGCCTTACCTACAGTTCACTTTCTCTGTTTTCTGCTTTTCATGGAGTATGTGATTTCTCAGATATATGAGAGGTGGTTCATGAGGCTCTGCCATCCCCTGAGCATACACCCAAGTAGCTAACAACTGGTGGTTGGGACTCTTCTTTGATAGTGTAGCTACCTATAGGTCCCCATGCTTTTTACCCATGATTCTGTAAATAACCTTAATTAAACTTATGGTTTCACTGAACCAGTCTTTGGTGCCCACCCTGGGGTAACAGATGTCTGTTCATATCTACTCAGAAAGAGTCCTCCAACATGAGAAATCCCAGAGGTTCAGCCTTGCTGGAGGAAATACAGCCCTGGGGCTGGGCTTTGAGATTATCCAGCTTCAACCTGGAAGCTTCTCCAAAACGTGGCTTCCCCTATATTTATGAGCCACACCTCATCAACAGACTGCCTTAATAGGCCAACCTGAAGCGTAAGTGCCCTCCAGAGACAGTTCTTCCTGGCAGCCATGGTGAGAACAGGGAAAGGAGAGAGGTTAGCTGAGCCCTGGGCTCCTTTGCTGGTTGCTGTGTGAGCAGACTTGAGGCTGCTCTTGCAGCGACAAACATGCGAGTGCAGACATGACCTGGCGTGGTCTACTGAAGATTTCCAGGCTAATACTGACTGCTAGTTAGTGTACCCTGGAGCTGCCCGTGGGTATGTGTATTCTAGAGCTTTAGGTGAGCTGGGACCAGAGCAAAGCTGCCTCCACCCCCCAGCCCCACATTAGGAAGGAGCGCTCTGTCTTTTAGGAAAGACCACAGAGTTCTACTCTAAAAACATTTATAGGGATAAAGGGATTGTTAATTCAACGCTTATTAAAACCATATGTAGTGGCATGCTCACGACGTCAAAATAAACTGCAGTTTCCTGCTGGTCTCTCTTGCGTCACGCTCCCAGCGTATGGTGAGGGGAACCGTGTGTGGCTGAGCTAATTACCAAGGCCATATGGTGTGGGAAAATCAGGCAGTGTTATTAAAAATGGCTCTTTGCTCCTGCCGGAGCTTCTGAGCTTCTCTTCTACAGGATGGCAATTTTGGTATCTGTTGATGCTCGAGTAATGTGACTGTCCTTACGTATTTTTAGATCTCTCTGTCACCAGGCAGTCTTCAAACATATTCCATCTGCTGAGCCCAGTGCTGGGTCTAAGAAGGGATCCCAGGATTGACTCACACAGGACTGACTCTCAAGGCCCTTCTACAAATATGAGTTCCCTAGTGGACAATACATTTCTATTTATGGGAAAATTCCAGAGGAAGAAGTAAAGCGAATTGAGATCTTTAAGTCCTTACAATGCACATGGTGATTCCAACCTGGTCCAGGTGGGCATGTATACCACGCACCTTCTCAGACATACACAGGAAGCACACTCCTCCTTTGTGTTGGGAACCATGGAGGTGACCTGACCTAACTTCCTTGATATGCATGTTTTTCAGGTTAGAGTCAGTGACTCCTGGCCATTTTGTCCAGTTCCTGGGAAACTGAGGTAAATTCTTCAGGCAATAGAGCATTCAGGTCATTTTCTGTTTTCTGTATCTTCCCATAGTAGTCAAGGAAACACGAAAGCTTGACAGGACAACTGGACATTGTAGATGTATGCTGCTGTGTGGGCTCAGCAAGGAGACAAGGAGGCATATTCATATATGCAAACTCTGCCAGATCTCAGCAGAGGGAACCACCATCATGGCAGCGCCATCCTGGACAGTGGAACCCTGAGTGTCTGAGCTCAGGTGTTTTATTGATTCAGAACTCCTCAGGTGCAGATCATAAGCAATCAAACACCCTCCACAGAAATCCAACACCTGCAGACAATACAAAACACCAAGACCTAGGCAGACCCTTACCCAACAGTGCATAAAAACAATTACTTTATACACAACTAAAAGCAAACTTCCTCAACAGGACTTTAATCTGTATACTCTGTATAGCTTGCAGATGTCATTGTATCCTGGCAACCATCACTGTATTGATCCCGGCAATTGTCATTATGTTCCATTTCTGATAAAGACATAAAAGTCTGATTGCTCTCAATAAAATCTGCCATAGCATTTGTTTTTTCTGTGCACCCTCCAACCCAGAGCCTGCATGCCTCTCCTCGGTCAGCCATATCAGGTAAACTTGGCCTGGTAAGCGAGCTCAGGTGCTTATACCTATGCAAAACACACATTTATGCTCTTATTTTTAGATGTACACACTCACATTCACACAGCAGTACACACACATACCACAGATGCCTGTGTGTGTTCATACACCTGGGTCCTCCTTTCTGGCTCCCATAAGGGTCCTGTCTGAGGACTTGAGGGGTTACTGATGTTGCTTGGGTCGCATTCTGTACCTACACCAGACTCCCTGGGGGTGGGGGAGGCAGGGCTGGCCCACCCTGGCCTTGAACAAGAACAGAAAGATGATTGTCTGCCCTTAACCTCTACTCTTTGAGCATAGAAACCTGCTTCCTGGTGCCATGGGGTTCCTGTCTCACAGTCTGGACTGTCCCAAGCTTGGGCAAAAGACAGAATTTCCTGCTCCCCCCAATATGGCTCATACCACAGACTCCTCTTGTCTAGTTCCCTTGTGCCACTCCTTTTGAAAGGGGCTGGAGTCCTCCCTCAGAGTCCTCCCTTGGACAGTCCCAATGGGTCAGCTATGCGATATGCGGGTAGACAGATCACAGTCCTCCTGGGGGAATCATAGAGGTAATGTCAGAACCTTGTTTTTGCTAGGACATACTTGTATTTCATTTGGTCTTTATAGGAGCCCTGCTGGCACCTACTTAATTAGATGAATTTCAAAGACACTTACATTGGGATGTGTATGGACTCCCCTCTGCCCTCAGATCACCTCACTACGCTCTTTCCCTCACGTGGGGCTGAAACAGAATAATCTGCACTTGACCTCAATGCCAGCCCGAGGCCTCAAGTCCCATATAAATCTTTTGAATTAATTATCAAGCAGAGAGACTGCTGACCATGTTGTGACTGCTCTGAGCCTGACCCCGTAAGTGTCATGTGATTTAGTTGACCTCAACCTTAGACCCGAAGAAAGACTATATAGACTTTTACTCCAGTAGAATTATCTACCCATTGAAGACATTCCCTGTCATTCCGTGCAGAGAGTGGAAAGTCTAGGGCACGTGGGGCTGTGTGTGTGTGGCACAGCCCCTTCCCTCCCGGGCTGATGGCCATTAAACACACAGTGCACACTTTCACAGCCGGGCACATCATTAAAGAAGAACACAGGCCCCATAAAAGCAGAAGGCTTCCCCTTAGCCACCAGAGAACAGGTTCAGCGGCATTCCAAATGGCTGACCCCAGTTCTGTTTCCTTCAGCTCCCGCAGGCAGCTCTTTAGGACTCTGGGATCTTGGCTTAGCATTGGCTCTCATGAATTCATCTGCTCCTGGCACGGAGAGTCCTGGAAATCTTGACACCACCTGGGCAAACAATGTGAAAGTTGTCGGAGAGAAGTCAGACCCACCTCCAAAGTGTGCGTCCAGCGCTCGGAGGCAGAGAGTTAACTTTCCCGCCGTTCTGACCCTTATCTCCTTGTTTGTGGAAGGCCTCTGCTCGGCCTCTGAGCGAGAGCACAGCCTTCAGGCCCTGAGGGCAAGACAGCGGCACAGCTGATGATTTTGATTCAGTAACCAAGGGCTGGAAGGTGGAGGAGAGTCTGGCTTTAGATGAGTGGACAGTACAGAATTACCTCTGCAGTCAGGGATACGCATGGGCTTCTGTGACTGTCTTGTATATCTGGGAATCACAAGGACGGTTCTAAGATGTAAAACCACACAAGGCTCCAGAGAGATGGCCCAGTGGTTAAGACCGTTTGCTGCTCTCCAATACTGTCGCAACCGCTTGTAACTCCACCTCCAGGAGACCAAACGCCTCTGGCCGCTGTAGGCACCCAGCTCATGTGCACACAGCCACCCAAATGTAATTAAAAATAAAATGAATCTTTAAAAAATACTACACAAGATGTTTTGATTTTCCCCCTGAACTTAGGGTTTGAGTCTGTGGAGGCAAAAGAATCACCAGATATTTTGTCCCTTCGTAAAAATAAAATGCAGAGTGAAAAGGCAACAGGTTGGACAGCCTCTGGGAAGGGTAGTGCGCATAGTTTTAAATAAACATGGAAGACAGAAGATACGACCGACGGAAGTGAGGGATCCCCTCTGTGTCTCGTCTGCAGAGGAGGACACGTCAAAGCATAGACACGTACCCGGTACATAAGGGGTCTCCATCACATGGGAAGATTTCTTTCTGAGAAAGTAAAGAAGCTTCTGTGCCCTTAGGTTAAAATCAGACTAAGTGCTCTGAGCTGATCATTTTAGCAGGAAGAAAATAAATCTAACTCGCAGTTTTCCAACAACATGCTAACTGGCACTAAATGACTGGCAAATTCCCGTTTCACTTTTCAGGCATCGTTTTAGAGATAAATGGGGGAGAGGCTGGACTGATGTGTGTGGTGCAGGATGAACTCTGGGAGCACGGTGTGAAGTCACGTTCAGCCTAACACAGAATCGGAAACAGATGGGTGGATGTCAGGTACGGATGGGCAGATAGTTAATAGAGCAGTGTGTGCATGTGTCATATATACATATTTCCCAGCTCCATCTTCTAAGGGGACCTCAGAGTAAAGACAACCCAAAGGCAACAAGAAAGCCCGGTGCCTAGCTCTTGGTTTCCAATGAAAGGGAATAGAACTCCTGGGTGAGCTGCTGGTTCACCAGAGAACACACAGGAGGGAGTGGAAGCCATCTTGTAGTGCTGGAGAGCAAGGGAAGGCAGAAACCAATAAACAGACACACAACCCAAGTGGAGACAAAGCAGAGACACGGGAGCCAACTGGATTCTCACAAGCCAAATCTGGGACCATTTGAGCAAGAAAACCAATGATGCTCAGATATAAACAAAGATCCACATGTCCGTAACAAAGATGGAGATAAAACAACAGATGGAGAACGGACAGTCTGTACCCAGTTAACACGTAGATGCTCCACCCCGAGGAAGCGAGGCACGCCTCTCTGTTTCTCAGGTACATGCTGTACCTGGCGGCTGGAAAGAGATGCAGAACTGCGCAGCAGTGGACGCCGACAAACACTATCCCTCTGGTATCAAGGCGCCATTTATGATGCCATGGAGACAGTGGGTACCCTGATGTCCTATGTGTGCGTGTGTGGGGGGAAGCAGGCATATTGCCTCTGTGGTCTTCCTCCTAAGAAGCCGTAACCACGAGAAAGCATCAGGCAAATCTCGACTGACAGACATTCTGCAAATGTCTTCCGGACTCGTCACAACTATCACGGTCATCACAGGCATGAAGGATCTAAGCACCGGTTACAGCCAAGAGGAGCCTGAGGAAGCAAGAAGACTGGTGTAATCGAGGACCTTTAATGGGGTCCTAGGGCATGAAAGGACATTAGGTGAAAGCCTACACCATTCTCCAAGACTCTAAACCATGGTCACATGCCACCTTGTGGCACAATCTTGCAAGAACTGGAACCCAGGCGTCTCACACCACTCAACACATGTATGCACATTTCATGTAGTGGGTATCGTAAGGACAAAGTGACTTCGGTAGTGCCTGGTCAGGGGGCATAAAAGATGTTAACATGTCCCTCCTTCCTCATTTGGAAGTGTGAATCCGGTCTCAGTGAAGTCCTCTTAAGCTCTGCTTGGCCATGGAGAGACTACCCTGCTCAGGAGGCTGGGTGGGGAGAGAGGTTTTGTACCGAACAACTAGACACAAATGAATGTTCCGGAATGGGATGCTCAGGTGGTGTCTCTCCACTCTGCACATAGGCAGAACTCTACTTAAACTCAGGTGCAGTCCGGGAGTGATGTGAGCATCTGGCGGGTTTGCGTCACAATCAGAGGAAATAGCAGTTGCATATTGATTACAGACACATCTGGACACACCTGCCAGCATCCGTGGCACTCAATAGACAGCTTCAGCCAGCTTGGGGCCAAGGACATTGCCAACAGCTGGCCACTGAGACACAGGGAGGAGGTGGATTAGCACCACTGTGCCAGAAGTCAACAGTGAGCAACCCATGCCCAGATAATGGAGTCTCTTAAAAATTGCTTTCTGTTTTATTCTTTAATTATTTATAGTTATCTTAAAGGAGAACCCCTTTATTCCCTTCACTTTGAAAACCATCTTAGACACCTCTTTATTAACTCTGTTGGGTGAATTTTCAAACCTGTGTTTCTTGTTTATCCCCCATCCACTGGGGTGAGATGTCATCACCTCCAGACACTAATTCAGAAAGAGGGCATGGCTTTCCTGGATCTGGTCCTCCAGAGATACAATGCTGTTCACACATGGTGTAGCATCACCACAAGGTCCTCAGGGAAGGGAAGGCTTCAGTGAAGATTAGAAAGCACTCAGTGCCTCTCATCACAGAGAGCACCAGGCACGAGACACAAAGCACTAGGAGCCAGGTGAAGAGGGACAGGAGGAGACACAACCTTTTCTCTAAAGTCCACCGTGGAAGAGCAGACACAACACCTTTTCTAAAGATTGGAGTGACAGAATGGCCCCGTTGGTGTCTATGTGTTGAGTGAGGTCCCATGACCCCTTCCGGGTTAATGGTGGGAGGCCCACCCTTGTCACTGAGAACAAGCTGTTCATGTCTTGGGTGGTGGGGCTGGGTGTGTGGCCTGTGCTGCTGCTACTGTGGCTGCTGTCATCTCAGGAACATTATTGCAGAAATCAGCAAGCACTGGAGACACGCCCAGGGTGTCCAACTGCTTTCAGCCCATGAAGCCGCCACCCTCCTGCCATCCTGTTGTCTTTACCTCCGCCCCACCCCTCACTCACAGCACCTTCCTTTCCAAGGCCCGGGGTGCTGGCTCCCCATCCCTTCAGATCAGGCCCAGAATAGCTTCCGACTCCAGATGGCTGGTACACTTGGCCCAGCCTTCCTCTACCCTTCGCCAATCCTTGCAGATCCCTAGCAGTGATATGTAGCCTTCTGTGAGAAGCCAGGAAGCTAGCACAACCCCCGCCCCCAGCAAAGCCAGTATTTCAAGTATCCATTTGCTCCCCACTGGCCCCTTAATTGTCTTTTTTTTTTTTTTTTTTTTTGGTCTGATGGGAGGAGAAAGCAGATAAGGCGAGTCATCTCCTTCTTAAAAGTAATGAAAAGTAAGACCATGATGAGGTGGGTGAACCTGAGGCAGACAGTCACGTGCTGCACAGGCATCTCTTCCTCCAGCTCTGCGAGAATCCCTCGATTGTCTTCACAGGTGACTTAATGGACGCCCAGAGCATCTAGACCTGTGCCTGGGGACTGGGACCGGTGCTTCAAAATGCTAGAACTTGCATCTCTCTATTGTGTGCACAGTGCTCCTCTCTGATCAAAAGAAACCACGAAGGAAAGGGCAGTGTTAGGGTGTGAACAGAGACCATGCAGGACTCGAAGCCCCCAGGTCTCACATCAGTAGTGGTGAGAATGGAAACCTCTGGGTTTGCAGTGCTGGGGACGAAACCCAGGGCTTCCCACATGGCAGGCAAGGGTGCTCTAACGCTGAGTTGCGCTTCCCAGCTCCAAGAAGGTGGAAGGTTAGCCTGTGATGTGGAGCGGTGGGTACTTTGAAGGATGACTAGGATTCAATAAAGAGAAGGCAGAGGCCGTGCAGGGAAGTACTCACATGTTCTTGACATGGTGTGATTGACACAGCTTGGGCCATATTTAGAATTTCAGCCTCCGAAACTGAGCTAAATGAACTTCTGCAGCTGTGCACCTAGTGTGGGGCTCAGCGAAGAAAGGAGGCATATCATAGATCTAAACCCTGCCAGACCTCAGCAGGGGGAACCACCCGTCACGGCGAGCGCCATTCTGGACAGTGGAGCCCCAGCTCGCTTGTCTCAGCGGTTTTTATTGATGCCTAAGTGCCCTAGGTGTTCTATCGACAGCACGTGCGGATCACAACCAATCAAACCTCTTTTACATAAAGTCAGCACGTGCAGACAATACAGATGCCAAGGCCTAGGCGGCCCCTTTCCCAACGGAGCAGAAAACAACCATTTTAAACATAACTAAAAAATAAACTTCTGCAACAAACTTCTTCCTTTATAAAATGGCCTGCCACAGGCATGTCATTAGAGTGATGAAAAGCTGATACATACAGGGCAGAAACAATACAAGAAGAGAAAGTCATTTCGTTCCTAAGTAAGACATTTAAGAAGAACCATCCATATGCATCATTGGTTCCAAGTCTGTGGGAACAAGGAAACTGTGTCTTAACAGCCAAGGATCTATAAAGCTCGCCCCATAAAAAGATCAGGGTATTTCCCCAGAGTCAGCTGAGCACACAAATGAATTTTCATAAGGCTTAAGCATCAAAGGCTGTGCCTCCAACTCACCAGGATCCTATTAAGCACCACAAACATTTCAAGTCTCAGTAAATACAAAGACATTTCTGCTGCCTTGCCTTTGATTTCCTGCCATGCTTTGGATGTGCAATCAGCCAGCCTGGCTTTTTAATTCTCATTTCCCTTGGTACAATTTTCCTGGGGTAAAATTGTCAAGAGAGTAGGAAAACAGGGAGAGGTGTGGCTAGATGCTCGGGATGCACAAACCTCTGGGCAGAACAGCCCTCGTTCTCCGGAGGACCTGGGGATGTGTTTTGCAGGTAAAGGGACAGCAAGGAGAGCCAGGGAGTGATGAAGACTGAACCAGTACCTTCCCACCACCCTGAGCTGTCCTGCGTGTTCACCAATGGGACTGGCTAAACACAGCGGTGTCTTGTAAAGACCTTTGATGAGATCTTTGCAATCCAGTCTGTGTCTATTCTGTCTGCCTGGGCCACACAGGACCCTTGTGGGCAGACGGAGAGCCTTTTCCTGGCGTTTGGCTGGATTTCAAAATGGTAAGTAGTGGAAGGAGCTGAGTGCTGGAGTTGCAGACAATCACAATGGTGGGAGTGCAGAGGTAGGTGAGCATCAGACCCAGCCTGGATGCCCCTCCCTACCCTGGACTTATTTGTTACTGGGAAATGCTTTGCCCAAGTGTCTTTTCACTGTATGCTGTGTAAGTCTCCTCGGGTTCCCCTAGCAACTATCCCAAATGGGCTGTCTAAAAACAACAACCTCATTTCCTGTTATGGAGCTGGAAGCCTAGGTCAATATATGGGTAGGTCTGTGCTCCCTCCAAACCCTCCAGGAGAGGGCTCTGGCTTCATGCCTTTGGGCTTCTGGGAGTTCCAGCCATCTTGGCATTCCTCGCAGTGAGGTGCCTCTCTAACCTCTGCCTCTGTGACCACCCTGCTTCTGCTCCGTGTGGCTCCAGGTCTCTCTCCTCATAACAAAGCCGGCCCCCAGACTAGGGCCACATCTTAACTTGATTCTGTTTGCAAAGGGCCAGTTTCCATATCCACAGGTACAGAGACTAGGACTTAAGGGGGCACACTTTGTATCCCAACATCTGTTTTGGTATGATTTTGATAATAACAATTTGAGAGTCTGTGCTGATGTATCGCCATACTTTTAAAATTGCTGCGTATTACGTACTTTGAGTGCCCAGTCGTATTCTGAATTCCGTGTGTGCATCAATGCCCCTGAGCACATGCATTTGGGCTCACAAGCACGTTCACACACATGCTCACCTGTGTAGGTGGTTTGACCATCTCTGGTGATATGTGCATGTGGGGTTTACAGTGCTTGTTTGTGCGGATGAGTGAATTGTGTTAGTCAGCTTTCCACACTGTGACAAGATGCCAGAGATGACATTTTATTATACACAGAGGAGGTTATAGTTCATACCATTTGATCCTGTTGCTTTGGATCAGTGGTTGGGCTGTCAGTGTACTGGGGCCGTAGCCGAGGAAGACTGCTCACTGGGTGGCTGATGAAAGCAAAAGGAGACAGAAGGAAATCTGGGTCCCAGAATCCCCTGTAAGGGCATCTGCAGGTGGCAAAACTTCCTCCTAGGAAGCCCTGCCTCTTGAAGTTCGTAGTTCCCTCTAGTGCGTGGGCTGGTAGCCAGGTCTACAGCGTGTGGGTCGTTGGGGACATTCCATATCCAACCCGCAGCAGAGTGCACGCATGTTTGTGCAGCATGGATGTCTTCGGGTTTAACAAGTTTCAGTTAAATGTGCTGTTTATGCCTTTCCCTTGAGGGAACACACTCCCTCAACACCAGAGCATTCTCAGCCTTGTCTGGTCTTACCAGCAGCCCTGGGAAGTGGAGGGTGGGGGAGAGAAGATCATGTCACTCCCCGAAGGAAGAGAAGCAGACGCAGGAAATGGCCAAATGGCTGCTTCAGAGTATTCAATTAGAGACAGAAGCAGAACACGTGACCCGGCTGCTCTGCAGCCCATATCCTCCTCCCCACACTCGGAGCAGGCTCTCCAGACACCTCAGCACGGGCAGCCCATAGACAAAGGCTAAAGCACATGGTTCTAACTGCTTAAAAAAGGGAAGATTCTGGAATCTTGCTGGTTTATAGCGCTCTTTGGTTTTACCACATCAACCTGGCCTGAGACACCCTTTGACCTGTTTGCTCACCTAAGTGACAGGATTCTGATGAGCTCCCCATTTCCTGATGTCCATGTCACTTGCTCGCCACCCCAGGTGTATACATTGTCATGACCTTGAGCTCAGTCGCTGGGCTCTCCAGTACTGTGCTTCTTGTTCCTGTACGGCTGGCACATGCTCAGTGCACAGGGAGAGTTGACACTAGGAATGAATGAAGTAGAGAGTCCTAGTCTTCATTCATCTGCCTGACTTCTTACCATACTTCCTGGTTAGTTTTTTTTTTTTTTTTGTCATTTTGACACTAGTTAGGGGCACTTCAGAGGAGGAGACCTGGGTTGAGGAAATGCTTCCATCAGACTGGCCTGTGGGTGACTCTGTGGGGCGTTTTCTTGATTAATGACTGGCGCGAGAGGGCCCAGCCCACCGTGAGTGGCGCCACCCTGAGGAGGTGGCCCTGAGTTGTATAAGAAAGCACGCTGAGCAAGCCGGTCAACTGTGGTCCTCCATGGCATCTGCTTCGGAGCCTTCATCTGGGTTCCTGCCTTGAGTTTCTGCCTTGGCTTCCCTTAGTGGACTGTGACACCACAGACACGAGCCAAATAAACCCTTTCCTCCCGAAGCTGCTTTTTGTCTCTATCACAGCAGTACAAACCAGAGGAAGACCCTGTAGCAGATGGTTCTCTCTGCGCTAGAGTCAGGACCATGGACCAGCACAGACCGTAACACGCAGGAGTCAGGTGAGGGTTACTGTGCTCAGAACCGGGAGTCCAGGGCTGTCTGTAGTCTCAGCTCGGCTGTTTCTGATGGCAGCTCCCATTCTCCTGGAACGGCACCACTTCAGCACTGGATTCTCCTGGGGGTGGGGGTGGGGCGACTCTGCCTGTTCCCAGCTATAGCAAGCTGTGCCTAGAGCCCGGCTCCCTTTATATCAGTGGTTCTCAACCTGTGCATTGCGACTCCTTTGGGGGTCAAATGACCCTTTCACAGGGGTCACCTAAGACCATCTGCAGATCATGTATTTACATTACGATTCCTAACAGTAGCAAAATGACAGTTATGAAGTAGGAACAAAAATAATTTTATGGTTGGGGTCACCACAACATGAAGAACTGTATAAAAAGGTCTCGGCATCAGGAAGGTTGAGAACCACTGGTCTAGAGGAAGCTGCATCCGCCCGGGAAGGACCACCCACATGAAGGGTAGTTGGCAGCATGTGACTGACTCGTTCTCTGTGTGTGTGTGTGTGTGTGTGTGTGTGAGAGAGAGAGAGAGTCTGTGATGGTCCTACTGGGGACAGGGTGTGGCAGAAACTCTTCCTGCATATTCTGTGGTGGTGTCTCTGGGCCCTCATCTCGTAGGTTCTTGGAATCTCAGACCAAGAAGCCCCCGCCCATGGGGACTGGGAAAGTTTGTAGGTATCCCCGTAGCTCTGCACCAGATCTTGCTTAGGACTTTTCGTGTAGAATAGCATGGTGCATTTGAGATGACCTGGACAGGTGAAGGAGTCTCCCAGGCCCCAGCCCCTCGGTCACAGCAGAGTGAACCTCATTGTAAGTAGTCTTTTTCTCCCTACCTCCAACTTAAGAGTAAAGGAAACATCGCAAAACATGTCTAAGGAGGTCTCCCACAGGGAAGCAGCTGTCAGTGCTGTCTGATGGGAGAAGGCAGGCATTGTCTCTGGCTGCTGGGACAACCCTCATAGCCGTGGGGTTGGTGGAAGGCAGCAGTGGGGACACCCCCAGGGGCTGTAGAAGCTACGAGGACTTTGTTCAGACTCTGGGTCTGCCATTTACCACTGCAAGGATCCAGAGGTAAGCATGCTGCCTACACGGGTCTGCGAGGCCCAAGCAGACAAGCCAGAGACAGCCTGGATGGAACTCTCACCAAAGTCTTTACAAGATGCCTGTGTGCTCTTCCTGTTGAAGAACACGCAGGGTGGCTGAGTGTGGTGTGGGGAGATACAGCTGGCAGAGAAACCCAGCGAGTGCTGATCCTCCTCCCTGGAAGGAGAAGAGTACGCCTCCCTGGCTGCCCAGGAGACACGGCAGAGATGCTCTCTGCAGAACACAGTCACAGGTGACTTCTTAAAAGGCAGGAGCCTGTCTCTCGTTAACATGCTTGTTTATCTTTACAGCAACAGAAACTTTCGGTTCCCTAAACTAGAATAATGACCCCACATAATAGGTGAAACCATGCCACATCACAGCTTCAGGATTCTTTTCTCCTTTTGTATATTATTTCCCATTGACTTGTTTGTTTGTTTTGTTTTTTGAGACAGGGTTTCTCGGTTGTAACTCTGGCTGTCCTGGAACTCACTATGTAGACCAGGCTGGCCTCGAACTCATAGAGATCTGCCTGCCTCTGCCTCCTGAGTGCTGGGACTAAAGGTGTGCACCCCCATAGCCCTGGTCCATTGATTATTTTTTTAAAGAAAATTAATTTTTTAAAAAAGATTTTTACTTATTTATGTAAATGAGTGGTCTGTCTGCATGTACACTTGCCTGCCAGAAGAGGGCATCAGACCTCATTATAGATGGTTGTGAGCCACCATGTGGTTGCTGGGAATTGAACTCAGCCCCTCTGGAAGAGCAACCAGTGCTCTTAACCTGAGCCATCTCTCCAGCCCCTCCCATGGACTTTTAATCACCCTGGTTGGTGACTCCAACTGGGAGAGTCATGAGAATTTCAGATCAGATGATTATTCCCCATTTTGCTGAACTCTGAATAATAAAAATTTCCTAACCAGATCATAAAATATCTTAATTTTGGGGTGTCACTATGGGTCAGAGAAAGGGACCATTTTGGCATGGTGTGGCACACCGGTGAATAGCAGTCTCTCCAGGACAGACCTTGAAGGTAAACGTGCCCTCAAATCCTCTGGGCTGTCCCTAGTCACGTTCCCACCCCCCAGAGCTAACTGTGTCCTGGATTTTTCTTTAATTTTTCCTTTCCTTTCCTTTCTCCATAGCTGTCCTGAGCGGTGTGGTAGGCCATTCTTGGCCTTCCTCGGAAGGACATACATGCTGTATTGATTATCGTGTGCTTGCTTCTGCCGAGAGCCTGTGCCCTGACCCCTCTGCGTGATGCTGGTGGCAGCTCTGCTGTCCACCCTGAGGGCAGGGCTGCTGGCCCAGAAGGAGCAGGCGTGGAGTTGGCAGAGCCCATTAGGTGGCGAGGGCCTGGAGGGCGTGAAAAATGAGCTTGCTTGTGGGCCACAGACAGGCTAGTTAAACTAGTAAACCATACGCACGTGTAACACACACACACACACACACACACCCACACATGCGCGAATATAGACGGGGCTATTTGGGAGAAGGCACTAGTGGACAGGAGAGAGTGGCAGGAGATGAAGCCTCAAATGAAGTACTCAAATGAAAATGGCGTCATGAAGCCATCACTCTGCACAATGAATAGGCACTAATACAAAAAAAAAATTGAAAACCCTAAAATTAAATACATTATTCCAGATGAAGCAAAAACAGCAAGTCCAAAAGCATACTTTCAGCTACTGAATAAATGATAAGAAAGCATATTTTTGTCTGATGAAAATGACAAAAAATAAAGTTTTACTTAAGTTTGGCCAATCTAAGAGTAGTTGGACTTGAGTTTGAAATTTATCAAACCAACAAAAGCAAGCTAATTAAATATATTTCAGTGATATCGTTGTAGACTTCACTGATAAAAATGTATCGCTATGCAGAAACCTTAGGCTGATTTATCTTGTCTTGGGTTTTTAAGATAGGGTCTCGTGTAGCCCAGGCTGGGCTTAAGGGTGGCTTTAATTAATGAAGAACTTGGGTTCCTAAGTCTCCCGCCTCCACCCTCCAAGTGCTGGGATTACGGTTGTAAGCCACCATGCCCTCTTCTCACAGCCTAATTATAAGGAGTAGGCATTTTATTTTATTTGTAATCTGTCTTTATTCTAATCGACAAGCGACATATACATATTTATGGTATCCAGTACATATTTATGGTATCCAGTGGAATATTTTGATGTATTATGCATCGCCGAATAGTCACTCCGATTCAAGACAGTCGACATACCTGATGTTTGTGATGAGAACACGTCAGCTTGCTCGGCATCGTCAGGCGTGCAGGGTATGGACAGCTGTCACCACCCTTCTGGACCACACCCAACTCATTCCTGATGCAGGTGAAACTTGTACGACCAACTGTTTCCCCCAGCACTCACCGGCCAGCCCCTGTCTGTGCTCTCTCCGCCTCTGAGTTCGGTTTCCTGAGCTTCACAGAGACAGGAGATGCTGCAGCGTTTGCCTCCCGGGACCTGGCTGTCTCATCGAGCGTGCCGTTTTCGATGTAGTTGTGATGCAACTGAAGCAGAGACATGACTTGGTGTCAGAAACAACTTTGTCACCGTTCAGTTTGCTACCCACAACCACCAGTCTCCCAGTGCAGGGAACTGGTGACAGTTGGGAAAGGCTTCCATGTCAAATTGTGGCATCATTTTCCTTTTAAGAGACACATCAAACAGAATATCAGCTACTCTTTATTCGAACACTGTTTCGTTGTCAAAGTAGAAATCACAAGGTGGTCCCACCCATCAACTATTGAAATGTCTACCGATAAAGTTAAAATAAGACCACATCAAATGGACTGTCAAGGTGACTGGTGGATAAAGGTGGTCGCCACCAAGCCTGCCAATCTGAGTCTCATCTCTGGGAACCCACATGGTGGAAGGAGAGAACAAAAGTTGTCTTCTGACCTCCACGTGTCTGCCATGACACTGTGGTGTGTGTATGTGTGTGTGCACGTGTGTGGGCGTGCGTGTGTGCAAGAATCTATAAAAAACATTTAAAAGACTATAAATGTGATTGGAGCAACGGAGAAAGTGGAATTTGTGCATTGTTGATGGGGAGGTAAAATACTGTGGTCATTTTGAAAAACAATGCAATTACTATTCAAAAATTAGAACTAGAATCACCACAGGTTCAGCAGTTTTACTTCTTTGTATATACCCCAGACGACTTCTTTTGCTGAAAATAGACATTTTCATACAACATGTTCTGATTATGATTCTCCTCCCCAACTCCCCCAAGTCCCCTCCACCTTGCATCCTCAGAATCCAAACCCTGCTGGGCAGGCACCAGGACAGTTTAATACGTGTTTAACCAGACAATGAGAGGGAACTTTGATTTTGATTTATGTGTTAATGTCATCCTGTGCACGTTGTTAAATATTTTGTCTATCACCATTTACCTCACCCACATTCTGTGATGAGTCCTAACCTCTGAGATCTTAAAAAAAAAAGAGAGAGAGGTTTATTTTTATTTTTAATTATGTGTGTTTGTGAGCATCTGTGTGTGTGGGTACCAGCACATGGGTGCAATGCCTGAGGAGGCCAGTAGAGGGCGAGTTCCTGGAGCTGGAATCACAGGTGGTTTTGAGGTGCCCAACATGGAATTAAACTCAGGTCCTTTGCAAGAGCGGTACACGCTCTCACCCAATGAGGCACCCGCCCTCCCCCTAGCCCCTGCCTCTGAGATCTTATAGACCATGTCTGGACTGGAGGGAGAGCGGCCATGCTTGGGGGTAGGAGCCCTTTCCCCTTCACTGAGTCAGCCCTGGAGGCCACATTTCCTCTTCTGCAGCATCTTAATTGCAGTCCACCAACTACGATCAGTAGTGTCCTGCCAACCTTCAGTTCTGAGTATCTTTGTGCGCCCACTAGTGTGAGTCCACTACGATTTCTACTTTTGCTCATGACTTCTTCAGACGTAGGTGAGGCTTTATTTCCAACACATCATGTTTTACTAATTTTCTTTTTGTCATCCATTTCTTAATCGATTCGTGATCCCCATCCACCGCTGGAAATTCGCCGAGGTCAGCAATGCGCAAGAAGAATGTGTCCCGTCTAAGTGGGTACAGTATTCTGTAAGTGCTCATTAGCTCTAGACTGTTAATTTTGTTGCTCGAATCTGCCGCACGCCCACTGACTTTGGGCTTGTTTGATCTGTACATTGATGAAAATTGGTTTAAAGCCTTCATTGTGATAATGCGTTTTGTGCAGTGTGTCTGGTTTCTTGGCTGTCTCTGCTTTGTGCAGTTTGAGGTACGGTAAAAATGTCTTATCCTTGTAAAGAACAGAGCTTCCTCTCAAAGCTGGTTTACCCAGTGTCAGAGACTGCTGTGTGGCTTTAGCTGCTAACCGTCTCTGTGTCCCAAGTTTTGGCTGTCTTCTTTAAATAGTCAAAGTTCTTAGGCTGAGTTTATAAAGCTCCTGTCTGACTTTGTCTTGTCACTGCAGTTCAGCTGCTCATTAATTTTGCCAGTGGCCATGTTTGTGTGTAATTATACTGTTTTAACACAGTTATTTCCTGCTCTGTCCTCCATTCCCTCCTGATTTCTTTTGTTTTCTGGTTCCTACCCCCCACTCCATCATATATTTACCCCATTATATATATATTAATCTGTGGTCTACTACTGACCTTTACTCTGGCAATTCCAAGAACTCAGAATGGCTTGTTTTATCAACCTGACCAGCTCATAAGTTATAGTTTCAATTTAAACTTTTCATAAAAACTCCTTTTGGAAAACCTAATTCACCACACCAGAATAGCCCAAACTCAAACTCCTCGTTAATCCCTGCTTTCGAAGGCCTCTGTTTGGCTTTTACAGAAGAAATCACAGTATGTGAGAATCCATAGGCTGTGCATTGTATGTTGAAAGTATGACATTTGACTTTATGACTCTACAGGGGGGCACGGTTAAGAGGCTGCTTTGAGTCTCAGAAGAGATTCTGGAATTTACAACAATGTTGAGACTGTAAAAGTCTATGGGGACTTTGGATTGGACTAAATGCATTTTGTATTAGGAGATGGCCACGAGCCTATGGGGACCAGGGAGTGAGCTGTGGTGCTTTGAATGAGATGTCCCCCATATTCTTGAGTATTTGAATGCTTGGCCCTGAGTTGGTGGCCCTGTTTGAGGAGGTCTAGGAGGTGTGGCCTTGCTGGAGGAAGTATGGCACTCGGAGTGGGGTTTGAGAGCTTAAAGGCTTGTGCCATTTTGAGCTTGCTCTCTGTGATTCCTGTTTGTGGTTTGAGATGTGAGCCTTCAGGTGTCAGCTTCCAGCTCCGTCTGCCCTGCCTCCTTGCTGACATGCTTCCCTGCTTGTTGGTGATAGACTCTTATCCCCCTGAAACTGTGAGCCCAAAGCAGACCCTTCCTTCTCTAAGTTGTCTTGGCCACGGTGCCAAGACATTGTTATCACAGCGATGGAAAACTACAGACATCCAGAAATACGACCAGGAACACTAGCTCTGCTTCATGTGAGACTGTGGAAGAAAGGCCACAGAAGACCAACCTGCAGTGACCAGTCCCATCCCACTAGAAGAAAAGCCCACGCCCGGAAGAAAACATCCATCTCTGTTAAAGGCGTCAGCACTTGTCAACATTGCGACTTCAGGGATTGGGTTTTAACACGTGTTTTGGTAAAGACAACCCGTATCTAAACTATTGCACCAAACCTTAACTCACGCCATACGTAAACGTTTTGAGGTTGATGATAGATATGTAAATATACTTACAAAATAACAAAACTCCTAGGATTGGCCTTTGGGGGCTTCATGACTTGGTCCTGTTAAGAAATTACTTAGCCAAGGAAAACAGCATGCTGATCTAAAATAGGACCATTAAAACTACAACCTTTTGTCCACCAAGGAATGTAAGAGAGAGTGAAATAGCAAATCACAGGAGGATAAAAGGCTTTTGCAAAGTGTGACCGATGAACACGAAAACCAACAAGAGAAAGTGCGACAACTCAACAGAGAGAGGCTAATCTCAAAACAGGACATCTCCAAGGCCAGTGAGCATGCGGCAACGTGCCACCCTCACTGGCTGAGCAGTAAACACAAACAGATATCCACATATTCCTGTCGAGGTTCTGTCATTCAAGAGATGGATAACGCCAAGCACCGCATGTCCTACCCACAGCTCAGCAAGTGGTGGACAGAAACACCCGAGAGAAAGTTCCAGAAGCACTGTCAACATCAGACTCTCTCTTAGTTCCTTGCGCATCACTGTGATGAAATATCTGATATAAGCAACTCAAGGGAGAAAGAGCTCATTTGGATCCCGCTCTCAGGAGTGTCAGCTTGTCACGGCAGGGGTCGGCATCCGGGCAGTTCACACTAAGGTGGGCCAAGCAGCAGAGAAAGGGCACTGGTAATCTGTTGGCTTTTCCCCTTTTCCCTTTAGCTCACCCATTTCCCAGCCTACAGAATACCACCCACACCTAGGTGACTCTTGTCCTTTCAGATAATCCTCTCTGGAAACACCCTCACAGGCTCACCAGAGTTGTACCTTGTTAATTTTCTAGGTGGTTATGAATTTAATCATGATAGACAATGGAGACGAATCACATCCATGCCTAATTTAGAGGTACTCAAATGCCCATCACTAGTAGAAAGGAAATGTAGATTGTAGAGGAAGGCTATGGTGTAGCATTTGCTAGTAATGATAAAATGAAGAAATCACTGCCACACCAACAAGAGTGAGTCTCACTGAGGTAATACAGAGAGAAGAAAAACAACCCAGAAAGAAACACATTCCATGGCGAATCCATGGATATCAGACAGAGACAGAGCCGATCTGTTGTTAGGACTTAGGATAAGGATTAATACGGAAAGGGTGGCTGATATGGCTTCTTGATTTTGACACTGGGTACAGGGACACTGTCCTTGTTTGCTTTCTGTTGCTATAATAAACACCATGACCAGGAGCATCTTGGGGAGGATTACACCCCAGCACCAAGGGAAGCGCAGGCAGGAACTCAAGACAGGAACTTGGAGGCAGGAACTACCTGGAAGCAGGAACTCAAGACAGGAACCTGGAGGCAGGAACTAAAGCACGGCCATTGAAGAACGCTGCTGACTGGCTTGATCCCCATGGCTTGCTTGCTTGTTTTCTTGGTCATCCCAGGACCACCTGCCCAGGGGTGACACCACTCACAGTGTGCTGGGCCCTCCCTCATCAGTCATCAATCAAGAAAATTTCCCACCGGCTCACTACGGGTTCACCTGATGAAGGTTATTTTCGAGGTTCCCTCTTCCCCAATGACTCTAGTTTGTGTCCAGTTGACAAAGAAGGGAGCTGGGATAGATGCCTTTTGCTTTGTGCATTTCCCCCTAGTTGAACACTTATTTTTTTTTTCATTCTTCCATTCTCTCCCTTCTTTTCTGTAAAATTTACCTCAAATAAATAAGTAAATATTACAAAGAGCAGTATATCAGAAAGCTTATTTGAAGTGAATAAATTACTAAGGAGAATAACTGAAATCTCAGCAGTGTTATATGTAATCGAATTAGTAATTTAAATTCTGCCCAAGAGAAAATATCAGACCCAGAGGGTTTGAGTAACACGTACTAAAATTTCAAAGAACAGATCATTCTAATCTTAGCAAATATATTCCAGCGCATATAAACATAGAAAATAGTGTCTGGAGGCTTGCGTATAAGAAATCTGAATCCTAATTAGTCATAAGATAGAAAAAACTCATTAGTGAACTTTATTCTCAAACCTAGATGCAAAAATCCTACACAAAATAACAGCAGCATCTATCTTCCAGTGTTTAAAATGACCGTATAGAGTCGGGTGCTGGCAGCGGACACCTTTAATCCCAGCACTCGGGAGGCAGAGGCAGGTGGATCTCTGTGAGTTCGAGGCCAGCCTGGTCGACAGAGTGACCAGGACAGTCAGAGTCACAATAGAGAAACTCTGTCTCTGAAAAATAAAATCGTATAGAGCAGTAGTCCTTGACCTTCTTAATGCTGTGACCCTTTAACACAGTTCCTCGTGCTGTGGTGACCCCATCCATAAAATCATTTTTGTTGCTACTTCATATCTGTCATTTTGCTACTGTTATGAATTGGAATGAACTTATCTGATCTGCAGATGGTCTTAGGTGACCCCTGTGAAAGGGTCATTGGACCCCCAAAGGAGTCGCAATGCACAGGTTGAGAACCACTGATATAAAGGGATCTGGGTTTAACTAAGAAATATGATATGGCACAACAGTGGAAAACACATAACTGTAATTTACATAGTAACAAATCAAACAATAATATAATCGACTTATTTGATATAAAAAGGAACAACCGAAATGATTTTAAAATCCTTGTAAAAACCAGGAGTTAAAGAAGCTTCCTCAACTGTGTGAAAGATAACGGCTTTCTAGAAACATTCAGGTTTGCAAAAGGGACATGGACCTTTGCTGTCTACAGTCTTGCGCGGTGGGTGGAGGCTAGATCAAGAAGGAAAGCTGAGACGAAGCGCAGAGATTGTCGCAGGAGACACAGAACTTTATCACTTACGGGCAAGATCAAAAAGCTGAAAAGATCTGTAGACAAATTATTAGAAATAAAAATTTAGCAAGAGGGTTGCCTGTAAACTAGAGTAAAGAAAAAAAAAGCATTTACAGACCATACCAATTGTTTTTTTATTAAATCAAGTTCCATTGAAGAACAACTTCTAAGTTTTTGGTACCTGGAAGTAAGGGCTGGCTTAGTAAAACAAGCAAGTGAGCACAGCCAGTTTAACGACAGAACATAAAAGACAGAAACGTGTGGGGAAGCCTTCACCGACTTGAATAGTGGGGCTCCATGTTGATGGGGAAGGAGAGCCAACGACAGATATGGTGACTCTTTCCCACGCTGTGCACGCATGCGGCGTAGGGTCCCTAGCTAGTGATTATTTAGAGCAAGAGAAAATGCTTCCACATGTGAAGACATCGTAGAACTTGAGTTAACAAACATGGCGCTGGCCCAGAAGTGGGAAAGACATAAAAGACAGACTGGGAGCAGAAAAATTTGCACTGAAAGATGGAAGGCCCTTCGGCGTGAGAGTGGTTACCTATGCAACGAGTCTATTAGGAAAAACCTGAAAGGCGGGAGAGTCCACACCCAAGTAGATCCTGCGGGAGAGGCCACATCCCAGCAGATCCTAGGATGGTTCCCACATTGATCACGTTAACACTTGTAAGGATTTATCAGAGCACCCTGCAGGACGGAGTTGAGACAGTGCAGGTCCTGCACGGACCTTGACTAGGACTATTTAATTATGCTATGCATACCTCCTGCCCCAGCCCCAGATCTGTCTCTCTTTAAACCTGAAACTTTTGTCAGTACCTGGGAGAGGAGGAACTTGGGGCCATTAGATCCTTTCATCCACTCCTCTTCTCAGTGCACTTAGTGAAATCTCATTTCTCTGCTCTTCACCATTCCTGTCTCTTTAGCGTGCCGGGAGCCTCGCCTGCTGCAGCTGCGGGTTCACGTAGAGTGGGAATGTTTAGTTACTTCTGTGGGGATCACAAAGTGTCATCTTCACTTTGAATCATATGTAATGAGTAGCTGTACTTCAATACTTTTTGTTTTTTTGTTTGTTTTTTTCGAGACAGGGTTTCTCTGTTGTAACTCTGGCTGCCCTGGAACTCACTCTGTAGACCAGGCTGGCCTCGAACTCAGAGCTCCACCTGCCTCTGCTTCCCAAGTGTTGGGATCAAAGGTGTGCACCACTACTTCCCATCTGACATTCAATATTTATGAGTAGAGGGAGTTTACTTACATTTTCCAGAGCAAACCACTAAGATAAATCTAACTGCATTAATATTTTATTTCAAAATTTAAAATACTAAAAAATTACGTGTATGAGTGTTTTGTATGTACCACATATGCACCACGTGTGAGCCTGGTGGCCACAGTCCAGAAGAGGGTGTCAGGTCCCCGGAGCTAGCGTCACAGATCATTATGGATTACTAGACATGGGTTCTGGGAACAGAACCTGAGACCTCTGCAAGAGCATCAAGTGCTCTTGGCTGCTGAGCCATTTCTCCAGGCCATACTTTAATATTTTAGACGTATGTTAGGAAAGGGTGTGGTTTAAGAAGTGAAGGTGGGCCGCTGAAAGGCTTGGCGGGTGCAGGCGTGCATGCGGGCCGGACTATTCCGTCCTCAGATCCCACAAGGTAGTGGAAGAAAACCAACTTCCAGGATTTGCCTTCTGACTTCCACAAATGCCCCATTGTACATGACCCTCCCCACAGGATAAACAAACTCTATGCTTTAAAATTTGTATAAAAGTGAAAAGCGAAAGACCTACTGTGGATTAATAGGAGATAAATAGACACCCTCCAGATGGATGATTGGAACTCTTGCCTCAAGGGGATGAGAATTTATTCTGGAGCCACATATGAATGACTGTAGACCAGGAACATGCATTCAGGTTGCCCTGAATTCCGTCTTCCAATGGGGTAGAAGTTTCATAAAGTTTTCATATGAACAGAATCAAGGAAGTTATAAATCAAGATACTTTCTGAAGATGTTGGTGAAAACACCAGATAGGTGAGTCTCAGCAAAGCAGGGAAACCATGGTTACAGGTCTCAGATACTATCTGATGGCATTCTTAGACTTTAGGTTAGGGGAAACTAGATGCCTGTTTGTAAACTTCTGAAATATTTACCCAATGGCCACAAAGATGTCAGGTCATACAGAGTGGGGTGGATAATAAATGACTACTTAGGGGGCTAAAGATAAGTTAAATTTTAGTGAGCTCTGGACTTGCAATATTCTGTCCTCTTCACAATAATTGATGCTCCAATCAGTTAAATAACCTTCCAGAAGATTCAGAGCAACATACAGTTCTTTCCAGGAGCATTTGTTCACAGTATTTATATACACAATCGCTAGATGCCAATTAGAAAAAACATATACTGTTGTGGAAGTTTATTTTTAGTTGTGTATAAAATAATTGGTTTTGTGCACCATTGGAAAAAGGAATGCATAGGCCTTGGGATTTTGTATTGTCTGCAGGTGTTGGATTTGTGTGTGGGAAGTTGATTGCTTATGATCTGCACCTGAAGAGTTCTGAATCAATAAAAACACCTGAGCTCAGAAGCTCGGGGTTCCACTGTTGAGTATGGCACTGGCCATGATGGTGGTTCCCTCTGCTGAGGTCTGGCAGGGCTTCCATGTATGCAAATGCCTCCTTGTCTCCTTGCTGAGCCATTACAGCAAGGTACTACTACAATAAGCCACTTCATAAAATAATGGACAAAAGATACAAGCAGGCCATTTATGGAGAACTTATAGCTACTAAATGATAGAAAAGATAATATAAGGTATTTTATAACATACAAAAGGCAAAGATGCTATTGTGAAATATATATTGAGTCCATGCATATCTTTCCTGGATCCCTGACAGATGGGTCTTATGATGTCTGGGTATCCTGGAGTGATGAGTATCTTCTCTATGATGATTGACAGCTGGCTGGCATCAGGATGACAGATGGTCACTGGAAAGACCAGGGCAGGATGAGAGGGTGTTAGCTCCATTCCCAACCTCTGGGGAGAAGAGGAGAGCTAAAGACTGGGCAGTGATCAGTGGCTGATGATGAATGAACCGTGTAGATAGAATAGTCTCAATAAAAAGCAAGCAAATAACAGAATGGGCAAAGGAAGTTTCTGGATTGTGGAACAGGTGGAGGTTCCTGGAAGAGGATGTGTCCAGAGAGGGCACGGAAGCTCTGCCCTTTACGTCACACCTCACTCTATGTGTCTCCTCCACCTGGTCATCTATCTGTATCATCTGTGATAGGCTTTACAACACAGAAGTAGATGTTAGTGTTTCCCTGAGTTCTGTGAGCTAGTTTTGCAACTGCTTGGGACTCATGGTGGGACCATTAATCTATGTCCTGTTGGTCAGAAGTTCTGTGAGCTTGGACTTTGGACAGTCTGGTGGGACTGAAATATATATTGAGTTCATGCATGTCATTCCTGGGTCCCTGGTATATGGGTCCTAAGCTCAGCACTGTTGGTGGCACTGTTTGGAAGGATTATGGGGAGGTGTAAACTTGCTGAACGTGATGGTTTGAATAAGAATGGCCTCCATAGGCTGGTATATTTGAATGCTTAGGCACCAGGGAGTGGTACTATTTGAAAAGGATTAGGAGGTATGACCTTGCTTTATGAATTGCTGTGGTCATGGTGTCTCTTCAGAGCAATAGAACAGTGACTAAGACATCAGAAGAAATATGTCACTGGGGGTGGGTTTTGAGAATGTAAAGCCTCATGCCACTTTCAGTTTACTCTCTCTGCTCTGTGCCTGTGGCTGAGGATGTGAGCTCTCAGCATCCTGCTCAGGCTGCCAAGTCTGCTGCTTGCTGCCATGCTTCCCCACCATGATGGAATCTCATCCTATGAACCATAAGCCAAAATAAACTCTGTTCCAGAAGTTGCTCTTTGTCGTGGCATTTTGTCACAGCGGTAGAAAAGTAACCGGTACGGAGTGTGGCATTCTGATGATTGTGTGGCAGTGTAGGAGAAATCAAGTTTCTGTGCTACCATCTAGCAGCACGGTGACGAAAAACAGAAAGATCTATGTCTTATCTCTTTTATTTGCAGAAATTAAAGTCTGATAATAGCGTGTATTGGGAAGGAGGTTGGGAACTAGAACTTGGGTTGAAGAAGTAGCTTCCCAAAGTCAAAGACCTTCAAAGTCTTCAACCCAGGGCTCTTGTATGGGACTGTGTTTGGAAAGATATATCCTTAAAGGGAAACAAAGTTGAAATCAGAGGGTCTCAATCTATGCATACTGATTATAACAACAGTTCTCAACCTGTGGGTCGTAACCCCTTTGGGAGTCAAACAGTCCTTTCCCAGGGTTTGCCTAACACAATCTGCATATCAGATATTTACATTACAATTTATAACAGTAGCAAAATTACAGTTGTGAAGTAGCAATAAAAATAACCTTATGGTTTGGGGGTCACCACAACATGAGGAACTGGGTTATAGGTTCACAGCATTAGGAAGGTTGAGAACCACTGCTCTAGAATATTAAGTAAAAACAAAAACTTTCATAAGTTGCTTTGGGAGGGGGTTATGGAATTTTATCATAGCAACAGGAAAGTAACTAATACACCCTCACTCAGCCTTGTTATAGAAGTTTATTTTCCGTTGTGTTTAAAATATTGTTTTATGTACCTTTGGGGAAAGGGATGAGTAGGTCTTGGTGTTTTGTATTGTCTGCAGGTGTTGGATGTTTGATTGCACATGATCTGCACGTGCTATCAGTAGAACACCCAAGGAGTTCTGAATCAATAAAAACACCTCAGACGTTCCACTGTCCAGTTTGGTGCTGGCCAGGAGGATGGGTCCCTTTGCTGAGGTCTGGAAGCATTTGTACCTAGGATTATATATGTTTCCCGTGTGTCCTTGGTAAGCCTGTACGGTAGGTACACTGCTACATACCCTTTTCCTTATTTACTTGGAATACACGGAGATCCACACCAGGGCAAAGAGAGCTGAGCCGGCGTGTGCTGTCCCCCTGCCCCCGCAGTGCCCACCCTGCTCCTGTACTGAAGACACCTCCTCCACACTGCCCCGGGTGCTCTTTTCCAACTGCATCCCTATGTGTCATCTCTTCTCCCGGACACTACCGAAGTTTCCTGCTTCTTGGCCACTGGGTTCTATAGGCCTTGAGTCTTCCTCAAGGTCAGGGTCATATCTAACCCGTGCAAATCCCCAGTGGCAAAGTCGTATCTGACATGGAACAAAGAATCAATATTCACTTGTGTTAGTTGGATTTGAATTATTGCCCCTGTAACAGGCATATGTAGAAACAAACCCTGGCACTTCTGTTCTGGCGAGTGGAGTTCAGACAGCGCTGGGATTCATGAGCCCTATTAGGGTGATATGAACTCCCAAAGCAGGTGTCAGTTGGTCTCTATGGCAGCACCCAGCTGTCAGAGCAGACTTTCTACTTCTTTAAGCATCAGCCTTACCCTTCCAGAGCCAGGGAATTCATGTATTCCTTCTATTTGTACTTTTAAAAGCCCATCTCCTCAAAACTTTACTAACTACATAATAGTAAACAACCACTGGCTGTTTACTAACGTCAGACTGGACCCTATACTCCCCATTCTACAGAGCTGGCCATGCAGGAGTCTTTTCCCATGGTGCATGTGAGGAAGCTATTTCTGTAGTTACTAATGGACTACGAACCAAAAACTTCCCCCCAAATAATTTGCGCATGAATTTTAATGGGGACTGGAAACTAAAACTCTGCCCTTAAGCAATATTCCCAAGCTCATGCAGTATTAATGCCCCCATCAAAGATGTATATCTACTTAGAAAAACCTCTCAGAGACAGAGGTTCCCGTGGAGCAAGGTGGCATCTGCCACCTCAGGGATCAAGTTCTTTTCATAGTACACACGCAGGTGTGGGTGTGGGGGGCATGATTTACATACTCGGGCTACCCCACCTTCGGAGAACTAATGCCAAGTGACGGGCTGCAGAGGCCTATTAGACACAGCAGTGAGCACCATAAATTATGGAGTCGCTCGAGCTCTGCGGGGGCAATCTGTCTTGACATAACAGAGAGATGCAATCAAACGGCAGCGCACCTCGGCAGTCCTAGAAAGGCCGCTTGGATCTCAAGACACTCCCTTGCAAACATGGAGGCATCTAAGGGCCCTGTCATCTTGTTTGGTTTTGTTTTGTTGTTACCCTCCATTATAGTTACTACTCAGGAAAGGATGAACAGATCTACAACTTTGCAGATTTGTTTCGGCAGAAGCTCGAGGGAGATCCTTAGAAAGAGGCCACGAGGCAGAACCCCAAAAGGGCTCAGGATAGGATTGTGTGGCGGGGGCAGAAGTTCATGGACCACGTCTTCACGGGGAAAAGTACACATGTGACAGTGACCAGAGGGACCAGGTTTCCCGCGGCATCCCGATGCTGTCTTGATGCCAGGCTTTCAGTGATGCTGCTTTATTAAAAATGATTGCATGAAAACCTGCTGGGGTGAGATAGGTGGGTTGCCACCTCATGTTCCCAGGGGCTGCCCCAGGCTTGGCTGAGCAGGTGTTGCGTGAAGAGCTCAGACTTAAAACACAGAGACTAAATCGGGGGCCGCGCCTGCGCCCTGAGAGCAGGCGCCAAGCTCCCACTTACTGTTAGGAAAATGTGTTGGTTTCAAAGTCAGCAGTCTCTTTAGGAACACAGCATATGAAGGAGAAGCCTCCAGAAAGGGAGTGAGAGAAGCTCGTGAAGACATCACTGTGAGGGGCCTGACTGTTAACGTCCAGTGATTCTGATCCCTATCACTTTTCTTACTGACTTCTCTCCAGATTCTCTGGGGCAGGTAAAGCCATGTTTGCCATTTCCTTGTCTCCAGTTGCAGAAAGGGGAGTTTAAGATCCAGCTCAAATGGCTGTTTTTGTTGAGATTATTAAGAACTTCAAATAAGCCAAGAGTGGAGGCCCATGCCTTTAATTCAGCACTCAGGAGGCAGAGGCAGGTGGAGCTCTGTGAGTTCCAGGCCAGCCTGGTCTACAGAGTGAGTTCCAAGACAGCCAGGGCTACACAGAGAAACCCTGTCTCAAAAAGACAAACAAACAAACAACAATAAAAAACGATCTTTAAATAGGAAATTAGTAGATAGAATATTTCTTATCAAATTTAAGGAGTCAATCTAAATCCCCTAGAAGTTTATTCCACAGAAATAAAATATCTGACATACTTAAAATGCAACTGTTAACTTAAAAGTTTGATATTGAAAATATTTTTTGAGGTAAATATGAAGACAAAGTTAATGGGGTGAGGCTGTAGAAAACCGACCTCCCGATCCAATTGTGAAACTGTGGGGATATCTTAGCAGGGAAGTACTCACAGGGTGTTCTAGTTTCCCTGCTGTTGCTGTGACAAACATCCTGTCCAAAAGCAGCTTTAGGGTAGAAAAAGTTAATTTGGCTTAAAATTCCAGGTCACAGTTCATTATTTGTGGTAATTCAAGGCAGGAACTCAAGGCAGGACCTTGAAGATAGGTCTGCTTGCACAACCTTGCCTCCAACCAAGTAACTCACTTCACAGCCAAAAAAACATGGCAGCAAACATGGAGGATGCTGCTTGCTTGCTGACTGGCAAGCTTAAGATGAGTTACATTTCTTCTTATACAGCTCAGGATTACCTGCCTAGGGAATGACATCGCCCACAGTGGGCTAAGCCTTACATCAATGAACAATCAAGACAACCCCCCCAAAGACATTGTCCATGGGCCAATATGATATTGGCACTGCCTTAGCTGAGGCATCCTCCCCAAATAGCTTTATGTCATGTCATATTGACAGTTAAAACTAACCAGAATGCAGGGAAATATAACCCAGTCAAGAGAATTGAGTTCTGATTCAGTGGATTATAAAAACAAAAAAGAGTATATGAACCTGGGAGGGAAAGTGGTGGAAGACAGGGGAGGAGTTGGAGGGGAGGAAATGGGGGTGTGAGTTTGATCAAAGCACATTATGTGCACATGTAAAATTCTCAAATAATCAGAAAGGAAAAAGAACAAACAAAAGCAAAGCAAGTCCTTACAAACAGATGTACAAAGGACCCAGACGCCAGGATCTTCGTGGGGATTTGAAATGCCTGTGATCTTCATGCTTATAGAACCCACAGGGACAACCGAATACACTGTATGCAGGGATGGGCAAACTGCAGAGATTATTGCAAGACAGATAAAGAACTCATTGGAACAATCTAGAACTGAAAGTAGCATGTTTGGGAGAATGTCTGGAACAGAAGGAAGCACCAGTGGGAAGACACTGTCCAGACGGACCAAAGCACAGCCTTCAAGCAAGCAAGACAGAGAGTAGCAGAGCATCAGAGAAACACACTTCACCGGGCCACGTGGCCAAACTTGAGTGATGGTGCCCCAAAGGCAGGACAAAAAGGGGAAGGTGGGACAGTGAGGCTCACCCACCCACTAGTTTAAGAATCACCACAAGCTCCAAGTAGTCTAAGTACACCCGTGCTGCCCACTCCCTCCCCAAACCCCAAGGCACACCTGATTCAAACTGCTAGAACCAAAGACACCGTTAAGCCTTTAGAAAGCTGAAGGAAGAAGACACCGCGTCTGCTAGGAACAATGGTGAGAGCAGCCTCTCATTCCTCATCAACAATGGGAGAAAATGAAGCATATTTAGCACACTTGGGAGCAGGGCAGTCTAGAATTTTGTATGCAGAGATTTCCAAAAGCAAAAACACAGCAAAGTTGCTTCCCGCATACCAAAGTTGAAAAGCCTTCATCAGCAGACTGTGTGCCAGGGAGGACTAAGGGGTCGCAGGCTGACAGGGAAGTGTGCCGGCCACACCCACCAGAAGGAAGGAAGGACTGGGTAGGTTTGCTGATGGTTACAACAGACTGCATGCTCTCTTTTTAAAGAGTCCTTTGACAGTCAAGTCATTATCTAAAAGAAAGTAATAAAATGTATTTGGGGATTGTAACATTTCAAAGTAAAAATACGTGCTCACAGTAGAAGGAAGGATGAAGCGTGTGTAAGTAGGATTCTGCTGCTGAAAGGGACATTTTCCCATGGAGTGATGTGTGGTTAGGGCAAAGTGTATGCTGAGGATGCCACAGAGGAATACGACCTATTATATGGAATTCTGTAGAGAGAATACCTACTAACTGTACAGCAGTGCTGCTGAAGTTCTTCCCAGGGGAGAATAAGCAACGTCTACGCCTTCTCCTAAAGTCCTCGTGACAAACCAGGGCACAATTCCAATGGAGTTCACTCTGGGGAACCAGTGGGTTTACTGAGCTTCTTTACAGAGCGTAAGAGAGGGGCTACCTACAGGGGGCTGGGCATTCCTGCTGGAACCAGCCCACATGGAAAGCCTTACCCAGCAGGGATGAGGGCTTCCTTACAGCTGCATAGATGGAGCCATCACCTCTAGACTCTCTCTCTGTCTCTCTCTCTGTCTCTCTCTCTCTCTCTCTGTGTTCACACAAGGCCCTCCCCTGGGCCACATGTAGAATTGCCAGTAGGGAGGGAGCTGTTGGATACTAAGGTGTGTGGAGGGGAAAAATGCCAACACGCCTAGCTGGGATGATCTTTTGCAAGGGGCACAGCTAAATGTCACAAAGACGGCAGTTACTTCGCTCATGACAGATTATATTATTGAATTATATAGAGACAGTATATTAGCTGTGTGAGAGACTACATTGAAATGCATATGGAGGGTATATTAGCAGACATATGACAGAGTCTGTGAAGAACTGAAATATAAAAGAAAGATATGCACAAGGAGAGAATAAGAAAGGCAGGAAAGCAGATTCGTGAGTAGGTAGGCCCACAGTAGGTAATGCTCAGCAAGGAATTATCCATCATTTTGGATCAAACTGTCCAGAATTTAGTAGATTAAAACACCGATGAATATTCATTATTTCTCAAAGGGGTGAATTTGGCTAAGGAAAATTTTCAGATGTAGACATACGCCAAGCCAAGTATATTTTCTCTGTCTGTCTTTTTCTCTCCTTGAAAGCGGTGGAATCACAATGACACAGATCACAATCCCACAGGGCAGCTTAAATCCCACCAGGTGAGCGCTGAACTCATGGTGCCGTCCTGTCTCAGCCTCCCAAGTTGGTTAGATTATAGGAAGCCAGCACCACGTGTGGCCACCAAGAATTCTGTTGTGCTATTAAAAAATCTTTCAAATGAAATAGTTTTAAAAATAGAAAAGTGTGAGAAAGTTTTTCTCTGCATGTAGAATAAACCAATGCATTGCTTTTTAGGAAAAAAATCGCAGTGTTTCATAATAAGAAATCTTCTATAAGGCCACCATGTTGACTGGGTGGTGGCGGCGCACACCTTTAATCCCAGCATTCGGGAGGCAGAGGCAGGCGGATCTCTGTGAGTTTGAGGGAAGCCTGGTCTACAGAGTGAGTTCCAGGACAGCCAGAGTTACAGAGAAACCCTGTCTTGAAACGCAAAACAAAACAAACAAACCAACAAACAAAAAAGACTACTCTGTTAAGTTTAATTTGTCAGTGAATAAATACTTCAAAAATTGTATACTTGAAATGAGTTTCATATCTTTCCCTCTTTCTAAAATGTTTCCAGAACTGGAGTATAAATTCTATGGTTGGATGATTCATATAAATGAAAAATCACTAGTGAGTGCTGAGACACCTAGGGGTCTGTTTGCATTTCTTGGGCTAGGTCTTAGGGAAATATTGGGTTGAGGAGTGTGACACGTTAGACGTCTCAGTCTATTTTGTAAAATCACAGAATGCCACAGGCCGAGTAACTTATAAATAAAATTGACTTAGCCTGTGGTTCTGGAGGCTGGGAAACCCAAGAGAGAGGTGACAGTCTGTCTGGTGAGGAGGGCCTTTGAGCTGTGTCTTTTCGTAGAAAGAGGACGGCAAACAGTGATGTCCAAATGAACTTCCTTTGATGACAAAGCTTCCCAGAGGGAGCGTTTGTCCTGCATATCTTCAATTAGGCTCCAGCCGCAACACTACACTACTGTGTAAGGAATTTAGATGTCAGTGCAAAAACTTACAGGGCACATATTCAAAACACAGCCTAATTACATTTTAATTAAAAGTAACAAAACTAATTTAAATATTTGTGTATCAAAGAAAGAAATTAAGGAAGACAATAGAAGAAGGGACCCCACCATGACCCCTGATCAGAAAAATTAAATCCGCCGGTGTTGCTATTCGTGGTGGTTATTCCATGGTACTGGCGTCTTCAGAGCAATGGAGTCCCTTGAGGCAACTGGGCTGCACTTTCACCAATAGCCTCTCCTAGGCTCACTTCATGTTGCCAAGCCTCAACTTCTCTGTGTGACCCCTTCAATCTGGGCCTTCGACTGCCCTTGAGGCTGCACTTTCACCAATGGCCTCTCCTGACCTCTCAATGCCAAGCCTCAGCTGCTCTCTGTAATAGAATGCTTTGCCAAGAAGTCTGTTTTGTACTGTGTATTCTTCATTATGGTTGATGCTGCTTGGACTTCTGGGAGCAGCTTGGGAGCCCTATTTAAGAGGGCATTGCGAGTTGCCAGTGATAGTTGCTGGGGAAGGCTCAGACAGAGGACAGTTAGTGGCAAGGGGCAGTTTCTGGGAAGACTCAGAGGAGAGTTAGTGGCAGGGGACATTGATGGGAAGGCAGGCAGGAACCAGGCTCAGATACGGAACAGTTGATGGAATTCAGAGGCATCAGTTCGTATTAGAGGACAGCTAGTGTTAGAGACATTTAACGGGATAGCAGTTGTTAGAAGTTAGTCCAGTTCTCCAGGCTTTAGACAGATAAATCAGCCTGAAGGGACTGTGAAGAAATCTCCCATTCTCTCTTTCCTTCCTAACCTTTTTAGAGCTGGAGGGTTAAAAAGTTACAAGTTAGGAATCTGTCTCAGTAGCAGTTGGGGCAAGAGAACAAGAATCTGTTACAGTAACTTTCAGCATTCAGCAAGAAAACAGTTTTCAGGGCAGAGGACGGCTTTCAGTTACAAGGAGTTACAAGCTGGGCAGAGGACCCAGAAGTCAGTTAAGAGTGAAAAAGTAAACAGATACATTTTGTCCCCAACAAATAAGGCTTCAGAGCTCAGATACAGCTTAAGAATACAGTTACACTGATAACAGTGTCAGAATATAGTTATAACCCTCCCTGGCCCCTTCATGCCTTTAAAACCAGTACCACCTGAGTGACACTTACAGTACCAAGTTCAGCTGCCAGCATGAGATACAACCTTGGCCAGTTCTGGAAAACAGCTTCCGTGTGTTGACCCTGAGGAACCACTTTCCAGATTTTAAGATAGAGTCTGGGTTGCAGGAAAAATAACAGATCAGTTTATGTTTGACTTCAAAGTTTGGTAGAACATTACAAAACGTTCATAATGCAGCAACCGCTAGCACTGATTCTTTTAGCAAGCGTTTTTCTCAGAATCATCACAGGTGACCCTTGTCCTCAGGAAGGATTCCCTCCTCGGGTGGAGTGCTCATCACCACAGCAGCTGTGTCTTGTCAGGGCGGCCTCACTAGTATCTGGACGGTTTGTAGACAAGTTTGCAAAACAAAAAACAAAAAACATAAACCAAAACAAACAAACAAAAACTGACTGGAGTTTCTTTTACTTTCTTCCTTGTCTCCACATTGGATGTGGCTGGTGTGCTGTCTTGCCTTTTTTTTACTTTCTGCCTACCACATTGGGTGCCACTTGTAGTAGTTCACCTACTGCAGCAGGTGACACAACAACCATTTTAAGCGTTACTAAAAATAAACTTCTGTATCAGTAATGGACAGATGGGACATCACAAGACCAAAAGCTTCTTTCTATACAGCAGATGAACGGTCAATTGAGTGATGATACAACTCCAAGAATGGGAGAAAATGTTTGTTAGCTATACATTTGATGGAGGATTAGTATTGGGAATACACAAAGAACTCAAAAAACTAAACACCAATAAAACAAACAAGCAAATAAAAAAAGTAAAAAAATGGACCATAGAAGTAGACAGATTGTTCTAAAAAGAAGAAATATAAATGGCTGATGTATTAGTCAGGGTTCTCTAGAGAAACAGAACTTAGGGAATATATATATATACACACACACACACACACACACACACACACACACATATATTTTAATACATATATATATATATATGTGTGTGTGTGTGTGTGTGTGTGTGTGTGTGTGTGTGTATTAGAATGGCTGTAGTCCAACTAGTCCAACAATGAATGGCCAATTACCAACAGAAGGTCTAAGAATCCAGTAGTTGTTCAGTCCATGAGGCTGGATGTCTCAGTTTATCTTCAGTATATGTCAGAATTCCAATGATGTAGGCTTTAATGCCTGTGAAGGAATTAGAGATTCCTTGCCAATGAGATTGAGAGCAGGCAAAGAGAGCAAGGCTCCCTCTTCCACGTCCTTTATATAGGATGCCACCAGAAGGTGTGACCTGGATTAAAGGTGGGTCCCACCTTAAAAGATCTGGATTAAAAGTGGGTCTTCCCACTTCAAATGATTTAATTTAAAAAAAAAAATCCCTGACAGATGTACCCAGCCACTTGGGTTTTAGTTAATTCCAGATGTAGTCAAGTTGACAATCAAGAAATAGCCACCACGGCTGATAAACACTTTAAAAACTGTTCAACATCCTTAGTCACCAGGGAAATGCAAACTAAGACTACTTTGAGTTCCCATCTTAGCCTAGTTAGCATGGCTACCACCAGTAGAACAAATGACACAAGAGACGATGTATGGAAAGGAGAGCGTATCCACTGCTGGTGAGAATGCAAAGTACTATAGCTGTTATAGAAATCAAATTGCAAGTTTTCAAAAAAACAAAAATAGAACCTCCATACGATCCAACTATAGCAGTCCTGGGCACATACCCAAAGGACACCATGTCCTACTACAGCGATAGTTGCACATTCATGCTTATTGCTGTTCTATTCACAATAGCAAGGAAATGGAATCAGCTTAGATGCCCATTAACTGATTAATGGATAATGAAAATGTAGCGCGTATACACAACAAAAGTTTATTCGGCTCTACGGAAAAATGAAAATTATAAACATTGCAGAAAAATGCAGGGAACTGAAAAATACTCAGGTAACTCAGGCTCAGAAAGACAAACATCCCATCTTCTCTCTCTCGGATATGGGTCCTAGATTCCACGTGTTTAGATTTGTGTGTTTAATTTGGAGTGTCTGTAGAGGCCAGGGAGCTAGAAAGGGCAATGAGAGGTGGGTAGAGAAAGAGTCCTTCAGTGGTAGAACACGTAAAAGCAGATCGGAAAATAATAGAGGCAGAAAGCTTTGTTGGGATGAGAGCTGGTAGCTGGGGAGAGGAAGAGGCTGGGGAAATGTTAACCAAAGACTAAGAATGCATGAAAGAACCTTATGGGAACCCATTTATTTTAAGCTAATTAAAAATTATAATGATGAAAAAGGAATTGGAATGGAGATACCATGCATGGGTAGAGAAAATGTCTCTTAGAAGTTATGGGTTATTAAATGAAAATCCTGGAGACACATCTGGATACTTCTCCATGAATTGTTGGTCAAGGAGGCTCCAGAGGACCCCCCAACCAGCATGGGAAACTGATGGTGTTCTTTGTTTCCCACTAGTTCTAGATGGTGAGATTCCATTACTGAAGGTACCCCAGACTTTTGCTACAAACAAAAGAAAAGTCAAGCTGGAACTGACATGGAAACTTCCTCCCTGAGGCCAGCATTCGTGGTACTGGAAGGTAATTTGTAGGCTGTTGGGGAAGAAAAATCATCAATGGTGTTCCTCAGCATTACTTTCCAGGTAACACATCCCCATTGGTGCAATAATGGCATGAATGTCATGGGGGTAACCAACTGCTTTCTGATTGGATTTGAGCCCCGATCCACAGGAGGAATTTCATAAGGCTATGGTGTTCATAGGCCCTAGGGGAGAGCTTACTACTGTTTATCTTGCTAAGTGGACATGTTGTCAAACTGTTTTCTAACAGTTTAGGCCTGTTCTCAGCCTTGGTTATAGAAACTTCTTTTTACGATGGAATTTCTAGCTTCTGCCTAGATTGATTAATAAGCTCTATCAGTCCAAGAACAAAGAAGGAATCTGGACTTAATAGATTTCCTATAAACAACATGGTTCTGAATGGTACTTCAACATTGTAGCTGTGCAATCATTTCTTTTATAAATACTTGTTGAGCCCTAATATGCACCAAGTACTATTGTGGGTATTGTGGGTACTATTGTGTGTATCAAGGAGCTAGCAGAAGAAATAAAAAGCAGGTAGATGTCTCTACTTCCATGTATTGGAAAAAGATAAAATGACTTTCCAGAAACTTATCTTATAGCTGACAGATAAGATGTGAAACATGAGGGAAGTCAAGATGTATGTCACAAACTTTTTAATAACAAAGATGGTGTTTGAGGAGGTAGGAAGGGGAGGAGAGGAGCATCCCTGAAATCTTCTCACAACATTGGAACAAGAAGGCTGAATTGTAACAGCTCCGAAGCCCAAAACTTAGTATGTAATTAACTAATAATGATGTGAGTTACGAGTATGAGGTACATACATGTGGAGGCACACTAATGTATGCACATACAGAGGCCACAACAAGACATTGGGTGTCTTCTTATACAGCTCTCCATTTGTTGGCTTGAGGCAGAGCCTCTCACCGTACTGGATTCTCTATGCTGGGGTTACAGGCATACATCATATTCAACATTTTGCATGGGCTTTGGAGATCAGAACTCAGGTTCTCATGCTTACAGAGCAAACACTCTTACCCACTGAGCAATCCCCCAGCTCCTAAAAAAACCAAAACCAAAACCAAACAGCAAACAAACAAACAAACAATGCAGAAAGCAGAGCAGGCTCATCTCCAGAAGCTTCGGTCCCTGGGATGAGGACTTATTTTCTGGCACAGGAGAGTGGGGTTCCAGTTAAATCCATATAGGCATCTTCTTAGGTTTTGTTCTATGTCTTCTAGAAAGCCTGTGATCATGGTGCACTATGCATGCCCACATCTCAGCTACTTAGGAGGCTTACACAGAAGGACTGCTAAAGACTGGGAGTTTGGGGCCTGTAGGAGGCATGGAGGTTCTTGTGCTCACGGATAAGCACTAGAGGAGCCTGGAATGCTAAACACTCATGGTTGTTCCTTCAGGGAATGGATGCATAACCTGCTATCTACCCAGAAGGCTTGGGGCGGATGTGGTTAATAGCCTGGTGACGTTTGCGCTATCTTCGTGATTGAGACCACACTGGTCCCTCCCCCAGACCCTTATCACAAGCTTGTTTTTCTCTGCCAGTCTATAGAACCCATCTTTATGGAAGGTGTCACATGTACTTTCCAAAGAGTTTTGATGTAGTCACATCTGATCTTTATCAAGCTTATTCTGTTCCTCAGAGAGATTTATGTATGCTTTATTGTGTACATGGGATTAAGGTATCACCAGCAAAGCTTTCACTAAATTGTGTTGTGCTTAAATATGCCTAAAATAAACTACTGGACGACAGGGAGAGATCAGGCTCTTGAAGTTTGAACTAATAATGGCTACTTAGTCATGTTGAACCAAACTACCTTCCTGCCTCTTGTGGCTCGTCACTCTTCTGGCTGTGGAGGTCGCAGAGACCTTCTCAGGGGCCAGACTGTTGGATACGGTATTTTCTAATGAATTTTTTGATGCATCAGTGTCTGTCTCATACTCTTTGAGCCAGCCTTCGCTCTGGCTACTGACATGAAGGTAAGCCACAGAGACCCTGCCAAGGACTCAGCAGCATTCACGCCATGCAAAGGAGTAAACCTTCCTGGGAACCAAAGATATTTTATATTCATTGCCAACTTGGCTGTGTTTCAGAACAGCTCAAGAAACACACCTTTGGGAATGTCTTTGAGGACGTTTTCAGAAAGTTTTAGCAGAAGAAAGAAGGCCACCCTGAATGTGGGTGGCACATGGACTGGGGTCCTGGACTGAATACAAGGAGAGAGTGCACTGACCCCTGATGCTCATCTCCCTTTGCTTCCTGATGCAGATGTAACCTTCCTCCCCACGATGACTGTGTCCTTTCAAACTGTGAGCCACACACGAGTTCTTCCTCCCTCAGTGTAGCAGATAGCGGAAACAAGACCACTGGCCAAAGGACTATGAATTCCCGATGCAGAACCTTATGAGAACTCGCATGCTGGATCTGTTTTGATAGAAGCAGTTTAACATGTGCTGCTCTGGCCACTCTAAAACAATCTTAATTTATGAACAATTTACATTTTCGTTTTACATATGGCCTCATAAACATGCAGCTGGTCTTAACTATTTGCTGTGCCAAAAACCAAACTACAAAAGCAGCTTAGAGAGAAGCCAGCCTTTTAATCTGTAGTGCCAAAACCTGCAACACTTCACCCCTATTCTATAAAGCAGGGTAGCTAGGTTTCCCACTGAACTGGGCAGAGGGCATGCATGGATTTATGGGCAGGAAACTGCAGAAAGAAAGGAATGAACAGGAATCAAGAAGAGGAAATGGTCTTTTCAAAACTACTGTCCTTGCAGGGTGAAGACAGAGCCTTCCTCATCATGTCGGCTCAGGTAAACTTGGTCCGTTTTGCTTAGCTGCTCTGAATCTCTTGTACTTTTAGAGAACTCACCCAATTCAGTGTTGGGCTCAATGGCCTGAAACTTAGCATGGTAAGTCTATTCTGGTCTTGTCTGGAGTCTATTTCAGGAATAGTCCTCAGCAATGACTTCTTGTAAATTTATTTTGCAGGGATCAAGATGGAAGCTAATATCAAGAGGATGGTTTGAGGAAGCCAGAAGGAGAGAAGGGAAAGATGTCTCTGAGACCCTATCGCAGCACTGCAGGGGAATGAGATCACTAGCGTGGTGTAGCAGGGCTCCTTTGAAATTAAGATTCTTAAAAATTGCCCTTTAGTTCCTGCCGCCTGTGGTTCGTACGGAGCTGAGTGAGGCTTCTCTCCCGGCGCTCGCAATGGAGTCACAGCTAAGTCTCCACATGGGCTTTCCTGCTTTAGTTGTTTCCGTTCTAGAAACTCCAACATCATTGTGGAGAAGGTAGAGCAACCTGAGAATGGCTCTGTTCCCAGGTTCGGACGCTTAGTCTGCTCTATGTCATTTTCTGTTGATGTAGGCAGGCTGCGTCCTCTTCTGGCCTTGGACTCCAGCAATGAAAGTTATGTTGCATTTTTAGAAAAGAGAGCTCATAGCTTGGGAGAAAAAATATGATGACTATAAAGACTCCCAGACAGGGCAACAGGCTTAAATTTTAGTTAAGTAAGCTGTGTCAGGTGGGCTTTAAACGATGCTAGGTGGAAAGAGGCAGAGATGGCTACAGCAGAGACAGGGCGCTCACACTTTGGGCATTGGGAGTTTCAGATGACACAGTGCTGTCAAAAGGAAACTCTACTCAGCTCTTTCTATTGTCTCAACAGGAGCAGGGTCTCTTTTTTGCTCTGGGAACCAAATGCTGCCTAGAACAAGGTAGACTTTGACAACCACCATCTTCGAAGAGTGGAGGGCTGTCGGCTGAGACGCATTTGAACTGAAGGTAGTTGAAATCATCTGATCACATTAACTACTAGAGGAACCACAGCCACATACAGGAGTCCTGGAGCCATGCAGAGGAGGCCTGCAGCTATGCAGAGGTGTCCTGCAGCCGTGCAGAGGTGTCCTGCAGCCGTGCAGAGGTGTCCTGCAGCCGTGCAGAGGTGTCCTGCAGCCGTGCAGAGGTGTCCTGCAGCCGTGCAGAGGAGGCCTGCAGCTATGCAGAGGTGTCCTGCAGCCGTGCAGAGGAGGCCTGCAGCCATGCACAGGAGGACTGAAGCCATGTAGAACAAGAGTCACAAGTGACTCTGGAACAGTTTGATCCAACAGCTCATTCTCTCAGACTCATTTGAGGGAAAAGAAAATCCATAAGAAATAGTCATCTCCATTCACCAGTGTCCTGTTCATGATACTTCTGTCATTGCTGTCACTTATTTCTTTATATTTCAAACAAACTACCCATTTTCTAACAAAACCGAAACTTTACCAAACTTTAATGAAAATGAAGTATAATTACTAGAGACGTCAGAATGAAACTGTGCTTTAACAGAAGGGATCTTGTTCTGCCCTGGCTGAGCCAGGCTTGCGATGAGCAATGATTCCCCCTTCCCTACACCACGAACCCAGAAAATGGTGCCCAGTACCTTTCTCCAGTGGAAGCCAGGAAGGATTATGTCTGCCTGGGTTTGTTGTGTGTGTGCATGCCAGAAGACAGAAAAAGGCTAAAAATATTTAAAGTAATGAAAAAATTAAGGGACACAAGAGCCAATCTACAAAAATATCATCCTAAGCTAAAATTGTGGCAGTTTACCCAATGAAATGAGAACGGTGTTGGTGATTAAAAACATCTAAGTGTGTAAGAAGCCATCGATCCCTATCTGGATACTAAGCGGCCCTGCATCCTTACTGGCAGAGATAACTAAGTGACAAATGGGTGCTGACAGGCTCTTGAAGAATGCTAACTGCAGCTATCCACTTCCACCCATTTAACCCTGGACTCAGCATCTGGTTTTGTCAGGCACCCTAATGATGAGCTTTGTGCATTTCTGTCCCCCTCCAGGATAACCGCATAATTCCAGTCTGGCATCAGTATTGTCTCTACGTCATTGGCTCCTTTTGTCCGTGCTGGGGCTTGAACTCAAGGCCTGGCATACACCAAGCAAACATTGTACCACTGAGCGATGTCTCTATCCCTGGGTGCTTTGAGAGAGGGCCTCACTAAGTTACCAGGTGGCCTTCAACTTTAGAACCGTCTCCTGAATTAGAAGATTATGGGTAGGTACCCCCACACCTTGTCTCCCTTATCTCTTTAATAAGATGTTCCTTGTTTGGTGTTTGTTACTTTCCCATGATAAAGATTGAGTTATGCTCTGTTCGCCTCGCTTTCATAGCACCCCAGTTAGCTGTGTTGCTTCCATTGAAGATTCTTGCGTTTTTACTATAGTGGCTTTTCATTTCAGTCCCTGGGGATCAAAAGCACAGCCTGGCCCATCCTAGGCAAGTACTCTACTACTGAGTTACAATTTCACCCCTCCCCCATATTTGCTGTAATGTTTGGAAAAAGGGCAATAAAGTGACATAAGGAAAGGCTTTCTTTCACCCTCTGAAGGTTCCTAGGAGGAACTGATAATAGCTTAAAGCAGGAGGAAAGCAACGCGTCTTCTGCACGCACACACAGAGGCAATTCCACAAGGAAATTACCAGGCAGCTCTGAGAGGGAGCCAGGTGCTTGTGCAAACCCTCTATAGGGGGAGAGACAGAGCACGGGGAGCAGACATGCTTTAGGAGACTCATAAATGATGTTTATGCGTTTCCAGAAACGAGTAACACAGAACGGTGTTTGCGAATGATTGTCTGACTCTTAAATGGGACCGAGATAGAAGACAATAGTGTGCGTCCAGGTGTGTTGACAAGCTCCAACGGGAGTCTCGTTGAGTGCAGGCTCAGCACAGAGCCCGGAGGTGATCGTTTCTTCCTCGGTGAGTCAGGACGTTAAGCAGACAAAGAGTCGGCAGATGAAAGCCTCTCCCCCAGCATCTGCTTCGAAATTCATCACATTTGCAGTAACGGGCGTGCCGGCACTGTATTTTGGGTGAGAGTCCTTGGGCTTCTTTCATGGTTTGCCTCTCCTTTTACACAGTTGACCGTGAGCGCCGCACTGTGACATTTCACTCCCTCTCACTTATCGATTATAGGCACGGACTGGTGAATGTCTGCGTTGTTCAGTGGTTTATAATTTATCTTTCTACTTGGTTACTTGGGCACTCAGATTGTCCTAGACTTGGCCAGCTGGAGCCCTGGAAGCTGGTCCTTCTGTCCTGCATCGATCAGGTTTTTATTATTTTTTTTTTAAGGCGTTTCATTATGTTTTCAATACAGAGTTCTCGGGACACATCTGGTACCCATGTCATAGCTCAGAGACAACCATGTCTCCCAGGAGCCCTGGACTTCTGTGGCAATGGTAGTTGACGTCAAGACACTCTGGGGTCTGTGCTTGCTCCTCTCAGTAACGTATCAATAGACACTCAGGCAGGTGACCATGATAGGTAGTTGATAGACTAGCAGATTATATAGGTAAGTAGACAGGTGGCAGACACTAGAAGACAGAGGGCACATGATAGATGGGGTACACAGCCTTCTCCCCGACCTCCATACAAGCCAGTGTGCCCATGCGGATGAACGTAGTCACAAAGGTGTGTGATTCAGATATGGCGAGTCTGCCCAGTCGCTTCAGATTCCGACTGTTGCCTTCTCACGTCTGCATGCACAGTCTCCTGTCTCCCTCAGATGAAACCTGATTCCCGGAGACACCACGGCCTGGCTCATTTTCTCAGTTGTGTCATCAAACTCCAAAGCGGGCTTGCCGTCAGTGTTTGTCGTCGTGGTGGTGTTACCCTTCTTTGAATTCGTCTTTGTCTGGGCGGTCTTCAAAGTCGTTCTCATTAGAGTCCGTCATTATGGGATTAGTGATCGTTAGATTTTTGTCTTGGATTCCATGCTGTTTCCATTTCTGCACTGAGATTTGTGTATTTATAGTTGGTTGAGTAGGTGTGTGTGCAGGAGCATCAGGGTCAGGGGCCCCTTACCCATCCCGGGACTCTTACAGGACTGTGTTGGGAGCTGGGCTCACTGGGAAGTGGGGAGCTGAGTGTTTGGGACCCAGGGGACTCTTATTTGTCTGCCACAGGCACTGGGTAGACCAGGGCTTATAAACTTTAAAAGAAGTGTGTGTGTGTGTGTGTGTGTGTGTGTGTGTGTGTGTGTTGTGTGTAGTATATGCACGTGAGTGCAGTGTTCATGGAGACCAGAAGTCATTAGATACCCTGAAGCTGGAATTACAGATAGCTGTTAGCTATAGGGTGAGCACTGGGAGCGGAACTCTGGTCCCCTTCAAAAGCAGCCCGTGCTCTCAACCCCTGAGCCACCTCTCCATCCCCCTGTTACAAATGTTTAATCATTATTGCTCATCCCAGCATTACCAGATAGCAATATCCGACATGTATGTAGGATACTGATTCTTCTCTCTCTCTTTTAAGTTCGAGGTAATTACAGATTTGCAAAAGAATTGCAAACATGGTGCAATAAGGCTCCCGATACCCTTCATCTAGTTCCTTTAGTGCTAATACCTTACCAAAGTGTAAACCACTGTCATGGGTCCAGCCCAAAGACTTTAGATCTTGCCCATTGTTTGTGTACTTGGGCGTGCATATGTGTAGCTCTATCAAGACACAGGATAAGTTCAGCAGGATGAAGACGTCTTAGGCTCTCCCCGTGTGGTCACACCCTCCTACTCCCCTGGGTTCCCCCTGTGCAGTCATTCCCTCCCCCTAATCCCCATCCACAGAACACTCTGACCACAGAGAAGAGAGCTCTTTTTTTAAAAGTACATATGGAACTTTCCCTAGGGTTGGTAGGTCACAGGGACATAAAAAAAGCCATAACAAATCAAAGGAGATTGAAATCATATCAAGAATCTTCTCATCACAATGAAATGAAATGAGAAAGCATTAGCTCCACGACACTGGAGAATCTTAAGACATATGGAAATTAAACAACATCGCACAGCAATGCCATGTAGAATTGAAGAAGCCACAAGAGAAAGGAGAAAATGTCTTGACACAAATGACAGCAGAGCACCGAGGGGACGTAGGGAAAATTACTATTTTGTGGGCAGCCGAGAGCAGTGAACACCCGCGTCAGGAGAGAAGCAGGATAGACTGCAGCTCCACTCTCCACTCTGAAGGGCAGCAGAGAGGAGACCAAACGCCCGGCTGGCGGAGGGAGGGAGCAGTGAACGTTGAACAGGACACAGATGGAACACAGAGAGGAAAAACAACAGAAGATATCAACAAAGCTAAGGCACCTTTCTGAAAAAAAGCACACAGTAAATACATCTTAACCGAATTAACGTCAAAAACATCTAAAGCTAGAAATGAAGAGAAACATTGCGTACACATTGGATACATAAAAAGAGTCACAAGAGACCACGACAAGCAATTTGGTACAAACACCTTGGGTAACCTAGAAGAAATGGATAGATTTCTAGAAATATCCAACCTCCCAAGGCTGAGCTAAGAAAAAAGTAACTGTTTCTAACAAGTCTAGTGCAAATAAGGGCATTGAGTTAGTAATAAAAAAAAAAAAAAAAAAAAAAAAAAAAAAAACCTCTCGACAAAGAGAAGCCCAGGGTTGCTAAAAGCTTCAGAAATTAGCACCAATCCATCTCAAACGGTTCCACCTATTTTATTATTCCAGTAATATTCTCATACCAAATTTAGACGAATATTTGACAAGAAAAGAAAACTAAATGTAGAAAGGGTGGGTCCCTCAGACGGCCTTGGCCAGCAGAGCCAGCTCTCCTGTGGTTTCTAGAACAGTAGCACATGTTGAAGATGTAGCATCCTGGGAGAGGGAGGGCTTCTTAGAACAGCCCAAGCCCCATCTCTATCCCTCAGTACAGGGCAGGGCTGCAGAGTTAGGCTTAGAGATGCCAACCTTCCTAGCATCTAAAAGCCCATCAATGACTACTTTGGGGGGTCCAGCAGCCATAGTGTAGAGTGGCTTATTTATGGATGAGGCCCTCCTCCCATTCTACTTCTGATCAGCTTTTCTGAATGTGGGTACTAACTTATCATGGCTTCTGTTGGTTCTTGCTACTACTTGTAAAAAAATAAAATCGCTTTACACAGTTTGTAGTTCAGTTGTCCTGTCTCACTGGATTTCTACTCTGGCAGCTGAACTTGTGCACAGTTTCCCTCTAGATCTAGAAACCCATTAGGAAATTGTCAAAGTCCTTTTTAAAGACCCTTTCCTGAGAGCTATGCCCAGGTGCTGTCTCAGAGAGGTGTTTGGGGGTGAATTCTGGTAAGCAGTATTCTCGATGAAGAGTATCAATGCAGAACTTCAACAAAACAGTCATCTGAATCTAGTAATATTTAGAATGATCATACTCCATGACCAAGAGAAATTCATTCCTAAGACACAGGCAGTTCCCAATCATGAATGAAAAAACAGCATGACTTGTGTAACACGCCACTCTAACAGAATGAGGAAACCGACAACGTGACCGACACAACAAATCATTTGACAACATTCACAGCCTTCCATTGTTAAAAACCAACCCTCAGCAAACTAGGATTAGAAGGAAATCTCTTCAATAGAATAAGGACTATAGAAGAAGAAGAGGAAGAAGGAGAAGAAGGAGAAGAAGAGGAAGAAGGAGAAGAGAAGGAGAGGAGGAGGAGGAGGAGGAAGAAGGGGAGAAGAAGAAGAAGAAGAAGAAGAAGAAGAAGAAGAAGAAGAAGAAGAAGAAGAAGAAGAAGAAGAAGAAGAAGAAGGAGAAGAAGAAGAAGGAGATCCCATAGCTAGCTCCATGTTCGATAGTGCAAAACAAAGTACTGTGGAGTAGTCCCCAGGAGCAAGGAAGCTGTCATGCACCTGATGGAGAAAATACATGTGTCAGAGAAGCTTCACTCAGGTACAAATTATGGTGCTGGTGGCTGAGAGTTTGCTGCTAATGAATCACACCTGACACTGTGCCTTCTCAAAAGGAAGAGCAAGCTTACCAACGCATGTGCAGGGCTGTACTGCGGTGCTCAGCAACGTCAAGAATGTGCGTGAGGCTAGAGACAAGATGGAAATGCCACTGAATGTGGATTCACGTCAGGACAACTTTATCTTTTGAGATAAAGTCTCACTGTGTAGTCCTGGTGGGCCTGGAATTCACTATGTGATCCAGTTTGCCTCAAACTCACAGATAACCACATGCCTCTGTCTCCTGAGTGTCAGGATAAACATGTACCTCACAATGCCTGACATTTATGATAATTAAAAAATTATGTGTGTGGGTGTTTTGGCTGCATGAATGTCTGTGTACCACGTATGTATCCAGTGAGAGGCCAGAAGAAGCTGTAGATTCCCTAGAACTAGAATTACAGGTGGTTGTGGGCTGCCTTGTGAGTGGTGGGAATTGAACCCGGGTCCTCTGCAAGAGCAGAAAGTGGTCTTAACTGCCAAGCAACCTATCCAGCCCCAGTGATAAGTTTTAAAATGTTTAATCACTGTTATACATTCTGATTGATTTTTCAAAGATCATCCACACAGGAGAGAATAGTCAATTTTCTGTGTTTGACCTTTTCCATTTAACAAAAGTCTGCCAGTTCCATTTCTTCAGCTGTAAATGTCTGGGATGTTTAATGGGCTTGCTGGAGGAGGGAAGGGATGAGGACTGGGAGCACAGTGGGAGGTTGGATACGGGCCACCCCAACACAGCTTAATGCAAGTGATAATTTCTGCTGCTCTGCAGCACGGGGGTCCCTGTACCTCACCACAATGAAGCTATGAAGAGCTAGCAGAGAGGAGCTCAGAGACTGCAAACACGAAGCAATGATGAGTGCCGGCTGGCTCGCATATTTCAAAAAGCAATGTAGGAAAAAAAATAAAACAAAAACAAAACAGAGTTGCAGGTGAATCCAGGAATGCAGGTCAGGGGTCTGCAGAAAAATTTTTAAAAAGTTGTAACGTGTTATAATAAGAAAAAGTTTACACAGAAAAGTAGGCGTGAAAGCCACAAGACAGGCCTGGTATAGGAAGACATTGGTACGGTGTGGTGGTGCACACCTTTAGGTCCAGCACTCGGGAGACAGAGGCAGGGGATATCTGTGACTTTGTGGCCAGCTGGGTCTACAAAGGCAAGTGAAGCTGTAGAATGAAAATATCATCTTGCTTGATGAGCATGTTAGAGCCTATAGGGAGTTCGCTCTGTGAATGGATTTCCCTGGAGCCATGGTTCAGCATTTACCAACTCAGTGTCCACGGACACTTAACAGAACGTAAGCAACGTGAGTAGTAACTTGGACTTGTCTCTTCAATATGTAAAGAACTCTTGCTACCCAGTAAGATGGGAAAAGTGCAATAGAAAAATAGCAAAAGGCTCGAGCAGACATTTTATAAGAGAACCTCGAGTTGAACCAGGATTATATCCATTTCATTAAATATCGGGTGCATGCAAGGTAAAATCACAAGATATCTCTTTGTACCCGAACTCACTGTGCAGACCAGGCTGGACTTGAACTCACAGACTTCAGTCTACCTATGCCTTCCAGGTGTGAGGGTTAAAGGTATGTGCCTCCACACCAGGCACATGTCACCTTTTAATAAGATATTTAAAGCAATCTAAATTTCAGCTCTGGGGGGAAGCTGCTGACCACTGACATGTCCCTGTGTGGCAACATCACGTGGCTGATCATACACATTTCCCACAGAGGAAAGACAGGAAGGAAGCTGCCAGCATACTAAAAATGTTACCTGTAGTTTATGGCACGAGGGAGAGCATCTTGCATTGTTTTGATTATTACTTCAAGGCTCACCACAGAAGGATGATGGCTTTTGTTTAAAAAAAAAAAAAAAATGACAAGCACTGCTTCCTGACAAAAAGCAAGGACGTTTGTCATTCCCATCTTTCTAGCTTACAAAGATATATCTGGTTTTTCTTTTTATGCCCATAGCCAATTTGGGTGTCTCTGCAGCGTAGTTGTTGGCATAGAAATTACTTTTCAAATTAGAATTTAAGACACATTATGAAACATTCTAAATGAGCTCAGGAAGAAGAGTTTGCATCTCATTCAAGATAAACATCCCGATGTCTGTGCTATAATTCTGAATAATAAAAATCCCATCGACGAGACGGAAGGAAAATGACCTCATTCTCGTGTCAGATAAACCCCATGGGTTGCAGCAGAACTAGACAGCCCATCAATATCAGGCACCTGCTGGGGGCTTACCACAGAATTTCACTGTGTTGTTCCTTGCAGGAAACACGGGGCAACAATAACACCGCATTCAGGGCTGGAGACCTGGACTCATTAGTTACTGCCTTCCCTGCTCTGAGAGGAGTAGAAGGAAGATGCAGATAGAAAATCTTACTTAGCTTGAATTAAAGCTTCAACGGACACTTGGCTTTCATAAATACCCTGAGAGATGTTCAGGCATCAATCCACTGCCAACCTTGGGCTTCCAGAAGGCCGAGGGTTCTGACCCTTGGTCTCCTGTAGCTCTGGTTCTCAACCACTCACGTTTGTCCTCTCTCTGTCTAGTGCCTAGCTGTGGGGAGCTGCACCATGTCACAGCACGTCAGGTAGCGCACTGAGTGGGGAGAGGCTGCCTCTGCTTGTGCAGGAAAGAAGATGCTACCTGTTGGGAGGTAGAAGCGGTTCTGGGATGTGGGCTTGAATAGAGATGAGGAGAGCTGATAGCACATGGAATTAGGGATTCTTGACGGTGATGTGGAGGAGAATTGCGATTTTTGCCTCTGGTCAGATGTTGGAAATGAGGTCATATGGCTAACCATCTTGCCTTCAGCAGGGGAGGCCAGGTTGGCAGTGCTCTCCTAGAAGTCCTGGAAGGTCTCAGTTCTACTTACTGTAATGGCTGAGGCAGTGGGAGCAGGAAGAGACACTCTGACCCCCATCTGGGTTACAGAGCAGAGGACTGCCCCTCTGTGTTAGGGGTTGGCAGGATCCAACAGTGCTACCTGAATGCAGCATCGGGGTCCACAGGAGATGTGAGAGTCTGCTCAGGCCAGTTGTGCAGAAACTCTCATGGCCTAGGCAATGCATCTCACCCTCTAACACTCCTGCATTGGACAGCTGGTCCTGCCAGGGTTCCCTGTATCTAGAAAATAGTGGGGAGATCCTGATGGTGGGAACCTGTAGTGTCCCATGTGACTGCCCATTGCAGTCCCAATGGGACCTACAGTTGGGAAACCTCCTTGTGGCCAGGAGCAGAGATTGGGCTTGGTGATGTGAGGGCTGAGCAGCTCCACACTCTGGCTCAGCTTCCACCATGACCTGCACCAGAGAAGACCCATCCTGGCTAGACAGTGAGCCCTCGACTTTCATGTCTGATGGCTTGTGTTTGTTACTCTTCTATTGTTGTGGCAAAATACCATGATCAACGTCAGGGAGTCTCCTCCCACTTCCCTAGCCATTATACCAAGTAGACTTGAGGCCCTTCAGCCTATTAGGAGGGCTCTGCCAACCTGGTCTCCCCTGCTGAAGGCAAGATGGTTAGCCACATGTCCTCATTTCCAAAATCTGACCACAGAGAAAACTCCTAATTCTCTACATACTTATAAAAGAAAGCGTTTACTTGGGGACTCATGGTTCCGGAAGCTTAGAGTCTATGACCATCATGGTGAGCATGGCAGCAGGCAGGCACATGTGGAGCTGGAGCAGTAACTGAGAGCTTACAACAGACCCACAATAGGAGGCAGGGAGAGCTAACTGGGAATGGCGTGGACTGTTGAAACCTCAAAGCGAACCAGTGTACACTTCGTCCGACAAGGCCACCCCTCCTAATTCTTTTCAAACAGTTCCATCATCTGAGGATCAGACATTCAAACATAAGAGTCTGTGAGGGCCGTTCTCATTCATACCACCGCACGGCTTAATTGTTAGACCCGGACCTTTATGTCTAAGATGGAGGCTGGAGTTTCCCGAGGTTGAGAGTTTCTAAAGATGTGTGCAAGATCAGTGGTCCACATAAAGCTGCTTTAGGATTAAATTGATTGACTTTGTCCCGTACTCACAGCACTGAGAGGACCATCCAGAAGCAGGGATGAAGATGGCCTTTGATAAGCATGACATAGGGTCCCAGGCTCTCTCCTGGCCACAACATGGTGGCTGTAACACACAGGTTTAGCTGCTTCTCTTCCCCAGAAATTAGGCCAACCTCCCTTAAGCTCTCTGGGACAACATAAGAAAGCGTCTTGTGTTGTGACCTTGCAGCCCCTCCCCCTTGCAGCTGCAAGTTAAGTTTATGGTCCTACCCAGGGCCTGCCTCTAAGTCAGTAGAAATGTAGGCTAGGCCAGGCACTTACAAAAGTAGAAATCTCCTTTGTTTTGTGTGGGGCATCTGAAAGCTTTCTTTCAGGCTTTCTATAAAATATACACATATTATAAATGTGTACAAATAATATGTATAAATAATAAATAATTATAATAAATAATAAAAATAAATAAAATGTATAAAATATGTATAAGTAAAGTATACATATAAAATATGTATATATATTTTTTCCTTCAAAAGTAGTTAGGCTTTTTTTTTTTTTTTTTTTAATCAAAGGTTGTTAGCCTGGCAAGGAAACATATTTTCTGATTCTTACCCTTTGCACTGATCGGCCAATCAGAACAGGTTATGTATGAAGTTGAATCCCACCAATGAGATGAGACATAACTTGTACTTAAGAGAAAAAAGATGGGAGCCATCTTGGACCTAGTGTGCTTGCTATCTTGGTTTGGGTGTTGGAGCATGCTTTTACAAAAAGAATTGGCTTCTGAGCTACTTTTGACTTGTGTATTCCTTGGTGTGGTGCTGAGATTATTCTTTGCTTGTGTCTAACATCTGTCATATTAAATACTGCAGCTATCTCTACTAATGCAGCTTTTCTCTGGGTTTTGAAGAGAAGGTCTCTCTCTCTCTAAGGTCCCATCACGTTGTCTCTGGGACTATGTTTTTATATCTCCTAATTTCTCTCCTAACCTGAAGGTGTGATCATGTCCCCTCACAAATTTCTACGGCTCTCTCTGACGAGAGCACTTTCTGAAGGGTCATTTCGTGTCAAGTCTTTCCCTGAGCTCGCACTGTGTTATAACATCCATCTACAGGGTTGGGTTCACTTGAACAGAAATTCCCTTAATTATAAGTGGTACGAGAAGTTATTTATCTCCTAAACTGGAAGGTTGTGTCACCTCTGGTCAGGCCCGCTCTCAGCAGGAGAACAGCAGGAGCGAGGCCGGAAGAACAGCCTGTGTACCTTACCAAATATCTCAGCTATGGATCCCAGAGTATGTTTATATTTAATTCACAAATAAACCTAACCAAAAGGCTGCTGGCTAGATTTGGTTTTAGAGCAGAAATAGCAACAGCTTCTGAGGCTCAGGGGCTACAGGCATTCTGGCATGTGGCTACACAGGTCGTATGTCCTGGACTTTGGTCAGACCAGCTCTCTGGCAGACAGACAAGGAAGGACCTGCGTCTTTGCTGGTCCCTGATGCCAAGTGCCGAGCTGTTCCTCTGAGGATGCCAAGGCACCCATAGCTAGGACATACTTTCTACCAAATGATGCCAGGAGACCACTTTGCCAGCTTCCTCTCAGCCCTGATCCTGTTCAGGCTGCTTTCCTCCCACGCAGCCAGTGCATAATTCAGGTGTAGCTACTGACCCATCTAAAATCACTCCCAGCTTAGGCCAGGTAGCCTGCCCTGTCTCCCCAGTTTCATTTCTCCTACATTTGCACACCTACTTACATGGAAATGAGCACTTGGTGGGAAATTCCTGCCTAGAGATGAGCACTTGAGGGCAGGGAGATTCCCATTTACTTTGACATCTGGATGTGGACTCCTCATCAGCTCGGTTTGAAGAGGACCGAGGATACAGATCACCTCTTGACCTCCTGATCTTGACCTTCAACATCTGGTCCAGATAAACCTCTACCACTGACCTCCCTTTCCATGAGCAGGAACCCTGGAAGCCACATGGTCTGTGTCCCCAAAGGCCCAACTCTGCCCTTACAGTGGAAAGAAGCCACAGACACACTATGGAAACGAGTACACCGTGCTCACTGAAAAGTGAAGCAGTAAGATCTGGTTTGCTCAGTGCTCACCAGGGAGGGATTTCTGTCACAGCAGCAGGTAGCTTGGTATGCTAGCTAATCCAGCATCCTGGTGGCAGCTCTGTCTCCGTGTATGGCGCGGAACCAAGCTCAGTGTGTCCCACATGTATGGCTGTTTCCATGACTCTGCCAATAGCACGGGATTCCTCCGGCTTTGCACTCCATCCCTTAATTCCCTGGAGTGGCACAGGGTAGTTTCTGAGGGAGACAGTGCCAGCAGGACAGGTTGTGTGCTGTGGAGAAACATCATACTGTGCCATATGCACCCGAAAGGCTCCAGTGTAACCTTTCCGACTCCACTTTGAAGGCCAAATTATTCCCTTCTAAAGCACTTATCTTTTGGGGGAGGGTAGACAGACTCTGACATGTGGTCTAGGCTGGCCTGGAACTCACCAAGCAGCTCAGCTGGCCTTGGACCTTTCTTAAGATTGCAGATGTGATCTGCTGGAGGTCCTCTGTCCCGTGTTCCGTTGATACTTCAGAAAACAAAAGAGGTGATCGTTTTGATTTTTAGGTGTTAATCTTTTAAATTGTATCACACACACACACACACACACACACACACACACACACACACACGCACACACAGTAAATATGTAGGTACGGGGAGGGCCATGCACCATGGTGTACATACGGAGGGCAGAGGACAACTTTGTAGAGCTGGTTCTCTCTTCCCACCTTTATCTGGATTCCAGAGATCCAGCTTGGGGTCTTCAGGCCACAAGTCAAAGATGCAGCCCCCACCCTGGGTGGCCCTGTTCTGCTTTATTCATAGGCAGGACTTCACTATGTAGCCCAGGCTGGCCTACAACTCATATCCCTCTTTTCTTAGTCTCCCAATTGCTGGGATTACAGACCATGCCTGATTCAGACAGGTTCTGCTAAGCCACAGATGGAGTATACAGTCTTTTGTTTGTTTGTTTTTTAAATACAATTTCTTTTTTATTACCCAGCAATGTCGGTGGGACCTATAGACGACGACAGGATTTGGGTGGTGTTTCCATGTTATTCAATAATAATTTTCACACCCTGCCACAACAATTGCTTATTCATTCAGTAAATGTTGATTAAACATCTGCTTTGCAGCTGGCTAAATTTCTTCCAGGTACAATGCTGGAAACGTGAATAATTTATAAAGGATTCATTCTCCAGCTCAGAAGGCTCCATGGTAATTAGGGTAGAATCTGCTATTGCTTACACAGTCAAATCGGTATTGAAAACTCTGTGTCTGTGACCTTGAATACTACAAGAATCTCTGAGCTTATTTCAACCTAGGCACAGTCATTTACTGTCTTTTTATTTTGGTTTTTCGGCTTCTCAAGCTCTATTCCGCCCCAGGTCAAGTTCACTAGCAGTTCCCTGTCTAACTGGCATGCTGTTTCTGCAAAACCTCGTGGTTTTCTCTCAACTGCCAGATCTTGGGTTAAAGAGTGACCCCAAAAAAGAATTCTGCATCTCCAGTAGCTTCTAGCCCGCTCTCTAACCACTATCATTTAATACTGGTTTATTTCTTGATCAAAAGATTTGAATTAGAACTTATTTGAGTGAATATTTATTGCTTTTGAAAGTGTCGGTAGTCTTCTTGGTTGGATGGCTTCAATAGACGTGGGGATCTTGCCATATGTGGGACCCCATCTTGTCTTTCTGGACTTAGGTGGTAGCACCCAGTGCTCTCCAGACTGTAATGATTTTGCATTTGACTGCCTTGTAGCATTCATATGTAGACCATTGGAAATATTTCAATTCTCAGCCATAATGGGAGCCAGGACACAGTATATAACAGTTACTCAAAAATAAGGTTCTGCAAAGTAATGAGTTTACTAAGTTAAAAATTTGCACAAGGCTGGCCACCTACTTACTGTGTCTTTTTGACTATTTCACGTAAGTAAGTAAGAAGAGACATGCTTTTAATCATCTTTCTTCTTTCTTTTAAAAGGTGTTGCCCTTCTAATCAGAAACACCCAGCGGTAGGTTTCCACAAGTCACGCTCGAATTCTAAGGTAGCATGCATTTCACAAGTAGGAAAAACTAGGAAGGTCTCAGTTACCATTGCTTAGAATTTTTGTTTTAGGTCATTTCCTTTTCTACATTTTCCATTAAAAAATTAAAAATGCAATTTAAATTAGAATAGAATTACATCACTTCCTCCTTTCCTCAGTTCCCTCCCTCCCCTCCCGAGTCTTTTCCCTTCCTTCCTTCAATGTCGTCCCCTCACTCTCGAACAGACAGCCTCTTCTTCCCTGCTTTTTTATTGTTTCATGCATACACACATATGCAGATGTCTGTACAAATATATAAATGCAGCCTGTTGCGTCTGCTCTTGTTTGCGTGCCTATGGTTTCAGACTCACCACTCTGTATTGAACAGCCAGTTAGGGAGAGCCTGACTCTCCCTCTCTCAACAGTCATCAGTAGCCTATAGCTCCTTGTCCAGGAGTGTGACCCTGTGGGACTTCCCCGCTTCCGTGTCACCATGTCTACCGACATTGCCGTTGTTCAGATCTCGTTTACGTAGCCATTTTTATGAGAGACTCTTTTGCAACAGACTTTCTGGTCTTCTGGCTCTTGCAATCTTTCCACCCCCCTTGGGAAATGGAAAAATAGGGAGAGGGGTCCAACTGGGGAGACGAGGGGGGTCAATACAGAAGGAGGAGGAGGCGGGACACATAGCAACGAGGTAGCTTGATAAAGCCTCTTATCATTTTATAGCCACTTAAAATCATAACATATATATGTGTATATAGCACATCTGAAAGCTCTAGAACAAAAAGAAATAAGCACACCCAAGAGGAATAGATGGCAAGATATAATCAAGCTGAGGGCTGAAATCAATAAGAAACAAAGAGAACAATTCAAAGAATCATTGAAACAAAGAGTTGGTTCTTTGAGAAAATCAACAAGATAGACAAACCCTTAGCCAAACTAATAAAAAGACAGAGAGAAAATTCAAATCAATAAAATTAGAAATGAAAAGGGGGACACAACTACAGACCTTGAGGAAACCCAAAGAATCATTAGGCCAAACTTTAAAAACCTATACTATACAAAAGTAGAGAAATCTAAAAGTGATGGACAATTTTCTCCATAGATACCACCTAGCAAAGTTAGATAAAGATCAGATAGAGAATTTAAACAGACCTATAATCTCCAAGGAAATAGAAGCAATCATTTAAAGTATCCCCACAAAAAAAAAAAAAAAAAAAAACCCAACAAAAAACAAAACCAAAAAACCCAGGGTCATATGGTTTTACTGCAGAATTCTATCAGACATTCCAAAGAGTTATTGCCAATACTCCTCAAATTACTCCACAAAATAGAAGCAGAAGGAACACTGCCAAACTCATTCCATGAGGCCACAGTCACTCTGATATCCAAACCACACAAAGATTCAACAAAGAAATTTCCCTTGTGAGCAGCGATGCAAAAATACTCAATGACGTTCTCGTAAACCAGATCCTAAAACACTTCAAGAAGATCATCCACCTTGATCAAGTAGGCTTCATCCCAGACATGCAGGGATGGTTCAGCATACAAAACTCTGCCAATGTAATCCGCCATATAAACAAACTGAAAGAAAAAAAGTCACATGATCATCTCACTAGATGCTGAAAGAGTTTTTGACAAAATCCAACACCCCTTCATGTTAAAAGTCTTGGACTAGGGATACAAGCGCCACACATAAACAAAAATAAAAGCAACTCACAGAAAGCCTACATCCAACATCAAACTAAACTAAATTGCTCAAAGCAATTCCACTAAAATCAGGAACAAGACAAGGCTGTCCCTCTCTCCACACCTATTCAATACAGTACTTGAAGTCCTAGCTAGAGCATTAAGGCAATTAAAGAAGATCAAGGAGATACAAATTGGAAAGGAAGAAATCAAAGGGTCCTTATTTGCAGATGATATCATAGTTTATATAAGCGACCCCAAAAATTCTACCAGGGAACTTCTACAGTTGATGAACAACTTCAGGAAGCGGCAAGCTATAAGATCAACTCAAAAAAACCAGCAGCCCTTCTATATTCAAATGACAAATGGACTGAGAAAGAAATCGGGGGGAATAACACCCTTCACAATAGCCACAAATAACATAAAATATCTTGGGGTGACTCTAACCAAGCAAGTAAAAGATTTGTATGACAAAAACTTCTTCAAGTCTTTGAAGAGAGAAATTGCAGAAGATCTCAGAAGATGGAAATCCCATGCTCCTGGATTGGTAAGATTAACATAGTAAAAATGGCCATTTTACCAAAAGCAATCTACAAATTCAACACCATCCCTATCAAAATCCCAACATAATTCTTTACATATCTTGAAAGAACAATGCTCAACTTCTTATGGAAAAACAAAAAGCCCAGGGTAGTCAAAATAATCCTGAAAAAAAAAAAAAGAACTTCTGGGAGTATCACTATTTCTGATCTTAAACTGTAATACAAAGCTCTACTAATAAAAACTGTGTGGTATTGACATAAAAGCAGACATGTTAATCAATGGAACCAAATCGAAGTTCAAGACATAAATCCACACACTTATGGACACCCAATCTTCGATAAAAAAGTCAGAAATATACAATGGAACAAATAAAGCATCTTTAATAAATGGTGCTGGTCTAACTGGATGTCTACATGTAGAAAAATCCAATTGATCCATATTTATCACAATGCACAAAACTCAAGTTCAAGTGGATCAAAGACCTCAACATAAAACCAGACACACTGAACCTGATAGAAGAGAAAGTGGGAAGAACCTTGAATGCATTGGCATAGGAGACAACTTTCTGAATAGAACACCAATAGCTAAGGCACTAAGATCAGTGATTAATAAACAGGACCTCATGGGACTGAAAAGCTTCTGTAAGGCAAAGGACACTGTCAACAAGACAAAATGGGAGCCTACAGAATGGGAAAAAAAATCTTCACTAATTCCACTTCTGATGAAGGACTAATATCCAAAATATATAAAAATTTCAGGAAAGTAGTCATCAAGAAAACAAACTATCCAATTTAAAAAATGGGGTACAGATCTAAACAAAGAATTCTCAAAAGAGGAATTTCAAATGGCTGAGAAACACCTAAAGAAATGCTTGACATCTAGTCATTAGAGAATGCAAATCAAACCACTTTTGAGATTCCACCTTACACCTGCCAGAATGACTGAGATCACAAAGGACGGCTCATGCTGGCGAGGATGTGGAGCAAGAGGAACACTCCTTCATTGCTGGTGGGAATGCAGACTTGTACAGTCACTTTAGAATTCAATGTGGTGATTCCTTAGGAAATTGGAAATCGACCTATTTCAAGACCCAGCTATACCACTCCTCGGCATATACCCAAAAGACGCTCCATCATACCAGAGGACTCTTGCTCAACTACGTCCACAGCTGGTTTATTCACAATAGTAAGAAGTTGGAAACAACCTAGATGTCCCTCGACTGAAGAATGGACAAAGAAATATGGTACATTTACACAATGGAGTATTACTCAGCTATTAAAAAAATGGCTATATAACTTCACAGTCAAATGGATGGAACTAGAAAAAAATCATCCTGAGTGAGGTAACCCAGTCACAGAAAGACAAACATGGTAAGTACTCGCCTATACGTGGATACTAACTGCTAAGCAAAGGAGAAAGATACTAGTATCCACAGACATAGAAAAACTATGTAACAAGAAAGGCCCCAGTTGGAACACAGGGATCTCCTTGGTAGGGTGGGAATTCAACAGAGGGTGCAGGAGGATGGGAATGGGAGCCGAGGGGGCCAAGAGGAGAAGAGGAATGGAAGGAAAAAATATATGGAGAGATGACAAGAACTGGGAGAAAATTAGGGAGCTATCAGGAGACCTAGTGTAGCAGAAACTCACAGGAATCTATGAGGAAGGCTCTAGCAAGGATCCCTAGTAGTCAGGAGTAGGGAGCCTGAACAGGCCATCTCCTGTGGTCAGGCAAGGCTTCTAGTGGTGAGACTGGGATACTATCCCAACCACAAAACCTCTGACTCAGGGCTTATCCACCTTGCAAGATCCTCGTTGACAAAGGAAAAGGTAGAACTTCATGCCAAAGGAGGGAACCTTTGCCTGAACCTGCAGGACAGGCCAGGAATTAGGTTGGATCACCCTGAGACGATTTCTAATGATGTCATGCTCTGCTCATAGACAGGTACCTAATTCAGTCCTCACCAGAGATGCTTCCTCCAGCAGCTGAGAGGAGCATTTGGAGAGGCTCAGGACCAAAAATTGTGCAGAGATCAGGAAACGCCCTGGAAGAGGGAGAGGTGGGATGGTAGAAACCAGAGGGGCTGAAGACACCAGGAGAACGAGCCCTACATTGTCGGCTGACTAGCACTCTTGGGGGACCACAGAGACTGAAGTCATCGGCATGGAACCTGCAGGATCCCCTAAATAGGGCCTCATGGCTGTCTAGATTGGTGTCCTTGAAAGACTCCTACAGGCTGGTGTGGGGGTGTCTCTGACCATGTTACCTGCCCTTAAGACCCTTTTTCTCCTGCTGGGCTGCCTGGTCCACCCTAGATGTAGGGATTGGTGCCTGGCCTCGTTCCATCCCTCTATGCCACGCCCTGGTTGTGCTGTAACCCTGGGGGGACGGTTCTTTTCTGGGGTAAGGGGGATGTTTGTGGGTGGTGATGGGGGTAGATCTGGGGGTGTTGGGGAAGGTGAGAGGTGGAGGGATGGAAAGAAGGGGGCCAGGATGTTTTCTATAAGTTGTATGAGAGATGAAAAATTAAAAATTAAAAGAACGACCACACATGAAACTATCTACCACACAGTCCATGTGTGTGGCGTGTGCCACTGAGACTCTCAGTCAGCCTCCTATCCCTGAGGGCTTAAAATTATTCTGACTCTCATCACTGTATTTCATACAAGGGATGTCCACGTGCGGAAACGTTTTTCTGTGCTTTTCGTATTTCCTCGGATGGATTCCCTGAAAGAGGATTACTGACTGAAGTCTATAATTGTGTTAAAGCTTTCTGTATGTGTTGTCAAATTGCTTTCCAAGAAGGAGCTCACAGATGGTTCCTCCACACAGGCGTGGAGGGATCCATCAGCCGGACTGTTGAGTATGCCTGAGTGTTTAATCTTGGTAAAGAATGGCTGGGAGGGAAGGGAGATGGCCTCGAGTTCTCCAGAGACTGCTGAATGCACCGTTATTATTTTTATAATCATTCACGTCTCTAAAAATAACCTGCTCCTTCCTTCACTACCCTATCAAACCAAGACAATAGCTACAGATATTAATCACATTGATATAATGGATAGGCCACACAAAAACACAGCCCGCTGCTCAGCTGTCCTTCTGCTCCTGAGGGTTGGTGGTAACATCATCGGTTAGGCTGCCTTAGTTTCGTGTCTCATTTCCCTCTAAGAGTCAGGGTCACAGCTCCCCGCCTTTCTGTCTGTGGTGTTCTGAATGAGAATAGAGCCAATAAGTCTTGAGCATGGGCATTTAAATACTTGGTCCCCAGTAGATGGCTGTTTGGGAAGGATTAGGAGATACGGCTTGTTCAAGGAGATGTGTCAATGGGGACAAGGCTCACGCCATCGATTAAGATGTGAGCTCTCAACTGTTCCTGCCACCATGTCTCTGTCCCACCATCATGAACTCTAACCCCCCGAAACCATGTGGCCCGACTGAATGCTTGTGTATGTGTTGTCATGTGTGTGAATTTTGTATGTACGCCACGGTGTGTTATCACAGCAGTGGGGAAGTACAACTAACACACTGCCTTTGGCACCGGATTCAGTGTGTGCATATCTTCATTTTTAACAGGTCCTGCTTAGGAACATCATGGGGTTTTCTGTAACTGCAATTGAGAGCTCCGTGAATTCTTTCTCATTGATTGTGAAATTTAAGAATAATAAAAATAAAAGCCAAGTTCTCATCAATCAACACAGCAGAACAAGTTGATGCTTTCACTTTCTGTCTAAACAAAAGGAAAAACTGAGATGACTCAGAAAAAGACACAGAAAGCCTAACATAGGGTGCATGCCTCTCTGTGTTCAAGAAGATAATGCATCCCATAGCAGCTACTGGCTTCCTGGCTTCCAGGGCTCCAGGCTGGGCAGGCACAGCTCTGGCTGGGGATGGTCTCCCTCTGAACTGTTTTAAGGGATTAAGCCAGACTCCCAGGGATTATGGGCAGGGGTTCAGCCACAGACAGTGCCACCTGGGGAACCAAGCTGTCACCAGATCTGTGGGCCCGAGTAGACAGACTAATTTGGAGGTCAGAGCTATAAGATTCCAACCAGGGCTAGTGGATATAGTCAGGTTAAGAGAAAGGGGGAATAGGAAGAAGAGAGAGAGAGAGAGAGACAGAGACAGAGACAGAGACAGAGACAGAGAAGGAACTATTTATTCCAAAAGCCTGCACATCCAAAGGCCTACACTATGAAGAAACCAGACAATGTCAAATAAATTCACAGGCAGTTTCCTTCCAACACTGGTGACCAGGATCTGTCTGTGTGCTGGGGCAGGATGGGTAGATTTTGGACAAAATGTACAAAGTAGCATAGAGACTGGATGAACAAATCCAAACACTGAGGATCCATCATAAGGACCATAGCGCTTTTTATTCCCAACTTTTGCTGAGTAGATGGTAGCTATTCCCTTCCCACAAGGGGGAAGGGAGAAACTAAGCGAAAAGAAGATTTGTTAAATACACATATATCACAAAGCAATAATATACGTTACTCTATATGATTTTATAATATTGGGTTGCAAACCGTCAATATGCACAAAAATATTATTTAAGAGTGAAGGAAGGTGAAGTGCAGGTGATCCATTGTCACGGAGGTTCTTTATTTTTAACACCGACTTCTAAGATGCGTCTCCTTTGGTGACTTCCGCCTATCCACCCACACTCCTCTCCCTTCGCACATGCCTATCCTGAGTCACCCCTATGCTCGGGGACCCCTTTTTCTTCTTCTTGAGGCTGTGAGTTTGTGCTTTTGTGTGTCTACAGGAGCACCTGACAGTGTTTTAAGGCAGATGAAAGCAAGTGCAATATCAACGTTTATGTTCTTCCTACAAGTGTGGATGCAAAAGCCGTCTCTTTATTTTATTTATTTATTTACTTACTTATTTATTTATTAAGCTCGTCCCTTGCTTGCTAGAGAAATTTACTTTTCGTCACACACTGACCGGTCATTTGTGTTTTCCTTGGGACTTGGCTTTCCAGGCAGGTCCCTCGACAGCTCCAACATTTACATCTATTCTTTGTTAGCAGCGTGCGTAAGGTTTTTAATGGCTTGTCTTGGTCATAACGTTAACTGCCATTTTTTTTTTCAATGTTTACTTTAGGAATCCTGGATTTTAGTGGCTAGAGAGGCAGCTCAATGGTTAAGGGCAACTGACTGTTCTCGCAGAGGGCTTGAGTTTGACTCCGTGATGGGTTGCTCACAACCACCCGCAACTCCAGTTTCAGGGGGATCCAGTGACTCTGGCCTGGGGGCACTCATGTTATGTGTACACACACACACACACACACACACACACACACTTAAAAATAAAAAAAATACTTTTTAAAAAAAGAACACCGAATTTGTCTGAAGAAGAGCAGATCTGGGGACACCATTGTGGTACAGACATTCACAGCTTCCTGTTCATTTTGGCTGGTGCTATGGTCTGAACGTTTGTGAGGCTGAGGGCCCATGTGAGTCCGCCCCCCCCCTTTGTCCTTCTGCCTTGTGAGGATAAAACAATACGTGCCATTTATGGGGAACCAGCCCCCACCAGATCCTGAATCCACTCGTGCCTGTCTTGGGCTTCCCACCCTCTGGAACCGACAAGAAATTTCCTGCAAATATGTTGTCCATTCCATAGTGTTTTTGTTACAGCAGCTGGACGGACCAAGGCAACGAGGATTAGAAGGTTGCTCGCAGGCCCCTTGAATTCAACACAGAGTGCTCTAGCACGTCATTTTGAAAGCCTCACTCCACATCTTTCTGATTTGGCTGAGCAGTACAGAAACCAGATTAAACGTGGGTAGTCTGAGTTGCCCAGAGAGAATATCATGTGCTCCTTTTAATTACTTGTTACTTAACAACTTGATCTATTTATGTTTATAAGAATCAGGTGGTGCCAATCTGCTTCATGAAAAAGCCACTTGATGGAGTTCCATGTAATTGCACATGGCTAATTACATAAACCAGCTATTTGTGTTCCAAATTGACCTTTGAAAGCTGTGCTAACTCCTCCAATTGTTCCCCATAAGCAAATAGAATTAGACCCAGAGAATACAAACTGCCTGAAGTAATCAGGGGCCACCATGTTGTTAGAGCCTGGCTTTCTTCCACAAGAGCCCACACCTGAGCCTAAATGGGCTCACTCTTTGAAGGTGGGGGAATGCCAACCTCCTACCCAGAATCCTTGGTGAGTTCAATATGTGCCCACTTGCTGGTAAGACCATCATAAATAGCCACAGACTGGGGGACCAACCCACAGAAACATTTTCTCGGTTTGGAAGCTGGAGGGACCTAGGTCAAGATGTGGGCAGGGGTTGTCCTTCCTTTGGCTTATAGATAGCACTAGCTCACGGCCTCTCAGGTTGTCCCTGTGTGACTGCTTGCATCCTGATCTCTCCATCTTATAAGAATATCAGTTAGATTGGATTAAAGTCCACCTTAAAGACTTTATTTTGATTTAATTGTCTCTTAAGACTCTATCTTCACATACCGCTGTTGTTATGGTCTGAATATGAATGTTCCCCAAAGCCTGGTGTTGAATCCTGGGGCCAGCAGCTGCTATTTCAAGATGTAATGCAAATTTTGGGAGATGGGGCCTAGGTAAATGAATTAGGTCCCTGAGACTTTAACGTTGAAGGTCCTATCTGGTCATAACCCCTTACTCCCACTCTTCAACACCACCGGATGTAGGAGATGATTAGCAGGCGCGGACTGGATGACGCACCTAGAAAAACAAACAGGGAGACTGGAATCTTGACCCATTAGCTCAGCTCCTCAGATCCTGGCCGTCATGTGCGTTTGGTCTGTCTTTGTTGTGAGAAATGCATGATGGGTAATCTTCACTCAACTTGACCGCATTTAGAATCAACTAAGAGACACAAGCCTAGACGGTGTCTAGCGAGGGAGTTTCCAGAGAGAATTAACTGAGGAAAGAAGCCCCACCCTGGAGTGGAAGCACCATCCCATGGGGTTGGTTCCCAGACTGAGGATAGAAGGGTAGAAAATGAGAAAGCTGGATGAACACTGGTGTTCGCTTTTCTCTGCTTCCCGATCGGTGCCCATGGACCAAGCTGCTCCCGCCGCCAAGTCTTCCCTGCGATGATGGACTTCATTGTTCTGAATGGGAGAACACACCTTTCCTTCCTTAAGATGTTATTTAAAAAATCACCTATCTGGTCCCACAATGAGAGAAGTAACCGGTATAAAATGCACGATGCGTGCCGGATGGACACCCACACGCCCGTGTGAAATGTGGGCCCTGATTTGGATTCTCCCGCCAGCTTTCACCTGACCCTAGGGAATCTTCCGACCTAGTGTGGACCCTGGTGCTCCCATCTGGAGGAAGAGGATGCTGGCCTCTGAGGCTTCCACAGCAGTGACAGCTTTGGGGATTGTCCTTCCTTGAGCAACTGCGGCTCCTCTACATTCTACATGTTCTGACCAGCACTGACTTCCTTCTGTTTGTGCCGTTGCCACCAGCAGGCACAAGCAGGACAGGGCAGCAATATCCTCAGGGTGGAAATGGGCCCTGACAACACATGTCCTCTTTCTATTAGGAATGGGTAGTTCCTTGTGGGGAAAAGAAAACTCGAAATCTCTGGAGAAATTTTGTTTGTGTGAATGCCTTAGCTTTCCTGCTTCTATTTAGTGGTAAGGAGATACTTTTCCTATGAAACTGGAGGTTGCTTTTAGAGGAGTCACTGTATCCAGCCCACACGTGAGAAATCCATGCTTCTCTTATAAATTGGCATCTGTACTATTGAAATCATAAGCTTCCAGGTGATAGGACTGTGTATGAGTCAAAGAACCATGGCCAGTGATTTGGCTGAAGGATCAGATTCTTGGAAAGAGCCTGATTTGAAGTTCCATGATAAGGAGGTCTAAGGAGCAGGTCTATGGCTAGACTTCTTTGATTAGGAAAGAATCATGAAGATGCGTGTGAACCATATTGGTTCTCACCAAAGTGTGGCCTCCACAGAGAAGAGTGCTAATAATTCAGTGGCTAGGATGACCCTTTCTATGGGTGCCAGTCACCCTTCCACAGCTACCCAATTACCACTTACTGGGCTCATATCTGAAATTACTGTCATTGCAGCGAGGGAGATTATACATGTGCTTGACTGTGGGCTTCTTCTAACTCTGACCTGTCTGTAGTGGTTACTAAGGGCCCAAACTGTGAGCCTCAGAAACCAACTCCAAGTCCCAACAAATGGTACTATCCCCTGGGGTGACCAGCCATTTACCTGTTGGCAGGGTGATTATATCCGGCTACTTCCATTGTGGGGAAGGGAAGCATTTTGTTCTTGCTGAAATAAACACTCTGGGAAGGGTTTGCCTTTCCTGCGTGCAATGTTTCTGCCAAAACTACCATCTGTGGACTTGCAGAAAGCCTTCTGTGCAGCGATGGTGTTCTGTACAGCAACAATCTGATCAAGAAGTTCACCCCAGAGCAAGGAAGTGAAACAGCGGGCTCATGTTCACGAAATTCACCCATCTCACTATGCTCCCTGTGATCCTTTAAAGATATAGTTACGGCAATAGTTAGGTATATCTTATATAGCTGGGACAAAGTTCTCCAAGAATCTGCATATGCTTTCAGCAAGTATACAATATATGATGCTTTTCCTCTCGCAGCCAGGATTTGTGGGTCTGGGGATAAGGGGTAACTATAGAGTTAGTGTTACCCATTATTATACCTAGTAACTCATTAACAAATTCCTGCTTGCATCTTCAAAACATCTCCTCTTTTGGCCTGGGGAACCTTAGTTTTGGAGGGAAAAATGATTCTACCAGGAGGTACAAGAATGACTCCATTTAACTTGAAGTTGAGTGTGCTACCCACCTGCTTTGAGCTCTTTATGCTCCTGAATTAATAAGAAAAGATGTTCCTGAGTTGTTGGTGGTGACTTATCCAGATTACCAAGGGGAAATTGGATAATCACTCTGCAGTGGATGTGAGGCATACTATGTTTAGAATAAGGAGATTATTTAGGGTGCTGTCAATACTACCATGTCCTGTGATTAATGATATTAATTGGAGCCCAATTAAGAACTATAAAAGACCCAAGATCTTCAAGAATGAAATATGGTTTTCTTATCATTTGATTTGGAGCTTGGGAATGGGCTAGGTTGTCTATTGGTGTCAATCTTTATGTGTAAACTTGGTTAGGCTATAGTGCCTAGTTGTTTGGTTCTATTGGATATTGTTCTGAAGATATTTTCTAGTAATTAGCACTTTCAATTGATAGACTTTAAGTAAATCAGATCATTTTCTATATTGTGGGCAGGCCTCATCTAATCAGTTGAAAACTTCGTAAGTAAATATTATGATCTCTAGAAGAAGAAATTCTGCCACAAGACTACAATGACATCTGTGATGTTAACTTTAATAGTCAACTTGGCACAACTTAAAATCACCTGGGAAGATTCTCAATAAGAGATTTTCTACATTGAGCTGGCCTGTGGGTGTGTCTTTGGAGGGGGGATTGTCTTCAACAAGTTAAATGATGTAGGAGGGCTCAGCCCACTGTGGGCAGCACTATTCCCTAGAAAGAGGGTCTTGAACTGTATACAAGTGGAGAAATTGAGCTGAGCACAAGCAATCAGCCAAAAAAGCATTTATGTATCCATTCATCTCTGCTCTCTATCGATGTGATGTGACCATGGCTCCTGTTTTTACTTTCCCACAATGATGTACTATGACTTGAAATTGTGAACAAAAATAAACTCCTCCCTAAGTTTTTTTGGGGGGGGCCAGGATATTTTATCACAGCAACAGAAATTAAACTAAGAGAGAAATTGGTACCAGGAAAGTGAGTACATTACTGTGATAAAACTTACCATGTGGCTTTTAAGCTTTGAACTATTTTTTTTTTTTTTGTAGGAAGGATGTGTAAGTATTTGGTAAGCTGGGCTAGAAAAGCCACTGAAGGCTGGAAGCAGAGATTAATGGACCATTTTAGTGGAGGCTTGAAAGACGAGAATGCTGTGAAATGTGGGCAGTTGAGGCCTGGGACACAGGGTTTAGAGAGGAACAAAGGCTCTGTCAGGAACAAGATAGGGGGTTTTGTGTGATAATTTGGTGAAGAATCTGTTTGTTGACCAGCATGGGGCTGAAGAAGCTGTGGTTGTCAAAGAGATCAGCATCACTGAAGTGAAACCTCTTGTGTTTCACTGGGACAATAGGGAAGGGCATTTTCAGAGTCATCATAGTAGACACTGATACAGCTGCAGTCCCGAGGGGCCGGGCTACACCGTCAGCTATAGCAGAAATGGCAACATACGCATCATCCAGCAGTACCGATTTTGAAGGCATGGAAGATTCGAGATTGAGGAGGTTATGGAGAGTAGCCGAGGCCTGGCACCATGTGGCAGGATTGGAGTTCCTGTGGAGAGACCCTGAGAGACCACTGCACGGAACTCTGAAGAAGAAGCCTCAATTACAATGGGGACCCAAGACACTGGAGAAGACAGGACCCCGGGTGCCCACCAAGGAGAGATGCAGTTGAGAGTAGAGCTGCCCTAAACTCAAGAGAGAAGCCGAGTGTGCTGCAGGGTTGAGAGCGGAGGGACAAGGCTAAGCTCTTTGAAGCCCATATGAGCCTCAGATTCTGCACATCAAGCTATGGGGTTTATTTTCCCTGCTGGATTCTGGTTTGTGTTTGATCTGAGTTTTCCTTATGGTACCTCAGTTCAACACACATTACTGTGTGCCATCCTATACTGGAAGTATATAAATTGTTTTTAATTGTATAGGAACCCATGGTTAAGGAAGGATTTGGGAAGTTTTTTCTTTTGAGACAGGCTCTCACTGTGTGTTCCTGGCTGACCTGGGAACTTGTTAGGTAGACCAGGCTGGCCTTAAACCAACCTAGATCTGCTTACCTCTGCCTCTGGAGTGCTGGGATTAAAGATTTGTGCTATCATATTAGTTGTGATGTTTTCTTTTCTATTGCCACCAGGGATATGGGAAGTAGGGTCAAAAGTCAAACACGAGGGAGGGTTCCATCCTCAATGGCTTCAAAGGCTACTAATCCTCGTAATACTTATCTTAAAGAACATTGACATGGGGCTGATAATAGGACACATTTGATATAAAAGTAGAGAGGGGATATTGGATTTAGGAGGGCCTAACTGGGAGCAGGAAGGACGGCAGAGAAGGCGGGCGGGGGAGATATCTTAGCCTCTGTTCTATTGCTGTGAAGAGACACCATGACCACGGCAGCTCTTATAAAGGAAAACATTTAGCTGGGGTTTGCTTACAGTTTTAGAGGTTTAGTCCATTGTCACCATGATGGGAAGCATGGCGGCATGCAGGCAGACAGTGCTGGAGAAGCAGCTTGAGAGTTCTACTATGGGATCTGCAGGCAGCAGGAAGAGAGAGCCACTGGGCCTGGCTTAAGCTTTTGAAACTCCAAAGCACACAGTTCCTCTCCTAAGACCACACCTACTCCAACAAGGCCACACATCCTAATCCCTCTCAATTAGTGCCACTCCTTAATGACCACACATTTAAATATATGAGCTCACAGAGATTAAATATATATTAATATATATTAATATATAAATATATTAAATATATGAGCTTATGAACCAATCCTATTTTTAACCACAGGAGGGTCAATCAGATATATATATATATATATATATATATATATATATATATATATATATATGTATTTGAAAATGCCATAAGGCAGCTGCTACTTTATTTTTAAAGAAGGAGGGCCTGAGAGTCCTTCACAGTGATTACTACAGCCATCTGGGTACAAGATGGCTCTTCCTTACCATCTAATTTCTATGCTAATTGACATAACCCCCATTATCATTACAGTTTACAACCTCTGTAGCAACAACTGGGAAGGACCACGTAAAGAAAGAAAATGGGAGTGCCTGGATCCCTAGAAAACTGCTACCCTTCTCCTGAGAACCAACGACTATTTCTCTTTCTAGTGTCTTCTGCCCAGTCACCATGACTCCACATCCCGAGTGGGTTGAGGAGCTGATTTGTGAACTAGGCTCCTGCTTCCTTTCAGCCACCAAATAAACTTGTGCTGTTTGTACTTAGCTTTGGTTTTGAACTTGTCTTCGCTATTCGGAACAGAATAATGTCCCGTTCTGGGGGGAGGTTCTCTGTCTCTTAAGAAAGGGTGATTCATACATCTGTATCCTTCCATACATCTCACCATCCGTATCCTCTGTAAGGTTCTGAATGACAAATAGGTAGATAGATGGGGTCCCCCCGAAGCGTGTGAGGGGCTCCAGAGAAGGAAATTAGCTGAATCCAAGGAGGGTCTTGGGGGAACCTGGAGTGACTAGCAGCCAGTTGTTCAGAAGCAGGGGTAAGACAACCATAAGGGAACTTGTGGTTGGCATCTGAAGTGGGAGGAAGAACAACAGCCTGGAGACTGAGCCCTTCCTCGGCCTGTGTGATCTGGTGCTACTTCTTAGTAGAGCGCACGTGAGCTGCACCGAGGTAGAGGATGCCGGCAGGAGCCAGCTGCAGGTCTGACTGCTTGGTGGGAGACCCTTCCGTACCTGGAGTCAGAAATCTGTTTTGAAAGTGTAGAAGGACTCTCTTCTACAGAGAACGGTTTTCTTATTCTATCGCTGTTGTGTACTGGCTGACTTTATCTGACTGCCTGTGCGTGGCCTGGACCTGGAGTGTGGATTCCTCTGGAGAGGCTTCACACAAGTCTTCTTGTTTCCCACCCTGTTGTGCATCCGCAGAAGAAAGAATAGGTGTGCTATTTGGTACCAGCAGGGACTAATTGTTTTTCCGATCTCATCTTTGAAAATTACTATGGGGTCATGGGGTTTTAGAAATTGAATGTGTTTGGGGTGTCTAGGGTTGTTATTCTTTCCAAGGCTTTCATTTTTCTCCATGTTATTGAGCAATAGCTTTTGCCTTTTTGCCTGACACAGAGAAACTCATGCTATAGCACTGTGTTTTTGCAAAAAAAAAAAAAAAAAAAAAAAAAAAAAAAAACTTTATTGTGTGGGAAACTGGCAGGGAGGTCATGACTTGAAAACAAGCTCAAATTCATCTTGCTGGTCTGTTGGTGGTAAGCAGCTAGTGAGATATTAGCAGGCATGTAGGACATTGGCCTCATAATTGGTACACTTAAAACCTGTAACTACAGGACTCTAATTACTCATCAGAAGAATGGGTCTTATATCTTAGTCAAGGTCATGGGATGAGACTTGTCATCCTACCTGCCCAGAAGATCAGTAATAGATAATTGTCTCAACCCAGTTCCAATAGCACTAAATCACATGAGATTAGTATTTAACAGGAGGTTTTCTGATAAGGTTGATCCAAATGTGCCTGTTAGTCATCCAATCAGGACAAAGTCCTTGAGGAAAAGCTGCCTTTGAAATATTATACAAGTTGGGCGGTAGTGGCACACACCTTTAATCCCAGCACTTGGGAGACAGAAGTAGGCAGATCTCTGTGACTTCGAGGCCAGCCTAGTCTATAGAATGAGTTCCAGGACAGCCAGAGTTGGAGTATACAAATTGTCTAAAATGTTGATCACCACATTGGTCCCTTGGTTATTCTGGCCCCTTGAGAGTTGGCTCTACTTTATAATAAACTCTGTGTCTCATCTGAATTCTTCAGCAGAGAGCAGGAGAGTGGGGGTGGTGGTCGGAGATTTCCAGGGAAAGATGCTCTGGAGAAATTTACAAGAAGGAATAGAAGAAAAGCTGCTTGCTGTTTGGATGTCAAGAAGGTGGTGCTTAGGGTCCTCTGTGCAGACTGCAGTGGCCATCACGCCTCTTCATGGGTCTCCTGGCTTCTTTGTGTAGAGTTAATTGGGTTCTGTCATGGAGGGCTGGACATGTGATCTGGCTTCCCCTATTTTTGCCCATTCTTTTTAGACATTGAAAATATTACCATGTAGATTGTAGAAATGAATGAGACTCACTTCAACATTTTAGTTCATGTGAGTAGCGTCTGTGGTACACATTCCATGCTTGAAAAGTCAGTTCCCTACTGGCTTGTCCTCACATGGGTTCTGGAAGCTTTTGCTGAAAGACAAACTGAGAACTTCCTTTCTTAAGGAGTTCATGACCCTGTGTCTAGGCCTTAGCTTGATTCAGACCCATATGTGAGCTGAGCCTGGGGGATTGTCTTCTGTCCTTTTCTGTGCTTTGGGGGCTTTTCAGAAGCAACCCTCAAGATGTTGCATTTAGTACAGGTGAAGTCTCTTGCTAAGACTGCTTAGGGGTTATCTGGGATCATGGCTATTACCCATCCTACTTACCAACCCCTTCCCAACTCCCAGGTTACCACAGCCAGTGACCTCGGCAAGCAGTGTTTCAATCCCAGGAGCCCATGGGATGCCCTGGAGTCCACACGGAAGAACAGGCTCAAGGATCCCATTCTCCTTCCGCACCAGAGGGATGGAGCACCACTGAGATTGATGATCCATGGACACTATGAGGGACAAGGCAGGGAGAGGAGAGAGTGGAGTCTTAAGCAATAAAACAAACATGGACTCTTACGTCTCATGACAGACACTCTCCAGTATCCCTGGGAGTGATGTGCAGCCCACGAACCTAGAGATTTGCAATAGGGGAAGATGGAATCTGTGTGAGGAACCACAGGACCCCTCTATGCTGAGAGCCACACTGGAGTGAGTGTGCTTCTGTGAGAGGGCAATGATCCTAGAAGTAGGAATAACCAGGAGGGCCAGGGAGGTGGGTCTCTCCTAGCTGTAGACACTGCCGAGAATCAGCTTCCTGGCCTTAGGCAGGTACCCGATCACAACCAGTCACATGTTAACAACAAATGATAGTGGCACACCCTGCCCCAGCAAATACATTTACAGCCCAACTTCTGCATCTATGGCTCAGAGAATACCAAAGATGTGGGGGAAGGAAGAATCCAAGAGCCAGAGGGCCAGGAGATCTGCGAGATGGTGTCTCTTAGGAATGCGGGGTAGCTTGGCCCATGATACCTCAGCAGCATGATTACCTGAATAAGACTGAAACAAGTGCACTACCAACAGACATACTAGCATAAAAGGGGAGACTTCATGGGTCCCCACCCCTAGACAAAGAACTACAGGCAACCAATGACTGGAGAGAGAGAGAGAGAGAGAGAGAGAGAGAGAGAGAATGAGAATGAATTACTCATCTGTAGGGATAAGTCCCCTAAGTGGTTATCCAACTCCAAGTAGTCAGCCCTGCTATCTGTCACTATTAACACCATTTTACAACTGGGAAAATGGAAGTACAAAACATATCCATCCGCTCATGGAAGGCCAGGTTTATGGCTGGACTGAATGGCCCCTGTACTTCCAGAGCCCAGCCCAGCTTGCCAGTGTGACTGGTAAGGACAAGAGAGCAGGCAGAGAGAGCCGTCTCTCCCCACCCATTTCTATAAAACCACCCAGGGCTGCTACAAAAACAAAATAGGATTCCTGTCTGCCTTAAAGCTCCACTCACTACACACCACAGCCCACGACCTCATTGACTCAGATATTTCTCGAGGAAGCCACAGTCCCCAAATGCTTGTCACAGTAACATAGGACTTGGGCTTTTCCTCTGCTGATGCCCGGGGCCTGCAGTATGTTCAGAGATTTCTGCTTTCTTGTTTCTCGTTACAACGGTTATTAGTCCCTGTGCTCCTGGAGCAAGCTGGGAGGAGCGCCCTAATTATAGATCGTAAAACAACATTTTCCCTCTTACAGCCTGAATGGGTCTCACAAAAGGAGCTGGGAAGTTTGTTGTTGTGCATGATGTACCAAATACGCCCATTAGATCTGGCAGATTGATAGATGAAAACACCCACACTGACCCAAACAGCAAGGATGAGCATCACAGTGTCTGTATGCCAGAGCAGAGCCTGAAGCACTGCATGGCTGTCTCTTCAGACCCTGCTACACAGCGTTCATGCAGCTTTTATTTGTTTATTTTTTAAGTCCAGTGTCACATCAGCTGAAGGGTTTTGAACTGAACACAATATATCTTCAAGATTATTCTAAAGTATCTCTGCTAATTCCATTTAAGATTAATTATGTTTTTTAAAATTTGAAAGGTTGTGAGGCTGGAGAGATGGCACAGTGGTTAAGAACACTTGCTGCTCTTGCAGAGGACCTGGGCTAGGTTTCCAGAACGCACAGTAGGCAGCTCACAACCTCTGTAACTCTAGTTCTGTGGGTTCCAACACCCTCTTCCCTCTTCTAGCCTCTGCAGGCACCTTCACACATGTGCACGTACATTAATGCATGCACACGCGTATACACAAAATAAATCTGACACACAGATAAATGTAGCTCCTTCTCCCCTCATCAGAGAAACTTCTCTTTGTAACAGAAGAAAACCATAACAGAAAATCACAACCAGTCACAATATAAACAACAAATGATTGTGGCGTACCCTGCCCCAGCAGATACACTTACAACAGAACTTCTGCACCTGTGGCTCAGAGAACATTGAGGACGGGGCAGGAGGAGTCTAAGAGCCAGAGGGCCAGGAGATCTCCTGTGAGATTGTATCTCTTAGGAATGCGGGGTAGCTTGGCCCATGATACCTCAGCAGCATGGTTACCTGAATAAGACCGGAACAAGTGCACTACCAACAGACATACTAGCATAAAAGGGGAGACTTCATGGGTCCCCACCTCTAGACAAAGAACTACAGGCAACTAAGGACTGGAGAGAGAGAGAGAGGGAGAGAGAGAGAGATTGAATTACTCTAGCCTAGGGATAAGCCCCTAAATGGTTATTCAACCCCAAGGAGTCAGCCCTACAAATATCCATAATGAATATCTATGAAAAAAAAACCCACCAGGAACCATTTACAGGGTACCATGATCATCTTGCCTGAAAACCAGAGGAAACTTCCTTACGTTGTTAAAGCCGCTGAAGCCTGTAAGTGGCATTTTAGTATATCAGCTCCAGCTGATGAAGGTGTGTGGACATAGTGGTCTGGGGCTGCTCTGGTAAACCTTCTATTCATTTTTTACTAAACTGAAGACTTTTAAGAATATATAAGTCTGTTTGTGTTTTAGGCATTTGGTAAAATTAACGTTGGTATCGATCATTCTTGAGAAATACATTCAGGATACTTTTTTTTTAATTGCTGCCCCCTCCCCCAACAAAAAAGGTCAGACTTGTCTCTGGAGGGTGTGGTGATGAGCTCTGCCAGTGCAGCTGTTGGACTTAGGCCCAAGATGCAGATTCACACTTATGTTACTTCAGCGGTTCTCAACCTGTGGGTCGCAAACGCTTTGGGGGTCTGATAACCTTTTTACCTGTAGACGTAGATGCCAGATGTAGACGTTGATTCAGGATAAAAGGCTATGTATTCTTTTGATAAGTTTATCACCAATCCTGGTGCTGGAGCCCTGGAGTGTTTCAGCCTCTGTACAATCTGTTCTTAAGTCTAGAACTGGAAGGCTACAGCCTCTGTACAATCTAGAACATTTAAACCTCTGTACAATCTGCTCCATACCCGAGATTTACTGCTGACTGAGCCACTCTGACTAGATCCTTCTGAACTCTGACTGTTCTGGTTCAACTCACCCACTGCTCTGGCTCAAACTCTTCTCCAAGCTGACTGGTTCAAGCTGAGCTTCTGAGTCGGCTTACTGTTTCTGACTGAACTCTTCTGACTCTGGCAGATTCTAGCTGACTCTCTGACTGCCTCAGACTGAACTGCTCGGCTTGGCTTCAAACTGACTCATTCTTCCCATCTTATACTGATTTCTGCTGAGCTGCCTGTGTCTCTCTGCTTCTCTGTCTTATCCCCAGTCAGTCCAGTTCATTGACTTTGTATCTTGTTCCCTGCTCTGCCTGATTCAGACTGCTTCCCTCATATTGCCCGCTGTAACCGACTCTGCTGTAGCTGATTCTGCTCTGAGCCTCAGCCCACTTTTATATCGTGAGAGTTGGGTGTGTCCTCATTTTGACTCATTCTGCTAACTCTTCCTCTGATTTGCCACTTTGCCTGTCCTTCACGGACTCATCTCAGGCATCACTTCCTGTGTGACACTGACTCCTGAGTACTGCTTCCTGTCAACTTCCACACTCTGTTTCTCCTTGTCACCCACGAGTCCACATAATACTGCCTATTGGAATGCTGATGGATCTTGCTGGCTTGAACTTATGCAGGTAGCCATAGCTGCAATGAGCTCACCTGCAATGAGCTCATGAGTGCATGAACTCATGCTCGGCCATGTTGTATCTAGAAGTCTGCGTTTTATAACTTTTCATCCTATCCTCCTGCTCTTGGCTCTTACTTTTTTTTCCCCCTGCCTCCTCTTTCATGATGTTTCTTGAGTCTCAGCAAGAGTAGGGAGGTTTTGATATAGATGCTTTTGTTTAGGGCTGAGATCGCAATAATCACTTACTCTCAGCACTTTGATCAGGTAACTGCTGCCCACTGCAGAAAGAAGCTTCTCTGACCATAATGGAGAACAGCACTGACCTATGTATGTAATCGTAAGTATTTAGAAAGCAGTTTGACAACATATGCGTTTAGCAAGACAACAGCCATGAGTTCCTCTCTAGGGCCTATGGCCTCCCTACTATTGACCTTTGACCTGATCTGCAGTATCAGGTATGAATTCCCTCCTGTGAAGCAGGGCTCAGATCCAAACCCAAAATACTTTGTTTCTTCCATAAGCTTCATTTCACTGTTACACCAGTGGGCACATGTTGCCTGTTGGAATTTTAGCATGCAGCTTTCTGGGTAACACCATTGATGAATTTCCTCCCCTAGTAGTCTACTTAGCACTTAGTTGGACCATGAAAGTGAACCAGCAGGGAGGAAGTTTTCAGGTCAGTTCCAGTTTGTCCCTGCAAACCAAGTGATGTATCTTCACCAATCACGTCTTATCATCCTGTTGCTGTGGGCACCCGGGAGCAGTGGGAGAACCTGTGTCCCATCGGCTTCTTCTTTTGCTAAATTCATCTATCCACTTCCCAGGGTTTAAAGCTCATTTTCCATTTCCATGGCAAGGGATCTTGGCAGTCCCAACCACCTCCTTTCATTTTGCTTTTGTGGGCTGACCACGAGCTAGGGAGAAAGCACACTTCACATCAGGACCATGAGCGGGTACACTGACATCAAGGCACCAAGTCTGAAAATCGGATCTGAAGGGTTGAAAAGTGTGATACCACCCTTCTCTGGGAGATACCAGTTTTCTACCTTGGGTTACCATTACATTTCTCATTGATGGACATTTTCAGATGCTGGCCACCGCCAATAAAAACATCATGGTTGATTTTTTATTCCCTTCATCTTTACACCCAATTGCTTTGTTTGTTTACAGATAGAAAAATGTTTAGACAGTCTTGTGTTGGAAAAGAATTCCTAAAGGGCTGAAATGCATTTCAGAGATAGTCATGGCAAGCGCCATAATAATTACCCACTTGAGTCAGAATTTCCTTTTCTGCTTATAATTAATGTTGCTCGTTTGAAGAGCAGCCTTGACACTTAAAGGGATAAATATTTCTTCAATGGTTTCTTTAGGGAAGTCAAGTTCCTTTAAGCACTGGAATGCTTCAATGCCACTGTTCAGTCTTTTGCCAGTCTGCATAATCCTCTTGCTAAGGGGATATTGAGAGCCCCAAATGAACAGGCTTCAGTCTGTAGATTCTTTATGAAGTCAACAAGAAATTTGGGGGCCTTTTCTTCAGAACTAAAATGCAATTTCAGTGCTCCAAATAAACTTAGGTTTCTCCCAGCTGCATTTGTTAAAGAAAGGGATTTTTGGATGTATGTGAGCAACTCGAGAGAAGCTGGGCACTGCTTAGAAAGTCACCTGAGCCTTTTGAGCAGAATGAATGTTGAAGCTGGAGAACAATTTCATGTCAGTTTCTTTGATGTCAACAGAAAGGACACCAGGTGCTGTCAGAGCGCTTTATGCAGAGTAAGGGAAGGCAGCCACCCTGCCCTCAGAGCCATCCGTTATTCCACTCTGAACACACACTGTCTTCCTACCTGACTCAGACGTCCACCAACCCAGGCACTTGCATCCTCTCCACAGAAAACCCTTGCATTGTTTTCGTTAATTGCTAAGTCTACAGGACTGTCTCTGCCAGACAATTTCTCTTTTTTTAATTGACGTCTGCTCTGGAGGAGATAGTACTTGGGGATTGCCTTAGAAGCAAGCCTGTTTCAGGAGAAACACAGGAGCTTCTTCTTCTTTTTCTCCCTGCACTGTGATCACGCTCACAATGCACTTGGTAGGGCAGGGAGAGCTCTGCCATCCCGTGACAGTCGATGGAGGGCTGCACTATTTAATGGCAGGAGACTTACACTTGACAATGAGCTCGCAGTGGCTGAATCGGAAAACAGTCTTGGCAGCGCCGGGTCAAGACAGTCATTTAAGCTGAAAGACAGAGGGTCATACACAATCTGGACGGATTTGCTTCCTCGGAGATCCTTTCAGCTTCCTTATACGAATTCTTGTTAAGCAAAGCCGTCATTGCTTGCTTCCTTCAGTTTCGGTTAGGGAATGTACACGTCCCTGGGGTTAGCTGGCGGCCCTTGCTGGCTTAGCACCAACTTCTCACCACTTTGACATAGAATGGGCAATTGCAGCTTGGTCTCATCGAATTATGTTGTTGTTTAGTGAAAAACCACGGGTCAAAAAAATTCATCACGAGGTTTGCACTTGCATTTTGGAACTTGAGACTCTGACAAAAATAAAATATAGGTGATAAGAACCGCAGGGCAAAGGGAAAAAAAAGATTGTCATTGATCTCACAGCTGCCTGGGCACATCTGTCCCCAAGAAGTCTAAACTGATGAGCGATCACACACGGGCATTTGAACAGATAAACTGATTGTAGAGTGTTGAACAAGATGTTAAGTTAAACTTAGAGTCAGCTGCAAAGTCATAGGTGCGTTCTGTGCCTACAGGGCATAGCTGTGTCTCTAGGGCTCTTGTCATCCACCAAAGCCATGCTGACCAGCCTCACGGTTTGGGGGAGCCTAGGGGCCTAAGTGGGTGACTTTGAGAAATGGCAGCTGCCTGGTTTATCAGAAGCCCAGGACATTGGTGCTGTGCTCTTTTGCAGTCTGTCCTCACCTGCTGTGGCCTGCTGTCAGCCCACATTAGCTGTAGTACCATTAATAACTCAGTCACGACATAGGGCTTTGGCCAAACATCAATCAGCCTTTGCCTTTCTGGGATTTGCAGAAGAAATACCATTAATTCTCAGCTTTCTTCATCACTGCTGACCCTGTACCTGCAGGCCAGGACACCATGGCTCTCAGACTTTATCTGCAGAGGTCAGGAGCTGCTGGTGACACCATTTGCAATTCAGGGCCAACTTTCAAACAGCAAATTAGCTCTAACTGTCAAAATTTTGTAATTTATTGAAAAAAAAATAACAAATAACTGAATCCAGGATGTTTAGGGCTTCCCAGGAAAGCAGGACAGATGCCGTGTGAGGCTGCTGAATACAGCCGGACTCCGTATTTGCAGGACGGGGGCTGGCACAGCTGCCGAATGCAGGCCGGGTGCTGTATCTTCAGGACACCGCTACCCCGATCCAGGGATCTGTGGACCCAAGAGGGTCACAGCTTTCTCCCTTCTCGTCATCATTTCAAGATGAACGTGAGGTTAGCCATGAGAGAGGCCCTGCTGTAGGCCTCTGGAGCTCGGGGCCGGACACATGGCGTGGCTCCGGAGGGCAGAGGACACGATGTGCCTCCCTGAACAGGCTTCTGGAGTGGAAGGGAAGTCAAGCTGCAGAACTGGCTGCGGGCCTTTGGGCTCAGCCGTGTTCTCAAGGCGGTGTTGCTGCGACCCCTCCCCCTCCCCCTCCCCAACAAAGGGGTCACCTCTGTTTTCTCCTGTGCACATGCTTCCAGAGCCTCAGGTGGGTGCCTGGCAGCCTCCCTTCTCAGAGTTTCTACGAAAGCAGACTGCAGAGGACAGAGAAGACTATCTCCCCAGCAGATATGTGAACCACACCGAATACATTTTCCCGGATGCACCTGTCGGAGAGAGATTTGATAAGGCATTCACTTGGGAATGAAACGGAAAACTAACAATGCACGTGGAAATGGGGTTAATGAGAGCCCCAGGAACAAGGAACCCTGTCGGGGGTGGGGCCTGGAAACGGAGAAGAGGGAGATGGGAATGGGACAAGAGGCTGAAGACTGTGAATATGATCCCATTCCAATATGTTAAAATGGATCCGTGGGTGTAAAGCGTACACACACCTTAAAGGTGTCACATGAAACAAGACATTTGAGGAAAAGAGAGATAACGGGAAGACATGTGGGAAAGATTACAGAGGACCCTCAAGATGGTGGAGGAGGAGTCAAGCTCTCTGTTTATTGCTGTGTGGATCCAAACCGGCGAAGGCTCAGACACACCGGGATACAGTTTTTAAATAACAAAATGCTTAAGCTGCTTTTCGGGGAAAGCTGCCAGAATCCATCCGAGGATGTTTCGAGATGAGCTTTTTAAGAATGGACGCCAGGGGCGAAGCACTTGCTGCTCTTGCGGAGAACCCAGGTCCGGTTCCCAGCATCCACGAAACAGCTCACTCTGATCCATTAGCCCCAGTTCCAGGGGCATCCACACCCTCTCGTGACCTTCACAGGCACCGCCGGGTGCCTACATGGTACACAAACACACTCAGGCGAAACACTGATACACAAACAAATCGAAAAATATCTATTTAAAAAGAATGGATGTGTAAGGAAGAAGCCAGCTTTTGATAACCTTCTGATGCTTGAGAACACCCGGGCAGAGCGTAGTAGGCCGCCCTACGCTGAAAAGGAACGCACTTCGGGAGACCTGACTACCTTCCCTACTTACAGGACCCCGAAGCCCCCCTTGTGGCCATCCCTCGACCTGCAGCTTCATGCCTCTCTCTTCCCACGGGTTTCCTTGCTACCAGCCAATGGACTAGACAGGTCTCTTTCTTTCTTTCTTTCTTTTTTTTTTTTTTTTTTGCAAAAACCAGGACCACGGTGTCGGCTTTCCTGCACTGGGCAGCCAGTCCTCACTCAACAATGCACAAAAAGGTAGAGAAACAGGGTTTTGAAAACCTAGAGGAATAGAAAAGAATGGAGTCAAAGAGGCATCTGGACCCTGCAGGAGTAAGTCTATAAGACGGGGAGGGAGGCGGGAATTACGCTGTGTGTGTCCTTGGAATAACTGGGTCCCAGTATCGAGAGGAGGATGGGTAGGAGGTAGTCACAGGGTGCGATGGCGTTATATGGCTGCTGAGAGAGTCACGGTCAGGGGTGTTGTGCGGCTCCTAGTCCCTAAGTGCAGTAAGCATGGAAACAGAGTGTGACTGACAGTATTCTCATTCTCAGGCTGTTTGGTGGTTAAACGACATCAACAGTCTTGCCGATGTTCTTCTGAGAACTGCACCAAGGGCTGCCGAGTTCAGCCCAGAAGCTCACAGCCCTCCACAGAAGTCAAAGAAGTAAGATGAGGCAGGGGAGTAAGTGCCTGGGCACATCGTTGGAACAATGGCAGGTGCGGTTCCAGCCGCCCTGACTGCGGATGGGTTCGATGACTCAGACTGTCGCTTGTCCACCAACAAAGGCCCACCTGGGCAGGCTGGACGACATCGTGCCTTTTGCTTTGCCTTGGGTTAGCCCCTTTGTTCAGCTGAGCTAAAGGGGGAAAATGCAACAAAATGTGAGCCAAGGAGATATTTTGGGGTTCTTTGCTAAAGAAAGGGAGAAGAATTGCTGATTTTATGAGGAAACTTTGCTCTTTGAAGATTTTAATGCTAATTTTGCAACTTTGGAAATCTTAGCTGGCTAGGCAAAATTTCAAAGGAAGTCCAAAGTTCTGGGACAGCGCTGAATCCCGGCCAGCCAGGCCTCATGATCTCTCCGCACAGCCTCAAGCAGGGCAGGTCCCCGGTGCCCAGGAGGCCTCTGGTGAGGTCAGAGCATGGCCTTCTTCACCCCAGACTTTTCTTTCAAACCCATTTGCTGTATCCATCACAAATGAATGGCCAGGGAGTTAGAGAAACAAGGCGACCTCTGAGGCTAGGAGAGTAGGGACCCTCTAGAGCAACGACTAGAACCCCCAGCCCTGGAATACAGTGAATAACCAAAACAGCCACACAAAAGCCACCTAACAACCAACCAGTGAACCCACTCACTAACCAACCAACCAACTAACCAAACATTCAGAGGAAGAAAACACACACACACACACACACACACATACCACACACACACACACACACACACACACCCATACCACACACACACATGTGCACACACAGAGAGGGAACACATGTTCACCCTTCTGCTGAGTGTGCTGGACACATCCGCTTTCTAGAGGCTGTATGTCCTGGAGTGTGAGTAAAGAAGGACTTTGGAAACTTGGTTCTCAGCTCATTTGGGGGGGCTGGGCTCTGAGAACCGCAGCGGTGTGAGTGAACAATGTTTTGTGAGATGCAGCTTCTCCCTGTCAGGATGAGCAAGCAACTTGGGATGTACAAGATGGGAGATTTAAAAAAAAAAAAAGGATGGTGTTGAGTCCTACTTAGAAAGACCAAAGGTAGCATCCATCCTAGGGACAAGGACAGGGCTGTGTGCGCTGCATCCATAAGGGAAATTAGTGACAAGAGAGATAAAAAGGGGTCAAAGCAAACACCCAGAGACGACAGAGGACAAAGGGCGCAAGAAAGACCACGAGGAAATGAATTATAAATAGCAGCCTAAAAGCCATAGACGGAGCGAAGTGCAGACACACACTGCGGAGAGGCGAAACCGGGCTGCGTAATAAATACAGTCTGAGAAACTCTTCCAGATGCCGAATCGAAGAGGAAGGATGATGGGACCAGGCAGGAAGGCTGGGATAGCACAAAGAACAAAACCCAAACACAGCATTTGCAGACACCCAGAAAGCATTCCGCCAGGCAGGATGCCACAAGCTGCCTGTAGAACCCCCAGAATACGCTGCCAGCTCACAGGAGCAGATCTGGTTTGGGTCACTGCGCTGAAATTGTCGATTTCAGCACACCCATGAAGTATTTCGGTTTGTGGTTCATAGGGCACCGCTCAGCCCCTTTCCAGGGTCCGGGAAATTTGAAAATACAGAAGTTTCCCTATGGTGTCCTCACAGCTGAGCACTTAACCAAGTACTCACTTAACCAAGCCCACCAACATATCAGCATCATCCTGCACCCGTAGTTTACATTGGGGTTCATCTTTGATATCACAGATTGTGTATGTTCAAATAAACATATAGTAACACGTACCCTCCACGGTGGTTTCCTTGAGGATTCTCACTGTTCTGTGCCCCTGAGGTTCCCTCCCTCTCCTGATGCCTGGCAATCTCTGATCTTTTTCTTCTCTCTCTGGTTTCGCCTTTTCCAGAATGTCATAGATTTGGATTCCCAGCCTGCAGTCTTTACAGGCGGGTTTCTTTCAGCTGGTCATGCACAAGGAAGTTTGCTCCATGTCTTAATCGTGATAGCTTAGTTTGTTTCTGTGCTGAGAAATATTCCACCGTGGAGTGCCTCGTGATGTGTTTATCCATTCACCTGCTGAAGGACATTTTAGTTGTGTCAGGTTTGGCTGTTACACAGTCTCCCTGTGTTGTCCCGGCCGGACTGGCTTCAAACTCACGACCCTCCTGCCTCTGCCTCCACAGCGTGTCAATGCATCTGACCAGATTTGTCAAATGTGTGTGAATCTGGCATAAACATCCACGTACATGTTTTTGGGTGGATGTGAGCTTTTGGTTCTTCCAGGTGAATGCCCAGGAGTGGATTGCTGGATTTATGATGAGAGTATGTCAAGTGTTGTAAGAAATGTCTGGCCTGTCTTCTGAAGCTCCATTCTGCCCTTCCACGGCAGTGGCTGAGAGGTCTGTGGTTTGCTGTCTGCACCAGGATTGGGTGCTGAGTGTATTCTAGACCCAGTGGTTCTAAGAGGTATGTGGGGAAGACAATATGTTTGAAAGCAATTGATTAAAAAAAAAAAAAACCAAAAACAAACAGAGAAATAAATGAATGAATGAATGAATGGTACATTTCCTCTAGATGCATATTCTCCTAGGGGTAGCCCATAACGCCACCCATCACCCCTCCTGGGGCAGTAGCTATACTATCTTGGGGCAAGTATCAGATGATCTCCTCTTCAGGCAGCTGAGATCTGTAAAGACCGTGTTTCTCTGTAACTGGTATGAAGAAGGAAATAAGAGACACTGGAGTGAATGGTGGGCGTGGTTATCATCCCCATCCTGTGCCCATATGGACACCGACCGGTCAGGCTGGCATTTGCTGGTTGAAGACATTTCAGGGATGAATCTCCAGAATCGTCTGTGTCTCTTCCCTCTGTCTTGGGGGCTCTGGCTACTGTGCTCGAGCAGTGACCTTACTCACATAGGGTAGTCCAAGCAAGGAGCAGCCGGGAGGCATCTTTCCGAGGTCTAAATGTTTAACGGACTGTTTAAGCTTAAGCACTGTTAGGTAAGGTGGCTTCATCTGAATGACATTGGAAAATATGTACAGGAGCCTCCGAGGTCATCTGTGTCGTTCATCTTTTTCTACTTTTGTTGCCCAGGCCCAGACTTCGAGAGGAGCTGGCCAGGTAGTCACTGTGTTTATAGCACATATAGTTAACCATAGTTACATGGTTAGCCTCACGTAACCAGAGAGCCCACTGCTATAAAAATCCATCATGCTTTTCTGGAGCAACTGGAATCTGGGTTTTCACGTTAAAACACAATTTTCAAATTGCCTCAGAAAACCTGCTGGATGCTACCTCTGTGTCCAGGTCTGGTTCTCAAACTTCTATCTAGCATATTTTACTTAATGCTGGATCTGAACGCTCTCCCTGGACACCTGCCCCAGGTCCTCCCTCAGTGAAGCCAGAAGGGCTGCTTGGTCACAGTGATCAGAATGGGAGCCTTCAGGTGGACACAGGCATCACAGCCCCAATCCTTGGAGTGTTCCCTGAGAAGGGACTTTATATGGACATTTTACTGGTGGTCCTTGTCTTATAGAGAAGTGTCATTGGTGAAATTTAGGGCTTAGTTTCTGAGCCTGGATTTTCTCTTCTAGAGATGCAGTTCCTCACCCAGTGGAAAGGAACCCAGACTTGTTGCTCTCAAAACCAGGCCATATGTGGGGGAGGGGGACTACAGGCCTAATACCTCCTATTTGTAATTAGAAAGTAGAGACAGCTACAGTGAGAGACATGGAGAGATGTTGAGGTTTTTAGGAGAGAGGCGATGTCACCGCTCAGCCTTTCATGTTCTGGCAATACATATCCTGGCTGAGAAAGCACTGGAGACACAGGATGCTGCCCCAGGGCCAGCAGAGGCCTGGGTCAAGGTTGAGAGCAGACAGCTTGATTAGTGCTCCCAGGAAAAGGCCCAACTAAGAACAATGGGAGGACTTCTTCACCTGCTGCTGGGTGGCGAGGAGCCAGGCCCAGCATCAGTGAACAGCAACCCACCCGTGAGCAGAGGGCCAGCTCTGCTCCTAGCTGATATGGGTCCTTGGCCATCTGAGGGGGCAGTTCAGCTGTCTTCAGGGAAGGCAGCACCTTGTATGGGCAGCTTCTGGTGGAGGTAGGCCTCAGGCTCACCTAGGAAAAACTCGCCTTAGCAGAATGGGAACTGACTGAGTGCACCAGGACCCGCCTGCAGAGCCCAAGCCTCCGGCATCATTCCTGAGTTTCCACCAGGCTCAACATCCATCACCCCTGCCCAGAAAAAAGGCTCCCAAGGTGAAGGGTACAGAGAAGGTCTGAGGTCCACGGGAGAAGATCAGGCAGGGAGCTAGTAAGAAAACTGGTCAGATGGAGGTGCGGGCTGAGGGTAGAGGAAAAGCAGAAGCCCCAGCATGCCTCATATTGGGTAGAGGACACAGGGCTCATGGGATAGTCCTTAACCAAAATGCTCGAATTTCACCAAATGCTGCCTGGCTCCCTGAGCTGTTCTGCAACTGCATCAAAATGAGGACCTTATTATCTGTCTTCAGAGCTTGGTGAATATTGGCACCTGTTAAAGCAAAATGAAACAAAACACTTGGAATATTCCGCTTTAGGACCGTTCAAAGCAATATGCATTCGGTGGAGCCATCATTTAGGGCCTGACTTTGGATCTAGTCCTGATTCTCTTTCATGATTCTGGTTGGTGACAGACACTCCCAGTCAAGGAGCTATAAGGGAACACATGCAATGCCCGGCAGTCCTATGGCACTACACCGTGATGTTGGAAGTAAGGTATGGTAGGTTCATTTCCCACTTACCAGTATTTTCAATTTAGAATGGGTTTCTTGAGACACAGCTTCAAAGTCAGTCGAGGAGCATCAGACATGCAAAGGAGGGAAGGTTACGGAAGCACCTTCTTCAGAGGGGGAGAAGAAACACCCTTCTGCCTATGGCTCTGGCATCTCCTAGAGACATCTCCACGGTTAGCCAGCAACCCCCGAGTCTGTTTGGCTCCAAGCTGAGTCTATTCTTCCAAATGATAGAGAGGTGCAGGAAAAAATGTACTCAGAACTCTGACCACTGCTCTGAACAGAGAAGAGTTGGAATACTTCTTGGTCCAGCCATGCTCCGCTCCCCCGTATGTGCTGGCTAGTTCTTTCAACTGACATGAACTGGAATCCCTTGGGAAGAGGGAACCTCTGCTGAGGAATGCCCTCCGTAAGACTGGCCTGTGGGAATGTCTATGGGGGCATTTCTGATTATTGATTGGTGTGGGAGGATCCGTGCTACTGGGGTGGAGCCATCGCTGGGCAGGTAGGCCTGGGCTATATAAGAAAAGTAGCTGAGAAAGCCAGAAGAGGCTTGCCAGTAAGCTTCTCCTTCTTCCCTGCCTTGATTTCCCTCAGTGACAAATTGTGACCTGGGAGTTGTAGGCTGAAATAAACCCTTTCCTCCACAAGTCGGTTCTGGTTAATGTTTTATCATAGCAACAGAGAGGCAAAATAATACTCTCTACCCAAGAGAGACCTGGTGAATTTTCATCAAATTGGGTTAGGCCTGGCAGGGATTCTATTGAAACCCTAGAAAACTTGTCTCTGAAAACTCATTGCCTCTCAAATCCTAGGAGACAACTATTTTTAGGGAGTGTTTTGTTTTCGGCATTGCTGTTGTGAAGCCAGCTGGGGGCTCGGCTAATCAAGACACACTCGGGAGTGTTTATGCTAATCCCCAAAGCCAGCCTCCTCCATTTGGAATGAGCTCCTACTCTGTCCCCTCCCAGCCTTTTTGGCTGTGGAAGAAGCAGGTGCCTTGTACTCAGGAATAACAGACATACTGCTATCTCTGCCGTCTCATGCCTTTGGCCTCCTTTAAATGAACCCCACCCTGGGGCTTAACAGTGAAGGTCTGCAAGAGAGGCTCGTTCTTACCAGCACACACATTTTCTATGTTTTAACATGCGTGTGGAGTATTGAGTTTATAGGGACTTAGAGACACACACACACACACACACACACACACACACACACACACACAAAGTGGGGGGGGGGAGAGCAAAGGGATATCGGTTCCACATCGTGTCCATCCAAGAAATCTTTGCTGTGACAAAGACTTTCCTTATCTGTACGTTAGACTCCTCTGTGCCTTCTTTTCCATAAGCTTTGACCTTGGTCTTCCGTCTACCAAGTCTAGTTTTAGCATGCATATTTTTATCCACTTGCCGTAAGTTGCAGCGGTTCTTAACCTGTGGGTCATGACCCCTTTGGGGGCCGAACAACCCTTTCACAGGGGTCGCCTAAGACCATCTGCATGTCAGATATTTACATTACGATTCAGAACTGTAGCAAAATTACAGTTATGAAGTAGCAACAAAAATAATTTTATGGGTAGGGGATCACCACAGCCGTAGTAAAGGGTCGCAAGCGGTAGGAAGGTTGAGACGACTGTTGTAGTCATCTGAGAAGAGGGACCTCGATTGAGAAAATGATTCCATCAGGTAAGTCTGCAGGCAGCTCTGCGGGGCCGGTTTCTTGAAGCGGGAGGACCTACATCATTATTGGTAGTACCGCCCCCCGCAGGTGGTCCTGAATTGTATAAGAAAGAAGGCTGAGCGAGCCATGGGGAGCAAACTCCTTCATAAGCAGCTGAGAAAAGCACTCCTCCATGGCTTCGACTTCAGTTCCTGGCCCCAGGTTCCTGCCTTGGCTTCCCTTGATAATAGACTGTGATCAGAACGTATAAGCTGAGTAAACCCTTTCCCCACAAAGCTGCTTTTGCTCATGGTCTTTATCACAGCGATGGAGAGCTAACCAGGGCAGCTACTTTTCTTGATGTTTTGACCAAATCCCTGACAAGAATCAACGTAAAGGAGGAAGAGTTTATTTTGATTTCAACAGTTTAAGAAGAGATGCACGACAAGGTGGCGGGAGTGTGGGCGTGGCGGCAGGAACAGGAGGTTCTTCAATCCGGAAGTGGGAGCAGATGGGAAATGGAGACTGTGTTTAAAACCTCAAGACCCAGTCCAGTGACCCATCACCTTCTGTAAGGCTCCACCTCCCCAAGGTTCTACAGCCTCCCCAACAGCACTACCAGCTGAGGACCAAGTGTTTGAACACACGAGCCCGTAAGAGAACATTTCACACTCAAACCACAACAGCATGAACGCTGCTGGGCCGGTTTAGAGAGACCCCATTCTCAATATCTGAACAGACTCCTCAGCCTCTAGAACCTTTCACATGATATCTAACCACCCGGCCTCTATTCTGCAAGAATACTGTCAGGCCAGGTTAACCAGAGCCCCTAGCCTGATGTCTGCCCTTAGTCATTTTCTCTCTGCTGGGTCCTACCCTTTACCCTGTGTCTTTCTCTTCTTGTATGTGTAGACCTGAGCTGAGTTTTATGCTAAGGTCTCTAGCCCTAGTACAATAGTGTCTGAATAAAGTCTGTCTGTATTCCCTAAACTACAACTTGACTCTGGTTCTCTTCAGCAGCTCTGAGACAGACGTTGTCTCCTCTGGGCAACTGCTATACCTTTGTGCCTGAAAGCATGCGATGCCTGTGTGTTCCAACATCGATCCTCCAGCACTTGCTGAGTGTCTTACAACCCAGTTCAAACCTGACTCCAGCCACCCAGAGAAACAACAAAGGAAAGGTCAATGTCCCAGCTCCAGATGCTCGCTACAGGAGAAGTCCCTATCTCTCTTCCAGCCACCTGCAAAGTCCGATGTTCTCACAGTCCCCTCTCAGACTCATTAATTTACTAAAACCACTCACAGAGCACAATACTTTGTATGTACCAGGACAATTTTATTACAAAGAATGCGGATGAATGGCCAATGAACAGGCTGCAGGGCTAAATCTAGGCGGCCTTAAACACGGGACCTTCAGAGGTGGAGTGCGCCAGCCTCATGGCTGTGATCCTCACGGTTGTGTATAGCAAACTATAGAAGAGGGAAAGTTTCCTTTGTTATTGGTTCCCATCCATTGTGGCAGTGTGACACAGCAACTCCCCCTATGGTGGACAGGAAGCAGAGCAGAGAACCCCCACTGATACACTCATCCTAAGCAGACCCTACCTCCCACATTTCCGCCACTTTCCAATAGTCTGTCTTGACTCTGTCGCTGGATGAACCCATTCATTAGGATGTAGCCTCCGTGATCTAATGATCTGGGGATGCCTTCACAGATACGCTGTGGGAGTGCTTTAGTAATCTCTTAGGCCTTGTCAGTCCAAGCAAGTTAGCCATCATGGCTAACCACCAGAATGGGGTGTGTCTCCCCGCCACTGGCTCCGTCCCCAGGCTACTAGGGTGTCACACCATTGACAGCACAAAGATCAGATATGCACCACTAGGAAATCCTAGGGCACTTTAAGCTCTAGTTCAAGCACCAGGGACAAAGAACAGAGAACTTCTTTAATTTTACCACAGCTCGAGGAAGAGGCAAGGTATAAAGAATTTGAATGCACTAATTTATTTCCTTCTTTCCATGGTTTTTATTTTTTTAAAAATTTGAATGTGTGTGTGTGTGTGTGTGCATGTGTGCTCGTATCTGTGCTTGTGGGGTGGGGAAGGTGCACACACACACACACACACACACACACACACACACACACACAGACACGTACACCCTAAACGGTAATGTTGGGTGTCTCACTGAATGTGAAGCTCACTGATTTGGCTGGGCCACACGAGTCCCTGGGGCCTCCTGTCTCCACTGCCCAATGCTGAGGTTACAGGTGCATGCTTGTCCTGGCTAGTTTTTGTGTTAACTCGACACAGGTTGAGTTGGAAGGAACTCCCAACTCCTCCATCTGGGAGGAAGGAATCTCAATTAAGAAAATGCCTCCATGGGATTGAGTTGTAGGCAGGCCTGTAAGGCATGTTCTTAATTTATTAGTGATTAATGGGAAGGGGCCCAGCCCATTATGGGTGGTGCCAGGCATGAATTGGTGGTCCTGCATTGTATAAGAAAGCAAGCTGAGCAAGCCATGAGAAGCAAGTCAGTAAGCAGCACCTCTACATCAGCACCTGTCTCCAAGTTCCTGCCCTGTTTGAGTTCCTGTTCTGACTTCCTTTGATGATGAACAGCAATATGGAAGCATAAGCCAAATAAACCCTTTCCTTCCCAGCTTGCTTTGGGGTCATGGTATTTCATCGCAGCAACAGAAACCCTATCTAGGACAACCCTGCTGTACCCTGCCTTTACCTGGGTGCTGAAGGTCCAAGCTGGGGTCCTCATGCTTGAAAGCAGGCATTTTACTCCCTGAACCGCCCTCCCAGCCCTGCCCTTCTATATTTTATTACCTTTTCTTCTTTCCTTTATACACGATTCTTCTTTAGGAAAAAAAATTGGCTGTCCCTGGCCTTGAGAGATGGTTCAGTAGTTAGGAGCACTGGCTGCTCTTGCAGAGGACCTGGGTTTTATTCCCAGCACTCACATGGTGGCTCCTAACCTTCTGTAAGTCCAGTTCCAGGGGATCCGACACTTTCTTCTGGCCTCTGTGGGCACCAGGCACACATGTGGTACATATCCACACATGCATCAAATACTTAAAACCATAAAATAAAATCAATAAACCTTCTATTAAACTCAGCTGTCTCAGTTCTGGGGATGGGAAAGGGGGTCTGGTGCTGACTCATTGAGGAAGATTTAGTGGGCTGTTGGTTTACTTGTTACTAGATGAAATGATTTGTGAAATTTTAAATCGCTTTCCTAAAAGAAAAGGCTCTGAGAACTTGGGACTACAACCAAACCAAACCAAACCAAACCAAACCAAACCAAACCACACAAACCTAGCCTGGTGGCAGAATGTAGAAAAGCAAGGAGTGTCTCGACCATCACAGAGGGGAAAGGATGAGGAAGAAAACAGTCGTAGAACCCTAGCTCCTTAGGGATGATGCTAAAAAAGGTCTTGCATTTGTGTGCAGGGTTCCAGAAGGGAAACGGGAGTGGGTGGTACCAATAATATACTCGAGACAGCTCATGCGACCTACAGATTTAAGATCAATAAACTGGGAGCAGGTTAAACACATAGACGCCCAACAAAGACACACTATAGAGATTCAGTGAAGGCTTGGCTGCAGTTTTTGGAAGATGCTGCAGTAGGAACAAAGGAACAATGGATTAGACATCGTGTGTGGATTGTCCTCAGAACTTGGAGACCAGGAAGAAATATAAAAATGCAGAAATCTGTTTCCATTGAAAGAAATTTTTATGCGATGCATTCTGATCACCCTTTCCTCTCCTCCCAGATCCTACACCCACACAACTTCATACCCTTTCTTTCTGTCTCTCTAAAAAAACAAACAAGCAAACAAAACAGACAAATAACAAAACAAAATAAAGCAACACAAAGCAAAACAAGAAACATACACACTGCCCACAAATGTGGAAACCAAAGTATATAATAAACAAAAGACCAAACAAAAAGAAATGCCCAAACAAAGCAATCTGAGACAAAAAAAAAATCTACAAAAATACCATTGGGTTTATTTTGTGTTCTACTGCTGGGCATAGATCCTACCCTGAAGTGTGATTAATAGACCCATAGAGAATCCACTGGAGAAAACTACCTTTTCTTGTGCAAGAGGGTGCTGATTGCCTACAGTTTGCTAGTTAGGCATGGGAGCCTGTGTCTACTTCCCCTTTAAACTGTGGAACCTCATCTGGCTTGGACCTGTGCCCACCCTGTGCATGCTGCCACAGTCTCTGTTGTGTCTGGAAGACCCTGCTTGGAGTCATCCATCTCCTCCGGCTCTTACAATCTTCCCACTTCCTCTTCTGCATTGATCCCTGAGCCCTGAGAGGAGGGTTTGATGAAGACTCCCATTTAGGACTGAATGCTCCAAAATATCTCACTCTTTGTACATTAAAAACAAACAAACAAACAAACATAAAACTGCAAACTCATGACTTTATATCCAGGGAGAACGTATCCTTCAGGAACGGAGGTAATGGGAAGATGGCTTAGACGACTGGACCCTGAGACAGCTGAACAAACGTGACGTCTGCTCCACTACGATTGCTAAGGAAAGCTGCTCAGACAGAAAGGAAACATTGCCGGAGGGAAATGGAGTATTGGGAATGAAGGAGGAGCCGGCAAAATCATCAGTATCTATGGAAGTAGAACAGTCTTTTCTCTTTAATCCATTAAACTTGTTGACAATTACAGCTTTCTTGCCAGGGCTGCCAGCAGACATCGATGTAATTTACTTATTTGTGTGTGTGCACGCATGTGCACATCATGTGTGAGTGTGCATGCGGAAGCTAGACACCAACTGTCTTTCCTCGGGTACCACGCATCTACCCATCCACCAGTGTTTCTGCTTTGCTTTGTTTTAGATTTCTGTAGTTATTTTGTTTTTGCTTTGAGTCAGGATCTCTCGATGGTCTTGTTTTTGCCAAGCTGGCTAAGCTGACAAGGCCACTGAGTCCCAGGGATCTGCCATCTTTGCCACCCTGAGTACTGGAATTACAAGCATGGGGCACAGCGCCTGGCTTCCCTGCTCCCCCCGCCGAATCCAGGTCTTCAAGGAGAGCCTTTAGCACCTGAGCTACCTTCCTTGCCTCATCACAAAACAGGGGTATAGGCAGGAGAAGGCATGGAGTGTCTGTGTTCACAAACGTTCTACAGTCCAGCTGAGGTGGTGAAACGTGGATTCTAAGCAAAGGGAAATGTTAGAAATGCTTTTATAATCCTTAAACAATTGCTACAAAATTGCAAAGAAATCCAAACGAAACCAGAAGTGGTAAACATAAAGCGAGTAACCAAATGCTACTGATGCACAGGAGGAGGGAAAGCCGCAGAAAAGATACGACGGCAGATTTAAATGCACACTTACTTAGCAATAATTATTCCAAATATAAGTGACCTGAGCTACTAGCCTCATACTTAGAGAAACCGAAGGGTTTTGCTGTGACCTCTCTGCCTGCGTGTGCTGTGGTCTGACTGCATGCACCTCCCTAGTACTCCTTTAAGAGCTTCCCCATCTCTTCTCTGTCATTTCCTCCTCCTCCTCCTCCTCCTCCTCTTTAACAGGTGAGGGAAAACACATGACATTTGGCTTTCTCAGCCTGGCTTATTTCACACGATAATCTAACCTCCGCTTTTATCGCCTTCCAGCAAGGAGAGGCTCTCATTCTTTCTGTGGAGTAAACTCCACTGTGTACATGCGCCACACTTTATCTGTTTATCCATTGGTGAGTGCCTCTGCTGACTCCATACTTGGTGTACAGGTGTCTATTACATTGCTGACTTTGATTTCTTCAGGACGGTGATGTGGCTGGATTGTACGGTGCTGCTACTTTTAGAAACTCCCATATTGTATTCTGTGGTGTTTGTAGAAGCTTATATTCCCAGCAGTCCCATCCAGGTGTGCTCATTAAGGTTCTCTAAAGGAACAGAACTGCTAGAATGAATGTGTGTGTGTGTGTGTGTGTGTGTGTGTGTGTGTGTGTGTGTGTGATTCATTAGAGTGACTTACAGGCTGTGAAGAATCTGGTAGTGTTCAGTCCAGCAGGCTGCACGTCTCAGTAGTCCCAATCTGGTGCTGGAGCCCAGAGGATTTACAGAGAGCTGCAGGTCTTCAGTTTAGGTTGGAGTCCCGAAGAATTGGGTCCTAACACTCGTGAAGGAAGGACTCAGCAACGGGGTCGGTGATTGTGCCAGTGAGAGTGAGGACAAGCAGGCCAAAAGCAAAATCTTCCTTCTCCCACGTCCTTTTAGGTGGACAACCACCGCCAGTGGACGTGGCCCAGATTTAGGGCGGGTCTTCCCCCTCAAATGATCAGGTCCAGAAAATGCCTCACAGGTGTGGCCAGGTGCTCGGGTTTTAGTTGGTGGCGGATGGAGTCGAGTTGACAACCAAGACTCGCCATCACAGGAGGGTCCCTTTTACTCATTGACCGTATCAGCTGTCCACTCCTGCCCCCTTTAAAAAAAATTTTTTTAATAATCCCCATTCTGGCTAGGGTGAAGTGGACACTGTCTCTTTCTTCCTCTCTTGGTAGTGTCTTTCTGTGTAGTTCAGGCTTGCTCTGGAACCAGGATCCTTCTGCCTCCGCTTCCCAAGTGTCGAGACTGCACGTGTGCATTACTACACTCAGCCGAAGTGTAGTTTTAACTCCTGTTGATCTGATGGCCACAGGCATTGAGTCCCCCCCACCCCCGGCACACCAGCCATGCACGTATGACTTTTTTTGAGAACTGCCTGCTTCCATCTTTTGCCACTGACTGATTGATTGGATTATCTGTCCTTTTGTTGATAGCCTTTTTTGGGGAAGGTTCTTTGCATATTTGGGGACTATGGCGAATAGTTGGAAAATCCTCCTTCATTCTGTGGGCTCTCACTCGACTCTATTGACTGTTTCCTTCGCTGTGCAGAAGCTTTTTAATTTGATCCAGTTCTGTTTGTCGAGTCTCGCTTTTATTTCCTGAGTGATTGGATTCCTCTCCAGAAATCATTGCCTAGTAAGCACACCAATCAAATGACAGAGAATGTCCAGATAGATTTTTTTAAAGACGTTTCTCAAATCTCTGCTATTTAGAAGGAACTTACTTTAAATACTATAATACAGCTAGGCTGAAAGTAGATGGCTAGAAAGTGCTATGCTGGGAAACTCTGATTAGGACATAAGAAGTGCCTATATCATTATCAGGCAAACTAGACTTCAGAGCAAAGAATATTGTTGGGACAAAGAGCCACACTAGCTACTTCAAAAGGGCCAAGAGAATGCAACTGAGTGTAAACCTCACTTAAAATTACAGAAATTAAAACCATGGGGGCAAAATAAAAACTAGACAGCCCTAAAATCCCAGTGGGATAGTCCAATACTCCTCTCTCGGTGACTTAAAAAGCAGACAAAAAGTCAGCAAGAACACGGAAAAATTAAACTCTACAGCCAACTGTATCTAATTGACACAGAAAACATTATATCACAAAACAGGAATAATCGTTTCCAATAAACCCGGACAATCCGCTCTAATAGATACACTGAACCAAAATCAAATGCTAACGTATTTGGGGAAACTGAAATTGCACAGAACATCCTAGATATAAAGGCACTGAAACAGAAATCGGAAACAGAGGAAAAGGAAGAAAGACTCCAAACATCTGGAAATTAAACTACATCTTCTTAAGCCACCTGTAAGCCCGAGGGAAAGGCTGAGGAACAGGGAAAAATAGTCTAAACAGAATAAGAAGAAAAATACATAGAATTATGCAGGATGCAGCTAACCTAGTAATTGGAGGAAATTTTATTCTATTAAATGCTTATATTTAAAAAGAAGATGGGGCTGGAGAGATGGTTAAGAGCACTGTCTGCTCTTGTAGAGGACCAGGGTTGGGGTCCCAACCCCCTCACAATCTTCCGTAGCATCCGGCGCCCGCTTCTAGCCTCTGTGAGCACTGCGTGTATGGCGTTCACAGACACACATGAGACAAAGCACTCAGACACATGAAATACACAAATCTTAAAAAGGAAGACCTCAAATCTATATTCAATCTTTCATATTAGGAAACTCGGAAATAGGAGAAAAAGGAAAGCCTTTTCCAAATTGACATTTGTATCACTTGCAAAAGTTTGGTCTCTCCTCCCACTCCCCCACACTCCCGATTATAACATTTTTGTCTCAGTGGTTCGAATGTCCAGGAAAACCCCAGAATTTATTAATAAGTATAGGAAAAGTAAGCAATGCATTCATGACTCTCAACTTATATTTTAATAGAGACGCCTCTGTTCTGATGGCACAGTGTGTTAGGAGACATTTGAAATGGCTTGCCCCTTTAAGTTAAGCAAGGCTTTTCTTCCAATTATTAGTGTAAGAAAAAAACTTTATAAATTAAACATAGGTATCATACTTGCTTTGATTTATGTAATATTAATTTTAAATGGGATGCAGCAAGCTGTGAGCTGGTACCTAAGTCCAATCTTCTTCTTTAAAAGAGAAAGTGATTTTTTCCCCCCATCTTGGACCAGGAGGAACAGGAGGAATGGGAACAGAACATCAGGAGTGTATTTACAGGAGGAGTTTTAAAAATCATTGTGATAGACTTTGTAGTTAGACTTCGGAAGAGGCCATAGAGAATACTTTTTAAAAGGTACATATTCCTCTAGAGAAATTTCAAAACCAAAGGAATAATATAGAGCCACATGGTCCAAATGCCTCTAAAGATAATAATAGACATTATCTCAACTTACTTCTCTTTCATCTATTTTTTTTTTGTAGTAAATAAAGTCAGACATGTTTTAGAAATAACTAAAAAAATGTAGGATTAAATACCTGGTGTCAGGCAGAGGCTAACAGTTGGTCCTGGGTCAGGAGTGAGTTACAACTTTCTTAGCACACTGATGGCTGCCACTTAGGAGGGCAGACGGATACATGGGGTGCTCCCTGCAGCATGGGGGATCAAGCTGTTGCAGCCAGAGTAGATGAGCTGTGGAGTTCCCCGGGGGGCCTTCCAGAATGATGGTCTGGGTGGCTTCCACATTAATCTCTCTCAGGTCTGCAGAGGGAATGTCCAAGATCAAGGTGGGGAAAGGTATGCACACTCACTTTGTGCTGTGTCTTCACGTGAAGGAGAAAGAAACCTGTGCAGTGTTTCCCTCTTCTTACGAGGGCACTAACCCCATCCCGGGGATCCCATCCTTATGACCTCGTGTCCTCTCTTACCTCGAGTGGGTATTAGAGTATCAATATATGAATAAACAGCAGAGGTTCACGGAATGGTCACGGAACGGTCACAGAACACAGACTCAAGACATGTGTTTAACGACAATTACCGATACACAAATTTATGCATTAGCTAGGGCTGCCATGCAAACTCACCACCAACTTGGGGCCACAGTGAGTAGTTCATTCCTTCACAGATCTAAGATCGATTGCTGTTCTGACTCTAGAAGAGGAGAGTCTCTTACATTGTTCAACTTTTGTAGTTCTGCAACGGCCATATTATCGTGGCTTTTGTAGCCTCTGACTACAGACAGTAGGCCACTCTGATGGGGAGAGGACTGCCGAGGGGCAGCCATCCTCGGATGACCTGGTAGCCGGTATGCGGGCTCAGGAAGGAATCTGTGAGGGTTGAAGCAGCAGACCTCAGGGAGTTTTGCCCTTGGGTCTGTGCAGGGGGTTGCCATATCTTCTCCAGGAAAGGACCCCGGGGCTGCACCCTGGAGCTGCAGGTGTACCCAGGAACGCAGCAGCAAGAACGCAGGGGAGGGCTGCCACCCAGGGCTGGTTGTTTTGAGTGATTTGCTTTGTACAGATGAGAGTTTGAGGGGGCGAGCAGAGAAAATAATGAGATAGCACAGGTCAGAAGTTGCGACCTGAACACATAGGAAGGGATTACCAGTAAGGGAGGAAAAGGGACTTGAAGGAAAAGTGTGGGTGGAAGCCGGCAGGCAGCAGATAGTTGGGGCAGGGACCCTCAGGAAGTGGTGGTCCAGAATCGCGGTTTTTCCACTCAGTCATTGATTACTTGTGACGCTGGCCCTCTTTTTCATCTTCTCCTGGCAACGCCAAACCTCCTATGGCTGCCAACCTGAATGTGAGAACCTGCCCCTCACCTCAGAGGAGACTTCTGGGAGCTTTCGGTTGATGCTGAGGTTTCCACCGTGGGGTGGCATCACCCCCATAGCTGCTTTGGTCCTTGGCTTCTTCTTACCTGCTTCTTCTATCCATGACTACTCCCCCCAACAAGCTTCCTACATTCGGGTCATCACTGCAGAGGCAGAGGTTGCATCAGGAGCCACTCTGCCAGCACCAAAGTCTGGAAGGACAGCACCTCCCAGAACATTGTGAGGATGAATTCAGGAGGGGTTTGTAAGGGCATAAAACCACCTGTGCAGGTGCTTGTGGGTGGATGCTGTAGAGTGGGCAGGTGAATAGTTGGAGGGGCTGTCTATGCAGGAGTGACGTCTAGAAGGACGTGCGGATGTCTCTTCTGTAGCCAAGGGGACACGGAGCGCCCATAGCTTCGCATTCCAGTTGGCACAGAAGGAGGAGCTGATGGTTTCCTTTGTTCTCAGTAGATTAGAGAGGTGAGGCAGGGCAGAGAGGCAACGGTGCTGGAGCATGCAGAGTGCAAGGGAGGCCAGAATTAGACTGCAGGTGGCCACGGAACGGAGGCCAAATGCAACACGGGGATGTTAAAAAATACACACTTAATTGCTACGGAAAGTGCTGGAGAATCGGAACTATATTTGGATTGGAACGGCTTATTGGCAAAATATTGCGGCAGATGCTGGAAGGACGTGTAATTGGAGGAGGCTGCCTGCTCAGAGCCCAGAGATTCTGCAATTGTCAGATGCAATTTCAGTTTTTTTTTTTTTTTTTTTTTTTTGCAAAATATAGCATCTTTTAAAAGGTTGAGGGCCGCCATAGAAGCCGTTTATAGTTGTGAGAGGGGACATTTTTCTTCTCAAAATAATTTGAAATGCTCTCTAATGACCGAAAAAAGAAAATAGTGGTTTCTCGCAGGGGGGTGTGTATGAGGGAAATGGGACATTCTAAGCAATGTGCCATTATTTCCGTTACCCTTCACCGTGGAACCTCTGAAAAATTAAATAATTTTCTTTTCCCTTTCAAAATAAACTAGGCATCCCAGGGAGTCAGTGAAGAGAATTGATTCCGACCCTTCTAATGGGGATGCCACGCTGGACTTGAGCGCGCACGCAGCGTTCTCACAGCCCGCGGGCTTGCGTCCGTTTCCGACATTGCTATCTGCCCACTCCTCTCTGAGGGTTACCGCGTCACCCCCACGGGTTGACCCCAGCGATCTCTTCCGGACCAAGACCCCAGTCTCGGTTGGTTGGACAACTGGAAGGTTGCCTGTGTTCCTAAGTGCCCTCTGGTGTTTTCTGGGGATGTAGAGGGAGGAGATGGATGCCACTGCAGGCTTTAGGAGCCTGATGGAAGCTGTGGGCTGAGTGGTCCTCTTCAACCCTCCGTGTATATCAAGAAACACATTAAAATACAGGCCTCGGAGAGAAAAAGCCCCCAAAACACGGAAGGGAGCCAAGAAGCACAGAAAGCTGTTCCTGTGGTTCATGTTGCCATTTCTTGCCAGATACAGTTCATTTGGGTCATGGCTGAAAGTCTCCTCTTGAGTTCTTTGTAAAAACAAACCAACAAACCAACAAGAAACACCTTACTTCTTTAAATAATTGCTCCAAAACTTGTTTAGGTTAGGGTTCTAGAACTTTCCAAGGAAATTATTAACCAAGTAGGACATCTCTCAGCCCGGGGCTGCAGTCAAGAATCCCAGAAGATGGACGACGAGCGAGGGGTAGGAGGGTATGGCCATTGTGCTTCCTTACGAGGTGGAGCACGTAATCAAGCTGCCTTCCCTCAAAACGTATTGGCTCCCGCGGTAGTCTTTGAGAAAATAAAACAGGACGTGACTGCCATATGGAAAGATGTGCGTGAACAGCAGGGCCTCCTCATGTCCAAATTAAAAAAAAAGTCCAACAAACCACAGCACCTCAACTTCCCACGTGCCTCTTCCAGTCGGCTGAGAGCGACGACACTGGGTTCTTGCAATGCTGAACCGCAAAGACTCCGACTCCCTCGTGGTTGGCTCATGTCAGAGTCGGCTTCCTGGGACTCCCACCCATAGCAGAGATTCGAGGTCAGGGACCTTTGGCGCTCTCACTGTGCCGCAGGAAGTTCTGGGCACCGGTCAAGTCCAGATCTTCACCCTGCCTCCAGATCTGCTGGCTCAGCAAGTCTGCAGCACGCCCTCTCTGCATCTATACCAAGTCCTTAGCTGTGATGGTGGCCACTGGCTGCTCCTGCCTGTTTGAGACCACGGTGGAATAGAACACAGCTTCCGACTTAAAAATAGCAAGAAAAGTGATCAGCACAGAGGAGCGAGGAGACACTGCAGAAGAGAAGAGAGGAAAGAGCTGTTCTGTTCTGTTCTGCTCAGGCCTGGGGGGAGGGGCTCAAGGAAGGGACTTGGAGGAAAGGGTTTGAGTGCAGGGTCCAGTCAGGACGCAGGCGTGGCTTCCTCTCAAGAGATCTGAAATCCACAATGCAAGACAAGGTTTTTCTTATAAGTGAATGAACCGAAGCTTTTTCTAAAGTGGTCACTTCCTGTTTGTTTCTGCCTACATACACCTCTGTAAAGAAGTCCACAGGGAAAGCTGAAGCCCTTTGGATTTCTTATGAGTGGCCCGGTTCCTTCTTGCTTCGTCTCTCCCAAACCAAGGAAGCCACAGGATGCTCTATGTTCCTACCACTTAGTGGTGACTGCTCTTGAGGTGCACACCCGGGGATCCTTATGTCACGTTTGTTTGTCCCGAATAATCTTCCAAGAGTCACCCACGAATGCTGGTGCCGTGTTCTGAGGTGTGCTGTGCTGTTTACTGTGAATCAAGAAGGGCGGACAGTGCAGAGATGTCTCCTGTACTCTTGTGATGGTTTCCTGGCCGCTTTCTACCTGCCTGTAGAAGAAGGGTATCAGAATCGGGAAGTTGACACTGTACATGAGTGGAGTATGTATTTAGTTCTATGCTATTCTATGAAATATACAGGCTTGTGTAGACATCACTATAGTCAGATTATAGAAACAGACCTCTGTGGCAACATTTCCCACTGCGGCCCGTTTTAGCAGCATGTACCTATCGTCCTCACTACCCACTGAAGCCTTGATAACCACTGGTTGGTTCATATCAAATCGCGCTGCTCACCATTTGAAGCTCAGCTGGAGGAAGCGGTGAAGGGAGAACATATGTCTTCTAAGTCAAGTGCACAGTGTAAACTATGAGAGCTTGCACTGGATGTAGAAACTGGGATGTGTTATCTAGTCAGCAATATTAGCCGAGAATCGATCCTTTGCAGAATTACAAAGGTCATTAGAAGGTCTTTTAAAATATTTCTTTATTCTCAATCGGGCCATTTATATCTGTGGATTTTTCTTTAGATACAGGGTCAATACAGTCATATGTACTTTCAAATGCAATCTCTGTATTTTATTTTCGTTTTAAAAATTAGTTTGTATTATCAAAATCGTGTTCTAATTAATGTTAATTTAAAACAAAGGCAGGTTTAAAAAAAAAATCGCCGAAGTACTCTTTCCCATTGGGAAAAATACTATTAGCCCAGTTTAGCTTGACTTCCTGCTTTTCCTTATATATTATTATTTTCCTTATGAATTATCATTGTTTCATAGGTATCATTATTTTTCAGACATGAAGTAAGTCACAACTGTGAGCCATCTAGATGCAGGAGGCCTAACACCCTCAGGTGTAGTTATTCATTCAGAACTCCTCAGGTGTTCTACTGGTAGCACATGCAGATCATTAGCAATTAAACAGCCCCTGCAGAATCCAACACCTGCAGGCAATACAAAACGCGCTAGAACTAGGGTAGCCCCTCACCCAACAGTGCAAAAAACAATAACTAAAAGTAAACTTCTCCAACAATTTAGCATGCATGCCATTACCCAGAGTTCAGTATTTGCCTAAGATTCTTATTTGAGATAAATTTTTAGCCAATAAAATCCCCTAATATTAGGTGTACCATTCAGTAGGTTTCGAAAAATAAAAACATTTGTGACACACATCTTGGCTTTAATATCTCTTTATGGCTTCTTCCCAATTTTACCTTCTCAGGGGCAAATGATACTTTGATTTTTTTTCTACCCTAGAATAGTTTTTTATCTTCTAGCAGTGCATGTGGGTAGAATTACATCATATATGCTGTTTTTTTTTTTTTAAAAAAGATTCTTTTACTAACTAAAACACTGATATTGTTCCATTTTGTTGTATAAATAATTTGCTTTCTTTCATTTTTTTTTTTAATTCAAAGTTTTCATTTTTTGAGTTTTTTTTTTAAGAGACAGGGTTTCTCCGTTGTAACCCTGGCTGTCCTGGCACTCACTCTGTAGACCAGCCTGGCCTCAAACTCACAGAGATCCGCCTGCCTCTGCCTCCCAAGTGCTGGGATTAAAGTCGTGTGCCACCACCACCAAGCTTTTTAAAAAATATTTTATTTACTTTTATTTTATATACATTGGTGTTTCATCTGCATGCATGTCTGTGCAAGGGTGTCAGATCCCCTGGAACAGGAGTTACAGACAGTCGTGAGCTGCCATGTGGCTGCTGGGAATTAAATCTGGGTCCTTCAGAAGAGTAGTCAGTGCTTTAACCACTGAACCATTTCTCCAGCCCTTCATTTTTTGAGAATTTTTATACATGAGTATTTACACTTCCCTTCTCCCCCCTCTAACTCCTCCCATGGTCCCCACTCCCTCTTAAATTTATAGTCTTTTCTTTATTATTCAAATATATATGCATATGTATGCATGTATACATATACTGAGTCCATTCAGTGCTGCTCATATGTGCATCTGTTTAAAGCTGACCACTTGGGATTGAATAGCCTCTCAGTCCCTGCTTACTCTGCCGGATGGCTCTTACTCTGCTGGCTCTTACTCTGCCGGATGGCTCTTACTGGCTCTTGCTCTGCTGGATGGCTATACCACATTTTGTCTGTTCATCTCTTTGGAAAGTATTTGTTGTTTCCTCCATGTCCCAAATGTGGGCCTGTTGTGAGTAGAGCTGCTATGAAGTCTTAAGAAATATTCAGTCAATATTTATTTCTTTACATAAGAATAATCAAGCACACGGATCTCATTAGTATTCACGTTTGCTTTCTTCTTTAATAAATGGTCAAATTATACATACAACAAAGAATCATTTTAAAAACAAACTCTTCATGTTTTCAGCGAGTGTTTGATTTGTAGATCTATATCATAAACCATATATTTGCTGTAGGAATTTCTTGGGCACAGAGAGGGAGTGGAAGAAGTTTCGGAAGCCCCGGAATAACAAAACACAGTCCATTTGGCATGCTGACCTTGTATATTGACATCTTTTCAAAAATCTTTCAATTTCTAGTTTTATGTATTAAAAAGACTCTTCTGTGTGTGCAGGGGCATATGTGTGTGAGGGTGCATATGTGTGAGGGTGCATGTGGGTACATGTGTCATGTATGTGAGGGTGCATATGTGTACATGTGTTATGTGTGTGAGGCTGCATGTGTGTACATGTGTCATGTGTGTGAGGTGCATGTGTGTGAGGGTGCATATGTGTACACATGTCATGTGTGTGAGGCTCCATGTGTGTACACGTGTCGTGTGTGAGGGTGCATATGTGTACACACGTCATGTGTGTGAGGCTCCATGTGTGTACACGTGTCGTGTGTGAGGGTGCATGTGTGTGAGGGTGCATGTGTGTGCGGGTGCATGTGTGTACATGTGTCATGTGTGAGGGTGCATGTGTGTGAGGTGCATGTGTGTGCGGGTGCATGTGTGTACATGTGTCATGTGTGAGGGTGCATGTGTGTACATGTGTCATGTGTGTGAGGCTCCATGTGTGTACACATGTCGTGTGTGAGGGTGCATGTGTGTGAGGGTGCATATGTGTACATGTGTTGTGTGTGAGGTGCATGTGTGTGAGGGTGCATATGTGTACACATGTCACGTGTGTGAGGCTCCATGTGTGTACACGTGTCGTGTGTGAGGGTGCATGCGTGTGAGGTGCATGTGTGTAAGGGTGCATGTGTGTGCATGTGTCATATGTGTGAGGGTGCATATGTGTACATGTGTCATGTGTGTGAGGTGCATGTGTGTGAGGGTGCATATGTGTACACATGTCACGTGTGTGAGGGTGCATGTGTGTACACATATCATGTGTGTGAAGGCCAAAAGTCAATGTTAGGCATCACACTTGAGATGCCGCCCACCTTGTCTTTTGAGACAGAGTCTCTCACTGGGGCCTGCTGGCTGACTAGGCCAGGACTGGCCGGGGAAGGAGCGCCTGGGTCCCCATGTCTCTGAGATTATATGTGCGTGTCACCATTTCCCTCCACCATCCTTTTTTTCTGACATGGGTTCTGAAGATCAAATTCAGGTCTTGTGCTTTTATGGTGGACACTTTCTCAGCTGAATGATCTCCCCAGTCCTTGTTTCCCTTTTAAATTTGAATACTCTTATCTGATCCTTTCAGTTTACACGCCCTTTGCCTCCATTTTGGATCTAGTTGCCTTTGTGGAAATGCCAGCACTTTGCTGGATGTGAGCAGTGCAAGCGGACAGCCTTCCCTGGTTCTGACTTAAGGGGAAAACCTTCATTGTCTCACCAGAAAATATGTTAGATGCAGGATTTTATAAAGCCCTTTCATTAAATGGAGGGACGTTCCCTGTGTTCACACACACGTGTGTGTGTGCTCAGCTTTATTAGAATACATAGCAGTGTTGTCAAATCCTGGTCTGCATTCATTGAAACGATACTGTGATTCTTCTTCATTATCTTATTACTATGACAGTTACATGGGTTGACTTTTAAATATTGAACCATTCTTGAAAACTTGGGTTAAATACCAGCTGGTTATAGAGAATACATTTAAAAAATAGATTTGTAAGTTCCGTTTGGTATTGCTTTGTTAAGACATTTGTATTTATATGAAAGAGGGATACTGCAGTATGGTTTGGGGTTTGTTTGTGTGCTGGAAAGTGCCGAGGATGGCCTCATAACATGAACTGTGGAAAGTCACTCCTATGTTTGAAGCATCTATGTAAAAATGATGTTAATTCTTTTTCAACTACTTCAGGAATGCTCCCACAATACCATGGGGGTTTGAAGATGTCCTTTCGGAGCAATTTCAAATGACAATTTCCTCAACAGTTACAGGCTAATAAAGTACCTGTTTTCATATTTGGATGAATTGTCATAGTTTGTGAATTCTTTCAGGAACTTATCTCATTTGCAAACTTGCACATATAGAGTTCTTTTCATATGCACTTAGATTACTGTCGAGATCTTCAGACTCTGCCATACTGTTTAAATTTGAGAAGTTTTGTCTTCTTATTAGAGGGCCCTCAATTCTGCTGGTTGCTTGAAGCTGCTTTTTTTTCTTCATTGGTTTTTCTTTCTGTTTTTTAAATTACATATTTATTAATTACCCATTTATCTATTTACCTATTTGTGTGTGTCTGTGTGTGTGTGTTCCTCTGCCACAGCACGCACATGTATATGAAGGTTATGGGATGACTTGACGGAGCCAACTCCCTCTTTCCACCGTGTGGATCTCAGGGATCAAACTCAGGTTGTCAGGCATGGTGGCAAGTACTCTTACCTGACCTTGCTGGCTCTATTTTTTGTTTTTAATTTTGTTGATTTTTCTCTCTCTTGGTGTTTTAATTAGCTCCCTTTTCCTGCTTTTATTGGGCACACTCACTCTTCCTTTCCATACAGTGGGAGTTAGGCTCCCAACGTTGATGTCTCCTTCTGTTAATGTGTGCAGTTAGCATCCCAGCAACACTTTCACTGGGGTTTGTTGCCTGTAGTTGGCGTCCAGTTCCACACATATTTTTCTTTCTCTTGAGATTTTTTTCTTTGACCCTTGGTGCTTTAGAAGTACCGAGTTTTCCAAGTGTTTGAAACAATACTTGTCACCTTTCATGTGCAGATATCCATTGCGGTCTGAGATCTGAGATTGTTCTCCACTTTACAGATGAACAATCAAGACCCAGAGAGGGCAATTAACTTGCTCAGGTCATTTAGATATGAGTTTAAGAGGGGATATTGAATCTAACTAGCAATCTACGGTCCACACTCTTGACCACTGAGTCCCAGCTATTCTGGGAGGGGACCTGGGTATCCACGTTTTCAGGGGAGGATCATCCAGGAGGGATGCTCAAAGCAGAGGTGAGTGAGCTTAGATATTACCAAGTAGTGGGAAGTAGGAAGTTTTAAATGAAAACAATCAGGTAGGTTCAAGAAGATGGGTCATTACTTTTACTTTTCAAAATCTAAATGGGTCCTTCTCCATCTTGCAGTCACAGAACGAATAGATAAGACAGGGTACTTGCCAAGCGATGAAAAAAGGGTTCTTCTGGGCCAAGGAGGAGAGGTTGGGAGAAAGCCTTGAAAATCAGTGTTTCAACCCAAGCAAAGACTAAGTACCCCTTTCAGGATAAGGGGAGATGGGGACGCTAGACAATGAGTGTAATTCTTCGTGAATTTCCCAGTGGTTAGGGGAGAGGAGCAGGGGGATCTTGAGGGAACCATCTTTCCTTAACCCAAATATGGACTAGCTCCAGCCTGGGTCAGAAGCCCACTGGACCAGGATGGCACTAGTACAGGACATTTAACTAGAGTGACATAGTGCAGATAGTAATAGTGAGTCTGGGGATGGAGAGTTGTTCAACATGGCCTCCTTTGTGCTTGCAGACGGCTTTGCAGAGATCCATCCCTCAGGATACAGCCGACAGGGGGCCTGATGCCCCTTTGACTGGCTAGCTGGAAATCTTGTCTGAAACAGAAAGCCGGACAGTAAGGATTGTTTTCTCTCAGGTTCAAGAGAGTATCTGCCTAGTGACAGCACCCCCTTTTATAGTCTGCATCCCAAGAATGTGAGGAGACCCTGGGCAGTGTGACATGGAAGAATGATTAAGCGCCTTTTCCATGTTAGAAATTTCTAGTTGATGACAGTATGACACAGAATAAGGGCTGTGCCAGGATGAACAGCTGACCCTGGCTAGGGCAGGGGTGAACCAGGAGTCCCATAGGCAGGTGTTTGGTTAGGTGTAGAATGGGTTTAGGAAGAGCAGAGCGGTTAGAAAGTCCAGTTATACGTTCTTGTGTGACTGTATGGGTAGAGGAGCGACTTGTTCATCCAAGAGGGACGATCTTAAGGGGAAGGGGACATTAGTGCTGTAAACTGTCACCATGGATGCTGGATTTGATTTGTTGTTTCAGTGCATCTAGCCACAAAGATCTTTAAAGTGAACATGGGAACAGACAGTCTGGAAAAGCAGGGAAAGTGATGGGTTGGGCCCTGTATGTAGCAACAAGGGGGAGTATATGCTGCCATAGTCTTAGAACGACCATATTATCTGATCACCAGATATGTCCTCCAAGTGGCTGGCAATGGCCGTGAGACAGGAGCCGCATGAGCAGCCATGGAGTGCAGGGGGAAGGGCTGCAATAGGCAGCATTTGTCCTGGGGCCCTGTATGAGTTCATTGCCTTTCTATTAACTTGAACGAGGGCCAGGTAAAGTCTGATCCTTGAGACGGTCTCAGCACTACAATGACCTCAGTGGGATTGTCTCAAAGTGGTTCCCAGACGTCTCCTCTGGGAGCGAGTCTCACGCTTAGAAGAGACCAGGCGGTCAGATGGCAGTCCCCACCAAGACGGGCAGTTATGAACATATATTGAAAGAGAACCATAGTCTTTAATAATAAAAAGAAAGTCTGTAAAGTAGTCTTGCTTTGGGGGAAAGAATTAACTCCCAGGACCTGAGGGATTGGCTTGACTTGGTGTCTATAAAGCTTTTGTGTAAATAGATAGTAATCTATACTCTTAAGATCTGTGTACTTTACTGCATTTCAGTTGCTATACGTTGAATTCTGTCCTCCCATAAATTTTCATGTTAAAACTCCAATTCCCAGCATCTTATAATGTGCTCCTCTTTGGAAGTAGAGTCGTTGTGGTTGTAATTAGTGCAATCAGACTTCACTACCTCTACCTAATAGGACGGACTTTGAATTCAGTATAAAGGGAACCTATGCTAAGAGGGAAATTTGGACACATGCATACATAATGAGAATTCTGTGTGAGGGTTGGGACAACATTGCCACAAGCTAAGGAGCCACCAGAGGCTGGGGGAAGTTGGAACAGACGCCCTCACCGCCGTGGAAGGAGCTGATACCTTGACCTTGGACTTTGGCCTCCAGCACTGTGAGATGATGGATGGCTGTTGTTTAAGCCACTCAGACGGTGCTGTTCTGTTTTGTCAAAGCAAACTAATGTATCCCTATCAAAGAAATACCCAAGATAAACCTGGCCTGTTAATAATGTCTGTCTGGAAGCTAAAACAGCACCCCCAGTTTAGCACAGTTAAGCAGGAAGTTAATAAATCAACCAGAGGTGACTGGGAATTTGGTGGGCAATCACATGCCAGTTCTTCCTTTCCAGGCCTTGGTTTGTGCCAAGATCACACAGTGAGACTCTATCTCAAAAAAACAAAACAAAACAAAAAACAGACCAAAACAACCCCCTCCCAAACCTTCAAAACAAAAATAACACACACACACACACAGAGGAGACATCATTACTTATCAAATTTACAGAAATAAAATGAATTTTAGGGGCTAAATAAGATGTTGTAGGTAGCTCAGTGTGCAAAATGCTTGCCACACCAGCATGAGAATTTGAGTTTGACCCTCAGCACCTCTATGGAAAGCCAGATATAGTTTTCCATACTTGTAACCCAGAGACAGAAAGCAGAGACAGATGCATCCCAGGACCTCATTGGCCAGCCAGTCTAGCCTGATTAAGAAGCCTCAGATCCCAGCGAGAGACCTTGTCTCAGAGAATGAAGTGGATGGCACCCGAGGAAGGACACGTGAGACCAACTTTCAGCCTCCACACACACGCACAGACACATGTACATGTATCCCCGCACACAGGTACATACACATCTGATCTCACACGAATACAAATAAAAAATTAATAAAATATTTTGATTAATTCTAGGCCAGTACCTTAGATAATTGTAATGAAACAATTCCTAGAAGTTCACAAATGGAGTCAAGAAAGAAGGAAAATCATAATAAATCCATGGTAAGTAAAGTCACTGGATTAGTCATTTTTTAAAATCCTTCAACAAAGAAAATCCTGAAGCCAGAAGGCTTCATTGGTGGATTCTCTTGAATGCTTAAAGAAAAGTTAACACAAGTGTGCCACAAACTTCTAAACATACAAGAGGAGGAAATACTTTCCAACTTACTCTGTGAGGCCAAATGTTAGCCTGATACTAAAATCAGACAAAGAAATGAAGACTGAAACCAACAAATCTAATGAATGAGATTGTAAATCCTTAGTCTAATGCCAGGAAACTGAACCCAATAACACATAATAAAGACTATCTCACACAATAATTAAGTAGAGTTTAGTTTAGGAATGTATAAATGACACAACATATAAAAAACAAACATTATAATATACTGTATTTGTGGGCACTGAAGAAGCCAGCCCTGCGTGAGTGTGTGAAGGACAGACGAAGTCCTAAGGAATGTGTATTGTTGATAGGCGTGACCATTTAGAGGACCCAAAGCCGGGGATCCACAGGAACGCAAAGCCTTCCCCATATGGATCACCTCAGGGTTAGTAAAGATTCCCTGTGCTCCAAGTTTGAATATGCAAATGCAAATGTTTTTCGAATGATTGATCACCATGTACAAAAACTAGCAACTGCAGATTTCTCCTCCTGGATATTTACCACCTGGGACTGCTTACCTACAAGCACCTCCTCCTGAGGCTGGCTACACCCTCCCCACCCCACTACTTCAGCGCTGTACATTATAAACACAGTGAGGATCTGGGTTTCTGCATAGTTGGTACCACTCCATCAGAGTGAGCACAGCCCACTTGACCCCAGCGTTTCTATACATGTGTCTGTTCTTTCTCCATTATCTTGCTGTCCTAGTCAGGTTTCGGGCAGCAAGCCACATGGGACGCAGGAGGGGATATATGTTATTAATAGGAGACAGAAGGAATATGCAAAATCATATCAAAGCCATTGAGAAAACATTTGACCAAACTCCGCACCCTTTCCCAATAAAGACACTAAGCAGGTCAGGACTAGAAGGGCGCTTTCTCAACAGATGAAGACTGTCTATGAGAAGCTCAGAGCTAACAGTGTACATGATGTTGAAACCAAATGTTTTCCTCTAAGCACAGAAACAAAACCAGAATGTGCATTCTTACTTCTGTGCAACATTGTATCTTCCAGAGGTTCTCATTTAGGATAATCAGACAAGAAGATAGTAAGTAAAAGTCTCTCTGATTGGAGAGAAAGGAACGTAAACTATCTTTAGATATAGACAATATGATCTTATATGTAGAAAATTCAAAGGAAGAATTATGCATACAACAAAGCAAGGGAAAAAAACCCATAAGAGCTAAAAAATAATTATGCAGGTCAGTAGGATACAATATACAAAAGCCGTTTTGAGTGAGTGGGAAATGCTCACATGCTCAGGGATTAGAAGTCCTACTGGTGTTAAGGTGGCAGTTCTTTCTAAATGTTCTTCAGACTTGATGTAGTCCCATCTGAAATTTCGTATGGAAATTCTAAGACTCAAAATAGCTCAGAACGTCTGTGAAAAGAACAAGGTTGACACACATTTTCACACTTCAAAAGCTCGCTGAAACTCGCGGTCCTTGCCGCATCCTGACACTAGTACAAAGACACGCAGATCAACAGGGTGGAATTGAAAGTCTAAAACCAGGTCCCTGGCTCCATGACTAACCATTTTCAACAGTGTTTCAGGGCAGTTCATTCAGGGTAACAGTCTTTTCAGTGAGTGCTGCTGGGGTAATTTAGGGGCCCGTGGGTAATCCGGAACTCCACCTCACACCATACGCAAAAATTTGTGACCTTGAATTAGGTAATAGTTTACCATTTATGATACCTTTAAGGGCAAGCACCAAAAAAAAAAATACATTATTTGATAAAATTCAAATTAAAAACTTTTTGTGAGTTGGGCGGTGGTGGCTCACGCCTTTAATCCCAGCACTCGGGAGGCAGAGGCAGGCGGATCCCTGTGAGTTCGAGGCCAGCCTGGTCTACAGAGTGAGTTCCAGGGCAGCCAGAGTGAAAGCAGAGAAGCCCTGTCTTGGAAACAAACCAACAGAATGAGACTGAAAAGAAAATCCACAGACTAGGAGGATGCATTTTCCAGTCATGCATCTGATGTGTGTCCGGCACCAGAACACGTAAGAGCTCTTATAACACGCCACTTTGGAAGACAAACAAGACCAAAAGGAAACATGTAAAAAAAGTAAAAACCCAAGTAACTGGGTTCTAGTAGCCATTTCTCCACAGCCCTATAGACATGCCCAATCAGTGCATGAAAGCAGGCTCAGCGTCCTCAGTCATCAGGAGAAAGACAAGGAAAGGGCGCTGTGTGATCCTGGACTCTCACATTCTGTAGGATGCCTGCCGCAAGGAAAACAGATAGTAACAAGTGTGGGCAAAGAAACAGCAAGTGAAGCCAGCATATTTACTTCTGCTAGAGTGGGAAATGGGGAAGGTAGCTTCAAGACCACCCTGGGGGTACATACACATACTAAACACAGAATTACAAGAGGATCCAGGAAACTCCATGGTGCATGCCTTAGAACACATTTGAACCGACAGCTGCATGCAAAGGTTTATAGCGGGATTCTTTACAGAAGCCAAAATGTGTGCATGACTCAAACACTCATGAACCAATAGGTGGGTAAGTAAATAAAATGAAGTAACAGAACCCCTTTCTCCAGACAGAATTCCTATTGTCACCAGCCATGCCCTGAATTATTGCAGACACCCCCTGAGCCAAAGCCAGCTGGATATAGAGGCTGCTAGGAGAAAGCTCAGGTGAAGCCCAGACATGGCTTCAGGGAAGGTGAAGACCCAGTCAGCCATTGTGGTGGAAAGTAGAGTAGACTCTGTCCAGATCTATGCTGGAACAGCCCCTCACGTGAGCCCTGTAGGGGGTGGGAGAGCCTGGAATGGGGCAGGAACAAGAGGTTCTGGCAGAGGAAGGATAGAGTCCCCAATTCCAGCTAAGAGCAGAAAAACATGGTAACAGTAAATGTTTCCGCAAAGATGTGACATGTGGGAAAACTGCCTGGGTGCTGGGAAGGTGGGAAGGAATGGAGGCTAAAGTTGAGAAGGGCGATACCTCAGGAAAGTGTATGGTTGCATCTGGGGCTGTATGCGTGCGTATGTCACTGCTTGTGTGTTCGTGTACTCCTGTGGGAACTGGCGGGTGTGGGCTGGTAATACCATTTTGAGCCTATATGCAAGTGCCTGCTTTCAACGGATCTGTCCCTGTGAAAGATCCCCCCGTCACTGAACCGAAGAGCTGAGGAGCCTTTCCTGGCTCTAAGATCTGCCTCTAAGTCGAGTCTTTTCAGGCTAGAGGCATTAAACACAGCAGACCAGTGTGACCTTTCTTGTCCCAAGCGATGGAGGGGTTCCTACACTTGACTTGCTTTTTAACAACCACCTAAGTTAGGTAGGAAGGAGTCAGTGCCACGCCTCAAGCTTGGCTGTGTTTCAGTGTCCCCACCTGACTCCATGAACAAAAATACATACACTTCACGGAGCTGGGCACGGGTGTGCGTGCCAACAGCAGGGACCACTATTGATGTGTGTGCTGTGGGAACCATGGACCCATGGAGAGGAAATGGCATCCTTTCTGTACTGTATCTTTTAGGTGCTCAAAGTCCAGTTGACTGTGCGACTTTGATTTTCCCATTTAACATTAGTTCATAAAAGCCTGTCGAAGCCATCACTGGTGCTAAGGCTCTTGACACTGACAGCGGAGGTTAAGAACTGCAGGGGCTGGTTCTTTGCCCTGGAAATTGTCCTCATCCTGTAGCTCTCTGGAGGAAACCCTCGAAAGATCAACAGGACTCTTTAAAGTTCTCAAGCACGTAGCTACACGGGAAAACCTCGCTCCAGCTTTCAAGTTGGTTTTGCGACACAAACTCCGAGTCGTCTGTTCACTGGTGGCTGTGAGAGGGTAGGACCAGTGTGGTGACAGTCTCCCAGTTGCAGCCAGTTGGCCTTCTCAGGAAGGGAGTCCCCACATAGCTACCAGGTGGTGTTGATCAGAAGAGAGATACTGCTTCTATAATTTCGTAGCTTATAGAGAACAGGTCACGTCTGTCAAATGGCCTTGTTAATCTCTTCCTGTTGACATAGCTGGAAATGCAAACATCTTTCCCTAACTTTCCAATTGGACTTTAGCTCCTTTTTTTTTTAATTTTTAAAATTATTTTATTATTTTGTATGCATGTCTGCGCACCATGTGCATGCAGTGTCCACAGAGGAGAGAAGAGGGCATCAGATCCTCTGGAACTGGAGCTACAGGTGGTTGTGAGCAGCTTTGTGGGTACTGGGAATTGAACCCAGGTCCTCTGGAGAGTAGCCAGTGCTCTTAACCACTGAGCCATAGTTCCAGTCCCATAATACCTTTAATTTTAAAACAGAGTGAGGATCCGGGTAAGACACAGGCCCTATACAGCAGGTGCCCTTCCAGTGAGACTGAGCAGAGCAGCAGCCGCGTCTCCCGGGCAGCTGTCTAAACCACACATTCTCTGCCCCTTGTAGTTAAACCGAGGCTCTGGGGGCGGAACAGCAACTTCAGCTTTCTTAAGTTCTCGAGGTGATGACAATATATGCTTAAGCTTGAGAATCCTTAATTGTTGGCCAAAATGAGGATAATATTCCTGTTCTTACAAGCCAGCAAAACACCCACATGCGACTAGAATCTAACACACACACTTACATACACATATCCATGCACCCCTCTATACATATAGACAATGTTGAACATACATAGTTCATTTATACAAACACATGTACACACAACACACATATATGTGCACGCAGATACATAATAATACGTCTATTTAACCATTCACAAACACTTGCGGACACATAACATACATACATATATGTACGTACACAATGCATATATTTATGCAAACATATACACAGTATATACTCATACTTAATAATGCACATATACGTATTTACAAGAGACATACGTAACACACACACATAGACACATAATATTTGTATATACATATATATGGTGCACACATACATACATGTACAATATACAACATTTATAATATAATACAATACATAAATAAAACACAATGTCCCACACATATAGTGAATGCCTAACATATTCTATCTAAACACATGCACACACGGAAAAATAGTCTGAGGAGTCTTCTTCTTCTTATGACTTTGACAGAAAAAAGTGGCAGGCTGGCAGAGAACAGCTTTGTTCTGTGAATGAAGGCCTCACTTGCTCTGAAGCTCATAGGTTTTTCAGTCTGTAAAAAGAGGGTAAGGCTGGCCTGACAGGTCTCTAAAAAGTTAGATTTGCATAGAGTTTGAATCCATCATAGACTGTTGACACTGCAGGGTGTCTGGGCTAGCCCCTAGCACAGACTGTTTCTGGCAATCTGAGTTAAGGACTGACCTGGGATCCCTGGCGGAATCTCCAACCACACTGGGAATCATGTGAGTGGCAGACCTTGAGTCCTGTTTGGTATCCTCTGAGCTCCCAGCAATGCACAGATGCGGCTGACTCACCCCCTTCCCCCACAGAACACTTACTGCCAGGTGGACACTGTTGTCAAGGCAGCACACTGTAGCGCCGTTTTTAATGTTTCGACTTAAATAACAGTTGATTGATTAAAGTAATGTAAGATAAGGCATTAACAGTAAAAAGACTGCCCTAACCCAGTGGCCCAACTCAAGAACACAGACATTCCAAAACCATGTGTCCCCATCTCAGGAATCGGTTTCTAAACCCGAAGCCACTGCTGTCTGAAATGGAGGATGCTGGGCCCCAGCTCTTGTAGGAAAACTGGGCTTAAGAAATGTGTGCACATCCTAACTAAAAGTTCGCTTCAGTGCACTTACGGAGAGTTTTTATCACAAGTGTCACCATCTGCGAATCATATGTGTTGCTGCATGGGACTGGCACATTAACTTTATAACATCCTATGTTATGTCCATGCGCAAAAAGTCTTCTCCCTGTGATGGCATACACAGGCAAGGCCTCATGGCTCTGAAAAAAATAGGGGAGCCTACTTTGAACGGTGGGACATGTGAAGACTTAAATTGGCAAGATTTGTCAAATTATCTTCTCCTAGATTGGGGCAATTTGCCATGTTCTTATTCCTACCCCTCTTAAACATGCATGCATCTACTCATTTGGGCAAGGTGCAGAGATTGCCTGAGATCTACAGAGTTAGCATATTTGTTATTGCTAATGGGGATTGTCTTCGGATGTACAGCTGCTTACTCACTAGACAGGAAAAATGTCTTCCTTAAAAGAAGGATTTGTATGTCTGTCTGCATGTATGTCTGTGTACCATGTGTGTGAGAGCATGCCTGCTCTTTAAATATCTGTCCTGTCTTTTTCCCATTTTGGGGAGAGGAGACATTTCTGTGTTTCTATGGTGATAAACACCATAACCAAAAGCAACTTGGGGAGAAAAAGAAAAAAAAACTGTACAGCTTACAGTTCATCATGTAGGAAGTTGGGGCAGAAACTCAAGGCAAAACTTTGTAGAGGAATGTTTAATCATTTAATCCAGCAACATGGCTTCTTTGGGAAAGGATCACATTGAAAGGCCTGGGAAATAGCTAGGAAGGGATCAAATCTAAGGGTCTATATGAAAGGATCAAATCAAAAGGTCTATATGAAGGGATCAAGTCCAAGGTTCTATATATATAAGGGATCACATTCAGAGGCCTGTGTGGTCCGGATGGAATGTAAAAAGAATGTAGTACACACCTTTAATCCATGTATGTAGAAGGCAGTGGTAATACACACCTTTAATCCCAGCTCTTGGGAGATAGGAAGTGACATCTGAGGTGAATCAGAGTGAGGGGAGTAAACTCTCATGATACAAAAGCTGGCTCTCAGCTCAGAGAAAGACAGTATGAGGCAGGCAGTAGGAGGCAGGCAGGCAGGCAGAGGAGAAGACACAGAGACAATTAAGTGGTCTGATTGAGGATAAGGCAGAGAATCAGAGAGGCTTGAATAGACTAAAACAGTGTGAGGCAAGCAGTCTGAGGAGTCTGAGGCAGAGACACAGATATAGCGCAGCAGAAGTCAGTATCAGATGGGAAGAGTGAGTCAGTTCCAAGCTGAGCAGAGCAGTTCAGTCAGAGTACAGCCCTGAGTTCAGAAGGAGCTAGTCAGAATGACTCAGTCAACAGTAAGTCTCAGAGGTTGATTAGATTGTTCGGAGGCTTACATGTTCTACTGATACCACGTGCAGATCATGAGAAAGCAAACATCTTTTACATAAAGCCAACGTCTGCAGACAATACAAAATGCCAAGGCCTGGGCAGCCCTTTACCCAACAGTGCACAAAACAACCATTTTAAACACAACTAAAAATAAACTTCTACAACACATACCGGGCACTGATCACCCTGCTCTGATCCGCTGTCTTTCCTCTCTCTGCACACAGCCAGTTGATTTTCCAGATCTGTCCCTGCTTCTGTGTCTTCCAAACACCTTTAATTCTTAATTTCCCCAATGGACCCCACATTAGAATAGCTTCTCCTGGTCCACGAGCTTGTGAGAAGCTGGTGGGGGGTGGGGTGGGTGGGAACAGAGGCAGGAACTCCACCTAGCTCTGCCTACTGCCCTGGCGCCATGTTGAGTCCTGACATCGCTAGACTTTGACAATATTACAAAGTCCATTTTTCATGTTCTTGATCTCATTGACAAAACTCTGAAAACAGAAAGGAACTCCAGGGAAACTTTACTGGAATCTGAGGGGAAACAACAGAGCAGGAGATCTCAGCAGCTGCACAGGAGATGAGGAAGGAGAAACTGAAAGCTACACTGTCTGCGCCTGAAGCGAGAAGCTGGCTGAGCCCTGGGAGTCTGCCAGTCGCTGGGGTGGGCTGTCTTCAGAGAGAGACTGTCAGGACAAGCAGCTTGGGAGCTTGGTGGGTGTCCAGAGAGGGATATGGAAAGAGGGGGAAAGAGAAAACGTTAGAACTCAGGAAGCAGGCTGGCTCCTGCCTAGAGGGAGGGGCTTTGGAGGTCCGTTGTGCACGGGTCCTTAAGGGCACAGACCTTCTTCCCATTTTCTCATGTCTTTGGGGTATTACATTTCTTGTCACTTTCTGGCTCTAGGCTGGTCTTTGTGTTTGCAAACAGCATATTTCCTTACAGCAGATCTCAGGCCTCCTGTAAGCCAGGGACACACCTGCTGTTTACATCAAAAGGGTGTTACCAGCTACTGACCAAATTGCTTGTAAAGGGGGTTACTGACCACGGACCGTGCTGTTTGTGTCTGGAGATATCAACACGCTATTCATATGTTCAAAAGGGGACCCCAATAAGGGAGAGACTGTGGTGTACCTCAGAAAAGACACTGGCCACAGATCATGCCATTTGAACCACAGGGAGCTCACATATGTAAGCCCCGGAAGCAGTTGGCTGCAAATGGCCTCTTTTGTCCCCTTTCTCCAGGATAGCATCTGTCAACATCACTGTAGCCCAGGCTGGTCTTTTAACTTACGATTCTCCTGTCTGGAGCCTCTCCAGTGCTGGAATGAGAGGCATGTGTCACAGCGTGCTTTGCTTCCCAAAGGTCTGACAGATAAATGCTATCAGCTTATCAAGTTTCCTCCTATTTGCATTTAATTAGAAGACTTCTCCTGAATGTGTCATCAAACAATTTCACTGCATCGTCTGAAATTCGTATGTGGCTTTCCTCTCATTAATCTGTTAATTTGCAGAAAGATATTTACAGGTTTTTCTAATGCTTACAAAGCAAACTAGCTTATAAAAAAAAAAAAAAAGCTGTGGAGAATTCCTTCTGTTTCCAGTCTAAGGGAGAATTGTGATTCTGTAGATGGATAATAGAACCCTAATGCACACTAAGTAGCTATCATTAGCAATGACAACTTTTTTTGAGACAGGGACTCACCATGCAGCCCAGACTGACCTCAGATTCACAGCGGCTCTCCTTCCTCAGTTTCTCCAGAGCTGGGATTCCAGGTGTGCTCCGCCAACATCTGGCAACGACGATTTCTTATATACTTGCAATTAGCTAAGCAAGCAGATTTCGAGCATTCCCGCCATACTGAATGGTGACTGTCTGAGATGGTGGGCGTGTCACCAGGCTTGGCAGTGGCCATAGCTTCCTGACACATTTGAATCTCAAAGCAACACTGGCACACTTTGAAGACGTACAATTTTTGTTATTTACTTTTCAATGAAGTGTGTGTCGGGGGGGGGGGCGGTGCTTGTATATTTGTTTTCTATTTTAGACTTCAAAAAACAGCGCTCTTGTTGTTGTAAAAGAGACGGAATCCAGGACGGGACACGCACGTCACCACGGAGGTGCTCAGCCGCTCCACTGCTCCCACTGGCGTCTCCCTTTCTCTCTGCTGTTTTTTGTTTTTGTTTTTTTTTGAGACAGGCTATGTTGTATGACCCAGGCTGGCCTTGTGACCCTGCTGCCTCCTCCTGAGGTTGTAGGTATGGACCAGCATGCCCAGCCTGTTCTAGACTTTCCTTTGCTAGCACAATCCACATGTGCTATCTGAGTTTATTCTATAGATGGGTTCCTAGCTTGTAATATTAATATTAATAAATTAGTATTAATAATTAATAATTAATCACATGTAATTATGTAATTACACGTAATATGCAATTATGTAGCTTTTAATGAAAAACATTTTCATTCTCTCTCTTTTTTCCTGTTTAAGAATTTGAGGCCCCAACTTTCTGATCGCCACCCTTACATCTTATAACTGCCGGTCTGCAGTGTTCTCACCGTCTACTCTTAAGGATTTCTGATGGTTTTATTGGACAGCCTGCTACGGTCAGAATGCACGTTTCTTATTCGTTTGGTGGCACTAGGGCCCATCAAGTCTGTGCAAGAGATGAGTGCTACAGCTGGGCTACACTGTCAGTTCCTCAGATGCCTTTGAAACAATACACATGTGGGGAAGTCTTAACAACTTTTCCAGAAGTGGAGCTATCTTGACTTTATTGTTGCTGGAGGACTCTATGAATTTGAGTCTCTTGAGTGTTTTGGAGTTTGCTTACAGGGAGGGGTTGGTCTGATCTAGCTCATCCCCCTTGGTTTTTATTGGGCTCTTTGGCTGGTATAGGGACCAAATTAATGCAAGGCTAAATAACAAATGTAAAATATACAAGTTTTATTAATTTTTCATATGCAAGGGGGCCTAAGAAAAAGTGAAGTCTACAACTGCACCAAAATATGATGTGCGGATACTTCTTAAACAAAGAACAACTAATTTGTAAAGAAATGACAGAAAAACAGATCTCTAGAGTAAGACAATAAAGGATAGGGTATAGCTAAGAGATATACGGTATTCCCTGAACACCACACCGGTGACTGGCTAATTAGCTCTTCCCATTGGGGAGGGTTAGAATGATGCAGATTAACAGCCCAGATTACCTTGGCTTACCTTCAGTCCCCTTAGTAGCCATTTGAATGACATCTGACTCTGATCTACCATCCTTGTGACTCTCAGGTGAAGCCTTTTCTAGTATTAACTTAGCAGACCACTAGCTTCCACCAAGCCGTGAGCTAAGAATGCCAATCAAAAAGCACCTAACACCTAGAGCAGAGATTTCCCTGCTTGCTTTGTGGGAAATGTAAAAGAAATGCACTACTTTCTATCAAAGGCTTAAATTAGGCAAGAAAGTGCCAATCCAAAAATACTGTAAAATTACTATTGGGCAGACAATCCCTCCTGAATTAGCTTTTCCCTGAAATCATAATATGGGCTCAAGGTCACATCCTGTTGTCAGCTTCACAAGTTAGCCAACCATTAAGAATGTGACCTGCACTCTGACCACTCAGAATGAAGCATGGGGCCTCTTTGCTTGAGGAATAAATCCTTAGTGGGTTTGCCTGCTTGATTAATCAAGGCTACACACTGAACAAATGGAGCTCACTGATTGGCTGGTGCTTATTGGCAAATGGACTCCGAGAAGCCATTAGTTTTTGTTCCCTCAGTGCTGGCGTAGCAGGTGTGTGTCGCTGTGCTGGGCTTTTACGTGGGTGTTAAGGATGCAAACTCAGGTTGGCATGCTTGCTCAGCAGATGTTTTACCAACTGAACCATTTCTCCAGCCCCTGAATGGGCATATTTTGAGATGCTATGACCTTATCTCCTCAGACACATGGCTTCAAGAGGCAAGGAGAATCCCTTTCGACAGGCTCCAGGGGAGGCAGGGAGGATTCCCTTCCGGAGGCTCTAGGGAGAGCCTGGTCTTCCTGAATCCTTGGTGTCGAAGCTCTGGCCTCTAGACTATGTGAGAACACATTTCTGTTGTAAAACAGCTACCAGAAGCTCCAGGAAAGCCCCGTGGTCTTGAATGGTGTCCTACTTCGCTTTCCATTTCTGAGATAAAGACCATGACTAAAAGCAACTTGGGGAGGGAGGGGTTTATTTGGCTCATCTGTCCCAATCACAGCCCATTGTTGAGGGCAGCCAAAGCAGGAACTCAAGCATGGCAGGAACCCAGGGCAGGAACTGAAGCAGGGGCTTGCTCCTCTGGCTCCTATTCAGCAGTTGCCTTTCTTATACCACTCAGGACCGCCTGCCCAGGGACGGCACTGCCCACTGTGGCTGGGTCTTTTCATTAATCCTTAATGAAGAAAATGCCCCAACATACTTGCCTACAGATAACCAAATGGAGGCAATCCCTCAACCAAAGTTCTCTCTTGTCAAGTGACTATAGTTTGTGTCGAGTTGACAAAAACCAGACAAGAAGAGAAAAAAAAAAAGCCCAACCACCATACACGGTGACCGTCGGGCTCCCTCTCTTGCGGTTCTAGAGAACTCAGCTACCTCTGACTTCACTTTACACACCCCCTCTCTATCTCCAGCATTCAGCCTGGGGTGCAGGATCTCAGAGAAGCCAATTGGATTAGAGGCTGTGGATGTGTCCATCAAGGGATCGTCCAGTATTACCAAGCAGAAATGGCCCCTGAGCACAAGAGAGCTACTTTTGAAAGCTTACCTTCTTGTAGGTGAGACGGGAGGCACCAGAATGTCACCTATACCCAAAGGTGCCAAGGACACCAATAGCAGCGACGGTAAAGGACCCAGCCATTCAGCCATGGAAGCTTTGGGGATGAGAGCACAGATACTTGTCCTCTTCGACACGTGTCTCCGTGACTTACGAATTCTCTAGGATCTATTTTTATATTCGGGAGGGGGGGATAAAAACGAAACCTAATATGGTAAAGTTTGACATCTGACACATGACAGGTTACTCTGCACACCGGTGAGTGAAGGAGGATATGCTACAGGGGCGTGGGGTTGTGCAGGGCAGGGCGTCTACATTAGAACTGTGATGTTGTTTCTCTTACGAGGTGGGATGAACTATAAACCCACAGGGAAAAGCAAGCCAGGTCATCCACTCAGCTCACAGTCACTGCGTCCTTGCTGATAGCCTGCTGGAGGAAGATGCAGTTATTAATGGGCTGGGACCCAGCACCCCCTGGGGCTAGCCAGATATTTTTAATAAACCAGGGTCTTCAGCTCCCACTACAGTGGGTCTGGCTGTGCACATTTTATTTGGATAAGATGCTCCTTTGAGAAGAGAAAACTGGAATGTTTTAGGGAAAAAATCTTTCTCCAGAAAACCTTTGTTTTTTTCCTTCCTGCCAGTTAGCTCCTGGTGCTTCACACAGGTGGGGAGTAAATGCTTGATTAGTACCCACTAATTATCGTTCACAGGGAGAGACAGAGTTAAAATGCTCCTGAAGTTATCATGGAAGAGAGGTTTCAAAGAGATGCTGCTGAGCATCTGAGAGAGTGCCTCAAATCAGCTCTGCCTTGTTCCTTACTCCAGATTCCCCGAGCCCAGGCCACATCTGCTCTGCAGGCCCTAGGTTGCTTCAGGACACCATACCTAAATTCTGGAGAGGGTTATTTGGTAGAGATGGAAATTGGAACAGCAACTTCCTCTCAGTCGAAACGTTCCATTTCTGAGGGGGAAGGGCAGTTAAGATGCAGGAAGTAAAATAAAACTGAACCAGACTGAACCAGAAATGTACAAGTCTCAGGAAGTTGTTGAAACCAACAAGACTCACAAGGCCACTCGCCCAAGGTTGAATGCCAATAACAATTGCTGGGGGAGAAGACTCTCCAGCCAGCTGAGTTGCCTTGTTGGAGGTGCCCGGGAAGCAGCTTTTTGTGACTCATCACCCGTGCTGGGGTGGGCCTTTTGGGGACACAGCTGGGTTCCAGTCATCCATGTTCCTGTAAGTAGCCCCTCACCTACAATCCTGCAAGTAGCCCCAATAAGCTCACTAGTTCACTAAGTGAATAGGGTAGTTTCTTTGGTATGTTATCGGTGCTCTAACTGGGGTGAATAGACACTGTTCATGTCTCCCCAGGAAAAGAATCACACAGCCCAATTGCCACCTACGTAAGGATTGATAGGATCAAAGACGAGTTGGAAGGAGTTGTTGTATGGCTCTTGCCGTGGGTGTTGGGTCATGTAACTGAGGCTGAGCTGTTTGAGGCTAGAATGCCTATGTGAAAGGGCGCTAATCCGGCTCCCTTTCCTTATGTGGGATGGGATGCTGTGGCTTCTTGCTGTAGTGGTGGCTGTATGCTTCCTAAGACAGGTGATAGGATATGTAACCACGTTTGAGCCAGGCATGGAGCATCCTTGGGGAGAATCCCAGGGTGGCCGTAGTCTTCTGTTCGGTACGGTGTGGTGAGCCTTCTTGATGAACGGAGTCCCTCACGTGAGCATGGGGATGCCTGAAGCACTGATAGACTAGAGGATACACTGTAGTCCCTGAGAGTGGAACACACTGCTGGGTCGTAAGCAGCCCATGACAGCTGATCCGTGGCTTTTGATGTTGGTAAGAAGACAAGAGACGGAGATTCGGCTCTCCATTCCCAAAGAATGTGCTTGTGTGAAGGAGCAAATACAGTGGGGGAAAAAGACATATGGATGCTATTTTCTACATTAGCCTCTAATTTGGAAAGAAAAGTGAGAAAAGGGGATGATGGGATGGAGATGTTGGCTTGCAATTTCATACAACAGGCAGACTATAAGATAAAGAATAAAGGTTAGATGTGCGCTAAAAAGCCTTTCTCTGATCCAGAGAGTTGGAACCCACGGGAAGAATCAGGCAGCAAGGAGGAAGAGAACACGGCAGAAGTGGTAGAAGATACTCAGGTTTAACCTTCGGACTAGTTACTTTTCTGCCTCTGTGGTAAAAACACCGTGACCCAAAGCAACTTTTGGAAGAAAGAGTTTGTTTTCGCTCATGGTTCCAGAGGGATAACAAGGTGGGGAGACATGGCAGGAAGCGGCAGACACGGTCGCCGAGAACTCACATCTTGAACCACGGGCACAAAGCAGAGAAAGAACGGAAAGTGGACGGATACCATGAGCTCTCATAGCCACTCTCACTCCAGTGATGTTCTTCTCCCAGGAAGGCCCCACTTCTCAAAGGTTCTACAACCTTCCCAAAGTCTTCAGTAGCTGAGCCTCTCAGGGACATGCTTAATCAAACCATTACACCCTTTAATAGAGAAGAAGGGGAAATCCAGCATGAAGCTAGAGGGCTTAATAATGGCCCAGCATAGGGAACAATGGTGGTCAGGGAGTATTCTGTCGCTCAACTGCTTGAGTTGAGCAGAATGTTAAAGCAAGAAGTGAAAGAACTTCTCACAAACTGGCTCATGAGGCTGTGGACATGCCAGATGGGTTGAGATCAGTCTGAGTGCTGTGAAAGCGCAGAGAAACTGATTAATAAAACCACCCATCCCTTCGTGAGGCAAAGGCTGAATAACCTGGGGCAACCTGGGGGAAATCAGTCCCTGGTGGACTGGCTTATAAAAGCCATTAGGGCTACTTGGTTAATTGCTGGCTGATATGCCTACAAGGGACTGGAAGGCAGCAGATGGAAGAGAGGCATTCCTAAGGGGATCAGCCATGAGAGAGGCAGATTTGATGCCCAGCTTCCTAGGACAGGTAGGACTGAATTCACAGGAGAGCTAAAAAAAGAAATCAATTCAGTGGGGACATCGGGAGTGGTAGAGGGCTGAGCTCTCTCTCACGGCTGAGCTCTGTGGCGGGTCATAATCTTTATGAGGTAGGAGAGGTTCTGATCAATCTGAATGACTTAGACTAGCGTACAAACCAGGGTCATCAGGTGAAAAAGCAATCAAAAGGAGATGAAGCCGGGCAAAGAAGATACAAGAAGCTGTTTGGGCTAATCAAAGGCAAATGTGACAAGATTTATGTCTAGCTGGAGTACCCAGGGAAGAACTGGTATAAAGCCAAATGCCGTGCTAGCGAGCCTCTGGAGGGATTTAAAATCTGAACAGCGGTTCACAGAAGTCATAAATAATAAAACACGGATAAAACAGATTAGGCTTGACCAAGAGGTGGGCAGGCACCCCTTCGAGTACATGATATTCTAGGTGTAAGAATTGCCCACCCATTCAAGAGCTCTGTCAGCAGTCCTCCAGTGTGAGCCCATAGCCAAATGGAAACTAAGAGCTGCTTCTAGTGGCAGCCACTGAAGAGTAGAGTGGAGCCCTTGGACCTGAGCTGGGATAGTAGCACAAGCCAATCCCACTGAGGCCATCAGGGTGGGAGCGTCACAGTGGTTCTATGGCAGCAACGTTACCCCAGCATGAGGAAAAGGTCCGTGGATCATGTCAAACTAGGTAAGATGGTGCTCCTCATATATGCTACTACTGCAAATATCGATCTTCTGATGAAAGAATCGCTAGTAGTTACGAGATCATTTCACACTGTATTAGACCTTGATAAGAGGTTGAGCTTTTTTGTTTGTTTGTCTGTTTTGTTTTGCTTTTGTATTTTAACTGTCCAAGACCAAACTGGCACTTGGGCTGTCTGATCATGAACTTTCAGAGATTCTGCCCACCATCTGTTAAAAGGTTTTGTTATCTAATGCTAATTCCTGAGCGTCTTACAGACATGCAAAAGCGTCTGAAAGAACAATAGAGTGGGAGGAGACACTACCAGGAGGCATACGGTTGTTGAATGAAAAATCTCAGTACCGGGGGATGTTAATTCCTTATGAGTTGTTGGCCGGGAAGGCCCTCAAGGACCCCTAAATCATAAAAGCCATTGCCAGTCCTGTTGGCTAAATGTCAGAACTAGATAGTAAGTCTCTATTTCTGAAGACATTGTATGCACTGGCTACATGACATGGCGAAACCAGGCTGGGATTGAACTGAAAGTTTCTTCCTTGGTAGCTAATTTTCATAACTCTAGGAGGTGTTATATGGATTTCTGGGGGGAAATCGTCCTGTTCAGATATGGACCCTGAGTACTAGAGTACCTAGCAGGGAAGAAGTGCCTGTGGGTACAGTGGTAGCCGGGTTGTTATAGATGCAACTAACCTGTGCCACAGGAAGGCCCTCCTATTTTGTACTGTAAGCCAATTCAAAGCCAATAATAGTCTTCAATATGGAGACTGATGCTATTGTTTTGTTAAGTGGCTATGGAGTGCCTGTCAAACTACCGTCTGGGCATTTCTGTCTAAGCCTATAGATCACTGTTGATATCAGACTCAATTGGTTATGGGAGGATATGTCTTTTTTGCAGTAGGGGATATACTGCATAATTGCTCTAGCTCCCGAGACTAAGTGACTTGCTGTGGCCCAGAAATCTATAGCAATCTTCACCCTCAAGATTCAGGAAACATTACAGAAGAGGAGTTAGAAGGATCTGGAGAAATGGATGGAGTTTTATGTAGCAATTTCCTCCAAACTGGAATGTCCCATAATGGAAAGAGGCTTGTCAGCACTCAGGAAGAAAAGAAACCTCACGACTCTCTGGAAGTTCCTGAAACTAGCAAGATTCACAAGGCTCCTCCCCCAGAAGATGGAAGCAGTAACAACTGCTGAGAAGAGGCTTCCCAACTGTCAGAGCTGCTTTTCCAGGCCCTATATCTGTTCATGTCTCCCCAGAATAAGTCATGATATAGTGGCAGTGTTCACTTTGCAAAACTCTTCCAAGCTCAGTCCTTGCTGGACATACTCCTCGGGTTTTTGTTGACCCTTGACCTATGCAACTGAGATCTCCTGCTGGGTTACCAGCCTCCGAACCTCCCTACTTTTGTCTGTAAAGAAAAGGTGATTCTAAAAATGGGAACCTTTAAGGAGGTGCTGACAGATTTCCTGCCGGGGGCAGGAGCTTGTTGAAGAGAAAAGAGAAGGTCTCTCCCACCCAAAGAGAGAGATGGGGAGTGGAGAGGGGGGAGAGGATATGACCTTAGGGGTGCCGTTGGGAAACTAGAATGGCCACCTGGGATGGAACGTGAGCAACCTGGTGGAAGAACTGGTTCTAGTGCTCGCAGACCCTTTGAGTAATTATATGTGTAAAGAAGAAAAAAAGGTGCGGGGGGGGGGGCGGGAGGGTGTTCTAGAATAAAAGAGAAATACTGATTGGTTGTAACACATGAACCTTGGTGATTTTACTGTAGAGAACAAGTACCTGAAAGGGTGTTTGGGAGGCTGTTGTGGAAGTTTGGTTATGTATGAAATGTTTTATGCACTGTTGGGTGAGGGGCTATGGTGTTTTGTATTGTTTGCAGGTGTTGGATTTCTGTGGTGGTTAATTGCTAATGATCTGCACGTGCTATCAGTAGAATACCTGAGGAGTTCTGAAAAAATAAAAACACCTGAGCTCAGACACTCAGGGTTCCACTGTGAGTATGACGCTGCCATGACCGAGGTTCCCTCTTCCAAGGTCTGGCAGAGTTTCCACGTATGAAAATGCCTCCATGTCTCCTGTGCTGAGTCCACACAGTAGGCACACAGCAACAGGGGACAATGAGGGAAGTGTAAAAGTGGTTACGGCTGCCATGATATGAGGAGAACAACAAATTGGCCAGCTGACTTAATTTTCCTAAGGGTTATAGCCAAAAAACAAACAAACAAACATAAAACTAGAGCTTTCATTCTTAGGAAATGGATGTAGTTCTACAGTGTCTGTAACTGTCCTTTGACTGAATCAGCCACAGACAATTCCCATTCTTTATACTTGAAAGTTTTCATATCAAAAGTTAGGGGCAGAAGAGGGAGGGAGAAAGGAAAGACCAGTCTGGGATTCTAAGGAGCCTTGATTGTCATAAGGAGCCTAAGTACTTTCTGTGGGAGAGCATTTGAAATTCAGGCCCCCAGCTCTTCACACATTAGGAAACAGCAAGCCTCAGGTTTGTACTTACAGATGATCAAGGACACAAAAGGCTGAGAAACACTCGGTAGGAAAACCAACAGATGAGACTTGAAGATACAGTAGTGATGAGAGACGCAGTGCGCACCTTAAAGGAACAAACGAGGTAGCTAAAAGGTGAATGAGCACCAGACTGTAGCCAAGGAAGACATTAGAGCAGCTGGAGGATGGGGAAGAGCTGATCTGCACAGAGCAGGGGCTCTGAGAACAGACTTGTACAGCCAGGAAGAGCAACACAAATGTGATTCTAGTTTTAAAGGACGGAGACAAGACTAGACCCTGGTTGTGTTATCTCTCAAGTATTGCAGAATAAATGTTGTGAAAGAGGACAAAACAAAGACAGTTCAAGAAAACCAAAGATAAACCGGTGTGATAGCTCTCGTGTAGCTGCTCAGAGAAGCTTCTGGAAGCTTCTAGGAAGGAATGAAATGGACCCAAGGAGATGATACGAATGATAGACTCAATGACAAATGCAGCCTCTAACAGTGACACTGCCTAATGTATCACTCGCCAGAGCTACTCGGGTAGCGGCGTACAGTAGCATGTGATGGCGGCTAGTCAGGAACATCCCAGCAAGGTCAATGCTGGATGGAGGGGTGACTGGCAATATGGAAATCAGGCAAGACAAACTTAAACACCAAAAGCAGTGTCAGGAAAGAGAATATCCTACCATAAAGAGCAGAGCTCCTGTTCACCGGGAAGGTGAACATTGCTAGCTAATCGATGCAAAACCAGACTCCAAAGACATTAATTAAAGTTTGGTAGAATTATTAAGGGACACTGAAAGCTTCTTAACAGATTGGATGGCTTTAATCAACTTTGATCTCTTTTCAGTTATCAATAGGTTAAAGTAACAAGACACTAGTAAAGATCCAGTTTGAACATCTTCTAGAAAATTTGTTTTGCTGTGTGTGGGGAGCTAAGCTGTCTGTAACTGGAGAATACATATTCTTTCAGGTACACCTGCCGCATTTAGAAAAATTAAGTACCACAGAGTTTAAAGGACATGCCGTTGCTAACTCTTATTGGTATATTGATTATTTCAAACTGAAGTCGATGGCTCTTATCTTCAGAAAGGGTCATTTAGACTCTCTTTCCCCCATGTGCATCAAGCTATGAATATTGCTTTGGGGGGGATCCTCCTCCCCCAAAGGCAAGAAAATAGCTTTAATCAGCAGAACTGAAAGTTGGGGTTGCGATAAACTCACCAAATTGACCTTCATCGTCCACCATCTTCGAACGGTCATTTATGTCCCATTCATGTGCTAGAATTTATTATCCTAGTCTTGAGATCCATTTGCTCTGCTATTTCTTCAAAAAAATTGTTATCCTTTGTAGAAGAACTATCAAAGGTGACATTTGATTATTTCTTTGGACTTCATACTCCCGTGGAGATCCCCATGTACATGAAAAATTAATAAGACATGTCTCCTTTCCCTTGTGAACTGATTCATGTTCACTTGGTTCCTTGAACCACTCGAAGTGCTACATGGGCTCCAAGGGAGTGTGTGTGGGCCTTGCTCCACCACAGACAGTGATCAGCAATCCTCCAGGGCCCTTGGCTTGTGCTAGCGCCATGCCGAACTCTGCCTTGGTTTTTCCCTTGATTTCTTCCCTGTGTTCAAACCGAATCTAAGTTGATAGCATCTGTAAGAGCGCTGATCAATTGCATCAGCTATGCCATGCCAAGTTACTCCTTTTGGGGAACTACAGTTAAGGTAGGATGATCTAGCACCTTAAAGCCACCAGATATTTGGAGGAAGCAGACACAGGTGAACTCTATTTGGGTCTTTGAGACTCACGGCACTGCAGGAAACAGTGGAGAAAAAACCCAAATGTTGGGTGTGCCAGACATATAAGGCTTATCACAGTAGACCAGAGACACAGACACATATAAGGGGAGGTGCTTCAGCCTGCAGCGTAGCACAGTAGGTGCTTTATCACTGGCCACTTTGGTTTTAAAGGTTTATTTATTTTTACTTTATGTGTATGAATATTTTGCGAGCATATATGCCTTGCACCGTGTGTCAGAACAGAGTGACACTGTAGGACATCCAGCCACTGTCCGCTTTGTGGGAAATCCCTCACCTTTGGGTGACTGGAAGTGTCCTGTGTGGAATGTGAACTGAGAGGAAAGACAATTGGCCTTTCCATGTTCTCCTCAAGGAGGAACCAAGATTGGGATAGGCCTACGAGAACAGTGGCAAGCTACAGGAGCAGAACATAGGAACAAGCAAGACTTCCCAGGAGCAGTGCAGGGAACTGGCAGGAGGTGTATTTAGAGGAAAGAAACTACAGCTGGAAGAGCCCCCCTAGTGTGCTGGCCCCATGCCTCATCCATGGAACACCTTGGGTGTTCTCTGGTGAGGACCTGGAGCTTCTGTCTTCAATGAAGGTGTACCTGCTCTGAGCCTGTTCAAAGATAGCATTCTTTTTCTTTTTTTTTTTGATTTTTAAATTTTATTAATTTTTTTTAGGGTTTCCCTTGGGACACAAGCACTGTAAAAACATGATGTAGGGAGTGCTTTGAGACACCAGAAAGCTGCTGAGTTTTTACAGAGCCAGAAAATGACAAGATCCTTTCACATTTCAGAGAAAACACTGCCTGCAGGAGCCTGAGCAGGTGCATGTGGGAACTGCGGAAAGGGAACAGAGGGCGGTAGCTCTAAGGGTCCTGGCAGGAGTCTGTGAGGACCTGAATTCAGGCAGTGACAGGTCTGGTGTGGCGATGCACAGGAGGAAGCTATTTTGGGGACAGGATCCATAGGACTTGGTGACAGATCGGCCGTGGGGAGGAGAGGGAGGTGAGGAGCGTGCTGCTGAGTTCCTGGCCAGGGTTAGGTGATGCGTGGAGATAGGCAGGGAGAATCCAGAGTGGGTGAGGTCTGGCGCGGATCCACTGTATGCTGACAGTATTATTGTGTACACGTGTCAAGTGTGATGAGAGCTCCTGCTCCACTTCTGGCTCTTGAGTGTGGCCATTTAACAGCTTGCACTTCAATAACAGTGGCTAGTGGGATCGCTCTGGGCTAGGGTCCAGAGCCACAGGGTGGCTCTGCAGGAGCCTCTGCCCCTGTCTGTGAATCCAAGTCCTGCGAGCTCATCACAAGACTTTCCAGACAGAGGCTCTGTTTGGGTAGCCCACTGAGACCCCCTGCTCTTAAAGGAGAAGCAAAATTTTATTTTTAAATCTTTCTGGAGTTTTGGGTTTCCTTTTAATCCCAAATGGCCTTTTAAGCTTCTAGCTCCTATATTTAACCTATTTAATGAGATTTCTTTTCCAGTAATTCCTGAAACTGGTAATCTCTAATTGGGTCAAATTCTCTACCCACAAGCCAGTGATGCTATTTTTAGCACAAATCCTCAGGCTGAAGCTCCTTGGGCCTTTCAAGCGCAGCTGTCAGCGCTGACTCTCACCACGCTCTGCTCTCCAGAGCCAGACGCGATTTTCGATATTTTCCCTATTCACTTCAGGGCAAGCCTGCCCACCCGGCCCTCTGGCCTCCTCCCCATCTGCAGCTCCAGGATGGTTTACACAAATCCATTTAGCGCTCATCAGCTTAGGTCTCCAGTGTCACTATAAATAATCCTGGCGGCTTTGGGGAAGCACCTGGGCTCTGGTAAAGATGAACCACCTGGGGACAGGCAGGCAGGGGCACATGCTGACCCCAACAGTCACTAGGGGGATTTAGAGAATCCTTTTCTGCAGTCCTCATTCAGCTAGGAGACCTTGCTGGTCTTAGGATGTTCCTGTTCTGCTCTCTGCTCTCCTAGATGCCTCCTGGGGGGAGGGGACTTTCTTTCCTTTTTGGGTCCAGGAGGGCCTAGTAACCTCAGAGACTGCTTTCCTGCCCTCCTGTGCCCAGGGCCAGTGCAGGACTGTGATCGTGGAACCAGGGTTACCTTTGTAACCCTAGAAAACACACAGGATATTCCCACAGAGTACAAGGACCTTTCTCCCAGAGGCCTCTGCTGGGTAGATCTTGACCCTACCATTGTTCGAAGAAAACACATCTTATTTCATCTGGGGGGAAGGAACAAGGCAGTCACTGACCACAGATAGAGCCAGTGTGGTGTGGCTACACAGATTCTGCAGTCTCCCTGCCCTTTGCCGTCATGTGGTACCCTGTGACTAGCAAATACGAGTGCCATTTCCTTCAAAGCAAAGGTGTTGGCAGAGGAGGGCATAATGGGGCCTCCTTGGACTTAATGCCTCCTTTCCAGGTCCTTTGTCCGAAGCCTCTATCTTTATAAGGCCCTGTGTGCTGTATCCACAGTGAGATTCTGCCCCAGAAGGTTCTGTTTTTCTTCTCACACTCACAGAACACTGAATGACAGATCCCTGGTCCAGTATCAAATGTGCCTTCCAAGCTTTGAGTTCTAGTTTGCTCACTGGCAGAACATGTAGCTCGCCACTGGTTCTCACAAATAAACACACCCCATCCTTTTGTTACTGGTAACTTCAGCCAAACTCTCAGTGAGGTTAACTTCATGTGTCATCTTAGCTAGAACACAGTGCCTAGAAAGGTAGCTGGATACTGTTTCGAATTTACATCTACAAGGGTGATTTGGGGGATGAAATTTACACTCACACCAATGGATTCTGAGTCCAGTAGATCATTCTCTATAATGGGGATGGGACCCATTCTATTAGTTAAAGACCTGGATGTAAAGAAAAAAAATGACTGGCTTCCATCTAGGAATAAAGGCCTCTTGAGCTGGTGGTCACTGGACTTGTACTGCATCATGAGCTCTTCTCTGGGTCTCTAGCTGTCTGTCAGTTCTGCAGATCCTGAACTTAACAGCTTCCATTATTGCATGAGCAAAATATACTTTTCTCCATATGCATATCAGTGTGTGTGTGTGTGTGTGTGTGTGTGTGTGTAGGCAATATACATGTCCCGTGTCTTGTGTACAGGCAATATACGTATCCTGTGGCTTCTGTTTTTCTATAAAGTCTTGACTTGTAGACTTCTGTTCTTCAAATATTGCCACATACTGGCCTTCGTAAGAGAACGATGAAGAGGGCAGGTAGCGATGGAAGGAAGCAGGGCAGGTGCAGTGTGGATGCAAATGTTCCAGGCTCCATTCAGCAGGAGAGGAGCCAGAGGACAGCTGCTCATGTTCTCCAAATTCTACAGTCTAGTACTTTTACTGCACTGTTGCCCTGTGAAAAAATACCCCATGAGGTCATGTTGCAAAGATGAGGCACCTTTTATGAAGTTGGCAGTCATCCCCAAGGTAATTTGGATCAAGGACAGAAAGTCTGTGATCCCTGAGGGAAAACTTCAGGGCACACACCAGGACAGACCTGGGCAACAGTAGCCAGCAAAGCCTCTGGGAGAGCCATACCACCACCCATAGGATACGCCAAAGAGCTCCAGAGGGCTTAGCATACACCATACACCATGTCTACCACACAGGGGCTGGCCTTTGCTATCAAGAAAAGACGGAAGTGAAGATCTGAGGTTCCCAGTACACTTCAATGACTCTAATTGCCTTTGTATTCAGTGGAAGAAATTGCAATAAAAATGTAGGATCTGGATGCACTAGCTTTGGGCTTTGTGGGGTGTGTGATGTACATTCAGAAAGATGGCTCTTCCTTAGGAAAGTCTGAGTGAGTGTGTGTAGGTGTCTGGAGTGACTCACTGTCTCCATCTGAGAGCATGAGCAGGATTGGAAAGACAGGCCACAGTACTGTGTACAGATAATAATAGAGGTTGAAGGTTTTGCTGCATGCCCGAGAAGCTGGGACATCAGTTGGCCTGAAGGGATAGAAGAAGAGTAACAGAGGGGCTTGTGGGAGATTTCACAGTGGGGCCTATAGAGTCACAGCAAGTGAAGTCTTAGGGCATTGTAGAGGAGACTCCCTTCACCCCCTTTAGCTCTCTCCTGGGCTTCTTTGTTAACATTTAACCATATACAATGAAAACCATATACATTGTGAGGCCTATAAGTACACATGGGTGATCACAAGACTGAAATATAAGGAAATATCCAAGATATTATGATCTTAAACTTTTTAGGCAAAGAATGGTAAGTCTGTGAAGGGATGCCATTACCAGTGGATTCTAGGCTACCATGGAGCAATGTCTGAGCATAGCAGCCCCCTTGATTATCTGCAAGAGACCCTTATAAGGCCTGCTTGTGTTCTCTTCTAGAAGGAAGAGATGGAGATCTGAGCTATGTGAAAATCATCATCCATGTTGAGTGAGACTTTTCAGCGATGCAGTGTGGGGTCACCTGTGCTCCTGTAAGCAAGCCCAATGAATTCATTGGCTTATCAACCCGAGACTGCTGTTTCTTTGGTCTGAAATTGGCACCCTATCACAGTGACTAGGTGTTTGTGCCTCCTATGGAAAGTTCATGAAGTAGATAACAAGTTCTAGGGACCAAGGACAAAACAGAAACCTGACTGTCCAACAGCTGGCTTCCTCTTCACCACTTCCCATTCCCTCCTCTTTCTGTGCCACAGGGAACATCACAAGACACTGATGCTTGAAGTGGTGGAGTCAGTGAGCCCAGATTCTGCCTGCTGTGTTCCCTGATGCCTGCTGCTTGTTACCCACCCCTCCTCATGCAGCTGCAGCCCTGCCCATAGTGCTGGGACACTTTATTCTCAGTTCCAGCTATCTGGGCACCGTCCCCAGCTCCAGGAGCAAAGCAATAAGAGCCTGTACCTCCTACCTGCTCATGTGGTCATGGCCAGGCCAGGCCTGGCAGGTGGCAGCGGGAGCCCCATCTGTGGCGTACCTAGGCTCTGGAGCTCTGGAATGGACACAGCTGTGACCACCCCAGACCTTCAGTCACAAGAGCCAGCCTTTCTCTGTTTTGGATTGAGGCAGCCTGAGGCTTTTTGTGCTTTTGAAAGGAAGAGTCCTAAAAAGATGCATACGGTGGTTTCTGATGGTTGTCAGGTGAGGTAGAAATCTTCTTCTTGTGCCCTGAAGAAGAACATCGGAATCCAAAGAAGCACATCAGGAAGCACTGAGAAGGGCGGAGACACACTGTGCATCGGATGAAGCAAGGAGAAATGGGATGAAGGCAGCATGCCTGGACCTGTGCTAGTCTATTTTCTGTTGAAGTCACAGAATATCCAAGGATGAAGACTTTATAAAGAAAAGGGGTTTATTTGGCTCACAGTTCTGAAAGCAGGGAATCTAAGAACATGATGCCAGACTCTGTTCTGTTTCTGGAGAAGGTCTCATGCTGATCCATACATGGCATAAAGTGGAAGACGGGATCAGTGGGGGTACATGGGGGCTGGGAAAGGGGCAGAGAAGCTAACTGTCCCTGAAGCCCACTTATGAAGGATTCACCCCATAACCCATACATCTCCCACTAGAGCCCACCCCTAAGTGCTGTTACATGGACTAATTAAGCCTCAATGTGAGTTTTGGTGAAGACAAATCATATTGAACCCACAGCGGAGATCATCTTGCTTAAGACTGAGCGTAGCATGTCAAACACTTTGGTTTCTCCACTGTTCTGAGACCTTCATGTGTGCATCTGATTGTAGCAGCACACTGCAATCTTTTACCTTCAATTTAGGGAAGGAGAAAGGAAAGATAGAAATCTTCATCGCTTTAACAAGCAGCCTTAATACAGAGAGAAAGGTAGAAATCTTCACAGCCTCTTTTTAGGCTGTCCTAAGCTCGAATCTCTCCAACCTTTGTTCTTTTACTAACTAATGACAGCAACCCAACCAACGAACCACCAACCATCGCCCACCCTGACTCTCGGGGCTTCGGAACTTTTATGCCCTAAGCCAAAATTTCCCATAAACCCATGTGGCACACAATCCCAAAAACAAGCTACACGTGCCGAAATGACTGCACCTAACCAAATTACAGCCAACCTGCATCAAGCATTCCAATTCCAACTCATAGACATCTACCACACTTGGGACAGGTCTAATCCAAACGCCATTTTTCATTTTTAAAGGAACCAAAATAACAAAAAATTCTTCCAAGTGTTCCTCTACATCTCATCACTTACAAATTAGCATGGCAATGTTACCTTTACTGAGCATCCCCCAGTCACAGAGCTTGCAACCTCTTTCCTGGCCAAGCTCGTGTTGGCAGTGGCTCAAAGGCAATTAAAGTAGACACGGGTCTCCCTACAGGTTCACAGGGAAACTTGGTGTCCAACTATGGAGGGGGAATAAGCTATGGTACACATTCTCCTAAATGGTTTCCACAGTCAGAGGAAATCGGTGAACTAAAGCAGCACTACGTGAGTTCTCTGGCTGCTAGGGCCACTGTCTCCATGGCTGAATCAAGAGCTTGAATGTCCCTCACCCACTGGTGTGTATAAAGAGCACTGAATCGGTAGAGGAAAAGCATCTTTATTTTGTGATAGGCAGGGCAAGGCAAGTCTGTGTGTCTGTGGATCCCTCTTCCCACATTTTGCTTGGCATTAAATCCACGATTCACAGTCAGACCCCCAGACAGGATAAGTAGCTTGCCAAAAGTCACACAGCTGGCAAGGGGGGCTCTGAGGTTGGCTTAGTACTGTGATTTAGGCATTCACACTCCTTTAGCCATGATGCCTGCCTCATGACCTGCAAGGGTAGACACGAGCTGGGACTGGCTCAGATGGCTTGACGCATTAGGCCAGGGCCACTCTGCATCACCTGAAAGATCCTGTCCTATAGGTCTCAGGCGTCAACGCACAAAAGTACATAGGAAGGCTCTGTAAGAGGGCGACCAGTGACATTCTTCCACATGGATGGGAGAGAAGACTCTGGGCCTGAGCCCCATCCGTTAGAAAAAAATGCTCAAAGTGCCTTCTGAGTTTTTAAATTAAATGTAGGTATCTATACACATACCTATCATGGTACCCTCTAGTTGTTGACATCCTTTGGAGTGGCTGGTACTCCCCAGGAGATTAGAGTTTCTCTTTGTGACCCTATGGGGGAAGATTTGTTCTAAGGCCCTTCTCTAGTAGATCGTTGGCTTGTGACAATGACACTCATGGTGCTTTCTCTGTGCATGAATCTGTGCCCAGATTCCACCCCTTTGTAAGGACAGCAGTCAAACGGGAGGTACACACCAACCAGGGTCTACTGCATTACAGATAGCCTCCTTGTTTGTCTGTTTCTGCAGACTGTCCATTGAAGCCCTTCCTCCAGCTTGGCACACAGTGTGAGAGCACTAACACATTAGTATACAAGTCCATAGCAACAATAGAAATAGTGACTCTTGCGCCTTCTCAGGTTTTGTAACAGGGCTGGGAGTGAGGAGCCCCGACGCTCCTGCTAGACTAGCAGTTCTCAACCTCTTTGGTGGGGGGGGGTCAAATGACCCTTTCACTGGGGTCATCTAAGACCACCTGCATGAGATATTTACATTGTGATGAACATAACAGTAGCAAGATTACAGTTATGAAGTAGCAACAAAGATAATTTTATTTTTTTTGGGGGGGATGTATACACGAGGAACTGTATTAAAGGGTTGCAGCATTAGGTTGAGAACCTAAAGTTGAGAACCACTGCTCTAGACTGTGAAACTCAGTCAGCAACGGAGCATCTCTGAGTCTCTGGTTCTTCGTCAACCAAACAAAGGTGACAGAGGCTGGTTTCCAAGATGCTTCCTAAGGTATGACAGACAGATAGAAGAAGATGGGAAGCTGTGGCAGCTAGCAAAAGGGTCAGGCCACGACCCACTTTTCTTTCCAAACCTGAATATAAACTCCTCCAGGCTCTCTCGAAAGCAGCTGATGCTGGCTCTACCAAAAATAAATAAATAAATAAATAGAGCAAGGGAAGAACCTCACGAGTCGACACAGAAGCAAGCGGGTGCGGTTTACTTATGAACTTTTCATTTAAATAACTTCAACCTGTCTTTCATTTTCATGTAGACCAGACACTCGGCTATTTTTTGCTTTAAGAAAATTAGATGTGAAACCATACAACACACTAAGTAACAGACTCTGTGCCTGATGTGGATACTTGAGAAGTTGAGCAGAGTTTCCTAGGATTTGGAGACATTTGGGAACCACGTGACCACGACAATGGTGACTTTTCAAGGCAATGACCTAAGGATGGGGCCAGGCCGTCTTTCTCAGCATCAGCTGATGCTCTCCATGGGTTCCAGCCAAAAGAACGGAGAGAAAATTGACCAGAAAATGAGGCTGCAGAGCAGGAGGTGTGAACCTTCGTGGGAGGAGCAGGGACTGGAGTGAAAACCACCAGCCCGGGTGCAGGCTGATGCCAGGCAGGCTCTGCACTGGGGGGTGTCTTACTGGGGAGTCTGCCCCAAGAAGAGGGATTAGCTGCTATCAAGTGGTTCCAGAAGACCTTGAGTGTGAACTCCTGGGGATGGTGGGTGGGAACATGTCTGTATGTGACCACTTTGGACTTTTTATAAAAATGACAAGTTTATGTGGCTCAAAGTAATAGTAATTCCAGAGAAAGTGGGGCCACTTCAAATTCTGATCCTTGTGCCTATATAATGAAGGGCAGTAGTTCTTACAAAATTTTCGGGGGTCTTATAAAACAGAGCTGGGCAGGATGGATTGAAACCTAGCATTTGGAAGTAGGGTCTCCTCTAGGAAGAACAGTGTCTGGGCTGCAAAATTCCATGAGAGACTTAGCTCCCGGTGCACCCATGGGATCCAGAGGTGGCAAGGGCTCCTTGCGTCCTCCCTACTCTCTGGGTCCCCTGCACCCTCTCTAAAAGAGAACAGAGGCAGCAGCCTCAGCGGGCCATCCCGAGCACCTGAGCACCCAATGAAATTCGATATGGTCCCTTCCTGGGTGAATGGATGTCACTAGGTGTAAACATCAGGCGCCTGCAGCGGGTGTCCCCGCCACTTGTTCTGCTAGAAGAAAACGTCTTGCCATCATTTGCATGGCCAGCTCCTATTTAGGGAGACTGCCGCTCCGTTTTCTCTCTCCTCCCAGACCTCCCCCCTGCACCTAGACCTCACAGCTCCCCTGGACACTGCAGGGCTCGGTTCTAGCTCAGGTCAACAGAGCTTACACCGCCCACCTCCTAGAGCTCGGTGCACGTGTGGCCAGGGATCCTCGGGGATCGGTGGACACTGACTGGGTCTAAAGCTGAGTGAGGGCCCCTCTCCGGTGACCTGGTTCTGTTTAGGGAGGGGACGCACATCTGGCAAGGCTGTTCCTCCCTCTACTGGGAATTTCAGCTTTTTTTTTTTTTTCCCCCAAACGGCTTCTAGTGGGAGGGCTCCGCTGTGCATAGGTGGGGAAATCGAGGCTGGGCGAGGCAAGAGCCCTGCCCAAGGTCACGTGGCCCCTCGGGCCTGCGGGACGCAGGACGAGGAGTTGGGCGCGGACTCTGCCCGCTCAGGACCCGGGCTCCTGGGGCTCTCGCCTGTCGCAGCGCGGTCGCCGCGGAGGACCACTGCCGGGGCGCGGGCGGGCGGCAGTGCGCAGGCGCGGCGGGCGGGAGGGGGGACGCGCTCGGGGCGCGCGCGCTGGGCAGCCGGCGCCCCAACTCCGCCCGCCCCGCGCCCCGGCGCCTCGCCGCCCGCCCGCCCGCCCCGGCGCCGCCGCCGCCCGCGCCCCGGCGCCCCGGGCCGGCGAGGGGCGCGCCCGCGGCCGCGGCCGCTGCATGGCGCTGAGATGGCGGGGGCGCCGCGCGGCCAAGGCGGCGGCGGAGGCGCGGGCGAGCCCGGGGGCGCAGAGCGGGCGGCCGGGCCGGGCGGCCGGCGCGGGCTCCGGGCGTGTGGCGAGGAGTTCGCGTGCCCCGAGCTGGAGGCGCTGTTCCGCGGCTACACGCTGCGGCTGGAGCAGGCGGCCACGCTGAAGGCGCTGGCGGTGCTCAGCCTGCTGGCGGGCGCCCTGGCTCTGGCCGAGCTGCTGGGCGCACCGGGGCCGGCGCCCGGCCTCGCCAAGGGGTCGCACCCGGTGCACTGCGTGCTCTTCCTGGCTCTCTTCGTGGTCACCAATGTCCGGTCCCTGCAGGTGTCCCAGCTGCAGCAGGTCGGTCAGCTGGCGCTGTTCTTCAGCCTCACCTTCGCGCTGCTCTGCTGCCCCTTCGCGCTGGGCGGCCCCGCCAGGGGCTCCGCGGGCGGCGCAGTGGGGTCCGCGGTCGCCGAGCAGGGGGTTTGGCAACTCCTTTTGGTCACCTTCGTGTCCTATGCCTTGCTGCCCGTGCGCAGCCTACTGGCCATCGGCTTCGGGCTGGTGGTGGCTGCCTCGCACTTACTGGTCACCGCCGCCTTGGTCCCTGCCAAGCGCCCACGTCTCTGGAGGACGGTGAGTGCCACCACGCGCCCCCCACCCCCCACACCATTGGGTTGGAGACACACCCGCCAGCGGGAGTGGTGGTGCCGGGAGTTTAACGTTCTTCTTCCTATGGGGAGGGGTGGGGAAACTGAGGTTCTGAAGGGGTTGGGGGACGGGTGTTCAAGGTCACTCATCAAGCTGGGGATGCAGTTGGGCTGGCACCCTCCTCCAGAGTGGACTCTTATTCCGAGATAAGAGTCCACAGCGTCTCTGGGGTGGAGACGCGAGACGTGTGTGTGTGTGTGTGTGTGTGTGTGTGTGTGTGTGTGTGTGTGTAAGGGTGGTGGCGACAGGCCCAAGGTCAGGCAGTAGTTGTGTGGCCAAGCGGGGGTTCCAAGCCTGATCCACCGCTCCGAGTTGCACCCACCTCCTTGGAGGGACTGAAAGTGGGAGGGCGCGCGGTCTCCAGGCTGGGCTTTTAGACTGCTGGAGCGCGCAGCCCCTGGGCTCCTCTCCAGCTCGCCTGGGAGCGCATCTGGGGCTAGTCGCTTCTCAATTCCGCGGACCTGAGGAGGCAGCAGTTAGTGGGAGGAAAAGGACTTTGAATCCCTCCTGTATCGCTAGCCACCCTGCTGTAACCCGACTCCTGATCTGAAGGAGAGGAGTTTGCCAAGGTCACACACAGTCTGCTCTCAGAAGCCCTGACCCTGGCTCCAGAGCCTGAACTTTGTCTCCTTTCAACTTGGGCTGGTGGGGTGGCTGCCAGGGGGACAAGGGCATAAGACTTAGCTCCTCTTGAGGCTCCTACTGGACTCTGGAGGTACCTGTTTTCCCAGACCACCGCACCTTAGCAGGTGGGAGGTAGACTAGGAAGGAAACTGTTCCTGGGAGTTTGGGACCTTTCCCTGTGCTGGTCCTGCCCAGGCTTGGCAGCTGAAGGAGGGTTTTGTTTCTAGGTCTAGCTATAGAACAGCAGGAGGGAGATGAGAGGTAGATAGGTGGGGGAGCCTATCTAAGAAGGTAGCTGTAGGAACACATGTGCTGGTGTGTGTATGTGTGTGAGAGAGAGAGGGGGGAGGGAGAGAGGGAGGAGAGGGGTAATATGGCTGTCAGTCAGTTCTAAGTTCTGACTGTAGGTTGAACTCTCACACCCAGACCCTGATGCCAGAGAGCAGGTATTTGGTCATAGGGGCCATGATGACAGGTCTATTGCTGAGAATGCGTTGTAGAGCTAGAGAGAGATAGGCGTGGATCAGGCCCATGGTGGGTTCTCTAGGTGCCTTAAAAGACTGTGGTGTTATCTTTTTAAACTGGTAATTTTTTCCCCTACTCAGCCTCTGGGCATTCCTTTTAGAGAAAAGATTTAAAAGGAGAGAGGGCGGAGTCTGCAAAGGTGCCAGTGCCCCTCCCTCTGGGATAGAGGAGCCCTTGTTACTCCAGTGGGGAAGGAAGCCCGTTGTGAAAACAAGAATTCTTAGGTAGCTGGTACCCAGGTTGCCCTGTGACTAGCCTCCAACTGAAACTCAGCCCCTGCCCCGCCCCCTGAGGGGAAGATGCTACGTCCCAGAGATGGTAAAAGGTCCATAAGGATGAAAATCTGCCATTTCCAAAGCATTCTTATCCTCCACAGTGTTTGTATTCAGGTCCCATAGTGACACATAAATGAGGGTCGAGGTAGGGAAACCTGTAGTGAGGGAAGCTGGTAGTCCCCAAGGCATTCAGGTGTCTTCCCATCACAAGGTCCTTGGCACCTGTCATTGTGTCGGTGAACTCCCCTGCTTGGGATCTGAGATGCCCAAAGAAGGTGGCCCCTGCATTAGGAAGCGCTGATGTCTCTGCTGCACCATAAGGCCTTCCTGCCAGCTCCCTCCAGACCCCGGCTGTCATCTCAGCTGCACAGCCTCCTGTGGATGCTGCTGCCCCCTCACCTCCTAATCCTAGGCCAGCAGTGACCAAGAGGGCATGGGGCAGATACGCAGAAAAATCTGCAAGAACGAGTAATGGAAGAAAGCCTGCAGGACGGCCCTTACCGTGGACACGGGATGCTGTTTTAGGGTGCTAGGTCTCCATGGGAGTCTTTTGGGGCTGAGTCCTGTGAAAGCTTCAGAGTCAGGTGCACAACTCTAGTCTTAGACCTGCAGGCTCAGCTGCATGTCAAGGGTAGAGTCTCAGAGCAAACCTACACTTTCCACTGAGGTTTGGGTTCAAGAGCCTACTCTGTGCAGGGGAGCAAGTCCCTTCCAGAACCACTGCCCATTTTCAGAGAGGTTCTGACAGTCTTGGGGAAGTAGAGGCAGGAGGTCACTGAGTTGGAGTGTTATTGAGGAGAGGGGATTCTTGGGAACAGTAGGTTTGGGCTGGTCTAGCCACTGGCTCAAGGACTCTACCCATAATGGTCCCCTCCTGCCCTACCTTTCCTGAGACTGGAGTAGAGGAGGCAAACAGGCCTGTGCTCCCTGGCTCTGAGCTTTCTCCTGCACTCGGTGTTCTTCATAACCTCTGTGTGCTTGCTTTATGCCCCAGCCGAGTCCTTATTACTGTTATTTTTCTCTCTTTGAAGTAGCCCAGGCCTACTGGACTTGCATACACTGTGTGTTTTCAATTAGACTGCTTATCATGGCAGGGATGGGGGTGGGGAATGGGTTTCCGTTTCTGTTGGCTCTTAAATATAGGTTGCTGATGGAAATCAAGATCGTCAAGGCATATGTATGCTCTTGTTTCTGCCTATCACCAAAGCTGTCAGCACCACCCTGTGGGGGCTCATGGGAGCTTCGGATGCACCCTGCTTCCCATTAGACCCCTAATGTCTCAGGGCTAAGGGTTGAGCACCCTGTGTGCACAGATGGCAGTGGGCGGGGAGCAGGGTAGCCCACGTGCTGACGTTGATGGAGACAGGAGGGCTCATGAGTGTGGTCCCTGAGCAGTTCAGGGGTGCTGGTATAGTCCTGTGAGCTGGGGTTCAGGATGATCTCCATGCCTTGGCTTCCCCCACTGTTGGAGGAGCAGGGATTCATTCTGCAGTTTGACAGGACAGCTGTGTTTTCTGGGTACCATTTGTGGACTGTGTCTGGCAGGTGCTCCCTGTCCTGTCAGCCATCTGGAACCAGTGACATGGATGTTACCACCTTAGGGAGCTGCTTGAGGCCAATGGTCTGCTGGTTTGTCGCTAACTTTGAGGGCCAGAATTACTTGAAGCGAGGTGCTCTCGATGTGTTGAGACCACACATTGAGAGGCTCTCCTCAGATGTGGGTGACAGGACACTCGGCCTGTTCTCTCTGCCCACTGCAACAGCATGAGCAGAGTGTGGCCAGAAGGGCCACGTGGCTGTGGTGGGGGTGGTGTCCCTCTGGCTTGGAGCTTTGTGCCTTCACCTTGCCTGGAGGGTCTCTAGGAAGCCAGGACTTGCAGTGTAGGAGGTTGCAGGAGTGAGGCCCAGTACGGACAGGAAGGGAGACTCTCATTCCCACAGCTGTCTTCATCTCAGGGGCTGAGTGAGACAAGGAAAGAACCTCTGCTCTGTAGGACACTGTTGACTGTCTGGACATGAGTCATGCCTGCCCCTCCTCTGCTCACAGGCAAGCACAGATGCCCACCCAGAGGCTCACTTACCCATTCCCACGCGAGCCCCTACACAAACGCTTCAAGTGCACTCAGCCGCAATCTCTCACCCGCACACTTGTGTTTACATGGAGACACACCCACGGCCTGGTATACTCACACACAAACACACCTGCATGCACACTCAAGCTCACCATCGCCTTTACATCCCTGTGTATGCACACGGGCACACAGACACAAACCAATGCACACTCACACACTCCAGACACTTGGTGCAATACACACTCACCCATATACTCTCTCACACTCAGTTTCACACTAGTGCACCCATTCTCACACACCAGGACAGCATGCTCACCTGCACTGAGAGCCTCGTGTCCACTTGTGCACACACAGAACGTGTTCCCACACACATTCAGGAATGGACATACTCTTGCACACACCCATGAACACTCAAACACACCTACCTGCACACTTGTGTTTGCTAATGGTCACTCCTGCCTCAGAGCTGTACAAATGCATTTTCCTTGGGTCAGATGCATCAGCAGGAGGGAGATGTAGCCCAAAGGAGGGTAGCCTGTACAGAATCCCAGCAGTGCTTGGGCAGAGCCGTTGGCTGAGGCCTACCTTCAGCACCCCTACTTCCATGACCTTGAGTCACTTCAGGGTCTGGACTGTGGAGTGAGGAATCCAAGCTCAGACCTCCTCTGGATCAGCGAGATTGCATGTGTCCATGTGGGGCCAGGGACAGTAGAGAGGTCCAGGATCTCTGAGCAACCTGAGGAAGGGAGCGGGACCTCCCACCATCACTTAACCCAGGCCAATATGGGCTTGTGTCCTGTGTTCCCCACTCGTTATATGTAGTGTGTCCGTCCCCCCTGCTGTCCTCCCTCCCTGGGACTCTTCCTCTGTTCCTTTTAACACCCAGCTTTCCCCTGTCCTCTTCTCAGTTGTGCTGGGACCTACTGTGTGTTCTTAGCTAGAGGCCCCACCCTCCTACCGCATGCTGTGCTGAGACGCTAGCCTCAGGAGAAGGGTGGAAGTCTGGGTCAGGATTGCAGGTGGCACAGATCCTGAGTGATCTGCCCTTGGACTGGAGACAGGCAGCGCCTGCTTTGATGTCCACGATGGTGTTTGCTCTGTCTTAAGTTGGGAATAAGAAGAAAGCTTGGAGTCATGCTGCCTGACCCAGGGTTCAGAACTGAGGAGACCCTGCATGCAGCACCGTGAGTGTCAACCCAATGTGGCTACCTTCATGTGTGCACACTCACCTGTGTATTCATGTACATACGCACATAGGTGCACACTCATGTGGATACACACACAGGCATGCATACACATGTCTGTGCATGCTTGAGTGTGCATATGTGTGCAGAAGAGATGGTAGCATCCGGAACAGGTGAACAAGAGACCACCTGTTGTGTGACGGGGCCCCTTGGTCTTCCTGCTTTAGCCTCTAAGCTCCACAGAGGAATTCTACACCAGCGACATGTTGTGGATCCGAATACAACCTTTCCTTTTACTCTAAGAACACAGAACAGCCCTTGAATATAGTACAGTGTTTCTGAAAGAGATGCTGCAGCCTTCAGAAGCGGCCTCAGCCTGGGGCAGTGCTCAGACGCAGTGTGTGGCCAGCGCTCGCCTCTGGAGCGCCCCTTTCTTAGCATTGTGGCTCATCTGATTGCTCTCCGGCCGCATGCTGTGTGTGGTGCTTGCTCACCTGCTGCTTTTGTTCTCCGCTTTCTTGGAGCACTGATAATGCTCCTGATAGATAAAAGGGACGCTTTTGCTCACACAGTGGTCCCCAAGTGAGGAGGTGTGGCATGTATATCTTGAACAAGGAACATTGCCGGTTAGCAGTGGGGCCACAACTGGGTCGGAACACCTGCTCACCTGCTGCTGTCTGAACCCTATCACGGTCCTAGGCCAGCACTAGACCATCAGCCCCCATGCCACTTGACCTCTTGACCCGCACACAGTCCTTTTAGTGTTCTGCCCCACCCCGCAACAGGACCTGTGTGCTCTTCATAAACCTATATAATTTTTAAAAAAAAATTGTTTTTGGAAGGTGTCTTCCCTTCCCTGCCCAGCTGCATGATCCAGAGCTAAGCCCAGAGCTCTGAGCCTATGGTTGGCACCCAGCCTTCCCATGAAAACCATGAAAATTGTTATTGTAAGATGCTTCTCTGTCTACCTGCCTGTGCAATGGAGGATTCTTAGCCCATGGGGCATCTGTGGGTCTCTCTAAATTACCATGCAACCCCTAGAAGCGGCTTTATCATGCTAACTGTACATTTGGCTGAGTCTCCTAGAGAGGGCAGGGGCAAGTTCAAGAGACTCTGGAAAGTGGCAGGTGGGAGGGAACCAGGAGCAGGGGCAGCCCACTACAGAACATTCTATTCCTGCTAGGAAAAAAACAAACAAACTGTGCCATGCGCATTCTGATTGGTCACTGTGGAAGTGTGCTGGGCGCCTGCCAACATGACACGGCATTGAGATCACATGTGATATGTCATTCCAGGGATGCTTAGCATGCTTTATGTCATGTCTTAACCTGAGCCAGGCAGGGTCTCATCCAAAGACCAGAGCGGAGAGCTTAGCCTCCTTTTACCTCTTCGTGGCTTCTGCTGGTGTCCGGGTGTCTGAAGAGGCTGGAAATGCAGAGATATCACAGGTACTCTGGACGGGGGTTGGGCAAGCCTGAAGTGGGGCTGTCCAAGGCTCCAGTGGGTGAACTTGAGCCTCCTCTCTGGGAAGTTTAGATGGCCACTGTGTTGGTGTTCATTGACCTTCTGGGCAGGGTGTGTGGAACTGCGTGGGGAGCTGTTATCTTTGGTGAGAGCTGTCCATGGGATGCCAAGCTACCTAGGGTCTCACATCCGGCTTCTTACATCTTACCTTTCATTCAAAACATTCTTGCCTCCCTTGTCATCCGAAGACGTGGTGTGTGTGATCTGGCAGGAGAGGCCCCACTTGTTTGCAGAGGGGTACTGTGAGGGTGGTCCAGTGCAGCGTCTATGCGGGACCATAAGACCTGGGAGCCCTTTGGTGTCGAGATACAAAGAGTTAGACAGGAAACGCCAAGGATCATGCTTCTGAGTTCCCAGCTGGCGTCATTTCCTGGCCTGGTGACCATAGCTTCGTGAGTTGGAAACTAGGTGGAAGGACCTTGTGGAGCGTCTCCGTATTCTTGTTTTTTAAGCATATTTTTATTTTAATCGTGGAAAATTCAGACATGCCCAGAAGTAAGGAGAGCAGCGTCCTGGTTCCTAGACTGCTATCACTGTCTCCAGCAACGCTCAGCATCCTGCTGGTCCTCCTTTTTCAAGTGATGCTAATTCTAAAGCGTCTACTAATTCAGAACCAGAGAGCGAGCAAGCAATTACATTAATTTAAAAACACACTCGTGTACGGTGTTGAAAAAGCAGCCACGTTTGGGAGAAAGTGACATATAATCTCCACCCAAGCCCTGGCGGCGGATATCCACGGGCAGGCACTGAACGGGGCTGGCTGAGGAGTACCAGAAGGAGCCAAGTGGCTGACCCTCCCCACAGCCTGACAGGTGTGGGGAGGACTGTACGGGGGGTTTGAGGGGCGCTGCCTGTGGATTTGCCACTAAATGTGCCTTGGGTCATGTGGGACCAGTTCCTTCTCTGGAACGGCGAGAGTGCCATAAACTAGTGTGAGGAAGACTCCCCGGAGCAGGAGCAGGCTTTGTGCCCATGCCTCCCATGCCCTGGTAGCCAGGGCTGTCTGAGGACAGCCTGCACTCTTCTACCCCCACAGACAGTTTGAACGATGCCCAGGCTCAGTACTTACAGCAGGGGCGGCCCAGAACACCACAGGTTGACAGCTGGAATAAATTCATCGGACGGGTTTGCATGCTAATTAGGGCTGAGGATAAAGAGGGGATACCACAGGATGATAACGGGCCACTCAACCCCATGTAGGGGTCAGAAAAGCCTCTGGCTCAAGGCTGCCGCCAGGGGAGCTGTCCTGAGAGTGCGGACTGCCTAGAACGGTATGCTGCATGCATGGCAGGGCATGCATTGTATCTGTGGGTGCTGCACAGCGGGGCAGGACGCTGCAAGGTGGGCCCGAGCCTGGCCAGCCTCCAGCATGCTGAAGTTTTGGGGTTCTTTCCAGAGCATAAGGTGTCAGGAGATCTGTTGTAGGAAGAGTGGTTCCAGCCCACTTTGCACTGGCGGTTGAGGGCAGATGGAGGTAGGAGGCCCAGAGTCCTCACAGCTCCTGGTCCTGGCAGGGACACCTGTCCCTGTGTGTGGCACAGAAGAGAAGAGGCATGTGCCTGGGAATGTGGGATGAGGGGTTGGTCAAGGCCAGGGCCTTCCCAGGTGTGACTGTAATGACCTCCCAGTATCTGTCCGGTACCTATCCAGGTCTGATGATTTTTCTCATCTCTTTGGGGTACTAGGTTTTCAAAGGCAAGCTCTTCACCTCTGTGGGTGTGGCTCGCCACTGCCCAGCTGCTGTCATTGTCTGGCTGAGGGGTGCTTCTGAGCCTCCTCCCCATGCAGTTACTCTTTTCTGTCTTCTTTGTCCTTGTTGTGCTCTTTGTGGGGGAGGTGCTACCTCCGCTTATTTGGGGAGTGGGGGATTTACTCCCAGAGCTCAGGGTGGCTGGGAATGGATGGGAATGTTGCCAGTGTTTGCTGTCTTCCAACCCGTTGTACTCAGCCCTTGATTTCTGTCAGTATGATTCTCTTTACACTTGGCTTGTAACTCAGTACCACTTGGTTTTGTGGTCCTAGTATGGGTGCTTGGAGCCCTTTCATCTGCTTTGTGCACTCTGACCCCCCCTCCCCCCACCATTTTAATACACTTTGACCTTACTCTGTAACATGTAGGATGCTCCAGACTCTTTATATTATATGTTCTGTCCCAGTCTGAGAATCAGCCCTTCCATCCAGGGACCCTTTCCTGTTCTTTCAGATAGGGTTTCACTATAGCCTTCAAATGCCATCCTCCTGCCTCAGTCTCCTGAGTGCTGGGATTGCAGGTGTGTACCAACCCACCTGACTGAACCCTGGTTTTTCTCAGAGTTCTCATTGGAGATCACCGTCTAGGCCCTGGGTACCCTTGTTGTTCCTGGGACACCTTGACTTCTGTTGGCGGCTCTAACAGATTCCCAAGTGTGCACATTCCTGTAAATATTGTATCGGAGCCCATCTGTTTCTGAGTTAAGCTAAACACAAGTCCATCCTGATGCCTCTGACTCTAGCATGTTACCCCTGGACAGCCCTAACTCCTGTACTGAGGAGCTGGCTCTGGTGATGTTTTGAGCATGCTGGGCAAGCATATGGAGATGCTACTCCTGAGCCCTCCTTTCGTGGAGCCTGCTGCACGTGTGGCCCCGGGGAATTCTGGGACAACATTCTTCCCTGGATTCTGCCCGGCCAACCAGAGGCCACTAAAGCTTCTGAACTCATTTGCAGCTGGTCTTCAGGGTCCCAGCCTGCCCTGCATCTCAGTGCCGAGATGACTGATTCCTTGCGGTTGATTCGCTTCTGATTTCCGAGAGGCGGACCACTGATTCAGATGCAGGGTCTGTCCTCATCACTGGGTATCCTTCAGGAGGGTCGTCCAGGGGATTGCACATATGTTACCTGGAAACCCCGTCTTCTTCCTTGCCCTCATTGTGTGTGTGTGCGAAGAATGAGGTCAGTGGCACAGAGTGAGCTGGGAATGAAGGGACAATGTAGAGCAGTTACTAGTGCCGGCCCTGTTCCCACGGACCTTGTTCGCTGTGCCGTGCCGTGCACTGACCTCTGCCTGGATGGGCAGGGTTCATGAGGAATACTTATGACCATGCAATCGGTGTGATCGTTGTATTTGGTGTGGAGTGCACATGTGTGCGGTGGTGAGATTGGGGCTTTTGGAAACTCGGGACGAGTTGAGAGACCTTGAGCGCAGCACCCATCCTTGCCACGCCCACTCCCGAGACCGGGGTGGAGTCCACAGTGAAAGACTCAAAATCTTGGAAGGGATCAGAAGGAAAAAAAAATCTACAGCTGAAGAGGCAGAAAGAAATGATTAAAAGGATAAGATGTGACTGGGTGGAAGGCCAGAGAGAACACACAAAGACTGGAAGCCCTGGCCACTCAGTGTGCTCTGCCCCAGGCTGTCACGAGGCCAGTGTGGGCAGCGGTGGTGATAGAGCTGGATGTTTCAGGGCATGTGGAGGTGGGAGGGGAACGAGGCCTCTCTCCCATGGTGTTCCGGTAGCCTGTGGCTCCTTCGTCTCCGATATGCTCACAATGACCCTAAGCCACCTTCCTCTCACCGTTATGAGCAGGTATTCAGCCATATTGCCAGTTTCATGTACTGGGAAATGCCCTGGTGGGGTCCAGATTCCCCTTTGGCCAGAAGTTGAGAAAGCTTCGTGGAGAGAATTGAGAATCACCACACCTGTGGAAAGCATAGGTGGTGCGTTTGTGTCGGTCAGTTGAACACAGTTGTGGAGGTTCTGGGGGTAGCGAAATGGGCCAGTGCTGGGCAGGTGAGAGGCATTTAGCAGGTGTCCGTTTGTCTTCTTGAGGGGTCACTTTCCCCCCACAAACCCTTGTCCGCATTCATCCTCTCCGTGGGGGACAGGCTGTACAACCCGTGGATCTCTTTCCCTTGGACGGCCTCTTAGGAAGATAGCATCTTGTAGAGTTTTGACTTCCCTGACCATGTAGCCTTCCTTTCAGAGGTCCTAAGGGTAGTTGGGTATACTTCTCTTCTAGAGCGGGCAGATGTTCTGGTAGACACGGAGAGAGGAGCATCTCACTTTTGAGCTGGAATGCTGAGAAGCCAAGGTGCTCCCAGGGATACCCTGTGCTGTGTGGAGATGGGCAGCCAGCCTGTTCTCACAGCCCCAGAGCCTTCCCACTCCACGTATGAGGGCTCTGATGCATTTAGGGAGGAAACGGTGGTTCATGTGGCCCAGCACCCCAACAGGTGGATGCACCAGTGATTTTTCCTCTTCTTGCCTCTTCCATCCACTCTCATTCCCACACCTTCAGAGTCCACATGTTCTTCATGGATGTCACGGGAGACAAGAAGATATGATGTGGGCAGATCTTAGAAGGGAGGCTTTAATTGTAGTTTTTACTTTAAGGAATGGCGTCTGCCAGCCTTTCATAGCCTCTTGCGCAGGCCCTTCTCTGGGACTCACAGCTCAGCTTGGCTCTTTCTTCTGGCCTTGGCCTATTGCAGATGCCTGTGCTGTTCAGGGGCTGGTCAGATATCCCATCAGTGCCCAGTGTGCTACATTGTCCTGAAAGATTGCTGTTAATCCTGCAGCCCCACCTGCCTTGTCTCTCGACCCTCAGCCCTGACTCTTGTCCCGTGTTGAGGTCAAGGGGAGGTCGAGGCTGTGCCATCATCCATCCTCTCCATGTGACCCTGAGCATCTCATGCAGGGTCGTGATGGCCATGACAGCCTGCCCAGTCTGTGCTGACGGTCTTGTATATTTTGCCTACCTAGTATCTAGATCTAGAGGTTCTGCTGTAGCCTTGAGTCTGGGGTTCCATTTTAGCATCTGGGACTCAGCGTTTGGTGGCTTTAGAAGGTTTAATAGATAGTGTCAGGCCTTGCTCAGGGTTTTGTAAGCTCTAGAAACAGCCAGCCTGGCCCTTGTGCTGCAGTCAGTGTAAGTCCTGTACCACACATTGTTTCCCACCTTAGATGCTTGCCAGAGAGCTCTACCACCCTCTCGGGGAGGTGGTGGTGCCCCTTGTCTTTGCTGTTGGCATCACGTGACTTCACGTGCTTTGTGCGTATTCTGTCCTTTGGCTGTGGCCTGTGCCCGCTCACAATCCCCGGAGCTTCCCTGGCTAGAACAATCACCCAGTGTACTTAATGTGTTTTCCTCTGGTTGATTTACTTACCTGACTCCTTGTGAATCAGGAGAGTCACAGGGACGCTGTTGGGGCAGCCTGTACTGCTCAGCAGGTGGCCAGTGAACAGCGGCACTTCCTTTTAGTGCCAAGAGGAAGTAACACGCAGTGGGGTTGGGCTCGAGTATAGCTACTGAGGACACAGGACACAGTCCCTCTTCTCCTTAGCGAGTTCCATGATCTCAGGGTCACAGTGAGATTCTCGGGGTCACACGGTACTGACCTCATGGCGCGTGACCTCATGTGACCCGGACCTGGTCACGGTGAGATGGTCTCTGTAATATATTTTTAGAGCATATATGACCACTGCTGGTTTATGACTTTGAGATGCAAAATTTTATTTATGACAGATGGAATTCATGAAGTTAGAGGTAGCAAACCAGAAGGGATTTAGTGTTTGATGACAAAGCGTGGGGTGTAAGTAATTATAGGATGATTGCAAAAGCAAATTAAAGAACCCGTCTGGTTGCAATCTCACGGTTACCTTATTTGATGCAACCCATTGGAAGGTCCCTGCGACACAACTCTAAATTAACAGCTGCTGCCATTGCTTAAGCTTATGCTCTGATTTCTATTAGTGAAGGCATTTGCAAGAAACGGCTCACCTCCAGGCTTGTCCGTGCTTGCACATCAAGTCAAGGTTAAGGTCACTCGTGAGACCTGGATGCTTTGTCTGTTAAGAGTCCTCCATTCTGGTCCCCATTTTAATTTACTTTAAAAGAGGTCATCTCACACAACCTGAGTTTGAAGATGCCCAGATCCTTCTCTGCTGCCCAAATCTGTCCTCTAGATGTCCTAGGCTGGATCTCCCATCTATTCCCAGCTCAGCATTCAGGAGTGCCAGGGGCCAGCAGTGCTTGTCCCTGCTCCTCTCCGTTGTAACCCCTCCTGCCCCTCTCCATTGTAACCCCTCCTGCCCAGGATGTCTCCCCAATCTCTGCCATCAGCTGTCGGGAGACACTTACTCATTTGCTGTGCTTATTGCCTTTGTTCTCTGTGCATAGAGTGTGGCACAGTCATGTCTGGACCCCCCTGAGGATAATCTGTGAGGAACAGCAGCCTTCGAAGCTTGCATCCTCCACCTCCCTCTCGCAGAGGTGGAAATACCGTCTTTAATCAGATAGAAATTCTACACCTTGGCGGCGAACAGCGCCGCATTTCCTCGGGTTGGGTTGGCGCTGTGGGGGTTGCCGCTTTCCTCTGTGAGTCATGACAAGTGTCTCTGTCCAGCTTTGGTCCTGTGGTCTGCTAGGCCCTGGGACAGGCCAAGGGAAGAGAGACCTTTAGAGGGAAGTTGTCAGGGATGATGTCTTAGCTAAGCTCTTTGACCACTGCCACCTTGGGTGAAGTCTCGTGGGGTCGTGACCAGAGCTGGGTCAGGGCCACAAGCTATATGCCTGAGATCTTTTACTGCCAAACAGATAGTGTCCCTCTGGCCTTCAAAGAAAGCCTCAGAGTCTGGGCTCCCTCTCCGCCTGGCTGCCGTGACGGAAGATCGCTATGGGGCGTGTTTTACAGAGCAGGGTCTTCTTTTCTTATGCTACTGTTTGCTTTGTGTCTAAATCCATTACTTGAGTTTCATTTTTGCCAACTTACCTCCTCTGAATCTTTCTGGAGGGTTCCGTGTAGTGTTGGAAGCAACCATTTCATATTCTTAGGTTCTAGGTGTGCTGTCCTGGTGGGACGGTCGTAGCCCAGTGCTACAGAGTGGGAGGGGGTGGTTCACATCACAGAAACGTATTTCCTCACAGTCCCGGAGGCTGGCATCTAAGATCAAGTTGTGGGCAGGGCTGGCTCCTCTGGGGCCTCTCGCAGTCTCTGTGTCCCGATATCTTCTTATCAGTCGGGTTGGATTGGAGCTTACCCTTAATTTGATCTCATTTTACCTTAATTACCTCTTTTAAAGTCCTATCTCTAAATATAGTTATGCTCTGAGGTCTTCTAGGCTCAAGGTTTTAACATATAAAATGGGGATGGGGTAAAATTAAGCCTAGGACACTAGATGGAGCTGCCCCTCAATCCTTAATGACGTGCTGTGGCATTGCTGTCTGTTGGGTGGACAAAGGTTTATTTTTGCTCCACGTGGCTCCTGCTCTGCTCCCCTGTGGGTCTGGGCAGTGCTCAAATATCCCTGGGTGGCTGTGAGTTTGGAGCTGGCTGACGGGTTATTGGAGACCCTCTGTGTGCTTCCATAGTGGCCCAGGCCCTCCTGTACCTGACTAGCCCAGACCCTACACTCTGCATCTGCTCTTTCCCTACAGCTTGGTGCCAACGCCCTGCTCTTCGTGGGTGTGAACATGTACGGCGTCTTCGTGCGGATCTTGACGGAGCGCTCACAGAGGAAGGCCTTCCTGCAGGCTCGAAGCTGCATTGAGGACCGGCTGCGGCTGGAGGATGAGAATGAGAAGCAGGTCAGTGTGTTCAGTACAAGGTGGCCCTTTGGTCAGCTGGCCATTGTCCCAGCTGTGCGTGGGCTAATAAAGGGTAGTTGTGGTTGTGGTGTGCCCACCCCTTCTCTCCTTGAGCCTCAGTCTAGCGTTTCAGGGCAAGGCTGCGGTGCTCTGTGTTTTATGGTACTTTCTGGGGAAGAGAGAGGGATCTATCTGATGGGCAGACAGCCTGGGCTTGCCGCTCTGAAGCAGCTGAGCTGCTTGCATGCCTCGGATGACCACGGGGTGGCATATGGGCATCTCATCTTTCTGATGCACCTGTAGTGGGTTTATCCAGGCGTGGGAGGGTGAGGTGGGTCCTGACTCCCTGGTCTCAGGCATTCACTTTCTCTGGCCCAAGGACCCGCCTTTGAGCTCCTCTCTGCGGTGTGCTGAAGCAGTATGACCTGCTTCAGGAGGTCAGAAGAGAACTACACACCCATCCCATCATGCCCCTCTGGCTTGTCAGCCGTGCGTCCTTGTCTGGTGTAGGGAGGAAACTGGGCCCACTGAGTAAGCTAAGAAAGGGTGACTCAAGGATGCAAAAGAGTGAAGCCTGGTGCATCACGGGTACCTTTACCAGAAGAATCCAGAATCTTCTTTCAACTTGGGGCTCACAGGTACTCTGTGTACCTCTTGCTAAAGTCTTATAGTGCTTGTCCAGGCTATAGATTAGAGTATCCATTTCTCAACTCTTTTTTTTTTTTACCTTCCTTATCAATAAAAGAGATTATTATACCCACTGTCAATTTTAAAACATTTGTTCTCATGTCTAGACACTGTAATGAAATCTAGTATTTATAGCAAAGGCTGGATCTAACTGAAGAATCAATCACATACGTATTTTTAGATCGTGTGTGTGCCAGTGAGTGTGTGGACATGTGGATCGTGTGGAGGGCAGTGTGTTCGTGTGCGCGCGTGTGTCCAGATCTGTTTGGACACATATGTGGATATGTATACATTTGCCTTAGTATACGTCGGCACACATGGAGCTGTGGGAATGTCTGTATGTGTACATGCGTTTGTGTGCCTATCCATGTTGAGGTGTTTGTGTGTGCATGTGTGCATGCCCATGTATACATGTTTATGTATTGTGTCTACTGTATGCACGAATCTGTGCATCTTTAGAGGCTTCTTCCTGAAGTCATCATCCTGGTGTTGATAGTCCACGGTACATTCTAAGAAATTCTTGAATATGGCTTTTGTTTTATGTTTTATTTTTTTCCTTTGTTTTGAGAAAGGCTCTTGCTATGCCGCCCAGGCTGGCCTTGAGCTCCTGATCTCCCCGCCTCAGCCTCCAAAATGCCACAACCATTGTCGGGCACCGCTATGCCTCACCCGCCCTCGGCTTTATAGCCTTCACAAGGTCTAGAAGTGAATCTTTGGGAAGTGCCCTTGTGTCCCCGAAGAGAGCAGGGCTGGAGCAGCAGGCTTTCCCATGGGCCATGTTGTGTGAGCCTCATTCTGAGTGACCCGTACCTGTGTGTGCTTCTGAGCGAGCCCATGCACGGGTCCTCTCCGGTGGACTCTTCATCTTCTCTTCGGGGTTTTCCTCCGTCTTCTGCTTGAGTCTGACTCACTTCTCTCTTCTCTTTGCTGCCTTTTCTACTGATCGCCTTGCCTCATAGCATTTTTCCTCTCATGTTATTTTTCCCCGTCATGGCCACGGAGGTAATTTTATTTTTATTTATTTGTAATTTAATTTTTTGATTAATACGTATTAATTAGATATGCTACGTTAAGGGGTGCAGAGTGATATTTCAGCGTGCGTGTGCAGGATGCGCCAACCAAGTCAGGACAGTTGGCACTTCCTCACGGGCCATTTTTTTTTTAATCTCATAGCCTTCCAGTCCTTTCTGCCAGGTTTTCATAAACTGTGCAGTAGGTTGTGAGACAGTCACTCCACTGTGCTGGGAACACCAGACTACACACCTTCTACTCCACTGTAAGCCCCCTTCCACCCTCTGGCCATTGCTAGTCTGCATTTACGCTGGCTTGTTTTAGCGTCTATGCTTGAGAGAGAACACGCAGTGTATAGTCTTCCGGTGTCTGGCGAGGGTCTGTTTAACTTGACCTGACGTCCTCTGGTTCCATTCGTTTTGCAGATGACACGGTTATGTCCTCCTCGTTGGCTGATTAATGCTCATATTCTTTATCCCTTCAGCCAGTGGCGGTCGTCTTGGCTGCTTTCCTATCTCAGCTCCTGCGACCGGTGCTGCGGTAAGCGAGCTTGCCATCGCTGCTTGAGTGGGTCGCCTCGCTTGGTTTTATAGCAGCCCCAGGAACAAGGTTACTTCCAGCTCTGTGGATGAGGAAGGCAGGCGAGAGGAAGCCCAGTCCCTGTGGAATCTGAGTTCTTAAGGACGTTTCCATCTGGTAACGTCATCGACCTTGTTAACCCAGCCGAATGCCGTTCACTGACGAGGGTTTGTCTTTATGCCTACTCTTTAACTGCACTAACGTCATCCGTGTACCTCCGTTTTCTGTGCTGCGGCTTGGCGTTTCGCGCGGGTGGGACGTTCATGTTGTACCTTGAGCGAACTGCTCTTCGTGCATTGCTCCAGCAGCCTCTGCCACAGGTATTGAGACAGCATGTTTTATAAAGTTTTTTCTTCAAGTATTCATCTAGATTTAAATTATTTCCTTACATCTTTTAGGGGTGTGAACTTGACGTTTCCTGGAGTGTCTTCCTCGATGGAGTATGCCTTTATTTCTTTAAGTAATGCCTGATTCTAGGATTATAGTCCACTCCCAGAGCACTAGTGCCCTGGGTGTTTGGCCACCCTGGGGATTGCAATTAGCAGGCCCCATCCATTCTTGGGACTCACTTTGATTTTGAGAGGGATCCAGGCTTGCACCTTGGCTCTAGTAGGGAGTTCTGGTGGTGGCGATGAGGGTGTTCTGTATCATCCGTTGGAAATGGTAGAAGATGTTCAGAAGGTCTGAGTAGGTGGAGCCTCAGGGCAGGAGCACAGACAAAGGCAGCGGGGGACACCGCAATGTATACTGTGTCTTAAGACTTCCTGTGTCCTCAGCTCAGAGAGGTACAAGAGACTGAACTGTTCCTGTACAACTGCTTGGAGAGGGTCTTGATCCATGGCAAGCATGAGAACCAGACAGACAAGGTCCCTGGCACAAGTAGGAGACATGGGTTGGGTGATGGGCCAGTGTCCAGGCAAGACTCTGGATGGAGTGTGGTGAACCAGGGGTTTGGAGATCTCGGGATCTCTCCTCCCTAGGAAAGAGTCTGTGACTGAGGGTGCCCGGCAAAGGAAGATTGGGTTCAGTTCTCAAATCAGATGTTGGACTCAAGACCCAGGCCTGTGGCTGCCAGATGTGTTGTGTGTCTGTGGCCCATCCTGACCATCTGGGTCTGGAAAAGGCAGAATGCTGGGCTGCCCTCCTAAGACCTCAATGTGAGTGTCCTTCCCCCTCTCTCCTGGTCCATTTTGTCCCAGGGACCTGTGGAACAGACAGAAATCATGGAGACATCAGTGACCATGCCCGAGCACAGTTGCTCAGGGCTGTAGTGCAGGCTCCGGGGCCTCACTCCTCTTCCACCATTTTCAGACTGGACGCCTTGACCATGGTGCCATGGCTGCCTGTGTCCAAGTTCAGTTACTTTCTGTTGTGCTGGTGGCGTGTGCTGCCCCTGCACTTTGTGAAAACCTTTGAGTATCTCGGGTGATGGTACCATGTGAGAATTCGCCATTTGGGACCTCTGAGGTATTCAGTACCTACTCACAATGTGTTTTTGTCCCAGCCTCATGAAATAGGATCTGAAATGCAGCCACCAGAGGCCTGTGCCCTCCGTGGCAGGGCCGTGCTCAGTCATGCATCTGTGGATGCTGTCAAGCTTGACTCCTCACGTTATCTTAGGGCGTGAGGTCTCCTTCACCCAAATCAGCAGTATGTATTTCACTCTGCTTTAAAGGAAATAAGAAAATAGTTTGTTTTGAGGCAAAGGTGAGTGACCAAGGCCAAGATGGGATTCAGTATGGAATGGCATGCCCCATCGTGGAAGAGGCGACATGCACGTACATAGCCACATAATACAGACACAGTCAGTCATAAATCAATGAATTAACCAATGCAATTATGGACTCTGATGGGAACAGCCAAAGGAGGAAGGCTTTATGTAGGTTTCAGGTGTTCTTAGAGACTCTTAGCTTTAGGGTTGGTGGAAACTAAGCTGCTAAACTTAGCTGTGCCCTCTGAAAGGTTTACCTAACAATCATGAATGGTAAGCCATATACAAAGGTTAAAGGTAAGTTGCCTTTTCTCTAGAGAGCCTGATAGCCCAGAATAAATTTTGTCTCTCATTCCACAACATTCCAACTCCTCAGTCATGATGTTTTTAGTCTTTAGCAGAGAAGCAGCATGTTTGGAAGGCTTCAGCCCCATGTGGAAGACTGTGCTAGGAGCTATTCCTGTCTCCTCTGAATCCTCTTCGGGTGCACGTTTGTGCACGCTTGTGTGTGTGTGTGCATGTGTGTATATGTGAGAGTACGTATATGTGAGAGTGTGTGGATAGGTTGTGTGAGAGACAGAGAGCATGTGTGTGTATGTGCATGTGTATATGTGACAGTGTGTGTATATAAGAGTGTGTATGTATGTGTGAGAGAAAACATGTATGTGTTTACATGCGTGCGTGTGTGTGTGTGTGTGCGTGTGTGTGTATGTGAGAGTGTGTATATGAGAATGTATGTGTGAGAGTGAGGGGTGTGTATGTGAGTGTGTGCATGTGTGTGTGAGAGACAGCATGTGTATGTGTGCGTGTTCGTGTGTGTATGAGTTGTGTATGAGTGTGAGAGAGAACATGTGTGTATGTGTGTGCACGTGTGTGTATATATGTTAGAATATGTGTATGTGAGAATGTGTATGTATGAGTGTGTATGTGAGAGAGAACATTTGTGTGTATATGTGTGCATGTACATGTGTGTGTATGTGAGAATATGTGAGTGTGTGTACGTGTGTGGTGTGTGTATGTGAGACTGTGTGTGTGTATGGTGTGTGTATGTATGTATATGTGTGTGTCTTATCTGAATGGTCAATATGCCTGAGGCTTATTCTTTGGGGAGGATTTTGGATGTAGTAAATGACCCATATTCCCAACTAAGCCCACAGGGACCAAAACAAAGGGAAGTCTTGTCCCGAAGGGTCTGTGCAGAATAGGAAATCCGCTACATGTTTGTTCATCCTTGAGTTAAACAGGTAGTTAAATCCCTTTAAAATCAAGAGTCATCTGTAGAATGGCCGCTGTTACATCAGCCTGTAGAGACTATTCTGTTTGATTAACCCGAGACCCAAGGCTCAGGGATAATGATGTAGTGCAGGAGTGAAGGCAGAGCTGGCCGGGTAGAGGATCTCTCACCGAGGGAGCTGCGGCCACTCCCTCTTTTGTGTCACTTTTGGCTTGCTCAGAGGTACATGCTCACAGAGAACTGAGTTGAAATGTTCTGAGGCCCGTTCTGCTTTAGAACAGAGGTGTCAAAGTGCATTCTTTGAAGAAGAAAAGCCTGAGAGAGATGGAGCAGGAAGAAAGACACTCATGGGGGTTGCGAAGCCTAGAAAGGGTGGGTACAGACAAAGCAGCCAACCAAAATAGAGAGTTGGGGCATGCAGGGATCATTTGATGCTTGTGAGAACTTGAAAACTTCAATAGATAAAACAGGCAAATTCCTAGAAAAGCACCAGTAACCAAAGGTGAGCCTAGAAAGAGAGCCAAAAGCTCAACAGCCATGGAAAGCATTCATCAGAAGTTTATTTATCTATTGTTATATTGTTATTGTGTTTTTCTTAACTAGCAAGGCTGAGGATTGAACCCAGAGTTACACATGACAGGTGGGCGCTCTTCTACTGAGCTATACCCCGACCCTAGATTCGGTCATTTCCCTAAGTAGCAGCAAGCATAGAGGTTTACAGATGAGTTCTGTATACCAGGCAGGAAGCTTTGTCAAGCTGGACCTTGCATTGGCAGGAGTGTGTTCTTTGGGCTTAGCCTGCCCTTCCTGGTGATCACACTGGGCCAAGCTGGGAAGTTCAGCTAGGACATGTGGGTCAGGGGTGCTTGTGGAAGCCTGTTTCCCTGTCCAGGTTTCAGTAGCAACTCTTTTGGGGCCTTGTGATTCTGGTGCCTTAGTGGACTGGGAAGACGTTTATTGACTGCTTGCCCCTTGTGGTATCGCTGTTAATTTGTTGAGTTCTAGGAAAGGAGCTGGTTGGTATGTTCTTTGCGGAGTGACCTGACTCTTAAGCATGGGTTGTTTTATAGTAGCCAGGGCACCTAGCAAATGGAACAGAAGCCCCAGTGGTCCCCCTGGCTTGGGTTAGCTTCAGCTCCTCCTGGTTTATGGTCAGATGCTAGGCAGAGGAGGTGGCCACAGGTGTGGTGGGATACCTGCTCCAGCCTGGATGCTACTTCTTTAGGTACACTGTGGCAGGCATGGTATAGGGGGCTCTCTCAGATTCCTAGCACAACATAGCTCTGTGATCAATTTCGGCCTTGTGTTGTCCCTGGACAGGCTAGTTCCCTTCGTTCTCCTGATAGTGCCCGTGTGTGGGAGCCACTGACACCACCACATAGAACCCTGGTGTGTCTGATGAGGAAGGGACTCTGGATCCCGCTGGGGCCTTTCCTACCATGCTGTTGAGAAATTGGATCTGATGTTCTGTGGGTAGCTGGTAATCTAGAGGGAGTGGTTGGGCCTTTGGTTACAAGCCTAGTGTCTGTTGCATGACTTTCAAAGATAACATGGAGTGACTTATGGCAGGAGCATGAGATCTAGAGACTGCCCATGGGTAAGAATTAGGCAACACAGCTTCTGGGAATGTCTGCGGTTTCTCCAGGATTAGGGATGAGCTGGAGGATTAGAACACCCACAGGTGAAGGCAGGTCCTGAACTAATGGTAGACCACTGTGGATAGGAACTCTGTTATTTTAGTTTTGGAGGTAAGAAAATCCCAGATCGAGGCCCTGGGAGTGCTTTTCCAGGCTTGAGCATAGCTACCTTCTCTCCGCGTCCTGCTGCGGCTGTCCATCTGTTTATACAACAACCGTGGTGTTTTATGTGCCCACATCTCTTCAAAGTAGACCACTCAGAGTAGAGCAGGACCCACCCCAGTGACTTTGTTTTAACTTCATTACTTTTTTAAAATTAGAGCTTTTTACTTTTTCATTTTTATTAGAATTTATTGATTGTGCAAAATCATGGATTTGCTTATGATATTTCATACATTTTTGTATTTGGTCATCTTCAATCTCTGTTGTCAATGCCCCCCCAGTGCCTTAATGTTTCTCTTCTTCTATCTCCAAACTCTCCTTCCACTTTTGTGTATCATATCTATTGTTTCTTTTTCTTTAGTCATACTGTTATATATACTTATGTATATGTATATATATATATATTCATATAACAGTATGAGTGTTTCATGTATATACTGTTTATGACATATATGTATGTATATACATTTATATTTGTGTATATATATAAATATATATATATGTAAAATACAGCCTTCTGAGTCCATTTAATGTTGCTCATATGTATATGGTTTTAGGACTGATCACTTGGTATTGGGAAATCAATTAGGGAGCTCATCCCTAGGGAAGACTAATTCTCCTCTCAGCAACCATTAGTTGCCTGTAGCACTTCATCTAGAGGGGGTGCTTGTGAGATTCCCCCTACATGTTGGCATGTTAACTTGTGTTTTGTTCAGGTCCTGTTTAGACTGCCATAATGTTCAGATTTCATGGGTGCAGCTTCCCTGTTCTGTATAGAAGATAAAGCCTCTCAGCTTTGTAGAGCTTTATCTTCGATGACAGTCCCATTAGGGACTGGGATTTTACCTATGAATGTTGTCGGGGGGGGGGACGACAAAGTTCCATCCATACGATGCACCAAGAACAAGTCAAGTGTATGATCCAAGAATAAGGAAAGGCTGTCTGTGAGCCTAGGTGGGTGTGTATTGGGTGGTGAGTACCCATCTTTCCCCTCCAGAAGTGCAGGCACAAAGAGAAGAAACAAGCCGAGGCTCCCATGGAGCTGGCAGAGAAGCAGCCTAGGCTGAAAACTGACCTCTTCCTGGTTGTTCTTACCTATCCTTGGTTCTTACCAGGGTTGCACAGCAGCCTAGGAGCAGAGCCCAAGTAGGCTCTCTACTCCCTCTGGTTCATAGTGGCTGTGGGCAGCTCATTAGCTGTCTCTGGCTTGGGATGCAACAACTCTGGGGTGTGTTTCTCTTTAGCATAATTGTGAGCCAGATGTAGTGGGTCCTTAGCCAGCTGTTGCATGCCATCAGTGGTCTTTCTAAGGGTGAGCCATCCCCATTAGGGGAACCAGTCTTTCTCAGCACTCCTGTGACTTCAGAAAAGGTACGTTTATTATGCTTTCTGTTTCCTTCTGGTTTTGCTTAGTGTGCATTTTACTACCCCACATAGTGACTACTAGAGGCACCTTCTCTGGTCCTCGTGAAGGAATAGGCTATGAAAAGACATGATGGTGGGCAGGGGTCTTCATCTGGTCTCTTTTGTCTCCTATGTTCTTTCTGCTTTCGGGTCCCACTGCTGACAACCTTAGCAATGAGCCTGAGATGATCGGGGTGAGACAGTGGGAGACAGACCTTGACTTGCAGACATGGGAGTCTGGCTTGAAGTTAATGCGAGGGGAAGGAATGGGTTTAGCCTCAGCTAGTGGGGCAGGAGGAACATAGCTGTGGACTCCCAAGCTCACCAGGCATGGGGGTCACGTGGCGAGCTCTGATTGGTTGCTACAGACATGAAGAAGCTTCCAAAAGACACCAATTGTAGAGCTTAAGAAGGCACTGACTGGACCAAGAAAGAGAAAGGTCAATTTGTAGGACATGCGTGGGGTGTGGGCAGGCCTGTAGCATGTGGGTGGTCAGTGTCATGGCTGATGATCTATCAGCTCAAGGGACTCTCTGCGGTGAAGTGGACAGAGGGCCAAGTGCCCATAACATGAGATTATGGGAAGGGAAGACAGACCTTTTCTTCCTGCCTGCCTGTGCTGACAGTAGCTGTGTCCTTGGACAGAGAGCCCATGCCCCTTATCTCTCTGCATCTGGCTCTTGCCTCCAGCATCCCCTTCCCTCCAGCTTTGAGGGACCTTTGAGCTTACAGCCTTTCCCTGGAGCACAATCCTACAGGTCACAGCTGGAGAACATAGGTCGTTGTCATCTCCTGGGTCTCCTTTCCTGCTGCTCCCACAACCCACCTAGGAAGGCACTCTGAGCCCAGCTTCCCTTCTGAGATATAGTAGCTGGTCCCCAAGGGCCCCAGCCACTCTTCAGATACCACTGCTAAATCAGAACCCTCTAGAAACGTGTAGCTATTTAAAGCACACTCAATTTGTTATCCTAACAAGGTAAATGGAACAATCGAGTTCTCGGTGTGTGAGAAAATGTATCAAGAAAAAAAGGATCCTCTTTTTAAATAATATAGGCTGGCTTTTAATTTAATTCATTTCCTTTTATTGAACAGTGTCTCATGTATACCAGGCCAACCTTAAACTTACTATGTGGTTGAGGATAACCTTGACCTTGTGATCCTCCTGCCTCTACCTCCTGAGAAATGGGACTACAGGCCTACACTACAACATCCAGTTTCCTGTGGTTCTGGGGTGGAACCCAGGTCTCTTTGTGGCCAGTAGGCAAGCACTCTTCTAACTGAGCTATACCCCTAGGCCTTAGGCAGGGTTTAAATAGGCTGATCTGTTCACAATGGTCTTCTTTTGTTTTGTTTCGTTAGGGTTTCTCTGTTGGAACTCTCACAGTGATCTTAAACCACTACAGTTGTTGTTTGGCAAACTGTAAAGATTAACTGAAAGTTTAAAGCAACTAAATGCTTTCTTCAATATTTACACAATTATTTTTGTTATGTAGAATTATGTCTTAATTCTACATGTTAATTTTATTTAACATGTGTTTATATGTTTAAACTTATATATTAAACCTTATATTTTAACTTTATTTGACATGTCCATTAAATATGAATTAAATTAACTTCAACGGTATTATAATAGAATTATTATACATTTTAACTTTGGATTTTTTTCTTACTTCTCAACACAACTTTCTGTCCGTTAGCAGTCATGCCTGCTTATCGCCCACCTGCCCCTCCCCCAGGTGTAGATGCACACAGATCTGCTTTCTGCCTTTATACATTAGGCACCCTGGATATGTCATATACATGGAGCCATATAGTATCTCCTTAGTGAATGGCTACTTCCCCGCAGTATGAGGTCTGCAAGGTATATCCAGTTGGTTATGTCTTACTTCATTCTTTTCCATGGGCCAAGTTCTATTCCACTGTATGGACGAATCACGTCTTAAGGGGTAGGGAATGGAAGGGTGGACCACATTTTTATTTAATTTAAATAATTTGAGATAGGGTCTCATGTAGCTCAGGCTGGCCTTGAACTCACTGTGTCTCTGAGACTGACCTTGAACTCCTGATCTTCCTGCCTCAACCTCCTGAATCCTTGGATTCTGTGTGTACCACTATGCCTGGCTGTTTTATTTATTGACTCACATTTGACAAACGGTTGGGATGTTTCCATGCTTTGGCTGTATTGTAAATAGAGTGCTGTGAAAATTGTAGACCTTTGTGTAGACGCACGTTTCCATTCCTCTTGGGACAGCGGCAGGGAAGTTCTAGGAGTGGAATTTCTGGTCGTGGAGTAGCCAGCAGGGATTGCCAAACTGCTTACCAGAGTTCCCGACCGTTTCCTCTTCCCACCAGGGATGTGTAAAGGCTCCGTCATTTCCTCCCACAGTAGAGTCTGGTTTATCCTACTGTATTATTGTGAGTGTTTTGTCTGCATGTGTGTATGTGCACCGTGTATGTGCCTGGTGCCTGCAGGAGTCAGAAGAGCACACTGAATCCCCTGGAACTGTAAATTGTAGTTACAGATGGGTGTGAGCCACCATGTGGGTGCTAGGAACAGAATTCGGCTCTTCTTTAAAAGCAACAAGTGCTCTTTACCACCAAGCCATCTCTCTAGCCCTGTGTTGGCTTGTCTGTCTGTCTATCTATCTGTCTGTCTGTCTGTCTGTCTATCCATTTGTCTTTTTTGAGCTACTTGTAGATCCACATGTATGTAGTCAAGACAGAAAATAGAATTCTTATGTGGGTTATTCCCTGTTTCCCAGTGGTGCCGTCATACTGAACTGGTATAGTTCAGTATGATCACGAATGTAGATGGAGAACATCCATCCACAAGGACCCCTCTCATTGGCCCTCCGGAGCCACACCCACCTCCACTTTGGAAGTGGTGCCATGAACCTGTTCTCTGTTTCTACAAATCCATAATATCATAAAAATGGGAAGCGTCTGATTTATGGACTTTTCTGGAGATTCATACAGGTTGTTGAATATGTCAGTCCTTTATTCCTTTTTATTGCTAAGTGGTATCCCCCAGCGTGGCTGTTATCACAGTGTCCCTAACCATTCTGTCTGCGAAGGACATTCTGGTAGCTTCCAACTTAGGATGATTATGAATAAAGCTGTTTTGAGCCCCCTGTATAGGTTTCCACATGAGCATAGATATTAATTTCTCTGGCCTGAATGCCTAGGGGGGGCATATGGTCTTTGCAGATAACTTGAGGTATGGTAAAACTGTTTTCCAAAGCGGTTGTTTGAGAACGGGAAGGTGTTTAAACGGATGGACTCCGAGGGAACTCTGGATGTGCTAGGTACTGGTCCTTCGCTAGGTGTGCGACTTGCAAGTCTTTTCTCTCGGTCTGTGGCTTGTCATCTTGTCGAATTAAGAGATTCTTGTTTTGTTTTGCCAGTGAGAAAACATTTTACATTTTCACGCGGTTCAGTTTATCATTTTTTGTTTCATTTTATGGCCGAGTCAAGTTGTGGACTAGGTCAAAGTTTCTTTCTGTTGCTCTAAGTGAGTCTAAGTCAAATCTCAGAACTCTGAGCCTAGCCCTAATCCCAAAGGTGGTCTCCGTTTTTCTAGCCGGTTTGCAGTGGTAGAGTTAATAGATGACTCTGTGACATGTATTTCAACAGGGTGTGAGGGTGACGTTAAAGTTTCTTTCTTTCTTGGTAACGGGATGGCTGTCCAGTTGCTTTGTTGAAAACATGATCTTTACTGGATTTTTGTAAAATTAAAAAATCTGGGTATATTTGTGTAGGGCTACTTCTGGGTACTCATTGCCCCTCAACATCACCTTGAGTATTGTTACTTTGTCCTGAGCGTTGGGGTTGGGTAGACTTACTCTTTCCACCCCATGGTCCTTTTTCAAATGTCAGCTGTTAGCTATGCCTTTTGATATCCGAATCAGTTTGGGAACGATCCTGCCTTTGTCCATGAAACACGTTGCTTGGCCTTCGGTCGCATTTGCGCTATCATCTAGAGAGAATTTGCATCCTTAAAGAGTCTTCCGTCCCAGAGTGAAGATGGCGTCTCCATTTATTTAGCTCTTCTCCGATTCTTTACTCGGTGTCATGATTTTCAGAACGCAAAGTTTGTGCTTTTAATATCAGCTTTACGCCTTGGCATTCCACCTTTGAGCCCTCGTAAATGGTGCGGTGGTCAGTGCGCGCGCACCCGTTCATTGCCAAAATGTGGAGCTGCGGTAGGTTCCTGAGTGTTGGTGTGTCGATGGTAACTCTTTGAAGTCAGTTATTTGTTCAGGTTTTTTTTTTTGATTAGTTATATGTGCGCTTTTTGTTTTTGTAGATCCTTTGTGTTTTATAGACAGACCGCCATATACTTGGTACTTCTTCCTTCTCTTCTGTATTTCGTTTCTCACCCCACCACACTGGCTGGGTTGGCAGATGTGACACCAAATGTGAGTAACGTGTTCACATCGAATGTGAACAGAGTCACTGTTCACCCTCTGTTCCAGCGGACGTATTTGAAGTTACCCCATCGAGTGTAGCATTAGCGGCAGGCTTTCTGGGGTTGTCCTTATTCAAGACATTTGCACTTTGTTCTTTTATTTATCAGTATAAATTGCTGTCATTTCATTCCTTATCCCGCTGTTCTGGAATACAGCATTGATATTTCAGTACTGAACTAGCATCACATTCTTGGATTAGATATTGTTTGGCAGGATATAATTCATCTATGTGTTGGAAATTGCTAACGTCTTGTTAAAGATTCTCACAATCTATGTTTTTTTTCAGTGTCCTTGTGGCATGTGTGTGTGTTGTACATACCTGTATGTGTGCATGTGGAGGCCAGAGATCAATGTGTCTTTCCTCTATCGCTCTCCACCTTTAATTTTTATTAATTTTTATGTTTTAAGAAAGTAAATTATTAAGCCGGGTGGTAGTGGTCCAGGTTTTTAATCCCAGCACTCAAGAGGTAAAAGCAAGCGGATTTCTATGAGTTCAAGGCCAGCCTGGTCTACAGAGTGAGTTCCGGGACAGCCAGAGTCACAACAGAGAAACCCTGTTTCAAAAAACAAACAAAACAAAACAAAGACAAAGTTAATTATCAAGCTCGTTTCTTCATCTCCAGTTCCTCCCCTGTCTCCTCACCACTACTCCCAACTCTGTGCTTCTTTTGGTATTGTTTTATTTTGTTTTAAATGCACTCAGTGCAGCGCTGTTGCTATGTGTACGAGTGTAGAGCTGACTACTGGAGCATGGGTAGTCTTCAGCCCACGTCACTGGAGAAAAGTGACCCTTGCTCCCCCAGCAGCCATCAGTCGCCAGTTTTCTCAGCTAAGGGCGGGACTTTATAAGCCCCTCCTCCACCTGTGCCAGGATTATGGTTGGCCTGATCTTGTATAGGTCTTGCGTATGTGGTCATAGACCCTTTGAGTTCGTGTGTGTAACACCGTTTCATGTCTAGAAAACGCTATTTCTCTGCAGTCATCGAGTCCCTCTGGTCCTACAATCTTTCTGCCTCCTCCTGAAGATCTCCACGTCTTGAGAGGAAGGATTGTGATATCGATGTCTCATTTAGGGCCGAGAATTCTGCCATCTCTTCATCTCTGCACTTGACTAGTTATGGACCTCTGTAATACTAACCGTGTTCTGAAAAGATGGGCTTCTTTGATGAAGGTTGAGAGATGCACTAGTCTGTGTGTATAAAGATAATTACTTAGGGGCATTTACATTCTATGTTCATTTAGCAAATAGCTGTACGTTTTTCCCTAAGGCCTCTGATCTACTAGTCGCAGATTCTTGGCCCAGTTAATGGTACCAGACATGAGTTTTGTCTTGTGAAGCAGACTTTAAACCAAGTGGAATATTGTTGGTTACTCTCATAACATTTGTGCAACTATTGTACCACTGGGCATATCTTGCCAGGCCAGTCATTATTGTATCTTTCAGGGTTCAAGTCTGAGTAAGAAGTGTTGATTGACTCTCTCCCCTGGTAGCCTGGGAGATGAAGCTATCAGGTCAGAACCAGCTTGATTTTCCCACATCCAGTGACTCAAGTGTGTGCTGTCTTCAGCAATAGGATGTTACCATAAAGTTCTGGAGGTTAACCAAGAATAAGAATGTCATCCTAGAAAGTTTGGGGGGGGCGTCTGTGGAACCCCATTGACCCAAAAACTTGAAAAGGGGTACCCTTTGGCTGGCACTGGGCTTTATATTTGATAGCCTATGATGTGTAGGAGAGGTATTCTCTCCCTACTGTAGGGCAACTATTAGCTATTAATAGTTAATTTAAACTATTAACATATACATATACATTTAAACTGTTCTTATCTGTGTATGTATTTTAGGAAACTTCAATAGGTTTCTCTGTGGCTTTTCAAAGGGCTTTAGTGTTAGTTATACTCAGCCTCACTTCCTCTTCTACCCTGCCCCCTCCCCCACCATTTAACCCTTCCTGCTCCATTATTCTCTTTCCTCTTTCTTGACACCTGTGTTCTGCCCCTTCTCCATTGAAATCTACCACTGTGGCCCCTTACCAGTTTTTTTTTTCTTCTGCAACCATTCCAATTAAAATACGTATTTCCAAAGATTTAAAGCTAGCGCCTACATATGAGAGAGACAATGTGGCATTTGTCTTTCTGGTCTTGGTTACCTCAGTCAGGATGGTTATTTCCGGCTCCATCGATTTTGCCTGAGATTTTCATAATTTTACTTTTCTTTACAGCTGAACAGCGTTCCGTTCTGTATGCACGCCACACTTTCTTTTTCTGTTCACTAGCCGTGGAATCTGGGCTGCCTCCGTCTCCTGGCTACTGTGACTCGGCAGCAGTGGAGGTGGTGGACAAGCATGGAGTAGGACATTAGCATCTTCGAGTGTACGCCCGGGCGTGGCGTAGCTGGATCATTTGGCAGCTCAATTCTGAGCATTTTGAGGGCCGTCCACACTGATTTCCATAGTGACTGCCTCAGTTTGCGTCCCACCAGTTTGCGTTCTTCTTTGCCCTCATCCACGTCAGATTTTGTTATAATTTGGTTTCTCATCTTGGCCGTTCTAATTTAGGTAAGACGGTATCTCCAAGGAATTTCAATTTGTATTTTCTTTAGGGCTACGGATGTTAAATACTTAAAAAATATTTTCATAGTCATTTGTATTTTTCTTTTGAGAACTCTGTCTCACTCCTTGCTTTCCCCCACTGGGTATATAGTTTTTTGAGTTCTTTGAATATTCTAAATACTAACCTTGGAGTTTTTATTCTGAGTCACAATTACATCTTCTTGTCCACATCTAGCTGCCTGGGAGGCTGGAAAGCCCTGGTACCCAAGAACCCTGACGTAAATGATGCTAGCCGCAGAGCAAGGCTAATGGGACAGTCAGCTGACCTCTGACTGCCATAGCACAGTGACCTGTCCTGCAGTGACCACACCATGCCCCACCTTCCTTGTGAAGGGTTGCAGAGCCCCGTGCGGGAGGCTGTGTGCAGGGTCCAGCAGCTTTTCTCTCTTCCCTCTGGATTGGCACCACATGGCCCCGGAACACCCCGGTTCCCTTGAGGGTCACCGCCCTGTTTGACTGCTCCAGACTTCAACTCTGTTTCCTTGTACTGATGGTAACTTCAGTCAACGAAGCAACGATCTGAGGACTCCCTACAGGCTTCTGGTGCGGGTGTCATGGGGCTGTCAGGACGGATGTGGGAGAGTATCAATTGTGAAAGAAGGCTCTGGGTGAAGGAGAGAGTTTTTCTGGCTTGATTGCACCTTGGGGGGCACTTTCACACCTGGGGGTTGCAGATGAGTGACACGTGACCTATGCCATGCGTGAGCAGTGGCCACGCACTGAAGGATACGTTGTTCAAGGACGAGGCCCAAGCAGCAGGTGCCAGGTACAGTCATGCCTTTTCCACTGGTTATTTTCATGGCACTGAGGTGACTTCAAGATTTTGGTTCAAGATTTGGGGGACTCCCATGTGGACCCCCAAGACTGCCTAGGTACTGCCTCCAGAGCATGCCTCTCCCTCATCAAGGAGCCCTCCATTTCCTCCATGCCTCTGGGGTTGCCCCAAAGAGCACAGAATCTTCCTTTTCTTTTCTGGTAGCCTTTCCCCGTGGCCTTCTGAGTGTGCGGCCATCCTTGTGTTCCCCCTTGGCCTGTGCTTTTGTATCTCATGGCTGTAACATTCTCTGGAAGCTCCCAGGTTGGTGCATTGCTGATTCCTGACCTACCAGCAAATACTGCCTCCCCTCCGGGGTCTCTTTTCTGCCCAGCACAGCTGGTAGCTGGCAGTTGCCCACCTCTGAGGGCCTCATCTTTGGCGGCATCTCTAGAGGCCTGTAGTGTAGGACATGACCGGATTTGCTCCTCACCCATTCCCTATGCAAGATGCCTTTCTGTCCCCGGGAGTGTGGCCTGGACGGCGTCGTCTTTCTGTGTGACCCAACCTGTAAACAGGCCTTCTACAGCCTCCCTTCCTGAATATCTGGGTCCATCCAGCAAGGAGATGCATGGGAACTGTAGTGGGAACTGCTGGGGGCTGATGTTGATAGGCTCTCAGTACAGCACCAGACCTTGCTTATGTGTTTGGCTCTGGGGCAGGACCCTGGTGGCTTCTCTCAGATGTACAGATTCAGTCCTAATCATCTTCCAGCGCTGTGCCTGGTTCTCTTCCTCCTACGCATGCTTATGTTAGCAGCTTCCCAAGCGGGTTCCCAGTGTGCCCAATGTGTGCTACATTCACAGGATGAGCCATGCATATCCACTGCTGTCCATGGTGTGGGACACAAGGGTGAGGCCCTGTAGTAGTTAGCTGCTATGTAGGCTCAGCAAGGAGACAAGGAGGCATATTCATTGGTACATACTCTGCCAGACCTCAGCAGAAGGAATCACCTCCATGGCAAGTGCCAACCCGGACAATGGAACCCGGAGCGTCTGAGCTCAGGTGTTTTTATTCTTTCAGAACGCCTCAGGTATTTTACTGATAACACGTGCAGATCGTTAGCAATTAAACAACCCCTACAGAAATCCAATGCCTGCAAACAATACAGAATGCTCCAGACTTAGGATAGCCCCTCACCCAACAGTGCATAAAACAATTTCAAACACAACTAAAAATAAACTTCCTCCAACAAGGCCCTTATACCTCTTCCTGGAGCCATTATGTTCTCAGGGACGGTGGCTTCCCTCTTAGTTGTTGTCCCAGAGGGTCAGGTCCATGAGAAAGTCACCAGGGTTGCCTCTGCCTGTAGGGGGAGAGGTGGCTTCTCTCAGTCACAGTGGCCCATGGTCAGGGAGAGACTCAGAGAATGCATCCCATGGACAGGACTGCTGAAGTTGCCCAGAGGGAGGATGATCAGGACGCTGGACGGGACAGGAGAAGTCAGGGACCCGGGGAAAGAACCTGCTGAGTATCAGAGCAGGGATTGAGCTGCCTCCTTCAACCTCACCCTCCCTTGTCAGTAGGCTGTTCCTCCTTGTTCTTGCGATTTAAAGACTATCTTTGTCTTCCTTTGCAAGGCCATATGGGATAAGGTGTGAGAGGCCTGAGGGAAAATGGGGGCCCTTAGACTTCAGATCTAGCACGCAGCAACACAGGGTTGGCAGTCAGCTGGAGCTGAGACCAGGAAAGGTCACATCTGGAAGAAGAGAGACAGAATCCAACTCACACTGTCCATCCAGATAGGAAACCAAGGCTTAGGAGGATGAAGGGATGGGCTCTCCAGGGTGCTCCAGCCCCTTCTTGAAAAAAAAAAAAAAAACACACTTGTTCTTTTCTCTTGGGGAGAGAAAGAAACTGTTTGCCCTTCACAGATCAGGGAGACATAAGAAGACAGTGGCCAAGAGAAGGGGTCAGCTTGTCCCTTAGGCTGTACTTTGTGTAACAAGGAGTCTTTGTGTATCCTAGGAAGACAGACTCACTATGAACCAATCTCGAGGCCTATTTCTGGATCGAGTTGGAACAGTAGAGCAAGGGGAGAGGGACCTGGTGAGGCCTTGATTGGAGAGAGTGGAATTTCCTGGGCTGAAGCTCAGAGGGCACGGTAGGCCAGAAGAGTGAAGAGTAGCATGCGAGGGTTGTAAGCCTGGCTATGAGTGTTGGTCAGGCCCACCTATGCTGGGCTAGGCTCCTGGAGTCAATTGCTTGCTCAGTGGTAGTCCATGTTTGAGTATCAGTTCCTGAGGCTCTAGGGATTGGGCAGTGTCTGCAGGCCTGGGCATGTGTTGGCTTGCCTGAAGCAGGGTCTATAGGCCCCCACTTAAGACAGCTCCTCTCCTAGGCTAGCAGGAATGGGGGAAGTCATTGCTGTCTGACAAAGGGTGTCTCTTCTATTCAGGAGCGGTTGCTCATGAGCCTCTTGCCCCGGAATGTCGCCATGGAGATGAAGGAAGACTTCCTGAAGCCCCCTGAGAGGATTTTCCACAAGATTTACATCCAGAGGCACGACAATGTGAGGTAGGGGTGGCACCAACCCAACTCAGCGGTGTACTGGGGAGCTGCAGGGCAGAGGCGATGAGGTGGAATAGAGGAGCTGGGAAAAGTGGAGGGAAGAGGAGGGGAGGGAGAGATAGGCGAGGAGGGGGAAAACTAGAACTTTATAGTTTAGGAGGAGAGAGGAGATATGGTCAAGCATTTCAGGTGGGCAGCTGCCCAGCAAGGGAGCTGGTCCTCAGTAGAGGAGGCTCTTAGGAGGCACAGGCCAGTTTTCTTTCACATTTCTTCCATCAGTACTTGCACTTCCTGTGTTGACAGGGAGACAGAACTTGTTACAAAGACTGGGATTTTGTAGTGCTGTCTGGGCTGGGGAGTCTCCGTTCCTGAATACTGGCAGAGTGTAGCTTGAGATGGGCTCTCCCTCCTCACTCTCTTTACCTCATCAGCCCTAGGAGGACAGAGCTACTGTCCCCATTTTACAGGCAAGGAACCTGAGCCTTCCATATGAACCAACTTGTGGATACATTGAAGTTTGCCTGCCTGCTTAGAAAGATTCCGTTTGTCAACGGAATGACATTGTATGACGTTTGTATGACAAATACATTTTTTGCCATAAGATATTGTATACTCTTTAAAAATCCTTTTTATTATAGTGTAACGCACTTAGAATAGTCAAGTGTTACCCGTTTGGGGTTGCCACCGTGTAAACGCCACACAGGAGAAGAGAGAAGTTGGGTGACACAAAGCACTTTCTGCTCAGTTGTTCTGCCAGCTCTCCTGGGTGTTGGATTCCCAGCCATTGACCCCTGAAGACAAAAAAGCATGTGAAAAGCTTCCTTATGTTGAGTAACACAGTCTGGCTCACCCCAAATTAGTTAAGGCTTATGAACCATCAAGGTACGAGCCACCCCTGTGAGCAAAGCTGGTGTGGCTGAGCAGCTCACAGATACTGGTCTGTGCATGTCTGTGAATTCTCTCACACCCTGCTGTCATTGGGTTTGATAGGGACCGGTGCTGTCCTCCCTCCACAGAGGAGGATGCTGAAGTGGTGTGAGAGTAGGACCCAGCTGTTTGGGAAGTAGCCACAGAGCTAGCCTTTGAGCCTAGATGGCTCCAGAATGAGGGCTCAGCAGCTCCTTGCTGAGTTCTCGGTAGTTTGCTATCCTCTCGCTCCTGTGAGCAGCTGGCATTGCTGCCTGCATCGTACAAGTCAGGAAATTGGGATTCAGCCACGTGAAACAAATGAGCAGGATGCCCTGGGCGATGGGTGGAGGGCTGGATGCGGGATTAGCTGACGCTCGCTTTTGCTTTACTTCCATTATCGCACCTGCTGCTCCTTGTTAGTTGGAAAGGTCATGATTCAGCGCCCCAGCTGCTTGCTGAGGAGCAGCAGCCACCAGAACGGTTCAAAGAGAACCTGGAGGGCGTGCTGTAGGGCGTCACAGTTGAAGGCCTTCTGGTAAGTTGAGTAAGTAGGCATCATCGGCCTTCTGCTTGCTCAACAAAGCAAAAAAGATAAACAGATACACAAACTAGCTCTGCAGACTCCTCCTGTCTCAGCCGGGTTTCTGTTGCTGCGGTAAACACCATGACCGAAAGCAAGCTGTGGAGGAAAGGGTTTTTTTGGCTTACACTTCCACGTATTAGTTCATCATTGAAGGAAGTCAGGGTAGGGGCCTGATGCAGAGGCCATGAACAAGTGCTATTTACCGGCTTGCTCCCCATGAGGAGCTCAACCTGCCTTCTTATAGAACCCAGCCCATGGATGGCCCCACCCACAATGGTCTGGGCCCTCCCTCATCCATCACTAATTAAGATGCTCTACAGGCTTGCCTACAGCCCAATCTTATAGAGGCTTTTTTTTTTTTTAAATTGAGATTCCCTCCTCTCAGACAACTTTAGCTTATGTCAAGTTCACATAAAACTGGGAGGGAGAGAATTGATCAGGGTGCTCAGATCCCCAACTTTGCTGGGGCTACCCAAAGAACCAGCATTATTATCTTTCAGTCCTGAGTTTCTGAGAGGTCCGACTCAGTCTGGTTTGCTGGGAAAATAGAGGTGTGACTCGCACTGGAAGACGTCACAGGTTTCGCACATGTATCCCCTGCTCTGGACAGAGTGAACAGACGGAACCACATATGTCTACTGAGGATACAAAGCGTTGATAAAGGGCCAGAGCATCTTTGTTGAAATAAGTGATGGGGTTGTTCTCTTATGTGAGGCTGGTCTCCAAAAGCTGGGAGTTGAAGAGCCCAGCAAAGGCGCCCCAAACAAAGGAGGAAGATAGACCTGCAGACACAGATCTAAGAAAATGCACTTACCTGGGCTCCTCCACAGGAGAATAAAAATAACTCTCTTGAAGATAGAAAAGAATCGTGTACGAGGAAAATGAGAATTTCAACAAGGAAATAGAAGCATAAAGGAGGAACTAATCAGTAAGCTTAAGACTGTAGCAACCTAATATAAAATTCCCTAGGGGAGAATAGAAAATCAAGCAGGAAAAAAAAAAATCAGTGAACTGGAAAACAGGTCCCTGGAAGGTCCCAGTCAGAGGGTCAACAAGAGAAAAAAGAATAGAAGGAAACGAAGAAAGCTTAAGGGGGAATGAGAAGCCAGCATTGGGCCAAAACACACATTATAGGAGTTCCTGAAGGAGAAGAGTGGGGAAAAGGACCATAAAAGAAAAAAAGAAAAAAGAAAAAGCTTTTCAGATAGACATGTGGAGACAGATATGGGCATCTGGAAATAGGAAACAGATTTAACATCAATTACGATGAACCTAAAGAAATTTACATGATGAAATTCTGTAAAGCTAGAGGCAAAGTGAGAATTTTGAAAGCGATAGCAAGAAAATGCTGTCCGGTAAACACCAGAATCTCCATCAGCTGTTCAGTGGATCTTTAGTTGGAAACCATGCAGGGCAGAGGGAGCAAATGACGAATCCCAGGTGTTTAAAACACACACACACACAAACAAAAAAACCCAAAACAGCAACAACAAAACCCTCCATAGACCGAGGGTGCTGTGCCTGGCAAAATTCTTCAGCAATAAAGGCAAGACAGAGACCCTGTCAGCTAGTTGAAAGTTGTGGGAATTTGTGGCCACCAGCCCTGTGTTACGAAGAAATGCTAAAAGAATAGTCTCAGGGAGAAATGAGAGACTCCCACACAGCAGCACAAAGGTGCAAACAACTCTGAAACGCCTGATGAAGATGAACATACATTGAAATAGACATGTGATATGTGTATATATAAAGGCAGATGGCTGTCTGATTGTGGTTGCATAAAAGTTTAAGCCTGGTTGGTGAGGGGCCCAGCAGGCAGAGGTGCTCGCTGCCAAGCCTGATGACCTGAGTTAGATCCTTAGAACCCACGTGGTGGGAGACAGGTCCAGTTCTTGCCTGTTGTCCTCTGACCACCACACATGCATTGTGGCATATATGTGCACCAACATACACACACACACACACACACACACGGGGGGGGGGGGAAGAAACATGCACACAACAGATAAATAAATGTGAAAAAGTTAAAAGCCAAAGGTTTTTTAAAAACCTGTAATAGGGAAATAATTTAAATATAATATGAACGCATGTAAATTGTGGTGGGTAAATCATGGAAGAGGTTAAAATATGCATTTTTTCCTATGTGACTAAACAGCAATGTGATGAGTAACCAGTTCAAGAAATTAACCAAAAGGAGAAAGAGAAAGAATCAAACCATTTCAATTCAGAAAACCAACAAACGGCAGCAGAACACAGAAGAGAACGCGAATGAAAGACCCACAAACCTAAGAGGAGACACGGAACACGGAGGCAGCACAAGTCCTTCCTGCCACTACCCTCCACGTAAATGGAATAAAATCCCCCATCAAAAGACAGGACGGCTGAATGGGAGCATCGGTCAAACAAACACAAAGCAAGCCGCAGCAACCAACCAGCCCGACTCTATCTTGTCTACAAGAAGCTTGCTTTAGATTTGGGGATGTTCTTTAGGCTGGAGGGGTAGAGATGGAAAATAGCATACCTGTGAATTGAGAACCGGAGGAGAGCAAGGGTGGCCATGCCCTCATCTGCCCAAGTATACTCATGTCAAAACTGTCAGAAGAGATGACATCTTACCATGGTTAAAGGGCCAGTTTGCACTAACAGTCATAAAAACACACACGCAACACAAAATATGCAAAGCGAGTGTCCGTAGAACTGGAAGGGGAAATGCTCATCAAATCAACAGTTTTCCACTTTCGATGATGGCCAGAACATCCCGACAGAAGAGCAAGGAGAGAAGAGGACTCTGATCGCACTGTAGACATGGTGCTGGCAGACAAAACAGACGATACCATCCCACTCAATAGTAGAAGATGCAGTCTTCTCAAGTTGCCTGTGGCTTTCTCTAGCACAGATCACATAAGGTCAGGGAGAAACCCTAATGAATTTGAGAGGAGTAAGTCATACTATATTTTCTGATCTAATGGCACTGTACTTCCTGACTTCAAATCGTATTGCAAATATGATTCCAGTCTGGCATGAAAGCAGGAATGTTGACAGAATGGGATGGAATAAGGAGCCCAGAAGCGAACCTACATACGTGTACCATTTTCAAGAGGGACAAAAGTGGAATAAGGAAAAAGGGTTGCCTTCAACAGATACTGCTAGAAAAACTGAACATCCACACTCAGTGAAATCGGACCCTCTTCCGATATCATACACAAAATCGATTGAAATTGATTATATCCTGAAATGTATAAAATCCTAGAAAGAAACACGGGCCAAGTTCCATAACGTTTATTTTGGCAGCGATTTCATAGCGGCAAGGGCAGGAATAACTGGAATTAGATCCAGCTTTGGTGACTCACCAGACTCCTGCAATCTCCCAGGAGTGTTTGATCAAGAGGCACAGCGAGGTATCAAGATTGGGGCTTTGCGCTCATCCTCCGTAGAGCCCCGGGAGGCTGGGGATGTGCCTCTTCAAAGCTCTGCTTCAGAATTCTCAGGGTTTGATGGCCTGGGGATTCTCTGGACAGTCCTCTCTCTGGCCTTCTCTAGCAGCCCAGACTCAGCCCATGTGAGCTGCTCAGCACCTTCGCTGGGGACAGTCCAGGGTGATGGTCCCTCCAGCACCGCAGCTGCTCTTGGCAGTGGTGACATGGTCACAGTCGAGACAGACAGCAAAGGGAAAGGGAAAACTGGGCGCTGAATGAGCATGGGGTGCTTTGGAAAGGTCTGGGCACAATTGTGGGGATTTCAGAAGACCAAGCCTATGCAGAATTGGTTCACAAATCACCACATAGCATCGAGACTAGACAGTGGTAACCAGGGCCCTCAGATGGGGAGGGTGGAAGACTCTGAGTTTTAGAGTTGCTGTCTTATGCTCTCAACAGAAATATATTGAATATGCTGCAAAAAGTATGGATGGCTCATACATGAACAAAACAGGCAGTCAGCAGAAACTGTCCCCCAAGGAAGCCTAGACGATGGGATTCTTAGACAAACATTTTAAGTCAGCGATTTTAAATGTGCTCAGAGAACAAACCGTGTCTGTGTAATTAAAGGAAACCATGGCAATGTTTTCTCACCAAACAGAATACCAACAGAGTAGACTTTTTTAAAAATAACCAAATCAAATAGAACTTCTAAATTTAAGATATACAAGTGCAGTGAAATTTTCTTCTGGAGGGGTTCAGGGGCTGACTGGAGCAGGCAGCATAAGAAGAAATGAGTTTAATGACAGAGCCGTGTACATCTCCAGGCTGAAGACCAACGGGGAAAATGGAGACGTGGGAAGAATTTCAGAACTCTCTGAGGTACTACCAAGTTTATCAACACACATAAGATGAGATTCTCCAGGCAAGAGAAGAAGGAGAAGACAGAATATTCGAAGAAACAGCGGCCAAAAATGTTCCTCAAAGCATCAACAAAAGCCCACCATATTAATCTGTATATCCAAGAAGCTCAATGTGTTCTAAAGTGCATAAACTCAGAGACCCACACCAAGGCATAACCTAGTTAGAGTGACAGCGACCAGAGACGCAGGCAGAATCGGAAAGCAGCAGGAAAGGACTCTACCTACCTAGAAGTGATCTCGAGTGGGACAATGCCTGGCTTATAGGAACGAGGGCCAGAAGTCAGCAGAGGATACACTCATCAAAGGCTGGAGTAAAAAGGCAAGAATTCTATATCCTGCAGGACACGGGAGCAGCAGCACCGGCCATCTGCTCCACTGGAACCCTCGTCCCTCAGTGTCCCCTACTGCCCTGCCCTCTTCTTGTCAGGTAAGGGTGGCCTGACCATAGCGGGCAGTCCACGCTCCTCACGCAGCTCCGTATCTGTTTTCACCACAGTTAAATGAGATGCCTTGGCATACTTCAGATGTCTCCTTCCCCCAGCTAGCAGGAAGCCTGAGGGCATGTTTATTGGAGTCTCTTGCGTGTGAGACATCCCAAACGACTGTCCGGCATAGCTAGTCCTCAGTGAGCAACCTGCAAGTAAATAAATGACACTTAAAATTGTCGTAATTGGATGACCCCCAAGGACACGGTGTTTTCCGGGCACAACGGGGCTGATGGACATGTGAACTCAGAGAGACTGACGGCACGCACAAGACCTGCACCAGTGCGAGTCAGACAGAATCCCAGCAGGGAGAAGGAAGGGGAAGTGGACAGAGTCTAATGGATGCCGGGAGAGGGAAAATCAGTTTTCCTCAGTGGAGTGTCAAGTCTCATGCTCAGAAGTAGTCGGCTAGCACGAAACGGACTCAGTATTTGTGTGCGTATCTATATGTGTGTACATACATGCTTGTGTTTGTTTTTTTAACAGTTTGATTTGGTTTTAGTTAGTTTTTTTTTTTTTTATGAGAGAGAAGGAACATGAATTAGAGGGGCGGGTGGGGGAAGCTTGGAGAGGGGAAAGGATGTGATTAAAATACACTGTATGAAAACATTTAAAAGCAAAAATAATAAAAATTATTGTACGTGATTCTAAACGTGTTGAGCTCTCATTCCCACGGCACAGATGTGGAATGGGCACCAGGAAGGCCTGACAATCTCCTTGCTGTGGCTAGTTGGGTGGCAGAATCCTGCTAGAGTCCAGCACTAACCCCTGCTTCCCTCCAGTGCTCCCCAGCCTGCTTTACTTTGGTGGCACGCCTCTGTTGTCCACAAGAATGCTCATTTCTTTGTATTTGGTATTTGTATCTCCCGTAGAGGATGCGTGGGGGAGGGAGAAGGGGAGGGGCGGGGGGAGCGGCATCTGGCTTCTGAAAGTTTCAGGAAAGCTCTGAATGTTTGAGCAGCATATTTTAAGGCAGACCTTAAAGCTCAAAAATGTTTAAAGACAAACACGGCATGGTTTTTCACCTCTCAGATATTTGCAGAATATTTTTTTTTTAGTTTCGGAAGAGAAAACAATAGGAAATTCTGTTTTCGACTCTTATCGTCTGTAGGAAATTGAGCAGGCACCAGGTTCTCGAGGCTGACCCCAGTTCTGCAATAAATAGGCACCTGGTACTTAGAGTACACAGTGATGTGGGACAATGGACCGTCTATGTGGTGATTTGGGGATTTTTGTCCCTTCATGGTGAGGCGCTCTGATGGCCACATGCATCCAGGAAGCAGAAGACGAAGAAGATGGTTGGTGGGGAGGGACCACTCCTTTTTTAAAAGCTGGCCACTCTACCTCCTGCTCATGGCTGCAGTGTATATGCAGCCATGTGAGCTCCCTGGGTAGGGGGCAGGTCTACCGGGCAGCTAGCAGGAGCTCCCTGTGTGGGGCGAAGGGTCAGCATCAAATGGCCCAGCAACTAAGCCCTAATGACCAAGAGATGTGTCTCTCAGTTGTTCTAAGCCTACGTCTTCTTGCCTGTAAGAGAAGGAGGAAGTCGCCCAGTGTGTTCTGAGCAGTGAGCGGGGCTATAGTGGAAAAGGCTAGGCCGCTCTTAGGTCATGGTTTCCTAAGTGACGAAGAAGAAGTGACCCGATGTCTTCCTTTTTCAGCATCCTGTTTGCAGACATTGTGGGTTTCACAGGTCTGGCGTCCCAGTGCACGGCGCAGGAGCTGGTGAAACTGCTCAATGAGCTCTTCGGCAAGTTCGACGAGTTAGCCACGGTAAGCACAGTGCTCGCCTCTGTTCTCGTAAGCCAGAACCAGCTTCTGGAGTGTGCTCTGCCAAGCCGCTCTCTGTATCTGCAGTATCGGAGCCTCTCGGGTCAGTGTCTCCACCTTAGGCCTGAGCCCTGCACCCGCACTTCACAAGCTCCACCGGCCCCTACCAAGTGACGTCCAGACAGAACCGTGTCCTGCAGGCTGCACTTAGCGCTGGTTGGCCTGGCATGTGCACTCAGGCAACTACGGTGTTCTGTCTACCCGAAGCAGCCTTGACTCTCTGCTGGGGCTGGCCTTGATCTGGGCTTGCCACTCTTCTGAGCTGAAAAATGTCTGCTATCCCTTTCCCAGTCCTGCTAAAGCCACTGCTCCTGTTGTGGCTACTGCCTGCTTTTCCTTCCCCAGCCCTGGCTGATGCTAGGAATGTTGGAAATGCACACCAGGCCTCCTGCCAGAATTCTTAACGTTGTGGTAGGTAAGCCTTACCGAAGGATGGCATTCTGCCCCTGGGCTCTGTGTCCTTATGTGAGAGCCTGGTTTATGGTCTTAGGAGTCCTTTGCAGAGCTTTATCATGTAGGCAGAAATCATCTACCTTGCAGATCTACACTGCTTCTGGCTCCCAGTCTGTGTAGGCAGGGGGCAGCTCCCACAGGACACCCGCCATACCCTAGGAAGAGCGGGAACCACAGAGTGGGAGGAAGGGAGCAGAAGGCAGAGGTGGGGCATCTGGGCATGTGATTTATTGGGGTGCTACCTCCTGCATAAGCTTCCTGGGGTCTTGCACCCTAGGTGTAAGGTGTAAAGGTGGTAACCTTTACCCTTCAAGGTGGCAAAGGACTATGTGGGATGGAGTCACATTCTCTTTTGCCCAGCCTCTGGCCAGGTGAGGCATGGGTGAGAGGAACTGGGGGGGCAGAGCCAGCCTGACCCACAGTCAGCATACCCCTCAGTGGAGGCATCAGGGATGGATTTCCTGCTGAAGTGGGGTTGGGCATGCAGCAGCCCAGAGCTGACTTGTCAGAGGAGTACAGTGCAGGCTGGGTAAGGAGACTCAGTGGGTGTGGTCAGGTCATTGGCAAACACCAGGGGGTAGGTTTAGTGTTCCACTGTGGGTAGGAGTAACCCCAAGCTTGCTTCAGACAGCTGGAGAAGAGAAAAAGGTGGGAGGGATAGGCAGCAAGGATTTTAGACAGTACTTCATTATTACTGTTACTATTACTGTTACTATTACTACTTACTATTACTATTACTATTACTATTACTATTACTATTACTATTACTATTACTATTACTATTACTATTACTGTGATAAACACGATGACCAAAAGCAAGTTGAGGAGGAAGGGGGTTTATTTGACTTATACTTCTACATCATAGTTCGTCATTGAAAAAAACTCAACGCAGGAACTCAAGCAAGGCAGGAACCTGGAGGCAGGAGCTGATGCAGAGACCCACGGAGGGGTGCTGCTTCCTGGCTTGCTCCCCATGGCTTGCTCAGCCTGCTTTCGTATAGTACCCAGGTCCACCAGCCCAGGCATGGTACCACCCAAATGTGCTGGGCCCTCCCATCAATCATCAATTAAGGAAATGACCTACAGGCTTGCCTACAGCCCCAGCTTATGGAGACAATTTCTTAATTAAGGTTCACTCCTCTCAGATGACTTTAGCTTGTTAACATAAAAATATCCCACACTCCCTTTGTGAGGGCTCATGGGGTGTTGCTGGCGTGGAGATCCTGGAATTGAGAGGGAAGTTATTGTCTGTCTCCCCAAGGATGTCCTAGCCAGGGTGCTATAGGACCCCTACCTGGGACAGGCTTGCCTTCCTCTTTGGGAGAGCGGATCTTCATTGGGAGGGCTATAGGGTTTACGTTGGGCACTGGAGCTGTCTGTCTGTGAGGCCTCTGCAGCCATGTCTGGTTGTCCCTGGGGCTTGTCCCCCTGGGTGTGGCTGCGCCTGACTGCATATAAGCCGGCTTCACCCTCTGAGGTGAGTCCCTGGATTTTACTGTGATGCAAAGGATTTCTGGTCCTGCATAATAGAGGCGTGGGCAGAGCAGGGGACCATGGCCAGCGTGCAGCTCGCTGCAATGAGGGTGGTTATACAGCCCCTCTGTGTCTGGGTCAGAAAGCACATTTGATGAGGTAGCTCTGAGGAGACGCCACAGCCTGGAGCTCTCGCAGATGTAGCCAGTGGTGTTCCTAGGTCTGACTCTGACACCTACTCTTTCCCGGGAAGATCATTCTTTGGAGGGGTGGTTCTCAAGCTTCCCAATGCTGCGTCCCTTTAAGACAGTTCTGCATGTTGTAAACTGTAAAATTATATTTGTTGCTGAGTGTAACTTTGCTACTGTTACGAAATGTAGTGTAAATGTCTGATGTGTCTTAGGTAACCCCTGTGAAACAAACCCTTTGTTGACTCCTGAAAGGGTCGTTTGACCCCCAAAGCAATTGTGACCTACAGATTGAGAACGACTGCTTTGGAGGCTTTGATCAGAGGGTCAAAGTTGGCTTTACCAGGGCCTTCCTCCTCCTTCCTTCCTTCCTTCCTTCCTCCTTCTCCTTCCTCCCCTTCCTTCCTCCCTCCCCTCCCCCTTCCTTCCTTCCTTCCTTTCTCTCTTTCTGCTGTGCAAAAGATGGATGGCCACCTCTGCTAGGCAGTTCTTCCCAAAAGTCTGAGGCCAGCATCATTCCCTAAAGGAGCCATTTCCAGTCATTTCTAGATGTCTCTTCTTCTCCTTGGGGACTTCCCCAGAACTCTTGTAGCTCCCCTGCAAGGCACCTACCTGCCTTGTGTCCCCTGCCCTCGATGGTGGCTATAGCAGTCGAGGACAGTAAGGGTGGGACAGCCTTCAGTGGCTGCCAGTGGCTCTAGGTGACTTTAAAGTGCCAGCCTGGGCCAGTGTCCTGCCAAAGGCGGACAAGTTACTGTTCACAGATCTCTTAAGGATTGGTATTGTATCTAGGAAAAACAATCTTTATATACTCAAGAATTGTATCTCCTGCCTGTGTTTTCCTCTGGAAATCGTCTACTTTAAGGCTTTCCTTAGGGTCACAGATTGAGGGTGAACTATGAAACACTCTGTCGTGCCTCTTAGGGTCGTGTGAGCCCTGGCGCCCTGTCCTCTGCTCTCCCTCTTCTTCGTCGGCATGCACAGCTCCAGCCCCATGTGCTTGCAGCCTTTGGTTGCAGTAAAGGGCTGCAGTGCAGCACCATGTTGGGCTGTACCCCTAGCCCAACAGGGAACTCTCTGTATAGAGAACCCCCAGGCCAAGCTGCCACAGCTCTTGTTCCTTGGGACACTGTTTCGAGTAGCAGGACCCACAGTGCTAGGCGGAGACCAATGTATCATTCTGGCTATAGATTACCTTCAGGTCACCCTGGATTTGGTGAATGGAGAGAGCTCCAGGTGTCTTTGAGAAAGCAGACACTCAGAGCTGCACAGCCCCCACGGCTGACATGGCTCCCCAGTGACTTAAGGAGCACCACCTCCCGCAACACAAACTTGTTTTGAAGTGCTAATTGTGTTCCCAGGGATGTGCCATTGAACTGAAGAGAGTGTTTGCAAGAAATTTTCTAGACAAAGTGCTTTCAGTGGCTTCTGTTTGAACTTGAAGCCCCCCAGCCACAAGGGTAAGAGCCCAACTAAGATCTCAGAGGCTGGTGGGAAACAGGATGGGTTGTGTCACGGCGCCCTGCACATTGCTGTAGGTGCACATACACCTGTGCTATGTGGATGGGCCACAATAACTAGCACCTTGCCAGTGGGCCAGTGGGAACAGATGTAATCCCCTCCCCTCTGGCGGCAGTGGACGATGTGAGCAGGAAGTGAACGCCCAGTTACACCCCGAGACAAGTGGGCAGGGTACTGTGTCATTCATGTTCATTCCCAAGACGGAGATGATGCTTACTGGATGAAGCCACTTCCCTGGGTCTATGTGGTTTTGAAGCTTATCTCCCAGGAGAGACTGGTACCCTTCCTTCAAAGTTCCTTCGTAGGTACCTTCCTCCAAAGAAGACCTTCTCTGCTAGGGCTTGCTTATTTGGCCTTTCTCCCGCTATCTGTAGAGCGGAGGTGCAACTGACCCCCCAGTTCATCTTATGACTTTGTGTGGCTGTTTTTGCCTAAGATAATGGCTGTCTATGGGCAAGCCTCACTCATTTCTAAGTCAGCTCTGAGGTCCTAGTTAGGACCGAGGAGCCTGGCACACAGAAGAGCCCTGTGAATTTATCCACTAGGGCAATACCACACCGAGATGTCGGACTCAGTGGCCTCTGGACTCACTAGCCTGGGATCTGAGAGCAGCCCACCTCTGAGGGTGCCCACATATGAGGAGGGTCAGAACAAGGACTGAGCTGCTTAGTTCTGTCATCCCTGGCTGCAGCAGCCTCCTCGAGAGACGCTGAGCAGGCTAGGAGCAGAACAGCCCTGATGAGAACCAGCATGCTTGCTGCTTGCATCTGCATTTCCTGAGGGTTCCGTTTTCCCAACCGTGACAGTGCTAACTGCCCTTGTTCACCCCTTCTCTTCCCTGTGGCTGTGAGAAAGAAGTCTTCGGAGTCTGGCTGGGTGAGCATCTGGAGAGAAAGTCAGTGGAGATGTGGCTCACAGATGTGTCTGGAAAGAAGCACACCTCTGACTGGCCTTTGTAGGAGACGTGGGGGTCATGTGGGAGTGCGTTATGCTCCCAGCCTGGGGTATCCATTGAACAATTTCTCCACCTTGCCAGAGGACATGACAGCTCTTGGAAGGCTCATGTCATCTCTGCCAGCTCTCCTCCCATGATAGGGTTCTTTGTTGTTACTTTGCTGGGGACATGAAGGGTGGCTTTCAGGGCCTGATCACTCATCTGAGTCCCAAATACCTGGAAATCTTCATTTTACTAACTGGATTTTGTGACCAGCGACTGAGAACTACTTGCTAAAGTATATGCTTATGTGCAGAACACTGGGCCTAAGAAGTAGGACCTCCATTTCCCCTACCCTGAATCCCAAATCTTTCTCCCACCCAGTTGAGGCTCACCTTCACTGTCCCAAGACTCTGGGTTTGTGCACCCCTCCTGGTCCTGTGCTACTGCAGTCTCCAGGGATCCTGCACAATTCCTGGCCTCACTGCCATTCCTGCGTGCTCAGGGGGCAGCCCTGCCTGGCCCTGCTGGGACAGGAAGATATGAGATCCCCTTCCACACCCACCCAAAGGAGGCATAGTACCTTGCAAGCTGAGTCTGGCTGTCTTTGGGGATGATATTTGTTGAGAAAAGTCTGTCCTTTGTGGAAGACTTGGTGTGAAAAAAGTAAAAGTTTAAACAACACACGCCTTCCTCAGCCCGATGTGCCTTACTCCTCCCAATGAACAGGGACCAAAGTGTGGCTCCTAAGTGCTTGCCCTTGACTGATGTCCACAGTCAGGGGTGCCAGGTGTCAGGCTGTGTTCATTTCTGGGTGCTGCCCCCCCCATTCCAGCAGCAGCTTTCTCTTGGGGCAAGCCTTCTCAAGAACAAGCCTAGTTCTCTTTCCTGCTGTTCTAGCAACACGGAGGGCCCTTAAGAGAAAATGGTCTGTTCCTTCTCATTGCCTGGAAGCATCCCATTGTCTGGCTGAATCAAAGCTTGTTGTCAGTTCACAGCCTGATGGGCATCTGGGTTATTTCTGGCCTAGGTTATTCTAAATCGAGCTGCCGAGAGCATTTATGTATAAAACTTCATGCGGATGAGTGCTTTCCGTTTTCTTGTGTAAATACACAGGCGTGGGCTGACGACGAAATGTGCTGAATTTACATTTAACATTTTAGGAAATGAATCCAGCACTTTCCAGACTGCCTATGGCCCTCTCCCGTCCCCAGCAACAGCATATGGGTTCTAGTCTGTTGCGGTGGCTGGGCTTTTAAATGGGCATGTGGTCTCCCTGGTAACAATGTAGTAATAGCTTTTAATTGCTTATTGACCATCCCCATGTCACCCTTGGAGAAGCATCCATTAAGTTTTTCTTTTTCTTTTTTTTTGGACCACCCTTCTTTTTAAATTGGGTTGATTGTTTTCTTACTGTGGAGTTTGGAGGATATGTACCTTTTTAAAATTTTTTAATTGTTTTAGTTAGGGTTTCACTGTGTTGTCTGGGCTGGCCTCAAACTCATAGCATCCTGTCTTAGTCCCCTGAGCGCTGAGATCGCAGATGCCGCTGTGCTCCACCGAAGAGCTCGTAATGGTCTACAAGCAAGCCCTTCTTCAGACACATGGCTTGCTTTTTTGTTTTTTGCAGATTTTGTTTCTTTTAATAGTATTGCTTGAAGAAGAGGAAATTTTTATTCTGAGCTTGTTTCTCTTTCTTTCTCTTTTTTATTTTTATTTATTTATTATTTGTTTTTGGTTATTCATGAGAGGGTTTCTCTGTGGAGCCGCGACTATCCCGGACCTGGCTATGTAGACCACCACCACTACCTCCTTGTCAACTTCTTTCTTATGGGTTCCCTTTTGTGTTGTATTGGATCCATCTTTGCCCAGTGTCTGTCACCGCGCTGGCTTCTCAAGGCCACGATGGCAAAAGTCTCATGCAGATCTGGAGCTCGGACAACAAGAATCTGTGTTTACAGGCTTGGAGCTTTCAGTCTGAATCAGTACTGCTTGGCAGAGCTATGCTGAAAGAAATGAGACTGGCTATGACTGGGACTGGTATAGCAAGAAGCTAAATAATGAAAGTCCCATGTATAAAGTGTAAAATATCTAGCCTGGTGCCTAGCCCAGGGTTGGCATGCAATGGGGATAATGATAATATTTACTATCCTTGCCAGGGAGCCGTGCACAATGAGGTCATATGTTAGAACAGCACACACATCTGGAAGTTCAGTGTGAAAACAATTAGGGTATTCGCTCCAAGGACATTATCTCATTTTTTCTTTAATCCCATCAAGTTCTTAATTCATAACCAGATAATGTTTGCTGCAGAAAATGTCCATTTGCTAGCTGGGTCTGTTTTAGAGAACTGTCAATTAACTGCTATCTCACTACCACGATGATTAAATCAGACTCCGACTCTGCGAAGGTTCACTCATTCTGCTGCTTGCCAGCTGTGATTTGATCTACCCCCCTCCCCCAACAGATGAGTATGTGTTCCTTAAACACTTGTTTCTTAAGACTCCACTGTATCACAGGTAGCAGAGTATATGAATATAGTTATTCTTTATTCTGTGAGGCCTGTATCCAAACTTGAAAACAACTACCTTCAAAAACCCAAGTAGATTTCACCATCAAACACGACGTAGTACTTACGAGTTCTTCATGGGCATGCATGAGTCTTCCAGAAATGTCTTTACAAAGACATTGTTCTTAGGGAAACACATGTGACAGAGAAAGACAACTCATCTTGATCCCTTGTTTTCTTTGCCAGCAACCTAAGTAGAGCCTGCACTGTCCAGTAGGGCTAAATAAATCTAATAAAACGGTTCTCCTCATCAAGGTCCTATCACTTCCCAGGAGTGTTTACGATACATTTTGAGTAACTTTTATTATATATGATGTGAGGTAGAGATTAAAGCTTTTTATTTTGCTTAAAGGAACTCAACATTTGCTGAGAAGACTGTCCTTTCTCTACTAAATTACCTTATCAAATTTTTTAGGAAACTCACTTTTCTAATATATATAGCTGAGCCAGAGTCTTTCTAGATTTTCCATTCTAGTCCATTGCTCTATGTGTCTGCCTTGACACCTGAACTATAACTTGGTCCTTTAGCTCCCTGGCCATCTGTGATCAGGTACTGTGATCCCATAAACTCTGATTTTTTTTTCAAGGTGACTTTGGCTACTTTAGGTCTCGTGCTTTAATATAAATTTAATATAAACTTTTAGAATTATCTCTCTGGTTCTACTACAAAGGCTGCTTATTAAAACTATGCTGTGAATCTGGGAAGAACCGGAGCCTACAGATGTAGAGACTTCTGATGCATGCACATAGTTCATCTCTCCATTGGTACAACTTGTTTAATTTTCCTTCAGAAATACGTGATTTCTCAACATGTAAATGTTTCATATCTTTTTTTCTTTTTTATATGTTTCATATATTTCATCAGATAGGTATGTCCCAAGTAGATTCTACTTTAGATAGCATAATTCATGTTTAATTTTAAATTTTGACTTATAATTTTTTTTTTTTGGCTAACAGGGAAAAATATAAATTAAGCCTTTATATTGATTTATCATTCTGAAACCTGGAATAAACTGATTTCTAGTACAGTTTTGAAATTTCCGCTGGACTTTCCACACAAGTGATCACTTCTGCACGTAAGTGCAGCTTAATTTCTCTAGTTCCCATCGGAAGGTCTTTTATGTTCGTTTTCTTGATTCATCTCACTGGCTAGAGCTTCTGGTGTAATGTCAGGCGAAAGTGCATGGGCCAGCATTCCTGTCTTGTTCTCTGTTTCCGGGGAGGCGTTCTGCATTCCTTCAGCACTAAGAATTGTATTAGCAGTGGAGTTTCTGTGGAGGCTTTTTGTTGAATCGAACAAGCTTCCCTTTATTCCTAATTTTCTCTGATTCTTTTTTAAATCTGAAATGCCAGTTGTGTTCTGTTGCTCTTTTTTTCCCCCTTATGTATCTATGGTCCTGGTTTCCTGTGTTCATCCGCTACAGAAGGAATCGCATGCTTGATGTTAACATGTAAAAACACCCGTGTGTTCCTGGGACCTCTGTGCACCTGCTGCATTCTCTTCCTTGGGCGCCTTGGGCTTTGATTTGCCAACATTTTCTCTGGAGCATTCCCCGGCCGAGTTAAGATCTGAATCTGTGGCTTTCTTGTTCTATCTCGACATGCTATCAAGGCAATGCTCATCTCAAAGTTGGCTTTGTAAGTGCTTCCTCTTGTTCCCTGGAAGCCTGTGTGGAATTGGTGCCTTTTCTTTCTTGATATGTGGTAGATAATGAGAAATCTCCAATCCAGCGGAGACAATTAAGTTATATTTCTGAAATGACTTGAATGGTTTATATTTCTTTTAAGGAGTCTGTCAACTTATTTCAAGTTTTATCAATCACCGAGAAAAGTCTTTTTCATACTTCCATACCCTTCCACAATGGCCGCCTCTGCAACTCTCACCTCTTATTCCTGATTTTGGTAATTTGTGTATCTTCCTCCTCTCTCCCAGTGGGTTTTCTCTCTCTCTGCCTGTGGGGTCTTGCTTCCTTCCCATAGGGCACAGCTTAGCTATTGGCCACTAGCCTAGCAGCCCCTCTCCAAGAAAAGCAAAGGGCATGGGTCAACACATCCAGACGGGTCCCAGATCAGAGGACTAAGAGCCCACGAGAATGGACATGATTCTTGAGAGAGGGCATCAGAGGAACCTCTCTCTCAGTTTATTAAAGCAAGGGTCATTACATTTATAGGGTGGGGGTGAGAGAGGGTCTTTGGTACCCAGGAATGGGAGCCATCGGTTAAGACAGGGATACTGGAATAGCTGCATTTGCATTCTGGGGTACTTTGGCATATTCCGGGGAACAGGGACTTAGGTAAGCAACTCTGTCGACCGAGGCTACCTTTGGGAGGGGGCAGAATTTTGGTGTGGCTTGTGGTCTGTCAGTGCAGAGGGGAGGGGCCGAACTCCCTCCAGCACTTTGGAATGAAAACTGGTTGTAAGCCACCTCTACCGATAGCCGATAGCCGTGTGACTGTTCCACTCCTACCCCTCCTGCTCACCCCCTCCCTCTCCTGTCCCCCTCCCATTTTTCCTTCTCCCTCCTAATCATTCTGGTTGGTCAGTTTTGTTGATTTTCTTAAAGAATTATTTTTAATTTTATTGATCCCTTAATTCCATTAACGTTTTCTTTCTAGACTTAACTATTCCATTTCTTCTACTTATTTTGGGTTGAATTTATCTTTTTTTTTTGTAGTTTGTTTAGGGTGTAATCGAAACCATTAATTGGCGGTTAATATAAGTTAAATACCACAAATTCCCCCTGAAGTGCTGTTTTAGCATCATCACAAGTATTCTGATATGTTGTGTGTGTGTGTGTGTGTGTGTGTCTGTCTGTCTCTATGTAGTCCACGCTGTCCTGGAGCTCCAACTCACAGAGATCCTCCTGCCTGTACCTCCTGAATGCTGGGATTAAAACTGTGCACCACCACATCTAGCCTGTGGTGTATTTGTTTTTATTCAGTTCAAAATACTTTAAATTTCCCTTTTGACTGTTTTTGGAGTCTATTTTTAAATTTTTCTTAGTTCCAGGTGGGAATCGAGCCCAAGGCTGCACACACAGACTAAACCCCTAGCCCGATCTTTCGGTTTCTGAGTTTTCCTTGGATACACTTTAGGTCAGAGAACACGTTTTATGCCTTGAATTATTTTTTTTTCAAAATTTTGGCCAAGAATATGGTTTATTTGGCAAAGGACTTGTGTACAGTTGAACATAAGGTGCGCTCCGCTCTTGTAGAATTTTCCTGTCAACAGTGTACCCAGTAACTGCACCAGGCTGTGTGTTCTCTCCATCACTGTAGCAGTGTATTAAAATCTCCAGGAAAACTAAAGGTTCCCCTTTCACCTCCTGTAGGTGTCGCTTCACCCCTTCCTAATGGATGCAATCCCATTTTCAATTCAACAATAGAATGTTATCTCCTCTTGATTACCTGACTCCTCTATTATTAAGACAGGACCCCTCGATCCTGGGAGCGATCCTCGCCTTGTAGCCCCACTCGGCTGCTGACATTGCTGTGGCAACTCTCTTCCAACGGTTATTACCTTTCCCTGCACCTTAGTTTTGGTCCGCTCTGCCTTTTCTGTGAAGGTTGGTTCGCGTTTGGCTTTGCTTTTCTTTTTTATCTGGAGTCATAGCCCCTACTTTATCTGGAGTGATCGATAACCCCTGCTTGGCTGCACGTGTCAGCTGCACCCTGGCCGTGTCTGAGCCAAAGGCTGGCCCTTGATACTCATTTCTGGTTTCCCCATTTGTGCTTTGACGCCCCTTTCTCCACCTGCTTACAGACTTATTGAGTATGTTTGATGATTCCATTTTACTGTTTACTTTAGCTATTTTTTTTCATCATTGTTCTAGGGTTTAAGTAGATTTGTTTTTAACTTGGTAACAGCCCACCATCATGGGGCTGCTGACTTACAGGCAGTGAGGCTGATGATGGCATGGGGCTGGTGTGCCCACGTTGTCATTATGAAATTGTCGCCATGAATTTAGCTTCACACACACACACTTTATCTTCTATAGAGAATAAACTCCATTTACATTGTGAATATTGTCCGTGCACCAAATTCTCTTTTAAAGAGATTTAAATAACACAGAGTCCTGCTGCTCAGTCACATGATTATCATTTCTGTGGCTGCGTGCTCGTGCGGTCAAGATTTCTGTGTGTTGCATTTTCCTGCCTGTGGGATCTCCTTTCACATGCCTGGCTGCTGGCATGTGTTCCCTCAGCTCCTGTGTTCTGAGAAGCGCTTCACCAGGGCGACAGATTTCTCCCTGGGTGTGGAATAATCCTAGGTTGGTCCAGTTTTCCCTGGCTTCCTTCACACTAAAGGTGATGTGCTGTCTTCTCTTACATTCTTGATGAGATCCTGGGTCTTAATTTTTTTCCTTGTTCCTTTGTATGAAGTGGGGCTCCCCTCCCCCACTTCTATCTGCTTTTAGGGTTTTCTCTTCATCGCCAGTTCTAGGAGGTTTGGTTTTGACGCGTCTCAGAGTCGGTTTCCCTGTTTCCTATATCTGCTGTTTACTGAGCCCCCTGTACCTGTATTTTTTTTAACAATCACATCACATCAAATTTAGAGTCGATGAAACAGTCAGGTCACCGTTTTCAGATACTCTTCCTCTGTGGCATCCGTTCTTCCTGTGTGAGGTTCTTGGAAGGTGATCCTGCGGTCTCTGATGGTTTTTCTACAACAACTGGGATGCCTTTTCTATTTCTGCTTCATTTCCAACAGTATTCGCTTTCTTCTGAGTGTCTGACCTGTTCCCCCCCCCCCTCGGTGCATTTTCCCTCTTAGTTGTAGTTTTGAGCTAACAGGTTCAATTTTGGTCATTTTCCCTGTTGAAGTGGCTGCTAGAAAGCTCAAGCTGAGATGGCCCCCTGCTGTACAAATTGTTCCTCCCCCTCCATTCCCTGTGATCTTAAGCAGATGGTGTGCTCTGATCTGTGTGAGCCCTTTTGGAGAAGCCTGTGCGCTCCCTCACACGTGCCTGTCTGGGATCTGAGTCCCTGACACGGAGATGAGATGCAGGGTGGCCTCTGTGAAATGCAGGCTTGGAAAACCCCAGACACCTGCAGCCCAGAGCTTTCTCTTTCTGAAGGTCTCTGCGGGAAATTAAGCAAACACAGGGCGTGTTTGCCTTCATCTCAACACTTGCCCATGGTGTATTTGCCTCCATAGCCGCAGTTGATGCTCCCAGATGAAAGCAATTTTCTTTTTTTACCTTTCCCCCAGTTATCGGCTACTGTCAGATTTGCATTGGTCATTTGCATCTTTGAGGAACCGGCCACATCTCCTTGAGATGGTGGGAAAACCTAAGTCCTGGTGCCTACTGTCACTTCACACCCACTGTGGAGAGACAAAGACTCTTCTCTGAATGTTACCTTTCTTAATGGGAACATGAGCTGGTTGGAATACGCACACAGTGCCTCTGGCTGGGTCCTAGAGGCTAGCTAGGTGTGGCATGGTGAGATCACAGTGTACCATCTGCAGAGAGAACCAGCCTAAGCATTGCCTCTTACCATCTGGACCGCCTCGTGATCATTTTGAGCCCGTTGGTACAGTTCTTCAATGGATACTTCTGTACTCTTACAGATCTGATATGAACTGTCCTTCTAAAGGCTCCTGCATGGAGAGCTGGGCTCCCAGACGGCAGTGCTGTTGGGGAACTTCTGGAAACTTATCTGGAAGACGTAGGTCACTGGGTGCCTGCCCTTGAAGACTCTATCATGTCTTGGGCCTCCTTGCTTTCTCTTTGCCTGCTTCCTGGCATGGCATATGGCTGACACTGCACCTCCCTGCCCTCTCTACCATGATGCTCTGCTTCACCGTGGGTCCACATGAAGCAGAGCTGGTGGACACTGGACTGAGCCCTCTGAGCCCATGAGCCAAATTAAGATTCCGTGCCTTCTAGTCGTTCTTCTGGGAGTTTTGTTGCAGAGGTGAGCGTGTCGATTGATACCAGAGTTTGTGTTAGGGTCACCGGCATTCATTTACTTTGCTTTAGGAATCCGTTAAGTTAAATTAATTTGCTCAAATTAATGGATTACCAAATTGGTTAACTTGCGTTGCCTTAGGGAAAAACAGAGACACTTGTGACGAGTCAAGGAACCTTCTTTCAGGCTCGTGGCGAGGGTTCATGTCTCTAGGATACACTTTGTTTAACGTTTAATTGCTGTAAGTTGATGTTACTATGGTTTATGCTCTTGAAGTGATTGTTTTCCACCTCTGTGTCGACCCCGAGTATTCCCAGGACTCGCGTCAGCTGGATGGATAACCAGAACTGTCTCTCTTAGGGTCCAGGGCATCAGGAGCCTACTCAGTGCCATTGTTTTTGTCTTGTTCTCTTCCTGGCCTTTGCCCCTGTGGAACCTTAGAGTGACTGCAACTCAGAGGCAGGACTCACCATGGGGCCACAGGCATTGATCCACACTAGCTTCCCTTGTCATGCCTCAGTTTCCCTGCTTATGAAATGTAAAGAGGATACCAGAAGGAGTTTCCCATTCCTTCTTGCTCTGCTTCTGTGAGCCATTCAAAGCCTGAGCCTACCCTGGAGGGCTGAAGAGTAAGAGCCGGTTAGTTGTGTTCACTCCAGTAGTGTTCTTAGGACAAACTGGCCGGGTGCATGTATTGCCGAGCACAGACAGGGCTGGGGTAGAGAGAGACGAGCAAAGAGGGCCAAGTCCTGGCCCTTACAGCTCAGGGGAGAAACTCCGAGTCTTCCCTAAGTAGTTGTGCAAAACCAGCAATTTTCTGAGTAAGGGGGCTTTGAGGCGTGATCAGTGTATAAATAAAGCATCCAGGCGCCACGCGGCAGGAGAGTATGGTTGGGACCGGCCGTTAGACAGGCAGGGGAGTGGACGCCAGGGAGACGTCGGCTGAACTGTGGTTTGAGTTCAGGATCTGACTGAGGAATGGGTGGCAAAGATAGAGTGAGAAGCAGATGTGTCAGAAGACGCGGATGCTGTGCACGGGTGGAGGGGTGTTCACCCCTCAGTCCGTCGGTGGGGAGGCGGGGAGGCAGAGGTTTCCGGTGATGTGTGTTCATTCAGAAAAAGGCTGAGGGGTCCCAACTGTGGACTGCACATTTTTTCCTAGCTCACGGGACGCAGTATGAACGGGTGTGGCACCAACTCTGACCTCGGGATCCTGGCATTTGAAACTTTGTGGAAACATTGACGTGTGTATCAGGCTAGAGAGAACGATATGAGTCCCGTGCGCCCGTAACGCAGGGTGGACAGTGACTAGACGTGGCCATCTTGTTAGCTCTCTAGCCATTACCCGACTAATGCAGTACACAGCTTTGCCGTCTGAGACTGTTCCACCAGCACCACCACGGATCCATGGTCAAACCCAACCAAACTGGTGACAGCCACATTGTTCCCGGCACCTCGTCTGGGTTTGGCCACTTCACAGCTGATTTGTTCAAGTCAGCATGCCTGTGGGGTGGGCACAGAGCTTCATCAACCTCCTGGATTTTATCTTACGGAGTGTCTGAATGCAGGCACGTGGAAGTTAGTGCCAAAGTTTATTTCTTGTACAGCCCCAAGATTAGAGAGGCGGTGTGCCGATCTCTGCAGTGCCATGTTTTTGTCTTTGAAAAAAAAAAAGACTTATATTAATATTTCCAATTAATTTAACCCCTTCCTTCATGTATATAGTTGTGTCTTTTCATGTGTTCTTGTGTTTTGAGCTTAGTTCCTTACTCAGCAAAGAAGGAAGCTGGGGCTTTATATGTGATTGGACCACAAGGGTGGGTTCTCTCTTCCGAATGGTTAACGCTGTCTTGGACTAGGTATCACAGGAACGGGTTGTTATAGAACAAATATGGCCTCCGTTTGCCTTCTATCTCTCAGGCGCTGTCTTGCCCTTCTGCCTTCCATCCTGGGGGCATGAAGGCCCTTGCTGTACCCGGGCCTCTCAGCTTTGGACTTTCCAAAGTTCTAGAACTGAAAGACATGAATTTCTTACATATACTCAGTCTTTAGTGTTCTGTCGTAGCAGCATGAACTGAACAAAGAGAGGCCGTACTGTTATTTGTTTCCTCCTTCTCTATGTGGTGGATTCAAAACAACGTTGTCAGTGATCAAGAATAAGACCACTGAGTTCACCTTGACGTTTCCCAGTACTTATTTTGGTCCTTGGCTGAGGTTTACCAGCCAGACGGTGAAGTCATGTTTTCACATGCTTTGAGATAATTCTCTGAGTGTCCGTCTTTCCCGTGTTCTAACAGTTCTAATAAGTTCTAGCTTATTTTGTTTTGGTTTGGATTTTGAGACGTCACTCTTTCTTGTCCGCTTTTTGTACGTATACAAAGTACTTGCAAAGTCCAGCTCCAAAGTGAAAACTCTTCAGACGCATTGCAAGAGGCTACTCTGCTCCTTTCCTTCTACAAGACTGGTTAAGCATCTGTGCTGGGTTTGATCTTGCTACACACACACGCACGCACACACACGCACGCGCACACACACACACACACACCCCTACCTACCTACCTACCTCATGAGTACAGTGCAGACTTGTTCTGCTGTGTCCCTTCCTAATACTAGAGAGACCACTGGGAACAGTGTTTGGCTGTTCTGGTCCCTGTTGATGGGCAGATGTCTGCAAAGGTCTTGTTTCTTTAGCTTGCCTGCCACTCATTTCCTATGTATTTTAATACATCCACTGGGATAGTTCAGTGCCTTTCCCTCTCTTTGGGTGCAGCAGGTGAGTGTATGCAGTGGGTTTTGATATTTTTACAGCGGTAGGGGCAAACACCAACACGCAACAGAATTCTACGGCAGAGATGTATTTAGGTAATGAACGAGAGGAGGCTATGGAGGAAGAACGGGAGTAGAGAGAAAGAGAGATGGAGAAAGAGACATAGTGACTGTTTCGGGAAAAGAGAAGGGGGAGCAGACAGAGAGAGACAGAGAGAGACAGAGAGAGAGACAGAGAGAGAGAGCCAGTGGCCTGCCAGACCATATTATCGGGCGTTGGCTGCATGGAGGCCCATCAGCGATGACGCAGAATGGTTGGTTGGTAAATTCAAGCATAACATTAGATCTGAATGGTGGGTGTGTTTTCAAAATGGACTCCACAGAGCTGTGGGACACGGTGAAAGCATCTTAGAGTCTGCAAAGTTTGTCCTCATCTGAGTGTCCTGCAGGCGGCAAGGGTCTTTCTGGATGTCCTAGCAGAAAGCAAACATGGATCAAAGCCTCTGTCTGTCTGCTCTGAAAACAGGCGTCAGAGACGCTCAGAAGTGGTCGCTTGATCTTGGTTAACGTTGCAGATAGTTATTTTGTAATTATTACCTTAAAAGGCATTTATTTAGAATTTGTCAGTGTGGGTGCTTCTGGGCAGATGTCAACAGCTATAATGGACCTGCACAAAGGTATTTTGATATAGCTTTGATTATTTCCAGATGTTATGGAGACTTGAAATGGAGCCGTTTTAGACCTGTGGTGTTTTAAAAAGTTTTTAAAATTATTTTTCATTCTTTGAAAGTTTTACTTACACAGTAGATATGGATCCCACCCACCCACCCACGACGGCCTCCCTCCAACTCCCCTGGAGCCCCAACGCATCTCCTCTTTTTCACTGCTGACAATACTTCCAAATCTAATTAGCGCTGCCCATATGTGCATGGGTGTGAGGTGATCGACTGCAGTTCGAGGAACCTATCGGCAGCCATGTCCCCAAAGAGAGTGACTCTCCCTCAACACCTATTAACTGCTAATAGAGGTGAAGCCTCTGGGACCCCTGACCCCTGCTGGGATTTTGATCGGCTTAATCTCATACAGATACTGCAGCTGCTGTTAGTTGGTCTGGATGTAGTGTAACTGCTGTATACAAGTTAGCATTCCACAGCTCTCCTCTCCATGCTGTGGCTCTTACACTCCTTCCGCTTTCTCTACCATGAAGTTCCTGAGCCGTGGCTGGTGGAGGTTGAGAGAGAGGACCTACCCACAGCTGAACACTGAGTGTTATTTGTACTCAGCTCTTTGACCAGTTGTGAGTCTCTGCATTAACCACTACCCACTGCAAAATGAAGCATTTTTGACCAACATCGAGAGCGGCCCAAACCTATGGTGAAGTGACAGTGTGAGCAGTCTTAACCTGAAAATCCAAACTGTGAACTTCTTCCAAAGCCAAGACTTTGAGTGTCATGTGACACTCAGAGACTTTAGGAATGTGAAGGTTTTAGGTTGCTCAGCCAGAAAAGTCTATGCCAGTATTTCAAAATCTGACCAAAAGGAAAAATGATCTGAAGTGCTCTAGCTTCTAGGGAGACTAGAAGGAGAGGGACTATGTCAGATAGGGAGACTCAGCGTGCATTCTTCATATCTTAATATAAATGAAGAGAATGTGCTCCAGGGTGGATGCTGTCTAAATGATCCACAGCTGATCTCTTAGCTCCCTGGCCAAGAGAATGAACTCCTGAGCATGAACAGGATTCTCAGGAGTCAGCGGCAGAGGGCTTGAATTCCTTTACTGGGGGGTGGGCTTACATATTTATAGCCAGAGAAATGATCCCTGTATCCCAGAAACATCATTGGAAGCTCATTGGTCAGGACAGGCAGTCCTATTTGCATATTGGGGATTGCCACCTGGACTTAGGTATTTTTTTCAGGGACCAGAGGGAGACACCTTATATTGTTATGTTGGAAGGGTTTATTTGCAACTCCAAATAAACAATTCTGTCGGTACCTATGGAGGGGGCGGGGCCTTGCTGTGAGCAGGCACCCTGGCTTGTGGCCTGTCAGAGCTATGGAAGTGAGGGGCCAAACTCTTGCCACTCTCAGAATGAGAGTTCCAGGTTCTAAGCAGGCTTTCTACCTTACCTTAGCTGTGAGACGGTCCCACAGGTGGGGAGGTTCAGAGCTGTGGGCACATCTGTATGCGTGTGGCTTGGACTTCCTTTAGGACTGTATGTCTCCCAGAAGGGCTGGACCATGGTTTGGGTGGGGGGCACTGGGTAAGTTAAGTGGCTTGGAGTATATGCCTAACAGGTGGCCTTACTCCCAGACCTTGAAGGTCCAGATAGCATAGGCCAAATGGAGAAGGTGGGAGGGTTGCACAACCCCAGTAGAAAGAAGGGTATTGGGGGCAGTGAGGGGAGCACCCTTTTGAGCCCCGGACCCTGGCCCATGGAGGTCATACACAAACAGGCTCACCAGCAGCAACTCTGTCAATGGTCTTGTGCTGTGCTTTCCCCAAAGGAAAACCACTGTCGCCGCATCAAGATCCTCGGGGACTGCTACTACTGTGTGTCGGGTCTCACCCAGCCTAAGGCTGACCACGCCCACTGCTGCGTGGAGATGGGACTTGACATGATCGATACCATCACGTAAGTGCTGCACCGTTACAAGGTCTGTCTAGGGCTGCAGAGGCTGAGGTGGCAGTAGGAGGGGGTGGGTAACCCCCTCCTCACAGTGATGATTTATTTCTTTGTCCACAGAAAGCCATTGTGTATCTAGTGTCCCTGAGATACAGATAAAGAAGGGATCTTTGTAACTGAGCTTGGTGAGGTACTGAGGAAGACTGAGGGCACAGTCCTTTTAGAAGTCATCGAGTGGCCGGGCGGAGGTGGCACACGCCTTTAATCCCAGCACTCGGGAGGCTGGGGCAGGTGGATCTCTGTGAGTTCGAGGCCAGCCCGGTCTTACAGAGCGAGTTCCAGAATAGCCGCCGGGGTTAAAACAGAGAAATCCGGTCTGGAAAAACAAAACAAAAAACAAGCCAGTGAGTGTTCTTCTAGGCAGCTGATTGTCTCAGGTGCTCTGTGGGAGGAGAAGGCTGAAGTCTGGGTACCTTGTGGGGTAGGTACTCCTGTGAGGCTCAGCCTACCTTTTCTTGGTCAGCCTCCAGTGTCCTCGTCAGAGATGGAGGCCGGCTGGTGGATCCAAATCCAGACATCTCTGCCTGGAGTGGCAGGGAGTTCCCATGTGTTTTCAGGGGTTGACGTGAAGCTCATGCTTAGTGTGGAAAGGGCTGGCGTAAAAGTTTTGTGACGGCGATGCAGAGTGGCTGCCGGATGCAGGGGTGCACACAGCCCACGCACGCAGTTGGGGCTTTGGGACAGTGTGTGGAAGGAGCCAGCACTGTGTTTTGCCCTCAGCACCAAACAAAGTTGGCTCTGCAGGGAATAGCTCTCCAGGTTTGCTCCTGTCAAAAGCCCCTGGGAGCTGTTCTGGACTCCGGTCTATGACTGAGACTGGAAAGCTCCCTGGTGCCTACAGTGAACCCCCAGACATGAGAGCCACTGCCTGGGTGCCCCAATATGGGGGCAGTGCCTATGTCCTTAGCTGTATCCTCCTTCTGTCTGGAGCCCTCTGGACCAGGAATGCCTCCCAGGATCTAGAGGAAGCAGCGGGCTTTGACGATTTGGATTCTGTCAATTCCGAAATGGTCTACTCTATCTCAAGTTCCCTGAGTGATGGATTGTACACCCCAGTGACCAGTGAACAGCTGAACCCGTGGCCCACAACTGCCCATTTTCTGGGGCTAAGGATCTTCTTTAGGTTTGAGAGTTCTGGCTGGACAGAGAGCTTTTGGAGGCACCAAGACCAGCGTGGTTATTGGGAGATTCTGGAACTGTTTCCTGCGCGTCTCTCGGATGAATGTTGCACTGGTGAAGGATGGTGGAGAGTCCACTATCCCCTGACCCTGCTGGGCAGGGCTCCACCATCATCGGCTGAGTCCGGCTGAGGCGTTGCTGGCAGCACCTGTACCGGGACTGCTGGCTGCTGAAAGTGTGGTAATCCATTTCGACACTTGTGCGTATGGGACGGGGTGGTGCAAGGAAAGAGCGTGGACTAGAGAAGAAAGGCCTGACGTCACCGTAAGAGCCAGGGCAGGCGCCGCTCTGGCTCTGGGTATAGATGCACAGAGAAAACAGCCAGTTTGGTCCTGATTTCTCCCCAGGCTGGAGGGGGTCAGCGACTGTGTAGCAGTCTGGTTATTTTCCTTCCTAGACTGTTCATGCCTGTGGGGAGAATAGAAACAAACATTTACTTTATGTTTCGTTTCTGACCTTTAAACTCAGGCCACCCGTGCCTGTTTTCTTGTCATCCATTGGTTCAGAGGTCAAGGGCGTTGTTTGTCTGAGGCTTGCAGTCACAGACAGCGTTGGAGTGAACCCAGGGTAGGACAGCGAGCCCCTACAGTACAGTGTTTGTGTCCCTCCCCTTTCCATCCCTGTGATGAAAGGATTTGGGGGCCATCTCCTCAGCTGCTATGCCAGGGCTGCCAGGACAGGCTCCTCCTGCATCTTAAGAATGAGGACCCCCATGCCTTATTTTGATGGGCCTCTCAAGGACTTTGATGCTGCTCGGGCCTCAGAATAAGCCCTCCCAAGCTCTGTTCCCACGAGGGCAGGCTTCTTGGGCAGAGATCGCTGGAACATTTTTCCTGGTGGTGAAACAGTTGAGGCCTCTCCCCACCCCACATATGTATGATCTGTGCTTCCTCCCCTTTCTGCTTATACCCCCCCCACACACACACACAGTGAATCAGACGTCCACTTTCCCTGATTGCTGAGGATACAGAGGAGCTTGTGAGCACCTGGTCCCCAGCCTGGGCTGGTGCTTCGTCTTCCTCGGCTGCTCCATCCTTTGGCTGTGAATGGAGAGATGGCAGTTTCGAGGACTGTCTCTCGGATGCGGTAGCTGAGTGGGAGGATTTCGGCAGCCTCTGCCGGGGATGACTCACCAGCTCCCACACAGAAGAGGGAGGCCCTCTGCTGCAGGATTTCCCCCCAGGATTCCCTCTGCCGTGCTGCCCCTGGTCCTGTACGAGTCTGCCGGCGTCACAGGGAAGCCCCCGCCGGTGCAAGCGAGATGGAACGGTGACCTCATTATTCTTCCACGCGCCCTCCAAGTGCACGGAGTACTTCTTTCTCAATAGATTTTATCGAGCGGCGGCCTCGCTCTGGAGCTGTGTGTCCTTCAGCTGCTGTGCTGAATTGAGTTAACAGGAAACGCGTGGGCTTCCTTCTCAGTGGCCTACCTCTGAGCTGATGAGGGCAGTCTGTGCCATCCGTCTGTGGGTGGGTGCCTGTGGTTTCCAGGCTGAAGTTCTTCTACCCAGGCTTCTCTTTCTTAAGCTGACTGTGCATGAGCCCCAGCACGTGCTGCAGTTTCTCAGTGCAGACTAACCTTTGTCTAATGACTGGATTCTGGTTTCTAGTGTCAGCTCTGTGAATATGTTTAAGAAGGGGTTTTCTTTGGGGTGGAGGATGCTGTGGGTATTCCCGAATCTCCATGCACCACAAAGAACCTGCTATACAATGTTTAGGGGACCTGGAGACTCCGAGCCTGTATATTATAGCTGATCATTGCATTTCTATAGATGGTGAAGCTGAGGCCCCAGAGGGGAAGTTAGGAGCCCATGTGTCAAGGGCACAAGTTTGGGCATACTGGGTTGCAACTGTGCTTGCTGTATTATTCGTCTGTCATGCAAGGATGGAGTCTGGGGGCTGCTTCCGGCAAGTGTGTTATCACTGCTTCTGGAAAATTCTGCCTAGGTGATAGCAAGTCACCGTTTAGAGTGCCCATTCATCCCTTTTCATTTGTTTGCACAGCTGTATTCATAGTGTTTGGCCAAGAGGAGTGAGCTTGATAGGTTCTTGTCAAACAGAACACACGTACACCCTGTCATCTTTGCTCTAGGTTTTTACTCTGAGAGGGTGGAAGGGCCCTGTGCCCTGGAGTTGGCTGCTTCCTACTGGGATCCAGCACCAAAGGTCAGGGTCAGGGCTGCATTGTTCCTTTACAGGAAATATTTGTGATACCTAAGTAGCTGTATGAGAATAAATCCAGAAAGAAGTGTAGGATGCATAAAGCAGGAGGGTTGTGGAAATCCCGGTGTCCAGGAAATGAAGTTAAGTTTTGTTGGATTTGGGCAAAACATGCCTGGGTAAATGGGAGCCTAGTGGAGCTGCAGAGGAAAACTGAGCACTGCTGCTTCCTTAGAAGAGACTCTGCAAGGTGCTGTGGAATGTGATCGTGCCAGCCATGACACTCCAGAAGCAGAAGCTGCTTGAGTGTTGGTAGAAGGTGCCAGACACGTGGGGTCTTGTGGACTTTGGCGGATCCCAGTTCACAGGGATCTGAAACTGGCTGGTTCGCAAGGCTTAGAGAGGAGCTTCTGGACATTTGCAGACAGGTGCAAATGCATGTCCCAGCAGTCCCCAGGCTGCCTTACCTTCTGCGGCTACAGAAACGGAAATGCCGACTGACTGTGCTCCAGAACCCTAAGGATGGGTGACTTCATGCACATTGCTCACGTAGATTTTGAAATGCAAATCTTTACCTTTAGGGTTTTGTTTCAGTGACTCTTACTGAAGATTGGCAGTCAACTGGGAATAAAGTTAAGAATTTTTTTTTTTTAAAGTTTCACACAAAATGTATACAACAGAATGGATCTTAAAGACTTGGCAGTAATCTAACTTGTGCATGCACTTCTGGGGTCACCGAAACTGACCGTGCACCAGGGATTCAGGGCCCTGCCCTTGAGCTGCATCTGGCCCTGGCATCTTGCCTACCCGAGCACAGAGGCAGGGAGCAGCTTTCCTCTTTGGAAGACGGCTCAGGGGAGCACCTGGTGGAGCCCAAGGGGAGGACGGAGGGTGTGAGGGTATGCTATGCAGGTGTTCCAGGTGGGAGCAGGGAGAATAGTTTGAAAACAGAAGTCAGGGTGAAGATGGGCCAGAAGAAGGGTGGGGTCAATACACACATGCTATTTTCTTACTGAAAACATGAGCGGCAGAGTCCTCCCAGGGCAGAGGGTGGAGCAGGCTGGGGTGCACTGAAGGCTGCGCTGTTTGCCACGTGATCACACACCTCGGTGACATGGGATTGACTGTACTTCTCAGAGTCCTTCATAGAACATTCCACGGTGTTCTCCATCAGTGGAATAGTAAAGGCTGGCTTGTATCTCCGGCACTGAGGTGCACTGGGATAACTCTGAAGAGATTCCAGATTGTCAGAGTTAATGTCACCAGAGCCAGGACGCTGAGTCTCAGGGACCAACAGTGGTATGTCCTCAGTTGATCGTATTGACTGAAGTTCCCCAGTCCTTAACTCCATCTGCACCTGCTCTGCCTTTGTCTGCTTCCCCAGAGCTGTTTCCTTGGAGAGAAGACCTGCACTGAGGTCCTGGGCTCATTTCCCTTTGGGGACTGGCCTGGGTGGGGAAGGGCCCCGCTCGAGGGCAGGCAGGGCGGGGGGAATGGTGCTGTGTTGAGAGTTCCCAGATCTGGCTGCACATCGATGTGGCTGACTTTCAGCTCACAGGTGGGCAGAGATGCTGATCAGACCTCCATGTACCCGTCACATTGCAACCCCGTGCAGCCTGTGTCCCTATGCTCACAGCTTCACAGTGCAGCCCTTGGCGGGCCATTGAGGTGGCTGCCAGGCAGCCTTCAGCTCCACGCCCTATACCTGTGTTACAGATCCGTGGCTGAGGCTACTGAGGTAGACCTGAACATGCGCGTGGGGCTGCACACCGGCAGGGTCCTGTGCGGTGTCCTGGGCCTACGGAAGTGGCAGTATGATGTATGGTCCAATGACGTGACCCTAGCCAATGTCATGGAGGCTGCTGGCTTACCAGGGTAAGTCGGAGTCTGGGTGGAAGGTGGCTGGGCGCCTTTGCTAGAGTCTTCATTTCGGGACTTGATTCTGAGGGTACTCTGGGGGTGGTTCTGCTTTGACCTCCGTGGGAGCCAGCTGAGGCCCAGCACACATCTGCAGGAAACCAGTGTGGATCAGACCAGATGTGCATGGGGACTTTGCCCTGGTACATGGGCTTTTCTCGTGTCTTAGTATTTCTTCTGTTTTATTTTCTCAAACCTGTGCATGGAAAACCCTGTGACTTTAGAGCCTCTGCTGGCGACTGTCAGTTTTCTCCCTATCCCTTCATGCCCCACCCACTTGCCTCATCCCTCAGTCAGCTGTAGAATTTGAACAAGAGCTTCCTCCTATGGGGAAGTCAGAAGAAGTGCCAGGAAGAGCCAGCTTGTCGGGTGGGGGGATGGGGTGGGTAGGTGGGGGTGTTGGTGGTGGCTTGGAATGCTGTGAGTTAGAGAAGGAGAGGCAGGTTAAAGTTCCCATATCATTTCCCTCTGCCCTCTGCCCTCTGGCCCCCAGCATCTACCTTCTGCAGCTGCTCATTGAACCGGCTATGAAACTTTCCACCCCCACAATCTTCTGATTGTTTCTTCTCTCCTTTGGGCTTCTTCCTGATCTTCCTCTTCCATGGTCTTCGTCAACCCTGTTCTGCCTTCCTGGTGTGTACCCCATTATTTGGCTTGGCCGGGCCTTCCTATCCTTTCTTCCCAGGTCCCCCACGCATTGGAACACGAGTGCGGACACCTCGGGAATCTCGCTCTGAGCAGAGCGACCTCTGCTGTGGCCGCAGCGAGCGGCTCTCCCAGGACCCTGCGCAGCCTCACCCGGGAGCTCACGCTCACCCTGTATGTCTTGTAGGAAAGTCCACATCACAAAGACGACCCTCGCATGCCTGAATGGGGACTACGAGGTCGAGCCGGGTCACGGCCATGAGAGAAACAGCTTCCTGAGAACTCACAACATCGAGACATTCTTTATTGTGCCGTCCCACCGGAGAAAGGTGGGCGCCAGTGCCCTCATCCAACCCTTAGCAGCCCTGCCCAGCGGAGAGTAAAGAAACAGTTGTCCTCACTCCCAGTCCCATCCCTGCTCCTCCCTGGGGGCCTGGGAGGTGGCCTCAGAGATCCTGGGTGCAGGGCCTTGCCCTGTGTAGATAGGAGGGGGCCCTGTAAGAGAGAGGAATTGGTGGGAGTCTGGAGGCAGATCTGGGAAAGACTGAGCTGCTTTGGGTCCTGGGACCGTTCTGTGGACCGCCATTTTTTACATAGTGGCCCTGAGCTTCCTGCAAGGGGTCGGGATTCAAACCTTTGTGAACTTCTGACTGAGATGAGGGTTCTGGTTCAGGTGAGAGTCTGTGCTGAGGTGTGAGCTGAGGTGAGGTGTGAGCCGAGGTGAGGGTGTGAGCCGAGGTGAGGGTGTGAGGTAAGGTGTGACCCGAGGTGAGGGTGTGAGCCAAGGTGAGGTGTGAGGTGAGGTGAGGGTATGCTGAGGTGAGGTGTGAGCCGAGGTGAGGTGTGAGCCGAGGTGAGGTGTGAGCCGAGGTGAGGGTGTGAGCCGAGGTGAGGTGTGAGTCGAGGTGAGGTGTGAGCCGAGGTAAGGGTGTGAGGTGAGGTGTGAGCCGAGGTGAGGGTGTGAGGTGAGGTGTGAGCGGAGGTGAGGGTGTGCTGAGGTGAGGTTGTGAGCCGAGGTGAGGGTGTGAGCTGAAGTGAGGTGTGTGCTGAGGTGAGGTGTGAGCCGAGGTGAGGGTGTGAGCCGAGGTGAGGGTGTGCTGAGGTGAGATGTGAGCCGAGGTGAGGTGTGAGCTGAAGTGAGGGTGTGAGGTGAGGTGTGAGCGGAGGTGAGGGTGTGCTGAGGTGAGGGTGTGAGCCGAGGTAAGGTGTGAGCTGAAGTGAGGTGTGTGCTGAGGTGAAGGTGTGAGCCGAGGTGAGGGTGTGAGATGAGGTGTGAGCCGAGGTGAGGGTGTGAGGTGAGGTGTGAGCCGAGGTGAGGTATGAGCGGAGGTGAGGGTGTGAGCCGAGGTGACGTGTGAGCTAAAGTGAGGTGTGTGCTGAGGTGAAGATGTGAGCCAAGGTGAGGGTGTGAGCTGAGGTGAGGTGTGAGCCGAGGTGAGGGTGTGCTGAGGTGAGGTGTGAGCCGAGGTGAGGTGTGAGCTGAGGTGAGGGTATGCTGAGGTCAGGGTGTGAGGTCAGGTGAGGTGTGAGATCAGGTGCGGGTCTGAGCTCGGGTGAGGGTTCTGGTCAGGTCAGTGTGGGGATTGCAGTAGGCTCAGGGGGAGGTTCAGAATCAGTTGATGAAGTGTGCTCTCGTGACGGTCTAGGCCAGCGATTGCTCAGGTCACGATGCAGGTTCTGGTGCATGTGATGGTTAGGCGAATGTGCCTGTCAGATAAAGCTGTGGTCAGCTGAGGTGCGTGACCCGGGTGAGGGTCATGTGAAGTGGGTGAGCCGTGTGAAGGTCCTGTGTGGGTGTGGATCCGGGTGAGGGTGCTGGTTCTCATGGGGGAGGGGCCCCGGTGAGGGTGCAGGCTCAGTTCAGGGTATAGGTTCCGTATGAGAGTAGAGGGAGTGTTTATGTTTAGTGGTGTGTGGTTGGCACATGCACATGTATGTTGATTGTGCTAGTATGTATACATGTATGAGTGTGTGTGTGCATGGGAGTGGGGGCTGAGGTCAAATTGGTTTTCTTTCTGGATTACTCTGTACCTTAGTTTTTATTTGGATGTAGAGTTTTAATATTTAATATTCATCTATGAATGTAATGTATTTGGATTAAACCCCCCCAACCCCCCATTCAATTCCTTCCCTGTCTTCTCCCCCTCCCCCTCAACCTGTTTAAGACAGAGCCCTCCTCACTTACCTAGCTCTAAATACCTGCTTCTCTGGGCCCTTTATTTCTCTTAAGCAGACGTGGGGTGTAGAGTCTTTGGGAACCAGCACCTTATTAGGACACATCACTGGGTCATGAGGAAGAGCCTCCAGGCTCAGAGTGGCCCTGCTGGAATGTCCAGCACTGGTCATCCTGAGAGACTCTCACCGTTGCGGGGGGTGGGGGGCAGCCATGGGTGTGGTTCTGACAGGAGCTGGGGACACTGGGAGAAAGTGAGAAGGGATGTATCAGGCAGAGGCAGGCTCTGGCCCAGCCACCTGGATGGGTGTGCAAGGGCGAGCAAGAGTGAGGGGAATTTGAAGGGCCGCAAAGATAGTTGGGAGACTTAGGGTACTGAGAAGGGAAGAGCCTAGGTACCTCAAGAGGGTGCTGTCCATCCCTAAGCTGGGTCACGCAGCAACAGCTGTGGGATCCTGTGGTGTGTGTGTGTGTGTGTGTGTGTGTGTGTGTGTGTGTGTGTGTGTGTGAAAGAGAGAGGAGGGGTAAGAGGGTCAAAAGAGCACAGCTCTGTTTGGAAAACTTTGGGTTGTGAGGGGAGAAGCGGGGGGGGGGGGGGGGGGTTGTTCCGTGGTGGAACTGAGACGGTACCTGAACAGGCCAGTGGAGGTGACTGAGAAGGGTGCTGAGGCAGGGGCAGCCAAAGACGAGACCGAGGGCACTTAACTCTGAGTCCTGGAGAAGACCCGAGATCCGAGCTGCTGTGGGCGAGGCCGCTCTGGGCTCGCTTTAGGATGCCCAGCAAGAATGAGAGAGTCCTGATCTCGGGGCCGTCTTGGGATTCCCTTTTTATACCGGCTCATTTGGTCTTGAGGAAGCCATGCGGTGAGTTCCCTGTGGTACAGACCAGGGCCCACGACAGAATCTGTAAGGCATAGGCCCCTCAGCTTCAGCAGAGGCATGCCCCCTACCACCTAGTGTTCTGTGGCTTCTCTTGTATGTAGAACAAAGCGTGCTGGGACCAGAACAAGGAAGCGTGACGTGAAGTTTACTCCAAGCCCCCGTGGTATTTCCCAGGTTTGGGGTCTTCACTGCTGGGTACCTTGTAGATTCCTGGATGCCTGGCACGCAGGGCGTACCAAGCAACCTGATACCACTGCCCTGGAGTACCAGTCACTGTTGAGGTCCTGTTTCCAGCCTGAGAGTCAAAAATCTGCTTCGCTGACATTATTTTCCCCTCCCCCTTGTGTCTGGCTAGATATTTCCAGGCTTGATTCTCTCGGATATAAAACCAGCCAAGAGGATGAAGTTCAAGACTGTCTGCTACCTGCTGGTGCAGCTCATGCACTGCCGGAAAATGTTCAAAGCCGAGATCCCCTTCTCCAACGTCATGACCTGTGAGGATGACGACAAGGTACAAGGGTCTGGGGCGCTGCTACCTCTCCTGTCTTCTGCAGCTCAGCTAGAACACTCTCACCCTTGACATCCTTATGGTCTCATGACGCTGCGTAAGGCTTCACATTACTTTGCATTTCGTGTTTAGCCACATCTAAGCTCGCGTTTCCCATGCGTTGTCCAAGGAGCACAGTTACTCTCTGAGGTCTGATCTTAGCCCTGCTCTCTTCAGCTTGTTCCCCCTCTGAGCCTGTCCTTTCCTACCCTCGTGGGCTTCCGCGGTCCTATGCCCCTTCCTGGTTGTCTTCTTATCTCTCACATTCCACGGGGATGTGAGAAAGGGCACGGGCAGTGCCTGGGGAGAGTCAACTTGCGCGTGTAAAGGGTTCAGCTGGCATGACACAGCCTTGATTTCTAGCTCGGTCTTTTAGCCAGCCCAGGCCGCCACAGCAAAAGATCCCAGTCTGGGAAGCATAAACCACTAGCGCTGGATTGTATGAAACTCAAATTATTAATAAAAGAATTATTTTTAAAAAGCCTACTAGCACTCCCTCCTCCACTGTGTGGGAAGCCAGAAGTGCAAGGTCAGGCAAGGCACCTGCAGGGCTAGTGTCTCCTTGGCTTGCAGGAGCTGTCATCTCTCTGAGTCCTTACGTGGCAGACACAGAGCTCTGGTGTCACCTCCTTTCTTATAAGGGCAAATCCCATCAGGACCTCCTCTGAAGGTCACGACTCCCGTGTCTCCACCTCTTCCATTGCTGTGTGGACGTTAGAATTTCAACACATGGATTTGGGGGTGACACAAGGGTTCAGGCTATCACAGTTGGCCATGCTTTCTTCCTCTCCCAGCACGCTTTGTTGGGTCCTGTCTTCCAGTGCTCCTGCTGAATCCAGAGCTGTTCCAGTTCCCTGTGATAAGACACTTGTGTACTCTTGTTCTTCAGAAGCTACTGGAATCCCTCCTAGGTACCCCATTGTATGCTCTGGCCACATGGTACACTTTCACTTAGCTCCCTTTGGGACCGGTACCCCATGTCCCCAGAGCACTGGTCTGGAAAGGAATTATGTTGCTGTTTCTTTTCCACCACTTCTTTATGTCTCCTGGAAGGCTATTGTTTGGATGTTGGAATTCTTTGACCGACTGAACTCTTCCTACTTCTTTCTTTCTATTTTCTGGAAAGTTTTTTTTTTTTTTTTTCAATATATCATCCAACACTTCTGTTGAGCTTTTCAATTCTTAAGAATTCCAATTACTATTTGTTTTATGAATAATTCCCTTATGAAATTATATTCCCACGTCAGAGACATCATGCTGGCCTGGAAAGTCGCTGTGTAGTTGAAGATGACCTTGAACTTCCGATACTCCTGCCTCTATCTCCCAAGTGCTGGGATTACAGATGTGTGCCACCACATCAGGTTTTATTTCATGCTGAGGATCGAACCCAGGGCTTCATAAGTATGCCAAGCATGCCCTATGACCCCAGTTTTCACTGCTCACTGAGATTTATTTTTAACTTTTAAAATACTTGTGGCTGGGTGTGTATACCCGTATGTGTGTACCACGGGACATATGTGGAAGTGTGAGAACAACTCGCAGGAGCTGGTTTTCTATTTCTGCTATGTGGGTTCTGGGGCTCAAACTCAGTCACCGGACTTGGTGGTAGATGCTTTTCCCTGCTGAGCCATCTCACTGGCTCAAGTTTTTTTTTATTTTAATTTATTTTTAATGTGAGTATGGTGTGTGTGTGTGTGTGTGTGTGTGTGTGTGTGTGCGCGTGCGTGCATGTGTGTGTGTTGGGGGGGTGCACATGTGCATGCATGCTCAGGGAGGTCTCAGGTTGACATTGGGCATCTTCCTCAATTGTCCTCCATGTTATTCTTTGAGGCAGAGGTCTCCCCATGAACCCCAGAATTCACCCAAACTGCTAGTCTAACTAGTCAACTAACTCAAAGAATCCGGTCTCTGCCTGCCCAGCTCTGCAGTTACAGGAGGGCTGCCACCCCACCCCGGCTTTGACTTGGGTTTTGGGAGCTGTGTTCCAGTCCTCACTGAGATTTTTAAGTAATAGTTTCTTGTCCTAGAAACATCTGTTTTCTCTGAGCAGCTTGATTTTTGTTTTTCCTTTAGTTTGTCCATTGTCATTCACAATCCCATAGACTCCAGAGATTTTTTTTTTCTGCTTTGTTCTTGATGCAGAGGGATTGGCAAAGCTGGCTGTGTGTGCTGAGCCAGGGAAGGCCCTTCAATGTGGGCCTTCTTGTGGACACCAGGATTTTCTGTCTTGAAGAGTCAGGCAGTCATCTGTGGGCCTTCAGATCTTCTGGGCATGTGAAGGTGGTGATGGTGGAGTCTCAGGCTTCACTTCAACCACACAGGGCCAGAGACCCAGATTTCCCTTCTGGGGAAGATCCTGCATTGTATTCTGCAGAAGGCATATCAAGGAGCTCAGGGTTCACGTTAGGGCTCTAGCGCCCCCTTGTGGATGTCTCTTGACCAGAGCCACTGTACCAGCTAATGCTTGATCCTCAAGGTGCCTGGCTCCTGGTTGCCCACAGGGTCCAGGCCTCTGAGGTTACACTGGCTTTACCTTGTGTCTGTTTGCTCAGCCTTGTTGCTGCCTTTCCCACTGTTGTTTTCCCTGTCCTTACTGATTTCATACCTTTTTTTAAGAAACCTCCTGATGCAGGTAGAGGTTTTTTCTGGATACAGCAAGGTTCTGTTGCCTCTTGCTTGTGGTGGCACCTTGCCACGGGGGTTTGTGTATGTGAGTTCCTCTCTGCTCGAACTTTATCTGAGAATATTCTAAGAACTTTGTTCATGGTGGATCACAGCAGGGAGGGTTAGCCTTTAGGTGCCAGGCAGCTGTAGGTGGCATTATATTAATGCTTGGCTTCTGTCACAGATAGTAGGAATTTTAGCCCCTGTCATGAAGACAGACAGCAGACACACACACACACAGTGGAGCTGGGGAATCTGGTGTTAACTTTCTTAGCAAGAATCTTCCCCTCCTTCATCTCTCATCACCTTCAGTGTCTGACAAGTCCCTCGGGTTACCCTGCCCTAGAGATGTGTGACCACCCAGAGCAATCTTCAGCAGGAATTCTGGTCCCTTTAGCCAGAATGCTTTTGACCTCTGATGTCTACTCTGGGTAGTTGTCTGTCCACAGCGGCCTCTTTTCTCCTTGACTGTACATTCCCAGCTGCCGTGCTTCCTTCAGAGTTGAACCCAAGAGCCTGTAGCCATGGCCCCTGCACCTTCTGCAAGGTCCTACATGAAGCCTGCCCCACTGTGTTCTCCCGAGTGTCACTGGAATAGTTTCCTTTTAACAGCTCCCCAACCCTGGCCTGGGACACAGCCCCGGCGCCGCACTGTCTATTCCACCATGCTTGTGCTTTGTGCTTTGTGCTCTAGCCCTTGCAGCTGCTGTTAGTACCCCAGGGATGAATCCTGACTCAGCCCCCCAACACATTTACACCTGTTCTGTTTGTCCTTTGCATACTTTCCTGCCCAGGAAGGTATTGTTATGGATGGCATTCCCAAGTACAAAATACGCACAGGAAAAGCATTTGTCATCCACCACCCCCAGATAAGACTTGGCGCTTTGACCTTTCCAGTGTCCTGAGTCTGGAGATTCTTTAAGGGTCTTCATTATGTTGTAGAAGCAGTTTGGCTGTTCCATTTTCCTTCTCTTCCCTCAGGGGTGTCCTTACGTCATTAACTATCCTTCCGTTTGAGTTTTCAGCCTTTGCATAGATTTCGAACCTAAGGAGAGATGCTGTATGTGGCATCGATATTTGGGGGGTTTTCTGCTTTTGTGAACTGAAGCAGGTCACAGTACTTTTGTTCGTGAAAGTACATTTTCTTGCCTGGGCATCCTGTCAAACGTGTCTGGCGAGTCTGGGCTCTGCACAAGTGGATGTGACCCTGGCAGCTACTGTTGAGGGGCACAGTGAGCATGAAGGCCCCCTTTATTCTTGTTTTCTGATATTTGAAACGTCCTTGTTCCGCCGTTCTCCACCCAGAAACCTCTCCACATTCAATCTCGATCTCACTCGTGTGTGTGTGTGTGTGTGTGTGTGTGTGTACAGCTTTAATAAAAACAACAACCTGCGTGCGGGATATAGAAATCAAGTGTTCCCGGTTGCCTCTCGTTTTCTGTTTCCTTCTGGAAATCAGCTTGTGTGTGAAGCGGGTGGTGACGGTGAACTGAGCCTCTTCTGCCTCGGGAACGCCTTGGGCGTTTGGAGGCCTACACAGATCCCAACCTTTCCTTTGTCGCTGGATGGCCTCCAGGTGCAGGCACAGGTCTGTCTTCTTCCCAAGCGGCTTATTGGTAAGCAGGGACTTCGTTTTCAGGTATCATCATGTTCATGGTGCTGGACACGTGTATTTTCACGGGCATTTTAGTGAACAGTACAAGGACTAGCTGGGCTAGTGGCATGCGTGTTTTAATCTTGGACTGCTGCTGCTAGCGTGGGCTCTCCCAAGCATCTTGCTCTGTCCATGATGTGTGTAAACTCTGACTTCTCCAGCAGCTCCGGTGTTGGGCTTAGCAAGGCTTGGAGGATTGCCAGTGTGCTGGATACTGCTTTTCCCCCGTGTTTCCAGTCTGTCCGCATCTTGCCTGGGCTGTCTCCTGGGCTTTTATTTAAAAATGGTAAGGGATGGTTATCATCTATATGAGTTTCCTGGAGATAGCCTTTAGCTTGTTTGGTCCACGCTAATTGAAATTGATTGCAGGGACTTTTAAAATTATCTTGGACTTCCTTGGTCAGTCATACTATGTACTTAAAAGGAGCCTTTGTACCTTGCTCTATGTAATATGTTCTTTAAACAAGCTATTGTACTTTGTGCTGTGTGATATGTACTTTAAACAGGGCTATTGCACTTCTCTCTTGTCTGGTAGTTAAGCTAGATGATAGCAATAAGGGTGAGCATTCTTTTTCATTCTGACCCTTAACGAAGGTGTCTAGGATTGTACCCTTCCTTGTGGTGCTTTGAGCGAGGAATACCAGGAAGTGGTCCCTGCACGTTAGTGTTTACATGTTTTTTTCCCCCTTTGAGTGAGAACCGGATGTTGTGTTTTAGAAATTACTTCTGAGTGTGGATCAAGGTGATCTGGTGAGGAGCTTTTGCCTCCGGGATCCCCGGATACCTCAGTGTCCTCTGACCTTCCCCAATGCAGTGTGGTGCCATCTCGTTACGCAGGTTGAGGTAGCAGGCTAAGTTTGGTGTAATTGGGAAGTGGGGGGTTCTTGGCGAATAGACTTTCACATGGTCTTTGGCTGCAGTTGTGTGGCGATCTCTGCCTTTCTGGTGTCCCATTCCCATGATCGTTTGGCCAAGGGACAATAGCTTTTCTCATGGTCCTTGCCAGTTTTGCCTGCACCCATTGACACGGGATCCTCTAGCTCTTGGCCTGGCATGCACATGACAAAAGATGCCCCCACGGGACCCCTCGTCACGCACGGTTCCTCTCTGAGTCCCAAAGATCTGAGAGCCCACTCTGCCTTCCCACCTCTCCAGCCTTGTGTTTATTCTATGTGCCATCTGTGTTTTACTGTTTGGCTGGAACGTGGAGGAGAAGTCAGTTCATCCGTCCTTCCTGCAGCTACGCCATGGTAGCTCAGCCGTCCGCTGAGATGCGGACAGTGTCAGAGTTCCTGCCGTGAACCCTGGGCGATGAGGACCACAGCAAGTGCCGTCAGATTAGACTCTGCTTTCCTTTTCCCAAGCTGGTACCTTCTTGCGCCTGTCACGTGACACACAGAAGAGGAGCTCACACTCTGGCCCTTTCAGCCCCCGACTACCTGCCACATCTCATCTTCCCTCCCTCAAAGGCAAAGACTACCTGCCCTCTAACAAAGTTCTAGGCACCCCCATGTGGGCTTGTGAGCAAAGGTGGTTTCTCCATCCCTTCCTGTGTACGTGGGCTAGTGGGTGCAGGTGGCTGCTTGCCCTGGGCACGTTTCTCACGGGTTCCCACAGCCCTCTTCCATACTGCATCAAATAGACAGACGTTCTGTAATTTGCAATACACACCTGGGAACCTGCATACTAGGTGTTGGGACACCGTCTTTCCATCTCTGGCCAGCAGGGGGCAGGGCTATGACAGCGTCTCACAGTCCTGAACCCAGCCCGGACTGCAGCTGATAAGGATGGCCGACTAGCGCGCACCCGAGAGTTCTTCCGTTCATCTGTGGGACGTGTGACACTATTTTCGCTAAATTTTCTATTTCCTCGGTGGCCGCAGCGGAGGGCATTGAGAACAGCCTCGGAGAAGCTCAGAAACCGCTCGTCTTTCTCTACCAACGTGGTCTACACCACTCCGGGCACACGAGTCAACAGGTACATCAGCCGTCTTCTCGAAGCCCGCCAGACAGAACTGGAGATGGCCGATCTGAACTTCTTCACCCTGAAGTACAAACACGTGGAACGGGAGCAAAAAGTAAGTGTCTCGGGACTTCATCCTTGTCCCAAGGACTTTGGCTCTGCTGGGTTATCAATCTCCTGTTCTCTCTCCCTCCGTCCCTGACCCGCGCTCATTCTCCCTGCTCCCTCTGCTCCCTCCCCGCAGTACCACCAGCTTCAGGATGAGTACTTCACCAGCGCAGTCGTCCTCGCTCTCGTCCTGGCTGCCTTATTTGGGCTCGTCTACCTTCTGATAATCCCACAGTGAGTTCTGTTTCTGGGCTAATCACTAGTGAGGGAAGGCGATTGGAATTCCAGGTCTCTGGGGGAACCGCTTATTTTTCTCAAGGAGCAGTTGGAGGGAAGAAGAGTTGATTTGTAGCTGGGTGGTGATGGTGCATGCATTTAATCCCATCACTCGGGAGGCAGAGGCAGGAGGATCTCTGTGAGTTCAAAGACGGCCTGGTCTACAGAGTGAGTTCCAGGATAGCCGGAGTTACAACAGAGAAACCCTGTCTTGGAAAAAAAAAAAAAGGGGGGGTGGGGGGGAGGGTTTGATTTGACGGTTCAGTTCATCAAGGCAGGGAGAGTAGAGTCTATAGACTTTCAGCCTTGGAGGTAGGTGTAGTTGAACGTTGCTGTGGGAGCTCACCAAGAGAGACAGGGAGGCGCCTTCATAGGCAAAAGCTCTGCCAGACCTCTACAGAAGGAACCACCATCATGGCCAATGCCATCCTCAACAGTGGAACCCCAAGCGTCGAGCTCAGGCGTTTTATTGATTCAGAGAATTCCTCAGGTATTTTACTGATAGCACATGCAGATCATTAGCAATCAAACAACCTCCAGAGAAATACAACAGCTGCAAGCAATACAGAATGCCAAGGCCTATGCATTCCTTTTTCCAACAGTGCACAAAAACTGAAAATAAACTTCCACAACAGGTATAAGCATGAGGCTGTTTGCTCACATAAGGTTGGATCTAGAAGTGGACTGTGTGACTTGAGGCTCATCCTCTGTGACTCCCTCCCTTCCATGAGGCTCCACATCCTAAAGGCTTGACAACCTACCCACACAGTGACCAAGGGTTCAAACCCATTTCACTCTGAAATCAAAAACTGGGTTTGGACCCGGGTGTCCTTATATGCTCAAGGTCCACTTCCCGGTTACTCTCCTGTTGTACTTGGTGTTTGAGGAGGCCATTGGCCACCTGCCCTTCTTCTTAATGCACTCTAGTTAGTAATTTGACAAGCCTGCTGACAGCATGGTCACTGTTTCTAGTTTTGAACTTGTTGAAGTCTAAGACTTTGGTTTTCTGGCTCCTCCATTAATGTGACACGCACTACTGTCCTCAGGGGGCTCCTGTGGAGAACACATGGCCTTTCTGCTTTCTGGGTCCATATCACTTAAAAAAAAACACATATAAATTAGAAAGAGTAGACTCTAAAAAGGAAGAAAATACAGTGGTTTAAATGACATTTAACCATCATATGAGTCGGTGTAAGCTTGGAGCTTTTGTTTAGGGCCAGGAAGATACCAGGAAGTCTCCAGTTGTCCTTTTCTGCCTGAACGTGTTTCCTAGTAAGGCCTACCTTGAGGACATAATGTCTCCTTAGAGTTTCCAGAAAGCACATATACGTTCTCTATACCTGCTAGGGACAGTACGCCTAGCTTCGGGTTGCACAGACAGCTGCGAACTTTACAGTCTACCAGATGGCCTTGTCTAGGGGTTAGGCTTTTTCTAGAAACATCTTTCCTAGACAAATATCAATAGTACAGCTCCACGAAGTCAGGCACTTCCTCTATTAGGAGTAAAGGGCTTACGGAAAGTCATGTGACCTGCAGCTAAGGCTAAACTGTAGGGTGAGGTAGTATGGATGGGGGTGGCCTTGGGAATCTCACCTAGGAGCCTTAAGTGCCTTCACTAGGAGAGAACCAGGTGAAGTAAGTCCTTGGGGACCCGTGGCAAATGGATGAAGACAGTGCTTCCTCCAGAGGCTCTGGGCATGGTAGCCAGGAGAAGAAGCCCACTTCTGAGGTACCTATCTGATGCATCTTAACTGGCCCCCACCTAGCAGTGACCCGTGTGTCCTCTGTCTCCAGGAGTGTGGCTGTCCTGCTGCTGCTGGTGTTTTCTATCTGCTTCTTGGTGGCCTGTATCCTGTACCTGCACATCACGCGGGTCCAGGTATGTTTGTGTGTCTTCTCCAGGTGTCCAGGTATGTGAGCCTATGTCCGAGACCCTGTACCCGAGTATTCTCTGTGTAGTCTCATGGCAAAGCAGTTCCATCCTTCATTCCCAGTGGCAAGTAGAATATTATCTGTCCGTGTGTCAGGTGCTGGTGAAGCCCAGGGTTCTGTGCTTTATGCAGTGTTTTGGGGGCTGCCTTCTTGGAACAACCGGTGGGCGGTAGATACTGATGAGAAAAGATCTTGAGGTATTGACTTTGCTACTTGGTTGGAGAGCCCAGGATAGTTTGTTTCTTATGTATTCATGGCCCTGATCTGGTGGGTCTGTACCAGGTAGGCAGGCTCTCTGTGCTGTCATGACCCTGATGTTCAAGTGCAATTTGGTATTCAGGACTAAAGGCTGGGCATCAGATCCTAGCCTCCTGCCTCACCTCAGAGCTGTCTCTCTTGGCCCTGCATTCTTTTCTTAAGGCTCAGCCTACTTCCCAGTGCCCCAGTCTCCAGCACACCCCTACTGGTGATGTTGGACCTAGGCTTCCTTTGGTATAATTATCAAAAATGGCAACCTCTTGAGAGGATTCAGTCTAGCTTCATTCATTTAACTCTGTTGTTATTCCCAGGTATATCTTGACTTCTGTCTAATTTAAAAGATACTCAGACCACATTTACAGCTTGTTGGCTTCTGTAGATCGAGTGACATGCAGTTTGAAATTTCCAGCTGCAAATGATGTTGCCCTCGTCATAGAATTTCAGTGAAAGCACAACAAAGGGATTGGTGATCTTTACAGTCTGTCACTTTGTCTGCATCAAGGGGAGCCAGTGTGTCTACCTGATAGTGTGTAAATAGCACAATGCGTGCAAAAAGTGTGAGGGGGTAGCGCAGAGGGAGACAGTAGCCCAGAGCATAGTTGAGGAACAGAGACCCTGGAGCCCCACCCAACATCACATCAGGGGACCCCAGTTCCCTGGAGCAGAGTCCCACTACTGTCCTCATGACTTAGCGAGCATCTTGCCCATAAAACTAATATTCAAGCCCCAAATACCTCCTGGCTCTGTAAAATGCAGGCCTGTGAGATCGAATTATGATGGCCTGCCTGAAATTACCCACTTCATTGAAAACACAGCTGCCCTCCTGGGTGGGGGCTCAAGCCAGAATAATTCCTGGATGTTAAGAAGTAAAGTCAGCCAACCTCTGCTGTCCACCCTCAGCCTCACAGAAGAGCAGAGCGGAGTATTTCCTAAATATGTGCATTTGAAGCAGCAGCTCCCAAAACATCAGGGGTTGGACTTTCCTGGTGTCTGAATTCACACTGGCTGACACATGGGAAGCAGAGAGGAATCTGTACTCTGTTGGGAATCAGCACTCCCAGAAGGGTGTGCCAGGTCAGGGTGAATGAACTAAACCAGCACTCAATGACCAGTGTCCACCAGGTTGTGTTGGGCTTTGTGCTTCGTTTAGGGGCTGATTAGGCTAATGGCAAAGGCTCTGGGAACAGATGGAGGGATAGAGGCTGGGAGGCAGTGGGCAGGTCAGCATGCAGGAAGTCAAATCAACCAGGAGAGAATCAGCATGGCCAGCCACATGGGTGGGATCAGGAATAGCTGCCAGGATATATCTCCAAGGACCTGTGGCACTGACCGTGTAGATACGATTTCCTCCACAGTGGCATGCTGCTCCTAAAGACATCTTCCCTCCTGCTTACTTCATCAAGCGCATTCGCAGGGTCAGTGCCGAGCCAGGGACAGAGAGTACTGGCAGAAGTCGGGTTGCTTCCAGCCAGACTGTTTCACTGTGCATCGTCTCTCTGCCCATTGTGCTAGTATTGGCCCAGGGCTGGCCTCCCTGACGTGGCCAAGATATGGAATCAGTCCCAGCTTTATGTCTGCCAGGCAGGAGTATGCATCCAGAACAGGGGACTCCATCCTCCATGTCATTCAAATGCTCCATTAGCCTCCTGCTCAGGGTGTCAGCATAGACCTGGTGCACTCAGAGAACGTGGAAGGTGTGCATGTCCATCTGCACAGAGAGGTTCCCAGAAGGGACTTTGACTGTGATGAGACTGGTGTCAGCCTCTGGGCTGGAGGTCAAGGTTTTCAGACCAAGGAGAGAGAGAGCAAGGACACGTTTTCTAGCCTGCTCCTTGGAAATTTTCCCACTTGTTCCTTTCCAAGAGAAAGGCAGTCAGCCTGAAGAGGCAGCTGGACTCCAGTTTTCACTGCCACATTCCAGCTCCAGAGAGCTGTAGTCCATGTGTCTCTTGATATCCAAGTGCAGGTGCCATGGCTTCTCAGGAGGCGGTGGGGGAACGGCTGACTCCCTGGTCCGTTCCAGTTGGTGGGATTCAGTGCTATGAGACGCGCATCATTTTCTTGCCAGCGGCTGCTCCCTCCAGACCCTCCCTGGTTCCGTGTACCTTTCTAGCTAGCATTCTACTCTGTTCTGCCTCCTTCCACCATCTGGAGGGAGCTCTGCTTTTATTTTTTTCTATTACATTTTATTTTTAATTAAAAAATAGCCATTAAATATATTTATTGGATACAATACAATGTTACGCATTATGTTGTAGAACGATTAGATCAAGCAAGTCAGCATATTCATTATACCACACAGTGCGATTTTTTTTTCTTTTTTCTTTTTTGGGGTGAGATCATTTAAGGTCAACTAGTAGTTTGGAAGCATGCCATATATTGCCATTCGCTGTAGCCCCTATACTGTGCGGGTCATCTTGCAACCTTATTCTAACTGAAAAGCAAAAAAAAAAAAAAAACTACCTGAAATTTTGCAGCGTTTTCCCATGACCTCCTTACTTGATCTTCTGGCGTCTGCCAGTCTCCACTCGCATCTGTGAAGGTGAGTCTTAGAGTCCACACGTACGTGGTTTCTCACAGTGTGTTCCTGCACTTTTTATCAGTTCCGGGTACAAATGGAAGGATCGCCTTCTCTTATTTGGCTGAACGGCACTGCACACTGGTCTTTGTTCATCCATCAGTGGGATGCCTTGGGTTAGGCTGGCTCCATCTTGACCCCTGTGAACGAGTGCCCGAATGGACCTTGGAGTGAGGCCACCTCTTCTTCACTTTTTTCTGAGACCAGATCTCCGGCATCCCAGAGTGATCTCAAATTTGCCACATAGTCAAGGAAATGCTGAACCTCCTCCTTCTACCCTCCCAAGTGCTGGGATTACAGGGATGTGCCCCATACCTTGTTTTGTGCCTGCTGCGTTGCGGGGGGGGGGGGGGGGGGGTTGGAACTAGGGACTTTGTGTATCCTAGGCAAGCGCTCTACGGGTGGAGCCGCACCGGAAGTCTGCTCTTCAGTTGATTGCTTTCTTTTGGGTGTATAGCCAGTAGGAGGGTTACCAGGTCGCGTGACATTCTGTTCCTAGTTCGACCACAGACCACCATTCTGTCTTCTGTAACGGTTTTGCTCGTGTACGTTCTGGTCCCTGTGGTTGTCAGTTGTTTGGTAACAACCATGCCAGCTGGGGCATGGCCATCTCATTATGGTCTCAGTTTGTATTTCTCTAATGATTTGTGATACACGTTTCCCATGTGCTAGACTTCGGTCCACATTGACTTGAGAAATAGATGTTAAATCCTTGCCTGTTTAAAAATCAGATTATTTGTTTACTTGGTATTGAATTGTCTTGTTCCATGTATAGTTTGGATATTTAGCTCCTCACCATCTGTGTGCTTTACAAATAATGTTTCCTAATCTTTGAGTTATTTCTTTATTAATTATCATAGATGCCAAAGCTGTGTGGCATTAGCCCAGCAATGTTTCTTTGGACATAGCTCCAAAAGCATGGGGCTGGGGAGAAATGGTTAACGGGGTTGCCTCCAGCTAAAGAGCTTTGGCACAGCAAGTAAACCGTTCTGCTTCTACAGATGTCATGTGATCAGATTAGATGCATGAGTTACTCCCTTCTGAATGACTTGTTATAAACACAGAATCCCTTCTGTAGTGGTGTGATGTCATGGGTTCCATGCTCATTTTGTTAGATTTTCATATTGCTGTAAATTGTAACCTGAAGTTGATAGAGTTTTGAAACTTTGACAAACATTTCTAAGGGTTACAAGAGAATCCTAATCTTGCCTGTTAGTTACTGAGGTTGGTTTGCATGGTTTCTGTTCATGTGGCCATCCTTCTGGCCCTGTATTAGTATGACCTGATGCGCTGCTTGTATGGGTTGCTAGTCTTGAGTATGTACAGAGTCCTGGAGAACCTGTCTTAGGGTTTTATTACTGTGAAGAGATACCATAACCGTGGCAACTCTTATAAAGGAAAACATTTCATTGGGGCTGGTTTACTGGTTCACAGGTTAAATTCATTATCATCATGTTGGGAAGCATGGCAGCACGCAGGGAGATGTGGGGCTGGAGAGGTAGCTGAGAGGTTCTATTTCTGGATCCGCAGGCAGCAGGAAGAGAGCCACTGAACCTGGCTCAAGCTTCTGAAACCTCAAAGCCCACCCCCAGTGACATACTTTCTCCAACAACAACACACCTCCTAGTAGTGCCACTCCCTGTGAGCCAATGTAAGCCATTTGCATTCAAACCAACATACTGGCCTAGTCTTGCAAGATACTGCTACCTACCTGATGCTGTGAGCAAGCTTCCAGAAAGTCATTAAACTGTTCTTTGGAGGCTACTGCTTTGTGAAGCCCCCGTGAGCCTCATGAATAGTGCCCATTCTTATGCCTAGGCTGTGCAGAGGCTGGAGCCAGGCTGGCTTTGAGAAATGACAGGTCTGTGTTGCTGAGTATGGAGGCCAGTGTTGTTGAGTACACCATGTCCATTTGGTGATGAAGTGCTGTTGTTTGCAGGCACTGTTGTCAGGTAACATCCAGTTTATGATAGGCAGCTCAGGTCTTGTAGTAGCTTAGTGGTCCATGGTCAGACATTCCATTTCTACCAAGTCTCAGTGTTACCAGAGCTTGGGTCTGGGCCAGGTATTCCCAGGTTCTAGGCGTCTCATCCAAAGACCTGAAAATAGGAGTTTACACAGATTTGTGAAGGAAGGCAAGATAATTTCATCAGAGCAAATCCATAGTTTAGAGTATGTTGCTTGAACCCAGTCCCAGGACCTTTGGTGGTAGTGGTGGGGGTGAGCTGGCACACCCCCCGACACAGACTCTAGGAGTCAGGTAAGTGGCAAAAGCAGACTCGTTTATTCCAGGAAGAGGAAGTCCCTTTATACCCGCCCCCACCCAGTGTCCCATTGGCTCCCAGACTGCAAGCTGTTGCTGTGGCTCTCCCGAATTGGCTTGTGTCTCGTCACCTGATATGACATCATCAGTCTCTGGGCATGTCCGGGCAGGTCTCAGCCAGCTCTATACAGAAGCCCAGCCATGCATGTGTGCTGTTTAGAAACAGGCCTTGTTCTTCCTAGAAAATTAAATATGGATACACTCTCAATTGGGCCTCATGATGGGCGAGTTCTCAGTGCTTCCTTACATAGGGTTCAAGAGAAGGAGGAGTTTGGTTACTAAGGGATGTCAAGTGACTGTTCTCTCTTTTGATTGATAGATTAGACCATAGCTTCACTTTTCCTACTAAGAACGCCCCTTCCCACAATACATCTGGCTTTAATCCTATGCATGCCCAATTGTGGGTAAAATGGTAAATAGGCGATTTACCCTGAGAAGTTACGTAGCTTGCTTTATTACACACCCGGGATCCTAAACTCTCTCCTCTGCTGGTCTGCCTCCATAGCAGCTGGTAAAGAGCTGTTCTTAGGAGCCATTCATTATCTGTAGTGCAGGGCAGGAGTTTGCTCCAAGGTCTTGCTCCAGGGCCTGTGTGTGGACCACAGATCGGGGTCTATTGGTGTCTCTGGATGAATCCCCAACCACACTGAACTAAGCTGTGACAGGAGCTGGGGAATATTCTCTGGTCATCAGGGACTTGCAGCTGTGTGTTCCCCAGTGGCAGAGATCAGATCAAGAGGGAAAGAAGAGAGGCAAGATCAGAAGAGCTCTTGGGCTTCGTGTCAGATGGTGCCTCCTCTGTCTGAGGTTAGCTGAGACCAGGGTTCTGAAGGATCTGGACTCAAAAACCCATGCCAAAGACCTGCCAGCCTCATATGCTACCCAAACCACTCTGTCCTGACCCCAGAATCTATGATCCTGGGCTTGTTGTATTGCTGGCAGCTTCCCCTCTATTTTCAAGCCAGGAGAACCTTGTGGGAAGCCACTCCCAAACCTGGTGGGAAGGATAGCAGGAACAGCCATGTGTACTGTCATGGTGTCCCACGGGCCCAGGCCCTGTCTGCATATGTTGCTTTCTGTAAGGTGCTGTGGGTATTTGTAATCTGTACTCTTGTTTTTAGAACTGTGAGCATAAAGGATTTCCTACTTCATCCTGAAAAGCACCTGTTAAATATTTCAGATTGTATTTGAAGTAGATAGATTAAAACTAAAATTTCTAGTAAATTAAGGATTGCATTAAACCTGTCTGTGATGATAAACTTTGAGAAAATGGCATGTGGAGAGGTGCATGGAATTCCTGAGGTCAGAGAATGCAGCATAATTAAAATGTCCAGTGTTTCTATGCAGTTAATCTCACTGCCAGTCAAGTCTCTACCTGGGAAAGGGTGATGGTTGTTACTCTTTTAAACGTAAGCACTTTGGTTGTGTGTGTGTGTGTGTTACTGGGGTTATAATCTAGAGCCTTGTACATACTAGACGACGCTCTCTACTGAGCTGCACCACCAACCCTAAAGTGATGTTTTCTTGTTCAGTGTTTTCCAGGGTGCCTGACGATCCAGATCCGCACTGTTTTGTGTGTGTTCATAGTGGTCTTAATCTACTCAGTAGCTCAAGGATATGTGGTGAGTATCAGTAAGTTTTGGCATGCTCAGGGGCAGGAGCAACAGGCTGAGGAAGCTGAGCCAGTGGTTAGAAGGCACAGCCGGGGTGGTAGGAGTAGAGGGAGCTGCGACACAGGGTGGAGTGGCCTGGCTTGGACACCAGACAGGGGCCTGTACTACTGGTCCACCTTGCCCCGAGTTTTTTCTATAGATAGCTGAGGGCCGAAGTGGCAGGCTGCTGCAGCAGAGGCAATTTGAGGCCTGGCTGGTGGTATCAGAGGCAGGGGAGTGGGTACTGCAGAAGGCTGGGACTTCAGAGGGGCTGCTCTCTTAAGGCTTCGTGTCCTGGCTTTCCAGGTGGGCTGCCTGCCCTGGGCCTGGAGCTCTCCATCCAACAGCTCCCTAGTGGTCCTTGCAGCCGGCGACCGGCGCACTGTGCTGCCCGCCCTGCCCTGTGAGTCTGCACACCATGCCCTGCTCTGCTGCCTGGTGGGCACCCTCCCACTAGCCATATTCCTGCGGGTGTCCTCCTTGCCAAAGATGATCCTGCTTTCTGGGCTAACCACATCCTACATCCTAGTTCTGGAGCTCAGTGGATACACCAAGGTTGGGTGAGTATGGTGCCCCAAGGAAAAACCTCTAGACAGGGTGATGTTAATTATCATTTGCCTCTGATAGTCATTTACATTAATCGCTATTATTCTTAATTAATAACTCTATAGTCACAGCCCTCCCTCCCTGCCTCTCTGTCTCTTTCACACAGACATACAGAGACATTCAGAGACACACAGAGATATATACACACACATACACACACACACATGCACATTCATATACACATACACAGGAATACACAGACACACATACACATAAACAGGTACACACAGACACACACACACACATGAACATACACATACACAGGCACACACAGACACACATACACAGGCACACACAGATACACACACATGCACATGCACATATACATACACAGGAACACACAGGCACACACACAGATACACACGCACAGACACACACACATACACGCACACAGACACACATACAGATACATACATGCACACACAAGCGTGTATACATATGCACCGATTAGCAAGCCAGTGTGAACCAAATGTATACATTTTTTCCATTTCTCCTTTTTAGTCCAGACTCTAGCAAAGCCTCTAACTTCTGGCTGAGATGAGAGTCAGGCTTGGGGTCAGGCCCACAAGCTGTTTATAGGCCTCACCATCCAGAGATGGCTCTCTGCCCAGACCTAGGGTTTGATGGCCATGTCTTGCCTGGAAGCCAACACTGATGGGGTTTCTTCTTCACCTCCCCAGAGGCGGTGCCCTCTCTGGGCGCAGCTATGAGCCAATCATGGCTATCCTGCTGTTCTCATGCACGCTAGCCCTGCACGCCAGGCAAGTGGACGTCAGACTGCGGCTGGACTACCTCTGGGCAGCACAGGCAAGCTGAGCCCTCTGTTTTCTGGGGCTAGGGATGGTCATGGGAAGGCAGTGGAGACACTTGCTGGCCGTGTAGCCTGCTGAAGCCTTTTCTCAGTAGAGCATAAGAGCCAGCACTGTTCAGGGACTTATTCAGAAGGTCTATCCTGGAGGCTTGCATTTCAGGCCTGGCACCCACGGGATGGCTGTAGAGATGGCTGTAGAATGCTTGGTCTGGGGGCTGAAGTTAGAGTAGCTCTGTTGTGTGCGTGGTGGGGGATACATTTCCTGTCCTGGGGCCTCTGTGGGGATTGATGGGGCCAGGATCCCCTGAGGGTCCTTTCGAAAAATGAACATGCCAAACCTCGCTCCGCTCATCCCAGACCTAGCAATTTTCTGGGTATTTCTGACAAGGGCAGTAGGAGGGCCTCTTTTGTGGAGGTGTCCGAGAATAGCCGAGTTAGCTGGACTCGGGCTCCAACTGTCTGGGCACCAGGCAGGCTGCCACATTGCCTTACTAGCTCTCCACTTAAGTGTAAGGGAAGTGCCTACTGAGGGGTGGTTATTTGAGCCCCTGTCACAAAACTACTCTGAGAGATGCTGAGGTTTACCAACGTCCGTGGCCGGCGGGGCTGCCTGGTGCTGGGGTGTGTGCACCTCTGCATCCACCCCCCCCCCACACACACACACTTGATGTGTGTTCGTTCCCCAGGCACCTGAGAATCGAGGTAGTTAGGCATTTGAGCAGCTTGCCCAGGCTCTGCCCGCATCTGCAGAGCTGGCACTGGTTTTCCAGGCAGCAAATTGTCCCATGAGACTTCCTTACCTGAAAAGGAGGGATGAAGGCCGGTGAACCCCAGCCTGAGCAACAGTTAGTCTTCTGATTCAGACACGGTCCGAATAGCCCCATGCCTTTAGAGTTCCGGAGATCCCTCGGTTATAAGAGCAGCACTGCCCAGAAAATGGAATCTCACATGAGAAAACAGGGTCCACAGAGGGACCCGCCACTGCCGGACAGTGGCCAGGCTGGGGTAAGCAGCCGGGCCAGGCTATAACTGCGGTCTGTGTGATACCTGGTCAGGCTCTGAGCACCTGTGAGCAGTGTGTGAGGCCAAGCAAGGACATCTTCAGCTCAGGACCTCGACGGTGCAGCCAGGGCTGACGGGTCCCAGCTCAGAGTTGGGGCTCAGATACCAGAGGATAGTTGGGAGGAGCCAGTGGCCATGACACAGAGGATCCTTGTGGACACACCAGTCTTGAGGGAAGCCGGGGGGCAGGGAGGGGAGGCAGTGTCTGTGAGACTAGCTCTGACACACCTGGTGGGGTCGTAGAGCTTGTTGATTTGCCCCTTTTCCTGGGCACCGAGTTGAACAGTAGGCTGCACAGTGGAAAGACAGAGACTGGTCAGCAGCAGCAGGAATGACAAGTGTGGCATCAAATAGTCCTTGTCGCGGATTCCAACAGCTTCACGTAGTGCCGGTAGCCGGCCAGAATCTCCTCTGCGCAGCAGTGAAATGAGTGAGAACCCCAAGCTGAGTTGTCCAAAATTACTGCAGTTCCCCTTCTTGGCAACCTGTCCCCACGTCTGGCATGAGGAAGCATGCTGTATTCTGGCTTGCTTGTGCGGGTGGCTCTGTCCCTGGGCTACAGGTCATGAATCCCGTTGGGTGGCCTGTTCTTTTAGCACTTATCATTGACCCACCTCACCCAGGAACAGGAACTAAGGAGCCTATTGGTTCGTAGTGTCCAGATGTGTGTGTGTGTGCTGGTGACGCCATTCGCCAGTTCCTGGAAAGGAGACCTGGCCAGGTGCATTTTGCCCGAGTCACACCGGGCAATGGGAAGAGCCTCTATGGCAGCTGTGGCATCGATCGTGGGCTTTGCTGTACTCAACTGTCTGTGCAGTGTAACCCAGCTGGCCGCCCGCTATGGTCCAGTGACCCTGCTATCAGCTAGATCCTTGGGTTTCAGATCTCATAACGAAAATCTACTAGAGAAAGACCTACCCAGGATGAGGCTGGAAGGCCAGGACACTTGGCACGATGAGGTGAGGGTCTATAAGGTTGTGTACTAGGACATCTGGTTGGTTCTACAGTCTAAGCGAGTGGAATTGAGACCTGGCTAGGAATTCCTGCTGGGGAGTGGTCACTCCTTGGGCAGACATTTCTTTTTTTACTCTGGAATGACATGGCCTTTTCTTGGCTTTGATTATTCAATTACAATGTTTGTTATGAAATGTGGTATTTAAATGTTATGGAATCACGTGATTCTCCACCTGGCCACACTGTCTCCCACCACTCATCCCCTACGAGGTCTTCAGGAAATGTGGGGCACAAATGCATCCCCTCACAGGACACGCTCATGCGTGAGTGTCACGAGGGAAGGCTTGCTAAATGGAACACACTGACACATTTTTTCCATAGACGGGTGACAAGAAACGTCACCTTGCTTTCCCGTAACCCCAGCAGAACACGGGACTTTCAGGACTTTGTCTGTTTGCCCTCTGGATATTTAGTCAGGTCGTGAGACATGTGAACACCTCAAACTATTGCCTCATTGTCCAGACAAACACTAGCTGGGTTAATTATTTTTGGATACCACGTTGGCCATACAACCTTGCATAAATAAACAGGCTTTGTTTTGCCCTCAGTGAACCTCACTGGCTCTTCATCTTTAACTGTTGGCATGATTTTGTCCCAACATTATTTTCTATTTTGGTTTTTCAACACAGGGTTTCTCTGTGTAGATCTGTCTGTCCTGGAACTCACTGTGTAGACCAGGCCTCAAACTCAAGAGATCCGCCTGCCTCTGCCTCCCAAATGCTGGGATTAAAGGTGCGTGCCATCACGCGGGGCAACCAACATTATTTTCATTGCAGCAGATATAATCTGCGTAACAAACATAATCCTGTTATGTTCATCTGTACTGATGCGCTTAACTTATTTGCTTACCAGAAAATGTTTAATCTGAGGCGGATCTCTGTCTCGATGAAGCCATCCCTCACTCTGAGGAGGACTGCCTGCGGATTGGTCTCGGCACAGACCAACTTCCCATCGGCAGACCTAAATCAGACCCCGTTACATTTCTTGCTTCAGCCCGCAGGTTTTTGACCTTGTTTGTCTGCACAAGTATAGCAGTAGCACAGGCTTTACATCGTGTAACTTAAGGTCCCTCTTCCGGGACTCTGAAATGCTGTGGCGTGTCTCTCCCTTTTCTTCTGATTGGTGCAGGCTGTGTCAGCGCTGGAGTGGGTCCATGGGGCCAGACGATTATCTCACACCTCTTCACACTTTCTCGCCCTATCGCTATGCTGTATATGATGTATGTGTATGGGGGCGGTGTGCACACTACAGCGCACATACGGAGATCAAAGGACAGCTTTGTGGAGTTGACTCCTTCATCTTTTCAGTGGTTCTTTTCTCCGGCCTAGGCAGGAAGCGTCTTTACCCACTGAGCCACCTCAGCAGGCCCAACGTCACCTCTCCACACCAACACAGAGGACTGGGCTGTGCCCTGCCCACAGACACAAGAACTGTAGAAACAAACCACATCAGAGTGGGGAAGCCTTCTGTTCTTAATAGTTTCCTGGGAGGCTTTGGCAAGAATTAGACTTGTTTCTTCCATAAACGTGAGAATGCATGACACGAAGCCTCTGCAGCAGGTGTGTTATTCTCGTTTAGTGAGGAGCTGTCAAACGACAATTCGGGTTCCCTAAAAACATAAGGTCCTCTAAGCTTCCTGTTTCTTTCCACCGTGGCTTTGGGAGTTCGATTCTTCCCTGACGGCTGACTTAAAATCGGCCTAAGCATCCCTTGCTATTCCTCTAACATTTATGGAGCCTGATTGTATGATTTAGTTTCTTGTGATTGCTCACGGCTGAATGTATTGTTATTTTACCTCCTCGTAGCGGTGACTTGGGAGAGACTGGTCCTTTCTAAAACAGGTGCTCTGCTCTGTGTTCCGAGGGTGGCTGTAGCGGTTCTGGAAATGTGGGCATGCCCTGTAGCTTCATGCTCATCTGTCTCAGAGTATTCCCTGTTTTTCCTCTTCGTTTCTTTACCCAAAGAGGAGTAAGTCTGGAAGATTCTGCAGAGATCTTGTAGTTATTGACCTTGAAGTGGATTCTATTGTAGTCAGAGAATATAGTTTCGTCAGTTGAATCCTGTTAAGTTTCTTGATATTCGCCGCGCTGTCCATGGGCTCCAAAAGTAGCATGTGTTTCCTGTAGGTGTTCGGTGGCATTTTGTAAATCTCAAGTCAGACTTCTCGCGGAAACGAACTGCAGAACGGAAATGAAAGTTCATCAGAACACGATTCTGACCTTACATTCCAGAACCCTATCCCCAGAAAAGAAAAATAGTCTTGCTAGGATAGCTACAAAGAAAATCAGCATGATTGCCACTAATCGAGTTCTTTGAACCTGGATCTGGATAGTCAGGCTAGACTGCACTGCAGTAATTAACATGCCCAGCATGTCAGAGCTTTGACTAGCAAAGGTTCACATTCCCCCTCCTACTACGTGTCTGTGCAGGTTAGCCATGGGCCACAGCATCACAGTCCTCCAGACTCCAGGCTGGGGTGTTGCTGCTCCCTCGGTCCTTTGTAGCTCCAGCCAAGATCTCCCTGACTTTAAGGGAGGCATATCTACCATCCACTGGGGACTGGAAGTCGGAGAATATTGGAGTCTATTGGGGGTGGGAGGGTTCGCATGGCTTCCAGTTCTCTCTGACATACATCAAAGAGAGATTTATCTGGACAGTTGTTCTAGCCCAGCCTACCTGGTCTGAGCTGCCCTGATCTTAGAGGTAGTGACACCATGGAGAGAGTTCGAGGCCCCGTCTGATCTTTGTTCTCATACTGTGGTGTTAACATGTACAGAATGTATGTGTTTACAGTGTGCCCTAGCTTGAGTGACACTTATCAAAGAAAGGAAGGTTAGGGTTATTATTCTGAACTTTTGGTTGAGGCCTTCTCTATCCTATACTGGCCAGGACTCACCTGGAGACTGACTTGAAGGGGACCTTATGCAGGTCCTGTGAGCCCTGTTGTGAATGCAGTCTGTCCCGGGCTTACCATTCTCTCAGATCTGCCTGCCTGGGGAGAACTCTAGGCTCCATGGGAGCGTATTTCATATGTGAGTCAGAAACCAGGCTGTGCCAGTGTGTGTGTGTGTGTGTGTGTGTGTGTGTGTGTGTGTGTGTGTAATTAGCTTACACACTAGTGGATTTCCATAGGCTGCTTGCTTTAAGTATTTTTAGTTTGTTAACCTACCCCCTGCCTCTTCTCTCCACTCTACACCCCCATCTCCACTAAATCTTTAACCTCTCTTATTTCCCTGTCTCCTTTTCGTACCCTCTCCCCAGAGGTGGCCCCACCCTACAAGGCCCTTCCCCATCAATCACTAATTAAGAAAATTCCCTACAGCTGGATCTTATGGAGGCATTTTCTCAATTGGGGTTACCTCCTTTCGTATGACTGTATCTTATATCACGTTGACATAACACTAGCCTGCACACTGCCATGGATAGTTTATTTCCCTTTCTGTGCTCCCTCCAGAAGAGTTGACTTCTAGAGCTAGGGGTGTCCCCAAAGAAACATCTTAGATGATTCGGAGGAAGAGCGCATCAGAAAGTTCCTTTCCATTGACCATATGAAAATCAGGTAAGGTGCTGTCCTGATCCTGAAGAGTGCAGTGGTGGCCAGGCTCTTGGCAGATGCCCTGTGACCCTTGTAAGAATCACAGTGGAGGATGAGGCAGCTGTGTAGACTGTTCCATGGTGAGGGGCCCACTGTTTATTCCAGGCAGTGTGTCGAGGGTTGCTGGCGTTCACTGACTGAGAATGTTTTGTCAGGGTTAATGGGTTTGAGTCACCCCTACACACGTCAGAGTTCCAGGGAGGTGCCAAGTTGGGATATTAGTTGTTCTGTTTTGTTCTTTATCCAAAACTACAAGCACACGAGCTCTGACCTCCATGGAAATGCTACATCATGGTTGATAGGTGTGCTTGGTCAATAAATTCTAAAACATAACACACGTACAGAGGGGAATGCCTTTAGAAGATGTGCCAGGAGCACATTTTGGGAACGGTTCAGTGTGTATCTCTTGTGACCTTGCTGACAACAACAATGTGTGTCACCCAGGTAGCCAGTCATTAAAGATCTGAGATTTCCTGTCTGGAAAATCTTAAGAGAATTTTCAGTAGACTTTCATCTTGTTAAAAAGTATAATAAGCCAAATTCTTCCTGCTTTATAAAAATAACTGCCACAAGTGGATAGACAAGTGGGTAGTCAAATTTCAGCAACAAAACCCTTCTGATCTGTGCATGGAGTAAGACACACGGTAATGTAGGAAGGGCAAAGATTGTGGCGGTTCCCCAGTCCAAATGCTGGTATAAACAGACCCAGAACAGAACCTTCCAGTACAGCGTGCTAAGCCGGGACTCATTTTCATTTTAAGGCTATTTCCTTTCAATCCTGTTTTTAGTCCTTGGACCTTTGTGCACAGAGTGTACTGATCATAAAAATACAAGGAAGTTTAGACTTCCTTTTAAAAACTTGTGTCTCATCTTCATGCTGGGTTGGGTGTTGTGTGCACACCTTTAATCCCAGCACTTTGGAGGCAGTGGCAGGAGGGTCTCTGTGAGTTCAAGGCCAGCCTGGTCTACAGAGTGAGCTCCAGGACAGCCAGGATTATAGAGAAAGACCCTGTCTCAAGAACAAAACAACTAATTCATCTCTTTCCCATCTCCTGTCCACACTTAGACCTTTAACCCTGACTATTTCCCTATCTCCTTTCATGTTCTGCTGTCACCTCTCACTGAACTTTCCCCTGGGGTTGTGGCATCATAGGCTTCTGAGCAGCTCACTCACTCACTCACTCACCATTTATTTGGTGAAGCCTTCTGCCGGCTCTCCATTTTCCCATCTAACACCTCACTCCGTGCTCCAACCTCTCCAACTCAGCACTGCCCTGTTTTCGTCTCCCCTGTTTTACCATCGCCCTCAAGGCATCCGCTCCAGAAGACATGGGTTATTGGAGTATTTTGTTTTTATTAAACTATTATTGATAGTAACAGTACTTATTTTGGAGGGTGAATATTGTTGTGGCATTAATAAATACAACCAAGCTATTATTTTTAAAATATACCTTTTCCCTCCTAATCCTACCCTTGAAAAGCTTTCCTTTGGGGTGCCTTAGTGTGCAGCATGTTAAATTTAACTGTTAATACATTTCCTGCGGGGAGGAGGGTGTTTACAGTGTTATACTGACAGGAATGGGGGATGAAAAGACTGAGGCAGGAAGTCAGAGGCCACTGAGCTTTGAGGGAGACCCAGGGCAAGTCACAGACTCACTCCATGGGAAGCTGGCTGCCAGAGAGCCGCCCCGACAGTGGCTCGGGGTGGAAGCCTGTCCAATTCCCTTACTTTGTTTTCCTTTCCAGCGGAGGTCATGGACCCCGAGCCCCCTTCAGAATCGTCAGGGGCCATGTCCTGCTGTCTGCAGAGTGGACTCCAGCCTGTCTGGGCAGTGGTGGCCAGTGTCACTTCTGGTTTGACCTGGAGCCTGGGGCCCAGGGATGTTTTATTCTTGTGTTTCCATGTACTGCAGTCTGCTTCTTTTTTTGGGGGTTATGCTAACGCATCGATCTCGTTTAAAAAAACAAAACAAAACAAAAACCCAACAACAGCAAAAACATTACTTTGGGCCTACCGCACAGGCTTGGACTTTCACACTGCGCTCCCTTGTCCTCACCACACTCTTTCGGCTTGGGCGCTCCCCCAGTGCTCCTTGGAATCACCACTCCTTGGTTTAACTGGTGGCATTGGGACAGGAAATCTAGCAGCATGTGCATAGTAAAGTCCTCTCTAAGGAGAGTGGAGTAGACCTCCCCAAAGCCTTTGGCAAATGCAGCACTAGGAACAGTGCCTCTAAAGATGGGTACAAAATGCTATACACAGAGATGTGCCTACCCTGCCCTAGCTTGGATGGCTTCTGTGGCAAGCCCCAAGCATCAATGGCACTATGATGGCATTTCTACTACACCATGAGTTAGATGCTCATAAATGGTAACACACACAGACTGTTTCTCAAGCCGAATCCTTTAGAGGGTCAAGTTTTGTTACAGAGACTTTCACCTTCTGTCTCTAAGAATTGTGGCATGCTATGGGCCACTGGCCTGGCTGATAGCATCCCCTGAGTCTTATGGTGGCCCATGGATAGTGTCATCCTGGACATTTTTCTAAACTCTGTAGGGCCATAGTTCATGGTGGGCAGGGTAGAACTGCCATCTCCCTGTCCAGCCCTTAGGACTTCACTCCCTGCTTCTGATTCAGAGAATCTGTGCTCACTTGGGGGAGCTCCTGGATCCACCCCGCCTGGTTCTCATAGCATCCTGGTCTCAGTGCCAGAGGGATGTGAGTTCTTGTGGAGGCAATAGAAGTTCTGGGGCATAATATGGTGTCCTGGGGCAGTGTTTGCCACCTGGTGCCAGGCCTTCTGGGCAAGACAGACTCCAGGCCTGCCTGGGGTTGGTGCAGTATGGGGTGGGTACATAGGTCCCAAGAGGTGGCAGGGACAGGAAGTAGACCCTGGAAATGGAAGAGCCGTTGTCAACCGATGAAAGCTACAGTGTGTGTGTGTGTGTGTGTGTGTGTGTGTGTGTGTGTGTGTGTCGGGGGGAGGGGTGTGTGAATCCTTCAGCCCTGCATTAAACTTCCGGTCCTGTGTCTGGTATGAGAGAGGAAGAGTATTCATGTAGACCACCCATGCGTCTTGAGCCCTGCATGGAAGATAGGTGAGGTTGAGGCAGCAGGTTCCCTCTGCCTTGAGAATTTATTTTAGACACTCAGGGAATAAGGAAAGCGCCCTTTAGTAACATGCATCCTGTTCTGGTTGACACCCAAAGAGAAACCGGCCATGAACAGAAACAAAGAAAGCTTATATAGGTCATAAGCTTTAACATTCCTCATATAAAGTTATATTTTAAGCAATTAAACAGAGACAGAAAACTTCAAGTCGGGCCATTTGGACAAGTTGGGAGATCTTTACACAATGATACTGTCAGAGTTACTTCTAATGTAGACCTGTATTCTTTTTCTAGTACTTGTTACCCTGGGCCACCCTGCCTGGCAGAATTGTGCTCTTCTTGGTGACAGAGGCAGGATAGAGACATGTTCTTAGATATGGAAATAGGGCCCAATTGGTGGCAGTCTTACTGAACAAATCTCAGCAAGATCATATTCCCAGCAAGCCTAGAATCCAGTTATGTTAGCGGTACACAGTCTCTCCCACAGTTCCTAACAAGCCCGGTTAGCGCGCTGCGTATCTTCTAGGTAAATGAGGGGCAATGCTCCTTCCCTTGAAGTTCACTCTGTGCCACTTAATATGTCCCAGGAAAGCATATTGGTAAATTCTTTAGTGCATCAGTTTACCGCTCCCACTCTCTCCTGTGTCGAGGTGTCATGGTGTGGGGGTGAGGGCAGCGTGCGGGGCTAGGATTCACGTCCCCCCTCCCCCCAGGCGGAAGAGGAGCGGGATGACATGGAGAAAGTAAAGCTGGACAACAAGAGGATCCTCTTCAACCTCCTGCCAGCCCACGTGGCGCAGCACTTCCTCATGTCCAACCCCCGGAACATGGTGAGTGTAAGGCCCGGCGGCGGCAGGACTTGCTGGTCTGCAGCCCCACTGCCGGCTCAGCGCCCCATCCCGTGTCCCTCTGCTTCCCCTGCAACTGGGGGCCTCTTTGACCTTCAGAAATCCCTGATTTAGTAGCTGATCTTCCCGCCTGGCCTCCTTGCCAGTCCCCCAGGAATGGATAAGTTCTGGGCCACCAGGAAACTCTGGGGCCCTAGGCTGACAGATATTTTTTTCCCTACATCCTTTCCCTTTGACTGCCATGTCGTATCCCTAACCATGCAGTATTTCCTAAGGAGGAAAGTGGGCTCTAATAAACTAAATGCAGAGAGGAAAAGCTCTTTTTTCAACTTTGGGTCCTTTCAAATAGCTTCCCTAATCGGGAGGCAATATACTGAGAAAAGCAGGTCATGGTTGTGGGTATAACTGTCTGATATGTCTACTGGGAGCATGTGGACATTCTCTTCCCCTCCTCTGTGTGGAGCGTTTGGGTTGGCCAGAGCTCCTTGCGGTCCTGCCCACTGCTGTCGCTGCAGCCACCAGCGCAGCGCAAAGGAGATGCTTCCAAAGGCCAAGTCAAGAGTAAAGAAGTCCAGGTTGGCTTTTACGGTTCTAGGGACAGGAACAGAGCCCAGGGGTTCAGCCTTGACCTGCTGCAGCCTGAGCTGCTGTTCTTGTGCATTCAGTTAAGCCTTAGCGCCATGAAATGTGATTTCCATATGATCCTCCTTCCCTGCTATGCCCTCACCTGGCTGAGGACATACTCTTACCACCCGGGATTTGCCCCGTGCAGTGCGCCACATGACTAGGAGCCCCCAGTGTTTCTACCTTATCTGTAGAATCAGCCGGGCCCCTGTGGCCTGGCTCATCACCCTTCCAAATGCCGCTCCTGTTGGTTGCTCGTACCTAGCATGGCGAGGCTGATCCTTTCTGCCTTTGCAGGACCTCTATTACCAGTCCTACTCCCAGGTAGGCGTCATGTTTGCCTCCATCCCCAACTTCAATGACTTCTACATCGAGCTGGATGGGAACAACATGGGGGTCGAGTGTCTGCGGCTCCTCAACGAGATCATCGCCGACTTCGACGAGGTGAGGCCATACAGTAGCATCTCCTTACGGGGTAGCAAGGATGGCCCTTCGTGGACCCAGATCCTGCTTGTGTCCCCTGTGTCTCTGTTAGGGTGCAGGGCAGCTGTGACAGTTAAGACAGAGCATCTCGATTCTAAGATAGGGACCAGGACTGGGCAGCTAGCTTCCTCTCCAGGTGGGCAGGTGGGAACTTCTAGACCCTTCCCCAGCCAGGCACCATGTCTGTCCCAGAACTGGAGATCCTTTTCTCCGCAGTGACTCTGAGCTTCAGAGACAGAGACGTGTCCTATCCTGTACTTCCTTGGTACCTCTTTCGTACATAGTGCCAGACCCAAGACAGACCAGAGTTGCTGCTGTGCACAATTGGATGGCTACCTCCTCTGTTGCCCCCTAGTGGATGATGGCTGTATGACTTCCCTCTAGTGGTCCGTGATGTTTAACAGTTTTGTGTTTTAAACAAAGCTCATGGACAAGGACTTTTACAAGGATCTGGAGAAGATCAAGACCATTGGGAGTACCTATATGGCCGCCGTGGGGCTGGCGCCCACAGCAGGAACTAGGGTAAGTGGTCCTCTCAGGCCGCTTGTCAGGTCCAGGTCTAGCTCTGTTCCAGATGGATCTGGGTCGCTGGGATGGCGCCCGCACTAGGTTAGTAGAGAATCTCAACCCTTCCTCCATCTCCTAAGCATTGGGATTGTAGGTATACACCACACCCCACTCTCTGACCACTAATGTTTAATGCTTTCTGGAAGTCCTAAGGCCATCAAACATATACAGATTTTGAAGGAAGACAGAAACCTATCTTTGTTTGCAGATGACGTGATTATAAATGTAGAAAACCTGAAAGGACCAGGGATGGATGGGGTGGGGGATGTGCAAGTGACATTCTTGTAACTAAGGAATTAATGAACAAGCCTAGGAAGGTTGTAGGATACAGGGTTCATATGTAAAAGTCAGTCCTTTTCTGTGCAGTAGCAGTGGGCATTGGGTATTTGCAAATTACAGACACAATACCACTTATATTAGCACTGAAATGTAATACTGGGTGTAGATATAACATGGTATATACAAGATCTATGTAAGGAAAACTGTTCCATGACCCTGCATGGAGAGGATGACTGTTGTCAAGATATCAGTGCTTACAAACCTGATTTGTGAAATCAATCCAGTCTCAGTCAGAATTGTACCAGGATATCTCATGACATTGACAAACTGAACCTAAGTTTATCCTGGTTACAGCAGTCTCTACAGAGCAGTGTACGAGGGGATACTTCAAATTGATCACTGGATCAGGATAGAGTGCCCAGAAAGAGACACATATAACTTTGCTCAGGTGACCTCAGTTTTAATATAATTATTGCATATTTAATTATGCAATTGTGCACAGTTGTTCAATTGTGCAAAAACACGACCAAGATACAGATGTTCTGCTTTTCACAAGATTAGCTCGAGACGGGTGATTAACCTAAATGTAAAGTAAAAATCTATAAAACTTCTGGATGATAACAAGGGAGGAACCTAGGAGGTCTTGAGTTTCAGATGGTTCTTTTTAGATATAACACGAAGAACCTGATCCCAGAAAGGAAAGATCAGTTAGCTGGACTTCACTAAATGATGACCTACTCAGTACGTGTTATTGTTGAGAATGAACAGTCAGCCTGCAAACTGGGAGACAGTTTGCAAGCCACCTGTCTGATAAAAGACTTATACTTAAAAAAACCTGTAAGATTAAAAAGGAAGAAAAATGCCAACCTGCCTAGGAAGTGGGCAGTCTGGATAGACACCTCTTCAGTGAAGATCCACAGAGGCAAGGAAACACGTGAAAAGATACCCTTGTATCCTAAGTTCTTAGGAAGGAGATTAAAATGTTGGTGTAGCATTTCACTGACCTATTCCAGTAGCCAAAATCCAGTACACTGATACCATCTAGTTCTGGGAAGGCTGTGGGACAACAGGAACTCTTGCTCCTTACTGATGGGGTGCAAAATGTTCTAGTCACTGTGGAGACAGTCGGGCAGCTTCTTACAATGCCCATCAGACTGTAACCGCTGTCCCCACCATTGCTGAGTACCCTTAGCAAAATGAGATGCAAACTTAACATCCACACAGACACCTATACATAAACACTCATGGCAGTTTGACCCATAATTACTAAAAACTGGAAGCGAACAAAATTCCCTTCGTTAGGTGAATAGATAAAGGAATTCTGACATGTCGATAAGATTAAATGGTACTGTCATAAAATATAAGTGTGCGGGTGACACAGTGTGCCCTAAAGGTACTGTGTAGACCGTCTGGAAAAGACAGAACTACAGAGACAGAACCAGTGGCTTCTGGGTATGGGGCGGGAGGAGGAACGGCTCGGCAGAGCACAGAGGATGTTTAGGCAGGGAAGCTATCGTGTGACACTGTACTGGCATGCATGACATTATGCATTCATCAAACCCGCAGAAATAGACAACGCCAAGGGTGAGCCCTGATGTTCACTGTAGCTGTAGGTTGGTAATGATATGGCAGTATTGGCTCACTGACTGTAAGGATGGCTACTGGGATGCAAGAATTTAGCAGTAGCCAGTTGTATGCGGAGGAGGCCGCTACTTGGAGACCCATATCATCTGCTCAGTTGCATGTAAACTAAAGTTCTTAGAACAACAAAAAAAAAAAGGTCTGTTTAATGTTGTTTTAAGAACATTAGTTTCCTGATGTCGAGGACAGTTCAGTCTCCTGGATAAATACAAATTGGAAACCTTCTGGCCATCGCTGTTTTACAAATGAAAGGCTTTGTCCCCCAGTCACATCCACAGAGATGCAGGGTCAGTCTCCAGGAAGGGAGCTGGTACCCCTGCCTGACATATGTCCCTGGTCCTTGTTTGTCTCCTCTGCAACATACATTGACAGCGTTGTCCACGTAGATGTTCGGGCACCTGACACTACGGTCTCAAAGGCCATTCCCCACACCTCCAGAAGGGCATGGTCTGGACTAGCATGGCTTTGGGTGGTTTCTGCCTGTGTCCCTCAGAAGCTATAGGTAGTTTGGGTACTACCCTGAGTTTTCTACCCAGTAGACCAAGAGGACCAATGTGTCCCCAAGAGCACCTGGTGTTTCCAGAGCTGCTGTTGTGTGGGAATTAAGTCTCAGTCCCAGGACCTGTCCAGGTGGTCTCCACACACTGTCTGTTCTGTCTCTTCACACCTAGGCTAAGAAGTCCATCTCTTCCCACCTGAGCACTCTGGCAGACTTTGCCATCGATATGTTTGATGTCCTGGATGAAATCAACTACCAGTCTTACAACGACTTTGTTCTCCGAGTCGGTAGGTGACTGAACCCATCCCTGTCGCTGGCGCTGGGATCAGGGCCAGTGCAGGCCCCGTGGGACAACATTGCGTCTGAAGGTGGCTTGTGGGAAGTGCACTGCTTCAGAAGGAGGAGGAAGGATTCATTTCGCAGGAGACACAGCGGGCCTCTTTGCCGTGGCCATTCGGAGTCACTGCTGCATCCTTGGATGCCCGGGGACAGGCTCCTCTGTCACCAGCTCGGTGGCCAGGCTGAGGCATGCAGGCCCCTCTGGAAAGAGGTTTTGGAGGGAGCCCAGCAGCAGGGCCCAGGAAGACTGGCTATGACTTGAAGGGGGGGGGGGGGAACTGAACAATGGCCAAAGAGACAGCGATGCAGAAATATGTCTCCCTAGTGAGAATCCACTCCACACACTCAGGAAAAGGGAGAAAAGCTCTTTACCGATAACATGTGTCTAGCTCTGGCTAGTGGCCAAAGAGGAGCTAGTGGTAAATAGAAGATTGTCCTAACTTGTATAAACTTAGGCTTATGCAGTCCATATATGCCATTAAATCTCTTCCAGATCCCCTCCCCAAGTTACACTTTGAACAGTTTAAACAGAGACAGGAGATAGCAAGTCTGGCCACTTGGGCAAATGGGAGATTTACACAGCAGAGAGATTGCTGGGATTATTTCTTAAATACACCAGTGTCAAATAGTTTCCTGGCTCATCCTGCCCTGGCAGAAGTATGCTTTTTCTGATAAGAGCACAGGGGATTTAATGGCGGACCAGGGCTTTAAAGGTGATTTGAGACCCCCTGCTCTGCACCCTTGAGCTGCCCTTAGGGGCACGTTGTTTGATATGGGGATGAGCCTAATGGCTGGTTGTTAAGTCAGGGTTGTCTCCTTTTGTTATGGGGATGAGGCCTGATTAGAAGTCAATCTTGGTGAACAGTCATTAGCAGACTCTTTCTCAGCAACCCTAAACCTACCCTAGGGCGTCTTAACAAACCTGGTTAGTACACTACTTATCTTCTAAGCAAATTCCTTAGAAAACCCTTAGACCAGCCGATTTACCACTCCTAACTTCTCCTGCATCAGCAGGACCCGGGGTGCTTCCTCGGGGTTAGGAATTGTTCTCATGGCCGGTGCTGCCACAGGCCTGGTGGATGATGTTGGGGGCACTGCCCACTGGCCCACCTGGGGAACCCTGCACTGGTTTGGATTGCTGCCACCTGTGGTAGGCTGGAGACTCTTTTAGCATGGAGCCTGGCTCCAGGTTGCCCTCAAACCAGGACTCTGAAGGAGGGTTCACCAGGAACAGCATCAGCATGCTGCCTGTCCAGTCACGCTTCTCTAGTTGCCCACGGGCCATGCTGTGGCTGTTTTCCAGGCATCAACGTTGGCCCTGTGGTGGCTGGAGTGATCGGCGCTCGCAGACCCCAATATGACATCTGGGGAAACACAGTCAATGTGGCCAGTCGGATGGACAGCACTGGAGTGCAGGGCAGAATCCAGGTAAGTCACTCAGAAATCCCAAAGACACAGGTATCAGCAGGTGAGGAAATTGGGGCATTGGGGTTCTGAGGTGACCTGTGGCCAATAAATGTCAGGGCAGATCGAGCATTGGTGTCCACTTCGGACCCGGACAACACTGCTGAGCCTGGCAGATTGCTTTTGGTGTTTGATTTTTTTTCCCCCCATGTATCATCAGGGCCACTCCTGAGTGAGCAGCTGTAATCTTGAGGATTACAGTGACTCAGGGGTCACTAAGTGGCCTGACATCTGGCTTTTCAGTTTCTCCCTTGTTTCAAAACCGTGGTCACAGCAGAACTCGGTGGCACACACCTTTAATCCCAGCACGTGGGGGCAGAGGCAGAGTTTGAGGCCTGACTGGTCTACAGAGTGAGTTCAAAGGACAGCCAGGGCTGTATAGCAAGACTCTGTCTCAAAATCAAAAAACAAAACAAAAAACAAGCAAGCAAGTAAACAGAAAACATGGTCACACTACCTCCTATCCCTTGTCAACTTGAAGCTTACACACATCCCTTTTAAGCCAAAATCCACTCCTTGGCCCCAGAGGCTCATATCCATCTTAAAGTGCATTCTTCCCCCACCCAAATTTTCCATAGTCATTAGTAACAACAACACTGTAAAGGTCCAAACATCAGATTTAAAAAGTTACATTCTTCCAGCACATACTAGCACGGAAATCAACAGGCCTGTTCTAAAATGGAGACACAACCGCACAAGAGCAAAGCAAAATCCTTCAGGGCACACACTAAATCCTGTGTTGAGTTTCCATGGCTGGTGATGTAATCAGCCGGGCCCGTAAATGCTCGAGCAGACATCCCTCTTTAGCTCTGCACACAGCTCACAGATTTAGCCACACCTCTGCTTAGTGGGCACCCCCCACCCCCAGCTTCTCTAATATCCCGAGTCTCCATGGCAATTGAGTACAGTACACAGTAGCCTCTTGAGGCCTCTGTGCAGGGACTCTGGCCCTGTCTCACGTTGCCTGGCTTTGGCTGTACTCCACGACCCCCGCTCCCCTCAACCTTCCATCCTCCATGCCTTCAAAACCAGCACCACGTGGACAGCACTGCCGAGCTCTCAGGATGGAGCCCAGACTGTATCTTTTGTCGTGTTCTGACCCTAGAGAAACACTCTTTTAGGCAATTGTGTTCAAGGAACAGAGAGCACTGTTAGCTTAGACTCTCTTGAAATAAATTGGGATTTTCGCAAGATTGAGCCTCTAATAGGCAGAGTTTTGCCCTCGAACCACTTCTCTCATCGCAGTGCATTGTGGAAGGCTTCTCTTCAGTCCTGTTGGTCTTTAATAACCACAGCTGTGTTCTCAACACCAGGCTGAATGCCCTCATCACCCTGAAACACCCCTGCTGAACACATCAGTCCATTTTCTTTAAGCTCTGCTTCACTCAAGTTCTCGGGACCCAACAGGAAGAAGGCAGATTGTTGGCTCAAGTATCACACAGAAGGCCATTAGCCCAGTTCCTGATGGAGTCCCTGGTTACCCCCGCCCCCCGAAACCTCATCAGCGGGGCCTCCATGGTCCGCATTTCTCCCAGCATTCCTGATTTCCAAGTTGCAGTGAAATGGCCCATTAAGCTCTACTTGCAGCGTTCAGTGGCTTCTCTAGAGGTCCAGTTTCATCCACATCCCACACGCACAACAGGTCCAATGGCTTAAGAACCGCGCGGTCGGGTTTCTCACGGCATACGGCCCCACTTCTTAACACCAATTTCTGCCTTACTGTCTTTTCCTGATGCTGTGGTAAAATATCCAGAAAGCCGGCCCCTGCTGGGCTGGGAAGTGAGGTGTAGGCTAGAAGGTACACCGGTGAGCTCCTGCCCTCCGGATGACCCCCTCATTGTCCATGGCTAAGAGGTAACGTTGGCTTCTTTCCACTGGCAGGTGACTGAGGAGGTCCACCGCTTGCTGAGGAGGTGCTCGTACCAATTTGTGTGCAGAGGCAAAGTCAGCGTAAAGGGCAAGGGAGAGATGCTAACGTACTTTCTAGAAGGCAGGACTGACGGAAACAGCTCCCACAGCCGGTCTCTTCGCTTGGAGCGGAGGATGTGTCCTTATGGGAGAGGTGGAGGCCAGGCCAGACGGCCCCCACTGTGTCCTGCAGCTGGACCCCCAATCAGGGCAGGGCTCCCCCCAGCCCCCACTAGCCAGTACCTGCCACCCACAGCAGCAGGGAAAGAAGCCTAGTGGAGCCCATGGGCCACTGAAAATGCATGCAAGGCGAGAATGCTCCAGGGTGACACAAGCCACCACGACTCCAGCCAGGACCAGCCAGAGGAGCAGTTGCCATGCGGCTGGGCTGGAGAAGAAGCATTGTCTAGGTGTGGCCTGAGGCCAGCGGGAGATGTGCCCAAGCCACCCCATTGGGGCATGTGGAGCTCCGTCTCTTCCTAGTGACCTGGCCGCACCTGGCTAGTATTGGCATTGGTGATGGGACCTTGGGAGAATCTTCCATGGTCATAGCAAACGTCATGGAGGTCCAGCTGGCAGAGGAGCCCACCATGCCTGAGCCCCAAGTCACCATGGCTTATGGGTGGCTCCAGCCTTGGTAGGCCCTGGCTTATGGGTAGTTCCAACCCTGGGTAGCAGCTTTGAGTGCCAGACTGGGAAGTTGGCCCTGCTGGGCAGGGCCCAACAGAGAGTCGAGCTGTTCATACCACGGGCGTGGAGCTGGTCAGGTCTTGGACAGGACAGTGCAGGAAGAATTGAAAAGCCACCTCTTACTGCATGAAGAACAAGGTTGCTGGCTTTCGTCAAGAGTAGGCTTTTGCTAACAGCCAGAGGCAGGTCTTCTGGAATCCTCAGGGGGCCCTGCAGCCCCTCTTCTATCTTCCTGGCCTGCACATTCTCTTCCAACCCCACCTGCCTGCTGGTTTCTGACTCCTGCAACAGTGGGCCCTCCTCTTCCTGCGCCGTCACTGTGGGTTCAGAGAAGAAGGGTGTGTTCGGACTTGCCTCCCCTGTGGTGTCTCGGACGCTGTAAGTTTAACGAGAATCGAGCCTTCACTTGTGCTGAGTGATTGACCCACCACACCCAAGGCCACGTCTCTTGTAGGACGACGTTGTTTCTCTGACGTAACCAGATGTAACTCTTGGGGGTTTCAGAGTTGGCAGAGTGTGTGTTCCTGAGTCTAGGTGTGGTGTCTCTGTTCCAGAGTGAAGGGAAGCGGGGGGGATCCTGTCGACACCTGGGGCCTCACGCCTGTGCTTCCCCATGACTGCACCTGAGCTAAATGCCATGAATGTGGCAGCCAGGAGTCTGAAAGAGCTGGTAGGAAGCAACTGGCCAGAAATAGCTGGATGGAACCTGGCTTCTGGAGCTACTCAGCCTCACTCACAGGAAGGGAGGCAGCTTGAAACAGGGCGGGTGGACATAAACCCTGCCTGCTCATGGCTGTGGGGGCCCTTCTCCTCACCGTTTCCCAAGGGCTTTCCCTCTTTCTAGGGTCCAATCTTAGAATAGGGCAGAGCAAAGCCCAGCCTTCCCAGGCAGGGTGCATATGTGGTGTCCCTGGTCCCCAACTCAGCTCTGGCTCAAGTGTGTGGGCATGCTGGGACCTCAAAAGTTTTACAGGTCAGCCAGCACCTATCCCTTTGGGGAGGCTCAGCTGAGGCTAGACTCGGGTCAGGGGATAGGAAGAAAGCTTTAAGCAAGGGAGAACTGGAGGCTGCATGCAAAGTCTCCAAGTACCTGAGGCTGTAGACTGCACTGCAGGTGCCCTAGAGTGGGGGTGGGGCAGCTGTGATGACTGCACATTCTCTATGGGTGGGCTGGAGCTTGTGGTTGGTGGGAAATGTATTTTCTGGCGCCTTCCACAGAGGAACTCTGACCTATGCCTGCCCCGCTTTGTTGCCTTTCTGATGATACCAGGCGGCATCGTATGGCCATCCTTTGCTGCCTTTCTGTCACCCTACTCTAGCTAGAGCCGAGAGTCAGGGCCAGGCTGACCTCAGCACTCTACTGCAGCTTTCGGGGTTGGAGAGCAGGTAGCTTCATCCTCCTCGGGTGGCCGTGTCTAGTTTCTGGTGGCTTGGCATTTTGGTATAAAGTGTCGGGAGAATGCTGGCTCCAGTAGAGCTGAGGGCAGGAGTAAAGGATTTTGGGTTTCTCCCATGGTCCAGAAGACCATCAGATATAGCATTTATAGGAAAGCTTTGGGGTGTTGGGGGTCTCTGAGGACAGACAGATTTATCTGAGCCAGACCCTGACTAAGGCATGCAACTATTCACTCTCTGTGGCTCCTGTCCCTGTCTGTTCCTGTGTTTTCCTATTCCTGGGACAAATGACTTTTCCTCATGGGTCTCTTTTTCACTAGGACTTTCTCACCTGTCTGTCTGTCTGTCTGTCTTCTGTCTGTCTTAACCAGATCTGAAGCAATCAGCTCAGACAGGAGCACCCAGAGGAAGTGAGCACATTGTGGCCCTGGCATTGAGGGCTGCGGTGCCTTCCTTGGCCTTACAGGCCATTGGGGAGGGCAGAGAACCTCCAGCACAGCTTGGGTCTCATCAGAGCAGCTTCTGGGCCCCCAGAGCTGCTGCCTCCTTGGGTTGTCCAGGTTAGGGACAGAGGGGTTGTTCTCAAAGATGGCCATGAGATAGCCCAGGCTCTGTGCGTGTCCTTTCCCACAGCCAAGGAGCTTCACAAGGGGACTGAGGGTAGTTGCTGAAGGATGAAAAAGGATCCTAGACATCACCAATGGGGTTAGTGCAGACACACAGCCTCTTGGGAGTGGACAGAAGGATGGACAGGCTGGGAGAGGTATGAAGCATGCCCCGGACTGAGCCCTCATTGCTGACTAGAAGATGAGGACATGAAGCACACTGAAGAGACTCAATGAGGACAACACAGCTCCAGCCGGCAAAGAAGCCAGGGTGTCACTCCCATAACTACAGGGAGCTGACATTGGCCATAGCCTGAGTAAGCAGCAGGAATACCCATCAGAGCCATCAGGGAGGAGCCCAGCCCAGGGACACCTGGATCTGACCTATGAGACTGAGCAGAGCCGGCCTAGGCAGCTGCATGTGAGTACGAAACCGACATCACATGGGTGCCTGGGCAGAGCCACCCAAGGTGTGGTCAGAGCAAGAGAAAGCGACCTTATGGGATGGCATTGCCTTCTCTGGGCACAGAGTTCTGAAGGAGGCCACACAGGAGCCTTGGCTGGGTCTCTTCTTCAGGGGCGACATCTCCATCATCAGCAATTCCAAACCCGCCTACTTCCTGTGAGGTCAGGAACCACATGTGCAGCCATAATGTCCCTTGGGGTTTGCTGATAAACAACTTTCTTTTTGTGATAAAAAAAAATGTATTATATTGCCTTATTTATTTTTAATCTTGTACAATATTCCTGTACAAATGTTAGAGCCATTTGGGTAGGATCCTCTCCAAATTATTTATTTTAAGATGCTCTGTAAATAGTGCACCAGTTACAGGTACTTCCTGTTCTCTTGTACCAAAAATGAGGAAAAGCCTGGCACCTGTGTCAGCCCCTGCTTGTGATGCTGTGGCCCTTGGGAAATGACCCCCGTGTGTTCCCTTCTCGACCCTAGCATGCCTCCCGTGCCTGACACTGTAGAATAGAACACAGCCCCCAGAATGCTTCCAAATGCTTCCACAGACTGTGCCAACCTGGGACAGTCCATGCCTGGAGTGTCTATACCTGCAGGTCAATGTCCCCCACACTCAACAATCCAGTTGTTTCTCAGACTCCAAAGCCACCAGGGCTTCCGGACCCCCTTCTATCATAGCAGCAATAACCATAACTCTATACTGTAGAGACAAGTCTGGCCCAAGCAGATTGAGACTTCAGAAACTACCCATGCATGTGAGTTTGCTGTGAAGGACTGACATTCCAAGCCCCTAACCCCTCCCAGAAGGCCCAGTTCTAGATTCTTGGTTCCTAGAACCAGGATTGGTACCCCCAGATAGCTGAGCAGACTGAGTCAGCTCTCGGTCCTGGGCGCCACACTATTGCTCACTAAGGAATAAAGGTGAGACAGCCATACAATCCTATATCGGTGCTTATCCTTGAGTCACGATGCTTCATGTGACTGAGGGCAGTAATGGTTTTAGTGGTGTGAGCATTGGAAGGTAACATTTCCAGGCACTTGGGGCATGCCACTTAAAGAAAATGATGACATATTCGAGGCTTCCCATCTTACCTTTCTCAGTGCCGTCCTGGAGGGACAAGAGTTCTGTATTGGAGAGGGGTACTCCTGGGGGTATCAGGAAAGGGCTAGGAAGGGACCCCTGACTAGCTAGAGGATTCAGGCTGTGAGCTTGGCAGGCAGATACGGCTAGCCTTCGGAGAGCTCACATTTTGTTGAAGTGTAATCTGAAGGACTCTTGTGCCATAGCCCTGACAGCAACCTGCAGAGACCGCAAATGATTTGCTTTAATGGCCGGGCAAGAGGGGAATAGTTTGGATTGTGGAATCAGGGAAGGTTTCACTTGGTTTCCCCAGCCATCAATCATCCTCAGCAAGGTAAGTTCTAGGATTCTCTGAAGTCCAGGGATCTTGTTCATATCCTGTGCAGAGCTTTTTGTCCATGGGCCTGGGGGTTTTATAAAGTGTGTACATTTCACAGTGGGCACAACAGTGATGGAAAGAACATTCCTACACATACCCATCGGCACCATGACAGGCTGTGGAAACCATGTTGGTGTTTTACATTCTCAAATGGCTGGGTACAGAACTCCCAGAAACTGACTTCGTTTCTAGTGGCTTCAACTTTGAGAGGGGGGGGACACATGTGTACACATATACACACAGACACACTCCCTTTTCTTCCAAGGTGTTTGGCTTGGTAAAATTTAAAAAGAGCATGTCTGGCAGCTTGGATGTTATGTGGGCTCTGAAGCATCTTGCTTCTCCAGCTGTGATTGACTTAGAATGTTTCCATTTTGGGTTTGAACCAGTAATTCCTAACTTCCACTTACAACTGCAGGTTTCTCAATAGGCAGATGGTTAAAAGTGTGTGTGTGTGTGTGTGTGTGTGTGTGTGTATTTTCATAGGGAATATTGGAGTTGATTTGTATTCCTGGCTCCTCAGGCTGGGGGCGAGAGGAGCTACATGGGGTAGACTCAGATTCAGGGATCTGTGTGGAGATGCGATGGAACCCAGAGTTTGGCAGGCAAAGTTGGAGCTGCCTTCAGCTAGCCTGGGGATGGGAAGCTAACCTCTACGTCTCAGGTAGAAAGAGGTCTCGAACCAGGAACTGAGACACCCAGATAACTATCTTGCGGGTGAATCATTCTGAGCTCTGGCACCAGAGAGAAGATGTGTTGAGATGTTCACAGCTGACAGGATAAATATGGTGGAAATGGTGGCTCTTTGGCCCTAAGCAACTCTTGGTGCCACATTGACTGAGACCCATGTGGATCCAGAGGCAGAAGGTCTAAAGCCCAGAATCATCCTAGGGGAAGGTAGGAGGTGTGGCCTGGCCAGAGGATCACCTAGAGGGCAGCTTGGGGCGGGGGTGGGGGAGCTGAAAGGCATATTTAGGAAGGCTCCTGCAGCCCACTGGAAGAGTTCTGGAGAGTTTGATTTCTGCATATAGAGTCAGATGGTTTAGGGTGGTCTAGTCCTGCTGCTGGCTGCTGGCAACTGCACAGGGTCTTCCTCCTGCCTGGAGGCCATCTGCATTGCTCTATGGACTGGAGGCAAGGAGGCTTTGTTAGGATCTAGTGACTTGTTTCCTCTCACATTCCTTCCGTAAACGGTGCAGATCCAGCTTCAAATGCCACACTCTGTCACTAAGCGACTATCTAATCAACAGGTCACTGTGTAATGACGAAGACATTTGGATTTTTAAGTTCCCTTACCATTTTAATCCATTTTGTCCCACGCATACCAGATCTGTTCAGTAGCTTGAAAAACAACCTCAAACAATTCCACTGGCGGGGGGGGGGGGGGGGGGGGCACATTTAGTTCAAATCGATGTGAGCTCCTGTGCATGCGCGTGCATGTCTTATGCAACCTAAAATTATTCTTCCTGGGATTAAGATGATTCACAGAACAAGAGCAAAATTAAATTTGAATACAGTCAGCTATTATTTGGGGGCGTTTAGCATCCTGTAAACCAGGGCAGCACCTGCAACCCCGCTGCAGCGGGGTGAGCACATGGCCCTGAGCCGCTGTCCACTAAGGACTGCTAAGCCTCTCTTGCAGAAGGACCCTCTGTAGTAGCAGCATTCAGGTCCAGGTACATTGAGGGACTCCGTTGCTCCTCTTGCTTTTGTCTTGTTTGAGGGTCTGGGCACATGTGGAGTACTGTACAGAGATGCCAGGGTGAGGGTTCATCAGAACTCAGGGAGGAGCCACGTGACACCAACCTCAGGCACATGAGCCCTTCCCTGTCCTCCAAGGTAAAGGAGCGGATGCAGAGGCCGTGCCGTCCACCTGGCGTGTCCGCTGCGGCCTGTCTGGGTCGTACAGTGGTTAAGAACAAGACTCAGGAGGCTGGGTTGGGTTGTGGTTCGTAAGTGGCTGGGAAAAATAAAGTTAAAATTTGGGAAGTTAACGCAATAGTGCCACATCCTCTGTCCTGACGAGTGTTAGTTGTTTAAAACCTAGTGAATGTACTGAGTTTCCTCCAGCACGTTACTGGACCTGCTAAGTCTCCTGTCAACCACAGGAAGGTCATCATTGTCCCACTAGTTAATATTCGGGGGCCTTTGGGACGAGGGTAACTTGATCAAACATTCACGACTAGTTCATCTAACTTCACAATTCCTGAGCACCTCCTGTGGACTCCACATCCATGAACAACCCGTGGAGGAAGTGGTACGGTAATACTCAATACATGTTGTCCTGAGAGCACAATGCAGAGGGGGAGGGGGCGGGCCTCAAGTCCTCGTCTGTTCTGGCCAAGCTGTGTGTTATTTACTGTTACAGTTAGGGTCTCTGCTAAACAAACTGAGGTCTTTAAGAACTAGGTGGCTCTTGATGCGCTTGTCTTCACAACAGGGCTTACCCACGATGCAGGGCGCCTCATGGAGCCTGGGCCCTTGTGGGCAAGTGCTGTTTGGTTCTCTAGTCCACGGCTTCTTCTTGCTAAATCAGAGCCACCTGATTCCTTTCACGTCCGATGCATTCCTAAAGTTACAGATGCCTGGCAAGAAACTATAACACCTGGCTTTCGCAGAGCCCTGGTTTGCAGTGTCCTTGCTATTCTAAAACTTTTGAAACACCAACTGTCACTGTGTCTAGCGGGATCTTCTTAAAACATTCTTTTCTAAAAGGCCCAACATCAAATCAGGACAGAGCTGTGGCACTCCTGTAGAGCCCAACCATACACTGTTTCTCCCCTTCACTCAGCCAGCCTGGCTCCAGTTGCGACTGTTACCTCCAGTGCTCTAGAACCATTTCTACCATATGCTTCCAGTAAGCACAGCAGTGAGGGTGCCTTCCCAGGTATTAAAGGGAAGTTTAGAGAGAGTTCCCCAGGAATGTATAGAAAGGAAGGAAGGGACTGTGATGGATGGCAGGGCGTATGGCAGCCTCACAAGTATAGGAGTCCCACATGCTCTCCAGGCACTTCAAATATACTGATTTCTGAACATTTCCAGCCACTTACTAAGAATTAGCGTTTCAATGGAGATGCTGGGACTGACTCCAGAAATCACTTAGAGTTAATAAACTTGTAGGATTGCCTGCAAGAACAGTTGCGAGCCACTAGATATGCCTGTGGGCCGTGCCCCTCCCCCCATGGCACTGCAATGGGAGGTGGGCCCGATAGCAGCCAGAACTTGTTTCTTACCTCCCACCAGCAACCTCCACTCAGCCCCAGACCCCAGGCACATGAAGCACAAGTCTCAGGGGACCGGCCCCATGCTGTGGGGATCCCAAGGAAGCCCCCATCATCTCTTGCATACACCACTGACAGTGTGGGCACAACTGGCCCCAAGGAGCACACATGCCTGGGGAGGAGGGGGCCTGCTCTGTTGCCTTCATCCCTGTTAAAATTGAGTATATGCAAGCCATTTGCACTATGAGATTGCATGCTATGAGATTCCTAATTGTGTGCACCTTAGTTTGGATTTGACATTATGTAGCATGCGCAAAAGAATGGACGGGGTTGGGGTTGTCCTCAGGTCACCTCTACTGCTTGTCGGGAGTACAGCATCCCCCTTGGCCAATCCCAAATTTTGTGGAAATAAGTGGGGCTCTAACACTTAGTGTCCACTGTCTCCCTCCGACCCAAGCTCCCTTTCCCACTACCCTCTCTGAAGCTGATTGCTCTCCGGTTTGCACTAACAGGAATGCCATCAAGATCATGTCTTAGCAGTAATTCCATCTTGATTTAAAGTAGGCCCAAAGCCCACTTGTAGATTTCCTCACTTAAGAAAGGTACGCAGGCACCCGTGTCCTGTGTTTAATCAAGAAAGCTTTGAGTCCCTTCGTGGGATGGAGGGTGCATGGACAAAGGGGGCATTTTCTCCCACACGATAAACTCACCAGAAGCATCTGTAGCTGCGAGAACACAACGGTTATATTCACAATAACTCAATATCGGGGGTAACCTCTCACGATAGATTTGTATAATCAATACGGGTCTGTTTTTATGTCAACTCTGTAGAGCACCTTCCAGTCTTTTTCAAGATTGTTAACATTGAGACGAGTAATTGAATAATCTGTCCTATTTTTATTTAAAAAGTGAATGGACTGAAATGTTAATGTGAATGTACATTTCTTAACTGCAACTTTTCTACTGAGTGTTTGCACTATACTCTCTGGAGTCTTATTTAACAAAAATAAAGGAGAAAAATTGCTTGACTAAACTCTGGCCGTTTTCTTGAAAGACAAATAATTTTGCATTCATGTTTCAAAGCCATTCCTGACTCTTCATGTACATTGGTGGGGGAGGGGGGTTATTTTTCAGAGTATCACATGACCCCTGAGTCAGGTAAGCCATGGACATTCCTGTCACCATCATTTCTTCACTTTTCCTACCTGGATTTTAGTCCTGGACTCCTGTGAATCTTACAGTTCATATATTTCTCTTATTCAGACAGCATTTAAATGTTAGTATGGACTCTCCATGCTTCTTGCAGTCTGGGGTATCCTGTCAGAAATCTTCACCACTTTTGCAGTCTTGCTATAGAATGAGAGAAAGGTAGAAACTTTCACAGCCTTTTTTAGGCCGTCCTAAGCTTGGAGAGGACTAGCTGACAGCGAGTCACACTAGCGTCTCAGCTCATGGTCTGTAAACTCAATCTCTCCAACCTTTGTTCTTTCTATGCAAGAACCAACACACTTAACAATGGACAAACCAACCAATGAACCACCAACCAACCCCCACTCCAGCTCACGGGGCTGCAGACCATTTACACTCTAAGCAAAACCCAAGCGGCACACAATCCCAAGAACAAGCTACACGTGTCAGAATGTCTGCACCTAACCAAATTATAGCCACCTGCACCAGGCATTCCAAATCCCACTCATAAACATCTACCACACTTGGGGTGGGCACACAAACCTAGTCAAAATGCCATTTTGTGTTTTTAAAGAAACCAAAATAACAAAAACTTCTTCCAAGTGTTCTGCTACAGTCAGTAATACCACTTTTCGGATTTTTTCAAAATTCCTCTAGCTTAGGACACAGTGATAAATGTTTCATTTTACTCTCTTTGAAGTCTCCATCTTCTTTGTACGTGCGAGGGAAACACTCTGTCCCTGCACTGTATCCCCAGCTCTCATTGCTCCTTCTTAAAAGACAAAAAGGTCACCTGATCTGGTGATAGGTTTCTTTCAAAAGTTGCAAAATATTAACCCGTCCCAGGTTAGCGGAATGGCGAGGGATCACGTCCACAGTTGCGCTGTCACAGAGGCATTCCTTTCAAGTTGTTTTTCCTTTGTATGGTGTTCTAAAGTTCTCCAGAGAGAGGGGAGCAAGAGGGAGGGAAGGTGTGTGTGTGTACTCTGGTATTAGGGAGGAATTCAGAAAACAAAACTTAGCTTAAGGAACTGGATGCTGTGACTGGGGCTGGCATGTCCAAAGTCTGCTGGGCAGGGTGGGAGACTGGGGAGGAGCTGAGCTTGCAGCTTGCATCTGACTGCATGAAGCCACCCTTGTAGAAGTTTATTTTTAGATATGTTTAAAATGGTTTTGTGCACTGTCGAATGAGGGGCTGTCCTAGGTCTTGGCATTTTGTGTTTTCTGTAGGTGTTGGATTTCTGTGGGGAATGTTTGATTGCTAATGATCTGCATTCTATCAGTAGAACACCTGAGGCGTTCTGAATCAATAAAAACACCTGAGCCCAGACGCTCAGGCTTCCACTGTCCAGTATGGCTCTTGCAGTGATAGTGGTTCCCTCTGCTGAGGTCTGGCAGAGTCTGTACCAATGAATATGCTTCCTTGTCTTCTTTGGTGAGCCGCCACAGTAGCCTACAGCTACACACCCTCACTGTGGTGAGTCTCCTGCTTTACTCTAAGTCTTTTACAAATAGCATCCCTTTTAAAACATACCTTCACAGGAACATTTGTGTGGAAGTCTGGACAGACAACTGAAGTGTGGCCTAATCAAACTGGATTAACTATCAACATGTATGATGTGTAGTTTTTCTCTTTTAAAGACTGCTGCTTTAAAGTCAAAGTTATGTTCTAGTAAAAGGATTTTTCTTTAAGTTATAGAATGAATATTCCAGGAGCTTAAAAAAAGCAAAGGGCATGTACAGAATTATGGAAAGTCTGAGATTGAGAAATACAACCTAGCAGAAATGTGGTCAGCAGCAGCACTATTAATAAAAGGAGCACAATTGAAAGCAGCATCATGCCGTATCCACCCTTCACCAGGAGGATGTTTTCAGAAAGCCAATGAATGTACCTTGGGCAGATCTGCAGTGAGATCACGCTTCTACACTTGCTCACGGGGAAGCCAGTCTTCACTTGGTAAAATGTCACAGGGACCGCAGGGTGTCAACTCATCTAATATGGTAAAACCACCCTAGGATTCTCGCAATGGCTAGCTAGCCTACCAAACCTAGTTGTCCTCTTCCCCTCCCCCACAACAGGCGCTGTGTGATAACGATGAACAATTTCGAATACACTGCAGTAGACGAAATTCTAAGATGTCCCTCCACCGAGATGCCATTGCCATCACTTGTGTGATGTATTGATATGTATGGTATCACTGTACGGTGATGGCATGATGTATCACTCCTAATTGTGTCAGGGGTTATATGACCTGACACATGGACTTCCCGTATTTCCTGAGTGAATATGACTGTCTCTGGATGGTGGCAGCAGGATAAGCTGGAGAGATACAGAGGACGACAGGTTTTGTCCAGTCATTAATGGCTCAGAGGGTTAGCTAGCTGCACAAGTAGGGTAGACCAGAAGGTCAGCATCTCAGAGCGGGCTCTCTTGGGCTGACAGCCAGAAAGAGAACAAAACCTGAGACCTCCAACTACAGTGAAACAGATTAGAAAGACTGGACTTGCTCTCCCTGGGGCTCTGGAGCAGAGGCTAAGCTGGGCTTCAGTACTGCTGAACACAGTTAAATCACTCTCAATGTTCATGGCAGTTTTTAAAATAGCACATCTTTTTTAAAGTTTCTATTTCCTCAGACTCTGAGGACCCAATTCGAAGTTTGTTAGAAGCTTCCCTGGGGCCCCAGATGCTTTGAAAATAGGATTACCAGAGAGAGCAAGGCTGTCCTCGCTCCACCCACAGAGCTCAGAGTCATCACGTTATGACACTTGTTGCTGTCTGCCCGAGGGTTCCAGCCTCCAGTCGGAGAGCTGTGACACTAGCTACTGCTGACGATATCCCTGGCAACAAGCCTGTAACCCCACTGCATGGAAATGGTCTCTGGCTTCTAGAGCCTGGAGCAATGGGTTCAGAGCTGGTTGGTTGCCGGCCCATACCAGAGGCGCTTCCCCTTGTCTACCCATGATTCTACCAGAGAACAACAGAAAGACCCCAGACAGTTGTAGATAACACAAGGAACAGAATCAGCCAATATGAACAAGCCTGAAGGTAGATTTCTGTCCAGGAATTCCAGGTAAGAAGTCACCTTGATCTTGATCTCACCTTAAGAGATCCCAGAGAGGACTCCAGCTGAACTACAGTGATTTTTTTTTTTTTTTTTTTTTTTTTTTTTTTTTTTTTGGTTTTTTCGATTCAGGGTTTCTCTTTGTAGCCCTGTCCTAGAACTTGCTCTGTAGACCAGACAAATTGGCCTCAAACTCAGATCCTCTTGCCTCTGGCTCCAGAGAGCTGGGATTAAAGGTATGTGTCACCACCCAAGCCAGGCATGTCATGGGATTGGAAATTAGTTCTCTAACCACATTCCATAAGAAATGGGTGCCAGTGTTGAGGCACTGTGTGGAGAGAAGTGTGATTGGAGATTAGATAGAGGGAATCACCTCTCAGAGGCTGAGGCGTTATAAGTTGGAACAGCTGGGAAGCAGAATGCGCTTTTTCTTACAGGTTTTAGGACTGCTGTTTTACAAAACATGGTCTTGCAGACTAGCAGACTTCTGTCAGATAATCTGCGCTTATCTCTAAGCAACCACTGTTGGCACCATCCTCCAGGACCCTCACTGGAGCCATCATCACAGGATTGTTAACTTAAGGATCTTGCTGTTTGTGCAGCCTGAGGGAGCAGCGCCAGCCCCACCTCCCAGCTTGGGAATGCCCCATCTCCCGGTTCCTGTTTCTCTCAAGCTAAGGCCTCCTTGTGACCCAGAAAGTGTCAGAGTCCAAAGGAGGCCTTGATCTTGCTGCAAATAGAGGCTATCTACACAGCCTTATTGGTGACGTGTCCTCCCAAATGGCACAAACGTTTTAAATTTAACGTTTTTACATTTGTTTCATTTACATTCGAGAGCATGAGCAGGTGTTTTGGGTCAGAGGACGACTCGCAGGAGTCAGGTCTCCCCTTCCACTGCACAGACTCCAGGGATCAAACTCGGGTTCTCAGACTTGGCAGCAAAGGCCCTGACCACAGTGAGCCACCTTCCAGCCCCAAGAATGACATTTCAGTCTCTTCAGCTGGAGTGCTTGTGAGTAAAGTGGGCAAATGCACAGCGATCCAGAAAGCACACGTGAGTGTCCAGGAAACTATCTGTCTTAGCCTAAGCCCTTCCTCTGGGGCCTGCAAGGCTTTCTTTCAGGAACACACTGCCCCAAACTGCTTCCCTGAACTCATTCTATGTTTGAATTTCAGTCTTTGAAAAGCGAGGTTGAACCAGAATTCTCTCCGCTACGCGTCTGAAGGGATCTGCATTCAAGCACAAACTTTGGAAATCGATCTCATGAAAAGACTTTATTTTCAATAGAGAAGACTGGAAGGACTTTTCCCAGATGAATTCATCTCCGTGTTACAGTTCTAAGCAGGTTTTGAAAAGGGTGTTCTGTCTTGTTTGAAAATTAATAAAGCTCTGACACTGTCACAGTACCGATTTTACAACCAGATAATTACACAAATGAAAACGGAGAATTAGTCTAATAGGAAGTGGCTTGTAAAACATGTGGGTGTTTAAAGATAAAGTAAATGATCACTTATAGAGAATGCTGGGCGGGACCAGAAGTTCTGTCACAGCTGTAGCTGCTGGCCTGCTCCTGAAGGCAGAGAAGGAAACCTGTTACCTGTGGCCCCAGGCAGGCAGCCCTGGGCCTCACACGTCCACCCCCCTCCCCCCTTAGACTCTACATTTCCTATTCTTATGTTAGGGCTTTCTCCTTTTGATTTCACTGTAGCGATAACCTTTTGTCTGCAGCCATCTGCCCACCCACTGTGGCCAGAACATGTGGGAAGTGAAACAGATGTCACTGCAAACAAAAGCATACATCTGCTTTTAGCAAGAAAACAGCAAACATTTCTAAGAATAAAAATTGACCTCTGTGTTTCAGTGGCCATGACATGTCTGCTCCAAGAGGTCAGCCTGAGGGTACTTGGAGGTTTGATGCCAGTCTGGTGTTAACGGAAGCTCCGTGGGCGCTCATCTAGGGCTTCTTTCCTTAACAGTCTCTAGGGGTACGTCTACCACCTGCGGCTAGAATACTTACCAGAGACAGAGCAAGGGGAGAAGGTGGACAGGGCAAACAGCTACCCCAGGTACTGTAGGGACTCTGTTCCCCTCATCCCACCCACGCCTTCTGCTCTCTTATGGAACTCACATCGATCTGCCCCCCTCCATCTGTACCAGCCATGGTTTTACCCATCTGTCTGTCCTTTCCACCAGGGGCCGAGCTGAGTTCCAAGGGCAAGCTCAGAACTTTGGTCAAACCACCCTCGCACTTGGCTTAGTATTTCAGAACTCCTTCTTGTCCCGCCTCACTGAGAACTCACCAGAGAACCAGGAGGTCCCCAGTGCACATGGCTTTCCCAGAGCATAGGGAGCCAGGCCGGTAGCGGCTGGGCCCATAGGCTTTCTGTTGCACCGGATATGGTTTTGTCGTTTTTTTCAGATAAGGAAAACAAGGGTCAGAGGAGCAGGGAGACTATCCCTGAGGTCAAAGCCAGGCAGTAGAAGGCATAGGACTCAATTGGGCCCAGTGACCTTTTCAAGTTACAGAACATGAAGAATCTCATTCTTTTTCAAACCAATTCTGTCCCTTGATGCCCCCCTGCTCTAAACATACACATACACACATACACACACACACACCCCTAAGCAATTCTCCCACTTTTTACAGTAACAAGATCTGGTCCCACCTTACCCTCCTGGGCCAGCTGGAGTGTATGGTGTAGACCATTAAGTCACACCAAGGCAGCAGGGTCCTGGTCATCTACCCTGACTGTGCCAATGCTAAGTGGCTCCTGGGCTGGGTCGGGGAACTCGTTGCTAAGGGCCTCCTCTTGGATGGTAAGCTCATGATGGACTGCCTCCTCAATTTCCTGGAGCATCTGGGCTTCCCATTGCCGCAAGCGTTTCATCTGTACAGAGGAAAAGCAACAATCTGCAGAACCCTGGCACTACTGGTAACCAATGTGCACAATGCATTTGGGGGAAAAAGTACCCAACAGACCTTCTTCCAGGTCTGAGACACCGATCAGACCCACAGGGTTCTCAGTCCATTTCTTCTGAGTGTTACCCCGGAAAGGAGGGGATCCCAGACCCAAGCTTTCACATTCTCCGGAGAGGTCAACACCTGAAGCTTATCAGAATGAGAGACTAAAATCTTCAGACTGTGGGTAGGAGGCAGAGGCCCTGCTAAGAAAGGGGTTGGCTGTACTGACCCCTGCTACCCTAGAGGTTAGCATCCTCAGAGGGATACAGGGGGAAATGAGCAAGAAGAAAATTTCTCCTGAGCTTCTCTATGCAGCGCTTACATGCTGCAGGCTTCCAGGGGTCAGTTAGCAAGAGTAAGAGTTTGGAATTGGGGTCTGTTGACAGGAACCGGAAACTGGGCAGATAGCATATTGTTTGAGATGGTCTCAGTTATGTAGCCTAGGAGTGCTGGGCATAAAACTGTCCACCACATCTGGTCTAAGGGGACATACTCTTAAAGCTCTGCCTACTTTGGCCACTGCTCCTGCCAAGATGCTTTCTGGTACTCCTCCAATCTGGTAAAGAGTGGCCCTGTCATCAGGAGATGCACAGGCACCTCAGACAGGGGGTGGGGAGGGGGTTAGGTGTGGCTTGTGCTCTTGCTGTGTGAGAATGAGCCATCTCTGTCCCAATACTGCGGCTGGGGAAGGGATTGGCGCAGCTCAGTCAGGCCCTGAGAACCTAGGGCCCTCCCACATGGCAACAGCATCCTGCTATATGGCTAGGCACAGGTCAAAGTGCAGTAAGGAGCCTAGATGGCCCTTTAGGAGAACCTACTTAGTGAGGTGACAATTCCCACCACCAACTTCTCTACTGAACCCTTAGTACTGAAGGCAGTTGGCACCTGGATGCCTGTGAGCTAGAGACCTGGGACAAGAAACAGCCAGAGTCTGCATTGGGGACTAGGCTTGCAGAGCCCAGGATTGGGAAATCATGGTGTCCATGGGCAACAGCATCCACAAGATCCCTTCTGAGCAAAATGCTGTCTTCAGATAGCTGAGCAGCAGGTGTCAGAAAAGCTGGAAGGCCTTGTGACTTCATATGCAGGGGTGGGTGTACTGTGCACCTGTGCACACCTCTACACTTGGGGGTGGGGTTGAGAGGAACCTGAGTGGCAGAAGGTAAATGCCCCCCTGGAGCTCCCTGGGTACGAGGGTGGGATGGGAGGCCAGGGACTTACTGCAGCTGCCCGCTTCTTCGGGTCTCGTTTTCCGCGCCAGGCGATGTCTGAAATGCCAGGCAAACCTGAGTTCCTTGGCCAGCTCATTGCCCGCAGGGGCTCCTCCATCTTCTGATGCTGTTCCCTGCTCAATGAGGCAGATGAGAATGGTTCTTCCTCTGCAGCTAAATGGTCTGAATGAGGCTCTACCTGCCCACTGGAACTCTCAAAGTCCTGAATAGTTGAAAGCCTTCTCTTCCTGAAGGTGGCTGTGGGGCTGAACTCCGACAGCTGGGACATAGGGTCCTGGAAGGAGTCTTCAGATATCAAGGACCAGTGGTGTTGGGAGTTCTTTCCTGTTGGCCTTGGGCTCCAGCTCATAGCCAACCCCCTGAAAAGAGCTGTGCATGGTGGGTTTCTTCCAGTCTGGCCTCTTTGTCACTAGAGAGGAGTTCAGCTCAGGAACCTAGAGATAAAAACACAAATCTGGGTTCTAGACTGTAGCAGCAAGCTTCCTGAGAGCATGGTACATTCTCATCTAAGCACAACCACCCAGTGACCCTAGAGAAGGGAACATTAAGCACTGAGGATCTGCACCCATGACTGGAGGCCGAAACCACGTGCATGATGGGACACTTCCACTCTGTTCCTTTACATTGATGGTTAGTGACAGGACAGTGAGCAACAGCCAGAGATGGGTCTCAAAGACAGGGTTGAAGCACAGAGAATGTTCTGGCGAACTGCCTTCCGAGGGGGGAAAGAGCTAAAAGTTAGCAATGAGATTATCTTAAAGCCAAAATCTCAGCATAAAAAGACAACACTTTTTTGGTAAATGATGTACAAGAGACATCAGTTGGGCCGGTGGCTGTAGCTGATGTCTGGATGTATGTGGGACATGCTGTAATTGGCTATAATATCCCAACTCTAGTCATCTTGATTAAATTTCTCCTCCAAGAGAAAGCCCAGATTAAACTAGCAACGCTAAGGAAGGATACCACAAGCTTTCATATCCACAGGCCCTGCACCAGTAGATTTAACAGAGTGAATGTGGAAAATACTCAAAAAAAAAAAGAAAGAAGAACAAAAGGAAGACAGAAAGAAAGAAACCTGTCTACTTTAGGTAATCTTCAAAGTAGCTGCATGCAGACTAGCATACGAGGCTTTTTTTATGGTTACTGCAAACACAAATACAGCCCAGCGGTAATTTCCCTGCCATTTGAATCGTGCACGGTGTTCTGAGGACGCCAGGCGCGCCTCGCTTCTGCACAAACACTCCAGTGTTTTACATAAGGAACTGGAGCGTCAGTGGACGCTGGCACCTGCGGAGGGTCCTGGAATTAAACACAACTGTGTCCACCACAGGGCGTGTCTCCCTCCCCGTGCCCTTTGACAATTCCTCAGGTGAAACGACCTGACAGCAATTAGCGCTCAGTTGTTTTGTGTTTTAAGTATTCCTTGGGGATTTGGATAAATTCTTCAGGCAGCAAAAAGTGCACCGGCTGAGGCCACTTTGACAGGTCACCCCTTTTGCTTTATCCTACTTTTATGAACTTTCCTGCACTTATGTTTTTGTAATAAGAGTAACAGTGTCCCCTGAAGGTAGTGACACCCCCTGTAGGAAGCCATTGTCACTCAGGGAGTGGGCAGAACTGGAACATTCTGAAAAAAGGATGTTATAGCTTTTCTTTTCTTTTTTTTTTTTTTTAGGAAATGACTTTGACACTCCCTGAGGCCGGACAATGCTATGTAATTACCCACGGCTACCCATGGACAAAGCCAGCCATCAGTAGGAACCCAGAGGGGCTTCTACTATGTAGAGGCCAGGGGTGTTCCCGAGTTCTCAGCACCGAGCTGGGAAGACTCTTGTCTGGCCCTAGCTAGGAAGAACTAGCAGGTAGTAGCCCAGACCTGACTAAGGTGCGTGGCCTGGGGGCTCCAGACACATCTGACACAGAGCACCCCAGGGTCCAAAGCAGCTTCTCACAGGGTAGGAACGCCTCGGGACTCGGTTGGCAGGCAGCCTAAGAGTACTTACACTATTCTGCCGGGCACCCCCCCAACCCCGTATCTCCCCCACCCCCCCAATATGCCACACTCTACTTCTTTTTTTTTTTTTTTTTCTTTTCCAGGCAGTTTCTCTGTTGTAACTCTGGAACTCACTCTGTAGACCAGGCAGGCCTCGCACTCGGAGAGATCCTCCTGCCTCTGCCTCCCGAGTGCTCGGATTAAAGGCGTGGGCCGCCGCCGCCACCACCTGGCTCTACTTCATCTCACTCCTGGAGGCACTCCTCCCTACCTACCTGGGTGTCCGACTCCATCCTGTCTTCCCTCTCAAACGTGCGTCCTTGGGCAGGAACGGCGGCGCCTGGCTCTGGGAACCAGAGCGCTTAGAAACGCGCCTGGCAGCGGTTCGGCTCGGGCCTGCGCAGGTGCACCTGAGCACACCTGGGGAGCACGTGCAGGGGGCGGGGCTCCCTCCCCACCCCGAGGGCGTGCACCTGGCTGCCTTCACCTGGGTCCGACACCTCCGCATCCCCTCAACGCGAAGGGCGGTCAGGGCACCCCACCCAACAGAGACCAGAGACAAAAGATAGTTCCACGTCCAGACAAGCCGAGGGCCACTGGAAAGTGCTAGAATCTCAAGTATGTCTGTGGCAGAGGACTCCTCCCATTCCCTTCAGTGGTTCTCCGACCAGCCAAGTTCCTGATTAAGCTGATCTGAGTGGGTCTCATATTCGAATTTCTAAAGATTCCCAGAAAACGACACCGAGTTCCTGATTAAGCTGATCTGGGTGGGTCTCATATTCGAATGTCGAAGGATTCCCAGAAAACGACACCGGATGTAGCTGCCCGGTCGCCTCTGCCCCGGTGAACGGTGGGGTGGGTCACGAGTACCACCGAGGTGGCAACTCGGTCAATCCCAGCCTGCACCAGCCCTGAGGTCCCAAAGGGATGGTCCTCTCCGCTGCTCTGAAAGAGAACTGTCAAAAAGTTAAAACCCTCTGATGGAGACAGCCCAGATGAGCACGTTTAGGCAATTTCAAAATATTTGCATAAAGACCAAATGTGATTGTGAAAATTGGAGCTAGTAAATCCAGCGGGTTGACCTGTGACGGGCTGTTCTTATATATAATCGTTCTCCCAATACTTCCAGAGCAAAGCAGTTCATTTGCCTCTTACTAGGAGAAAGTGGTGGTGGTGGTGGGGGGGGTCAGAGAGTGGGGTCTACTGCTGGAGACTGACGGGGATACTTATCACCGCGTTAAGACCCTGAGGCATTTGGCTTGTATTCTTTACCCTGGCTACTCTGTTTGCTTGTCGGGATCCCTACTTACCTGAGCTCTGTCACTAAGCTGCAGAGCGATTTTGTTGATCTCTCCTCTCTCAGGCTGGAGAACGCGAGGGCTTGCACAGCTTTGAAATCCCTATGTATGCAGGACTCTAAGCGAGGAGAAGACTGCTATGGGACATTGCACGGACTCAGCACAGAGCCTGAGGCAGTGGCGTACACTCTCCAGACTGTTCACTTTGGGGGTTGCATCCATGACAGGAGAGACCAAGATCCCTTAAGGCAGGTCTTCCCCGAGCTTCAGAGAGCAAGAAGGGGGATGGTAGGAGATTAGGTGGGGCTCAGCTGCCCTGTACATAATATAGCGTAGCTGGCCGATTGGCTGCAGGAGTTGGTGCTGGGTGTCCCTGGCAAGCCCTATCATGCTGGGGGAAGGGGCTCTGTGGGTACAGGTTGTCCTTAATGTGCTATAAGCCTCAAAGTAGGCCCTACTTTGAACCAGCAATCCTACTTGCTTGAACATGCCAGGGGACAATGAGACTGAGCTGTCTCTTAGTTCCATGGAGTGTTATTTTTTTTTTAAGTGCCCAACTACATGCCATGCACGCAGCCAGAGAAGACACGGATGGAGCAAAGCAGGAAACGGCTAAGGAAAGAAAAAACTTCTCAGTCCTATGTGTGTACACATGTGTGCGGGTACATATATGTTTCGTTATTTGTCAAATGGAAAAGGTTATAGAATAGACAGCACAATGTGTCACCATCTAAAAAATTATAATTTATATATATATTTTATATATATTTTATATAATTATATATATAATTATTATATATATTTTATATAATTTTTTATAATCTATAACCACATATTCAAAAAGAGATTCATGCCCAGTGTGGTGTTACATGTCTTTAATCCTAGCACCAGGGAATTCCAGGCTAGCCAAGGCTACGTTTTAAAAAACTGTTTTAAAAAACTAAACAAGCCAGGCGGTGGTGGCACATGCCTTTAATCCCAGCACTGGGAAAGCAGAGGCAGGTGGATCACTGTGAGCTGGAGGCCAGCCTGGTCTACAGAGTGAGTTCCAGGACAGCCAGAGTTATAACAGAGAAGCTCTGTCTCAAAAAAATCAAAACCAAACCAAAACAGAAATAAAAATTAAAAAAGATAGCTTTATCAAAATAGTAATATCGAGGGTACCTGGGAGGCAGGAGGCTAGGTACATTTAAAAATTGTTAGCTGGGCCCAGTTGCACACACCTGTGGTCTTAGCTCCTCAGAGGCTTAAGGGCAAGAAGACTTCTTGAGTTTAAGAGTTCAAGGCGAGTCTGGGAAACACAAACCATCCTTCTGAGAAGGAAGGAAGGAAAGGAGAGAGGAAGGGAAGGAGGGAGGGAGAGAGGAAGGAAGGAAGGAAGGAAGGAAGGAAGGAAGGAAGGAAGGAAGGAAGGAAGGGAGAGGAAGGCAAGCCATATCACTTAGTTCTGTTTCGCATTTCCCTGAAAAGAACACATACTAATTTTTAAGCAGTAAAGCTCCCTGTCTAAGTAAACTAATTCCCTGTTCCCCAGGCTCTGCTCTCTACTATGACTGGGTAATGTGTTCCTGGACATGCTCTTGAGCTCCTGGCTGCACACGAGTTTCAGACAAAGCCACCGTGACCACTACAGACCTTAACAGTCCAAGGCAAGGATGAGTCAGACCTCGTGAGGAGTCTTTGTCACCAGTATAACTCGTGGTCCCAGAACTGACCCTCAGAGAAGGCTGTGTCTTGATTCCTCCAGCTAAAATCTGCAGGGGGTGGGTGGGCCACGGACGGACGGACGGACGGACACGACGACTTTGCACAGAAGTGAGAGGTGGGTCTTCCAAACAGGCAGGCATACGAGTGAGTGTGTGCATGGTAGAGCCAGAGGTGTCTGGGGAGAAGAGCAGAGGACAGAGATGGAGGTGGAAGAGGCAGGTCTCTCAGGGTGGAGCCTGCAGTCTCACAGGCGATGAGAAGACATGATGACTTTCCCTGAGACCCATTCAAACCAGGGTTCTGTCTGAGAGAGAAAATAGTGGCCCAGCTACCACAGCCACCACTGTTTTCTAGAAGGTGAACATGGCCTTTCTACTCCGAGGGTTGGTGTGTGTGTGTGTGTGTGTGTGTGTGTGTGTGTGTGTGCGTGCTAAGTTGCAGGGATTAGTCAATTTTCCAAAGGAGAAATTGAAGAAAAGACATGTCACATAATTTGCTTAAAGTCATAGAGGTGTTAAGGACCCAGCCTTGGCCCCGCCTCAGAGCTCTTAGTCAAGCACAGGCTTACCACACCAGCCACACCAGGACCCTCATATCCTGGCTCCTAGTCTCTCAATCCTCTGGTCCCATGGTTTCTTTCTTATAAACTGCGATTAACTTTTAAAATAACACCATAATAGAATGAGTTGATACAGTTTAAACAGAATTGGGAAAAAAGAATCACTCTTTAAAAGTGGCCAATATGAAAAACGTACTCAGCGAGTAGTCACGCATAATTCCTATCACGCTAATGGGATTAAAAAGTAAGCCCGTGACTATCACACTCACTTCAGGGAAGGGATGACACGGGCTGGGATCTCTTGGAAGACACAGATGGTTCTTGCTGTTTCAGAAAGTTGAATTCACATAGCCACTTCGAAGAGAGAAAAAGCTATGACGGATTTGAAATTAGAAAAAAAAAATTAGCTGTATAGCCTTTTCCGTTCCTCTTTCAAGAGTCACGTGTCCTTCTGCCCTGTGTGGCCTTTATGCTTTTTGAGGATTAGCTTCCTCTCATACTCATTTACATATAGACATGAATACTGTAGGCTAGGAGCCTCACACAGGGAGTGCATGCGATTCGCTCCCATTCCTCCCGATACCCGACGGTAGCCATCGGTGGGTGTTGGGTGTTGTCTCTTACCAAATACATCTATTATCCTTGAACACACCCCCCCCCTCCCATAAAGGGTGGCTTTGAGCGAGGGTGGGATCAGAGGACTTTGTTAGAACCCTGGACACTTGTTCAAACAGAGTGACAGATGTATCCCTGTCTGGCTTTGCTGTCCAGCTCCTGGTGGCTTTATATTGCCTAGACCTCCATACATTACTGATGGGAGTGGTTAGGCGTGCCTGGCCCCGGGAAGAAGATGATGGACCATTGTGTTTGTATACTTTCCTGTGCCTGGCACTTACTGTCCTCTCAAACTAAGCTGCCCCCCCCACCCCGCCAATATACTGGGGATGGGAGTGATTTTGCCATCAATGCTGAGATTGAAGTTGAGCTCTTCTGACAAGATCCTTGGACACGACTGGCCTTGGGCCTGTTCATCTCTCTCTGTTAGAACCCAGGCTGTTCCCAAGCCTAGGGAGCATAGGTGTGAGCTATTTGTTCTCCCCAACCTTTCTTACAGTTTGCACAGCGGTGCCTTTCATCCGCCCAGGAGATAAGGGTAGCAGGCCAGGCCTTTGCATGGTTTTACATCATCCCATGTTGATCATGGACTCTGGGCAGAACATCTTTCTGTGTTTTTTCCTCCCACTCAAAACAACCTCTCTTCCTCCGGATTGCGGCACTTTTCCCCTTTGAAAGTTTCACTTTGACCTTGGCTCTTGGATCATTTTCCCGAGCTGGGATTGCCTAACTTTGTAGCTGCCTGTGGGTAAGCAGCTCCCTGCATGAAGGCAGGGCTGGGAACAGTGTGTGATGGAGAGTCTCCTCTGCTTTCATCCTCTAAGACCCCATAGCCGAAGGAGCCTGCAGGCAGCCCAAGGTGCCATCCGCTGGCTCACATTTCTTTAGCAGTCACTTCCCCCAGCATTCTTCATCTCCTCCTTATATAGCCTGGGTTATGTGATGCAACGGGGTGTGGAAATTTGAGGTGAAAATGCAGACTTTTGCTCCTGTATGACCCTCCCTTCTGGTGCTAATAAAACTGTCAGGACTGAGTTCCTCATATGTGATATACAGCAGAGTTGTAGAAGCTGTCAAAACAGAAAGTCAGCAGTGTGAAGAATCATCATCGAGCAAGGTGTCTAGCACGGCCGTTCACACAGCTCCCTCTGGAGTACAAACTGGGATCGCCATGGGAGTGTGTCAGCCGACTTGTCTTAGCACATTTCCTCTGCAGCACACTGGATTTACAATGGAGCAGGAGCAGCGAGTGCTTGTGTGTACAGGAAATACACCGGGCTTTGACTTGGATAAAGTAGAAGCTGCACACACCAGCTCATGCTAGCCCACCCCTCTAGGCACCAGCTGTATGTGATCAGCACCTGCAAGACATTGGACAGGCAGGGTGGCGCTTGCCTGTAATCCCAGTACTTTGGAGGTGGAGGCAGGAGGATCGGGAGCTTGAGGCCAGTGTCGGCTATATAGCAAGTTCAAGGGCAGCCTGGACAATGTGAGACCCTGGCCCAATAAGGCAAAACCAAAAACCAAAGACCAAAAAAAACCAAAAACATTGTTTTCCTGTTCCCCTGCTAGCCCTTGTTGCTCCCAGCCTGGCATTCGAGAAACTTGTCTCTTGGAATGCACAATGGTTTATGGAACACCCATCACATCCCTTCCTGGTGATTACTTCAAGTTTTTCAACCCTTCTTAAGGCTTTCCCACAGTCAGTACACTTAGGTCCTTGGGTATTCTCTGCTTCCAGGCAGAGAGAATTGCTGGCTCTTCTCAGGGCACACTGAGCTTGGCCGGTTCTCTCGTCTTCTGCTGTTTCTGCTCTGCCATATCACCCCAACCTTTGCTGCTTGGAGGATCTCACTTTCCCTCTAGGACCAGTTGTGGCATCATCTTTCCTAGAGGTGCTTCCTGGGTGCTCTCTTCCTTCCTGCCGTGGGCAGCAGAGGATGGACGAATGAGCCCTCCACAGACTGCCCGCTGGCTGGGCTAGGAGCATGCTAGACGTGACTCTGTTTGGAGCATCCCATCACCCCTCTTTCCTATGCCCGACTCTGTCTGTCTCACCGGAAAGACAGCTCCTCTCTGCTTCACAGTGGGGCGAGTGAGGAAAGATGCAGACAGAAGCTCAGAGGATGAACTGTGAAGAAGCTTGGAGGAGGGGTCAACTGCTACAGGAAGCCTCAGGAATCTTGGTGATAAGTAGGCCAAATAAAGCCTATTAGTATTTAGCATTGGAAGACAGCTTCTGGGGGAGACAAAACACTTGACAAAGATGTAAAGTTATAGGGAAAATGGAAATCCCGCTGTGAATACGCAAATCCAGAGTGTGGATGTGAAATGGAGTCGTTTGCAGAGAGTAAGGGAGGAGGGCGTCTCATTGGAAAAAGAGTGGGGGTGGGGGCGGAGGGGGTGGAGGGGCTTTCTTCTCAGGTTCAGGATTAGAGCGATCAGAGCTAGGGAAGAGAGATGGCTGAGTCACCGCTGTGACTCAGGAGAAGGGCCAGTCACCCCACCCCACACAGCACAGGCCAATGACATGTCTGTCTACATGGGCCTGGGAGGTGGTGGTGGTGGAGGTGGTGCTTGCTTCATTTGTGTTGACAGAGTGTTGGGAATCAGAGTGGAGTTTTGTGGCTGTTTGGTTTGTGTGGCTGTGAGTTCAGCAATGGAAACATTTGGGAAATCAGTTTTTGGAGAGGGAAAGAACCGCTGTGTGCAGGAGCAGGGAGGAACCGGGGTACGGTCAGCGGGATGAATGCCAGGCAAGTGCACAGCAGAGTCAACTGTTCAGGACTCTGGCTACTGCCTGGCACAGTGTAGGCCGGTCCCAAATATTTGTCAAAGTGGTTTGCCTTTCCCGTGCTTCATTAAGGAAACATTTCGTGTGGACAGTGATTACAAACAGAGGAAGTCAAAGGGAGACTTCGGAGCACAAGTTCCACTTCCAGAAATGAAATTATCGAGGGACTTACATTCAAGCTGTTCATTTAAAATGGCTTACAGTTCAATGTTAGCGGCTGGAAAGATGGTGGACTGTTCTTGTAGAGGACCAGAATTCAGTTCCTGGAGGCTTACCACCACCTGGAACTCTAGCTCCAGGGACATCAGACGTCCTCTTCTGGTCCCCAAAAGCACCTGCACATGCAAGCAAACTGTTCCCCCATACCCATAATCAAAAATAAACCACAATGAATGTTTATTTGAAATAAAAATGTTTAAATATGGAAATCATTTGTCAATGACTTAACAAGGTACTGATCATGGAGCACCTTCGTTAGAAAAAAAAACAAAACACATAGCTGGTCATGGTGTTTGCATCCAGTACAGGCTGTATAGTGAGACCCTGTTTCAAGTAAATTAATGAATAAACAAACAAAAATGACAAGAGACACACTCATGAGATTGTGAGCGTCTGGGAGCAGCTTCATCGCCTGACCTTACTCCAGTCGCTGTGGCAGATGTTGGTCCAGCTGCATTTTTTTTTTTTTTTGAGACTGTCCAAGTTGAACAAAAGCCAGCTCTACAAAACCCTGTCACTTTTCTGAGGCCAGGGAGTCAGGGAGTGGGTATCAGGCTGATTCCATATTCTTTCTTTCTTTTTTTTTTTTTTCCAGGCCTGGGTAATCGAGCCCAGAGCCTTGTGCATGTCAGGCAAGTCCTCTATCCCTCACCTATATCTGCAGCCCATTGTGATTATTCTTTCTATAACATAAGCATATGGTGCAGATCCATAAAGGCTAAGGAAGGGCCCAGGAAAAACCAAGTTGTCCTCAGGCTCCTACACCGCACTCTCCCCTGGTGGCCGCCCTGCCCGTTATCTTGCATGCTTCTTAAGACATTCAGTGCATTTAGAATCACGGCAGCTCTTGTGTATTGGCAGCCACATGTCTTGCACCCTCCCAGTGTTTCTTAATGTGGAAGTTTTGCTTCATTGAAGGATGCCAGAACCACTCTGTATGGCTCATTAAGAGCAGAACTTTCCACGGACTGCCCCAGGACTTCCTTATCTGGTGTCTGCTGCGGACATTTAAGGCTGTGTGTGGGACAGCTTCACAGCGAGCGTTCACGTCTGTAGAGACGTGCAGCCATCTGGCCTCTGAGCTCCAGAATCCATTCCTCTTTCCACCCAGCTTCTCCAGTGATGGCCACAGGCTGTGCAGTGGCGGCGGCGCCAGAAGCAGAGCCAGTACAGCGCCCCTGTCCCTCTCTGCTGAATCAGGGATAGTGCTTCTGTGGTTGATGTGAATGATCAGAGTTAGCAGCTGGGTCAGGAGTAGAGGTGAAGGTGGACGCAAGGCAAAAATCTAGACCCGAGGGACACAGAAGACATTCAGGGGCAAAGTGGGGGGGGGGCACTTGATCAGCTTCCTCTGGGAGATTTTGGGGAGCTTCCAGGGTGAGTTCTATCTATGATGGTCCTTCAAGGTTTATGAAGTTTGTCTTGTGACTGAAAGAATGAAAAAATGGTGCAGAGAAAGCTGTCATACTCGATCACTGACAAACATCTCACCCAAGCTAAAACATTATGCAGTCGGAGACAGCTTGGGTCTGACTCCATGGCTACACAGAAGAGGTTCTTGAGGCTCTGGGCCTTTCTTCTCTTTGGGAATTGTCATTGTTCTTTTGGGGCTGCAGCCGTGATAGAGTCCTGAGGTGAGTGATGGATTTCTCCCGGTGCTGGCTAGGGGCTTCTCCAGGAGGGAGAAACAACTGTGGGCTTTGTCACAGAGAATACCATTTCGGCCTCAACCTCCTTGAAGCCAGAAGCCTTCTTGGCCTAACCTGTCCTTCCTTCACCCTGGGCCTTAGTCGTTTAGACTTTCCTGGGGTCCAGTTGAAGAACCTGGACGGCTAGGTCTTTGATGACTCTTGAACAAAAACAAGCGTCCTCCCCCATCTGGCTACCAGCTTGCTGTTAGAATTGGACTTTAGCTCCTGTCTGAGGCCATCATAACAGAACAAACATAGTAGGAAACCCGGTCCCTTTAACCCTCTTCCACCCACGGTTTGCGCAGAGATCACGAGCAAAACAAACTTATTTTGAACACTGGGATCCTAGCACGATGCCCTGCCAATCATTAACCTGTGCCGCTGAGCCAGCCCTTTATAAGGGGCTGGACACAAGCAGCCAGCATCGTGCTCTGCCCGCCAGCACATACCCAGCGAGCATTGAAGACCTCACAAGGCCATCTGCCCTGAGAGCTGTGAACACAGTTGCCTCTACCACCTGCCGGGGGAGAGTTGCGAGCACTGAGCCTCTGCTGCCTGCCTAGAGTCTCACCCACTGCCTGCCGCGCCTGGTTGTGGTTGCGATGCCTGAGTTCTCAGCTGTTGTTTCTTGGCCATTACTGATCCTCCTAGCCTTCCAGGTTGGCGCGACCACCGGAGACGCCCAGCCTTGGCAGTGTGCGCCCTGCACTGCCGAGAAGCTGATGCTCTGTCCACCCGTGCCTGCTTCTTGCCCCGAGATTTCCCGGCCTGCAGGCTGTGGCTGCTGCCCGGCGTGTGCCCTGCCACTGGGTGCCGCCTGCGGTGTGGCCACTGCACGCTGCGCCAAGGGACTCAGCTGCCGTGCTCTGCCTGGGGAGCCTCGTCCCCTGCATGCCCTCACCCGCGGCCAGGGAGCCTGTGTAACGGAGCCTGCCGCCTCTGCCACAAGCACGGTGTCCAGCTCCCAGCGCGAAGGTACTGCAGCCCCTCCCTGCCTCTAGATCTCCTGGCTGGGGCGCATATGTGCCATCTGAGCCAGCGCCTATCCCGAGCCTGTAGCGGGCGGGACAAAGACATTCTAGGCTCATTTCAGTTGTGATGGGCAAATAAGTCACCCAGTGAGACCCATCATTGCTTGGTCTTGTGGGGGAGGGTATCCCAGGAAGGGTGGTCTAAACGCCTAGAGCTTAGTGGAGAGCAGGGAAGAAAGTTCATACACAGGCTAGTAGTGCTGATCCTGCTTCGCCTTTCAGTGGGGTGGAGGGAGCCACCCAAGGGGTTGCCAGCTGGGTGGGGTGCTGGCCCAAGCACCTACTGCCTGCCTCCTCCTGCGGGTCCTGCCCTTGGCAGTTCCAGTGGCTGGAGGGTCCAGGAACGTTTAGGATGGGAGCCCTCCCCCTGCCCCCGGGAGGTTTGTAATGTCCTTTGTAGCATATATCCTGCCACGCAGTATGTGCTTCCCAGATGTTTACAGAACATAATGTGAAAATTGAGGTCCAAACCTTAACTTCCATTCATTGCTATAGACAAACAGTGTTTGATGTGTATGTTACCTGCTAGGAGTCTGACAATCAGGCCCTTTCTTGGTTTGTTTGTAGTAGGAAGCTTGGGAAATGCCTCATCCTCTGCTCCAGCCCCTATCTCACCATCTGGGCTGCACGCACGTCCTGTGTGGGCGTGGAGGACCCTCGGGGTTCCATATTCTGATGGGAAGCTGTACTGCAAGCACGTGACCCTTTCGAGTAAATGAAATTAGAGCTATTCCAGATGGTCCTCAGAAATGGACTTCCCCTGAGTGGGGCGGAGCTCCTCTGTTAGTTCTCCCCCCAGGACCCTTGAGCTCTGTCTGCAAAGTGTCTGTCTAGTGATGTCCTCCTCTGTGAGGGCTTGCACAGTGGTGACTTAGTGTGGGAAAGCAGGGCTCCAGCGGCGAGGAGGATGGGCGGCGAGGAGAATGGGCGGCGAGGAGGGATGCTGCATACTAGACCTTGCTTCCAGCTGAACTATGCTTGTTTGGGGGATCTTGGTAGACTCTTTTGGTGGAGTGGAGAGGAGAGTTGCCAGGCTGAGTCTCACCATTAATGGGCTCAGGCATTGACTCAGTCCTTGGCTTCTTCAGGGTTATAGCCCTGTCCTTCCCCCCAAGAGTTCTCTATGTTCCCTCTGGCTCACCCTGAAATCAATGCTATTTTTTCCAGAAAAGAATTAACATTGCTATTCGGTCAGATTTGTCACCCCAAAAGCCACTGGTGAAAAATCTGATTTCCTCTGACCACTCTAGAAGGGTTTTTAAAGGGAGGAAGTGACTGGGCACAGGGGTGATGCTTCCAGGGGACTCATGGGTCTGTGGCGCTTGCTTTTCAGAGGCCAAGGCTGCTGTGGCCCCCGAGGACGAGCTTCCCGAGAGCCCTGAGATGACAGAGGAGCAGCTACTAGACAGTTTCCACTTAATGGCCCCCTCCAACGAGGACAGACCCATCCTGTGGAATGCCATCAGCACCTACAACAGCATAAGGGCCCGTGAGATTGCTGACCTCAAGAAATGGAAGGTGAGACTCTGCACGTGACCTTCAGGTTTACCCCTAATGAAGGCGTTAGTCTAGACAATTTCTAAAAGGCACTGGGCCACACAGGCTGCAGAAGCAGAGCACAGGCACAACTACCCCCAACCTGCTGTATTTCTGACTCCTTAAAAAAAGATGGCAAAATACACAGAGCATAAAATCGACCATTTTAAGCCTGGGTTTCTTTGTCACTAAGTACATTCAGCAATTGTCACCACCATCCAGCTCCATGGTTTTTCCAGCCTCCAACTCTTACTTCAGCAAGAACTTCTCCAGTTTAATGGCTGGTTTTAATTTGACCACTTGGGGGTGACAGAGAGCCAAAGTTAGAGATAAGTTACAGAGGCGGTTAAAAAAGTACACTCCCTGAAGTAAGAGAATGAACATTATTAGGGACACTTTAGAATCTCATCTGGAAATTATGGTAGTTTGAGAAATCGCATGCCTGTCTCAAGCTATTCAGAGGAGTGCCTTGCTCCGCAACCAATATGATATATGTCAGTTGCAAGGACGCTTGTTCCAAAAATCTCGGTGTTTCTCATGCTAAATTCCACACATACAGAGAGTGAGCCCACCATCATTTTTACTAGAATGCAGGTGCCCAAATTATTCAGCAGGTGGCTGGAGTTTGGAAGCATCTTATACCATTGGCCAGGCTCTTGCCAGGGTGCCACGAAGCAGGTCTGCTGAAAATGCCAGTCAGCGAGGACGAGGGTGGTGTTTCCATCCTCTGTCCGCACAGCTCAAGTCTGAGACCAACCTGTCCTATTCGCAGGCAGGAAACAAGGCCCAGAGAGGGCATATTGTTTGATCCGTAGCCCTAGAATACCATGGCTATTTGATGGTGGCTGTTCTTACTGTCTCAATCATTGTCTACAACGATAATTCTGTCTCTTGTAGTCATGCTAATATACAATTATTCCTTTAGGAGCCCTGCCAACGAGAACTCTACAAAGTGCTGGAGAGATTGGCCGCAGCTCAACAGGTAGCAGGAGGTGAAATCTACAAATTTTATCTGCCAAACTGCAACAAGAATGGATTTTATCACAGCAAACAGGTAGGTGGTTTTGCTCCTGTGCGTTCTCGTGGGCTAGCTTTGTTCTTCCACATCCCTGTAAAGCCTCGTGGCTTTTAAGTAGGATGATTTAAAGGCCCCAGTCCACATCATGGATGGATTTCCTAAGGGAGATACATCCCTGCAGCAGCTGGGAGAAGCTAATCCTGAGAAGAGGCTTTAGTGTAATGAGCGAGGAGCGCTTCATCCAGAAGAGAGCACTAGGCATTAGTGTGATGAACGAGGAGCACTTCAGCCAGCAGAGAGGACTAGATATCAACATCTTCACTCAGATCGACAGAGATGGGTGCTCCATATGCCGACACTCAAGTTTCGGTTCCTTGCAGCTGGAGGAAAGGGACTCAGTCAGCTTAGGAGACAGACATCCCGCTTTCTCTCATCCCACAAACAGAAACAATCTCTACAGCAAAATACAGTAGTGCTTTGTGCTATAACCAGTACTACATAAGGTCGAACAAGTCAAGGCTTAATTTTGAGGAGACTTTAGGACTCAGAGAAGCACGCGTTCTGGGATTTCACTGAGGAACAACTGAGGTCTAGGCCCAGCTGTGTGACAGAGGTGGTTAATCAATGAGAGTTAGTGCTGGGCTCCTTTACCAGGACCACAAAGCAGATAATTGTCACAATACTGTACCATTGAACAAATGTATGGGGTCATTGTCACAAGTGTCGCACAGCCAGTATCTCCGTTTTGTCATGACAACCAGAAGGACATTGGCATTGTTGAGTCTTAGCCAGGGGGTGGCTGTGCAGGGCTCGGCCTCACTCAGGGACAAGGTGGCCAGAGTGCCCACCTCCTGCTGCTTTTGACCTTGGTCCTGTCTTTCCAGTGTGAGACATCCCTGGATGGAGAAGCCGGGCTCTGCTGGTGTGTCTATCCATGGAGTGGGAAGAGGATCCCGGGATCTCAGGAGACCAGAGGGGACCCCAACTGCCACCAGTATTTCAATGTACATAACTGAAAAGAGTTCCACATATTTTCTTTCACACAAAATATTTAAGTATATAGTATATTTATACTCTGGGGCACGCCATTTTATATATGTGTATATGTATATATCCAGGAACTACTTTTTATACTCCACATACTGCTTGATACATGAAGCTGGTTCGTATTTATTCACTGTAAGTTTATTTTTTTCTACACAGTAACTTGTGCTATAGTAATTTATATATCATGAAGTGCTTCTCATCACCATATATGTAAATACCATGTCTCAGCTCTTCCGGAGTCCAAGCTTCTGTTTCGAAAGGGCAGGGTGATACTGCCAAGAACATGCAGAAGTCAGTCCGAGGTAGAGCATTTTTCCAGTGGGTCGAAAGAGGGAAGTTAGCTTGCCCTTAGGGGGATTTCTCTCTGTATTCCCACAAATCTGTGTCTGATGCCCATTTGCTAGGAAAGTTAAGATGTTATTATGTAATCAAAGCTAAATGTGGAAACCTGCATCGGATACATTGTTAAACACACATCTGGAATAAATATTTTACCTGGAAATACTGTCGTCCCTGTGGAATCCCAGCTGCGCTGCTGTTTCTGCAATCTCTTTGCCTTTCCCCCTCACCTGACTCCTAGCCTGTGCTTTGGGGACAGACGATAGATGACACTTTTTCAGTGTTTCTTTACAGAGCATCTTGCTCTGACACCCTGTGACCTTGTGGCCCCATTTCCACGCAGCATCTGGCCTCTGGACCAGACTCAAGATCCCCCACCCTCAGCCCATCTCCCTTCCTTCCCAGGGCCCTCAGCGTCTCCCTCCTTATCACTCTTTGACTTATTAACAGGCCCAGGCTTCCTCTAGCTCAGTGAAATACAGACACAGAAAAAATAGTCCCTGGATTGTTTTGTTTTTGAGACAGGGTCTTACTCCGTAGCCCAGGCTGGTCTAGAAGTCACAGCAATTCCCCTGCTTCAGCCCCCAAGCGCCCAGGGCCACCATGTCCAACTCTTGGATTGCTTTTGTTGTTCTCTAGTCTTCTCTCTCTGCCGTCTCACCCGCTCGGAGTCACTCACCATCCACGGCTGATTAGCCTCACACCCTCCTGCCACTCTAGTTCCCGGGTGGGTGGCTTTACAGAGGCTGTCTTGCCTGATGCTTGCCCCTCCCTCTTCTGATTGCTCCTAGGCTCTTCCTCCCCATCTTTCCACTCAGGGGTGCCCCCAGCCCTGCCTACTTATGTCTGAAAGGGAAACTGAGGCCTCTCTTCCCTGTAGGCCACCTCCCCAGATGTGGTGGCTGCTTCTATCATCTGTACACAGCATTTGGCAGTGGTGTTCTTGAAGCCAGGCCCTTCCCTGGAGGCTCCTTCTAAAGTCCACAATCTCGGCTGCTATCTTCTCTGTTGACCTCAGTGCTCAGACTTCACATTAAAGTGTAGCACCCATCTATCTAGGATAAAGCCAAGGGTCTGGCCCTACAAACCCTCAGAGGCGAGGCTTCCAGTGACATAAATCAAACTCAATTTGTGGTAGGACTAGACTGAGACCCTCAGGACCAAGTTAGGGAGAAATGGTTCGCCCTCACAGATACATCCAGAATCATGTCTGATTGAATCTCTGAGCCCCTCAGAGCTCAGTCTGTTGATTCATAAAAGTAGCCATCAGAAATCTACTCCACGACAATGTTGCACCCATGTTCATGACCCTGAGCCATACTTAATCTCCAAGTAAAGGCAATAATAAGGGCGTAATTCACAGCATGATACAACAATCTTGTGTTCAGCCAAAAATGTGCTGTCCCCTTCCCTGGAAGAGAAGGCAAAGTTCTGAGTGCTATCCACTCTTGCCTAGATGTCACACAGCTTAAATACTATAAAATCAACAGCACTCAAATACTATCATATAAAGCCACTGTTTCTCTCCTAGCAATCCTGTCTCTGTCCCCGTCTATACATTCTGCCTGAAGTGCTGAGCTTATAGGAGTGGATGACCATCCCTGATTTTTACTGGGTGCTGAGATCTGAACTCAGTCCTCATGCCCACACAACAAGCAGTTCATCCACTGAGCCATCTCCCGAGCTCCCTGCTGTGGTCTTTGTAAGTGGTCCTGGTCAGCTCTGATACGATTGTAGCTTTGTAATTGGTAGGTCCCGCTGGACAGGTGACGGTTGTAAATTTGCACAAACCAGATGCAGAGAATTTTGCTTCAGTATTTCTATCCTAAATCCAGCTTTCTAAAATGGAATCCACGAGGGCAGGGCATAGTCCTAAAGCCACTCTTCCTCACTGTGGTCGCTAGCCACTGTGTGGGCTCAGCAAGGAAGAGACAGAGTCATTTTTCATAGGTGCAAACCCTTCCAGACCTCAGCAGAGGGGACCACCATCCTAGCCAGCGCCATACTGGACAGCTGAGCATCTGAGCTCAGGTGTTTTTATTGATTCAGAACTCCTCAGGTGTTCTACTGATAGCACACGCAGATCATAAGCAATCAAACATCCCCCACATAAATCCAACACCTGTAGACAGTATAAAACATCAAGGCCTAGTCAGCCCTTCCCCAACAGTGCATACAACCATATTTTAAACAGAACTAAAAATGAACTTCTACACCTTACAATAAGGAATGTCTAAGAGTAGGGCACAGCCTGATCTCCAGGGTAGTTAGCTAGTCTTGATGGCTGGGCATTGCAACTAAGAAACTACTTTACAGGATCCTGGTGTTCCAGACCTGAGCTTCCCTATCCCCGCTGTGTAATAGCTGCCCAGTTTCCTCGTGGTAGCTGACCGGGGACTCTCAGTTGTGTTTGTTGACTCAGACACAGGGACCCCAAAACAGTCCTGTGGCTACCCTAACTTCCAGTTTAGTGAAGTCACCCTTGGTTCCCCTGGTAGAACCATTGGAACCAATTTCAGGTCAACAGAGCACAACATCAGGGGCAGGAAGCAAAAGTGTTGTTTGGCAGGCAGAAGCAAAATGAATGGTGTTAAACTTCTACTGCATGGCCATTCCCTCCCCAAGCAGAGTGTCTTGTGTTGGAGTTGAGATGGTATAGGTAGGGGCCATCTGTAAAGCAGGCCTGGGTCTTCTTGTCCCTGTCAGAGGTAACAGCTGCAGGCTGAGAGGAGGAAGGGAGTGGTAGGGACCGGCAATCTTTCAAGTCCTTGATGGCGGCACTAATGCTCACCGATTTTTTACCCAGACTGAGTTCCTTTCTCTCGTGGCATTGCAGCACCACAAAACACAAAACAAAACAAAAAACCAAAAAAAAAAAAAAAAAACCAAAAACAAAAAACCAAACCAAACAAAAAAATAAAAACAAAACGAAAAACAAAAGAACAAAGCAAACCAAGCAAACCCAAGAAAACTGATTGCCAATTTGGCTCTGAAGGAATTTTTCCCCTTGGCTATAGAATAAGGAGTTGCTGGGAGAAATAGCTCACAGATCAGTTACAGAAGAGGGTGAGTTGAATCAGAGGTGGTGGGTGGGGCTTAGCTAATGAGCTGTAGGGTTATTCATGACTTTTTCCAGGAAGAAGGTGAACAGCAGGTCCCTGGGGCAGCCTTTATGGCTGAAGCAGGTTTTGCCCAGTTCTATCCAGTAACACTGAAATTCCCTGGGTCTGCATGACTGGCCAGGCAGATTTGTCTCTGAAACAGAGGGCTGGTTAGCCAAAACTGAGTTGTTCTCCCGTTTGCAAGGGTCTTTCCCTGTGACGTAGTTTCTACAGTCCATCTAGGAATGTGTTGTTGTTTTCGGTCTTGTAATATAAGTAGAGGCAGTCCTCATAGCTTCTGCTTGGCCTGACCGTAGAAGCCTCACTCTATAGATAGCTCAGGGAACCAGTGTGTCAATGAAGCCACGTGAGAAGTGTATCTTTTCCAATTAGGCAGTCTGGTGCACCCCTGGCAACAGACATGAGTCTGAGAGAAATCTCTGACTTTCCTGGCTCCTTTCCCTGCCTGGTGGGCCACAGTGAGGTTTTGGGTCTCCTGGGCTAAAGGTCGGTTTGACATTGAGGCCGGGAAGTGAGAACAGATTCAAAGCCACAGCTCTGTCCCTCCAAAGAGGAAAACAGAGAAGATGAGGCTCCTCTGGTCTCAGCCCCATCTCCCTCCACAGTGGACTCCACCTCTAGGCCTCTGGAAGGTTATACCTGCTCCTGGCTTGTCCGAGGGTGCTCTCAGCTTGGGCCTCCTCACAAGGCTTCCTCTCTAGCTTCTGGTTTGACTCAAAGTACTCCAAGTTTGTCGTAGTGAGGTCTTATCATTGAAGCTTCATCAGCACAGCATTCCAAGGGCGTTGCCCTCCTATTTTCTTGGCTTCTACACTGTGGTCATTCTGTACACCCCAGACCCCCAAATACCCATAGAACCAGTTTGCTGTTTGCTGTGTCCAACTCTGATTCTGCAATCACTTCAGATGCCTGTTAATGACTTCAACGAGGCTCTAAACAGGCAACGACTGTATGTTGTTTGATGTCATGGTCCTAGGCCATACTTGCAATAATCTTGGCAAGAGACAGTTGTCCCAAAGCCACAGAGAGGCACTGAGGTACCAGAAGCCCTCCTGTATCCTTTGGATACAGTTCTCTTTTTCTGGACTCAGTCCACCTCCCAAGCACCCAATGGCAGAAAGGCTAGCGATCACCCGGCCAGCGAAGCTGCTCTGAAGACTTGGGGCCCGAACTTGAAAGGCAAGGGCCAGACAGTCATGAGACAACCTCCTGACCTGCTTTATCTGTCTAGACAATAAGATCCATCAACACAACCTACTGGACCTAGACATTCCTCTGCATGTGGCTGGCGCTGCATGGGTGCAATGAGGGCCACAGCAACTGTCCACCAAGGTTGTTAGCGATGGAATCAGGTACGATGTCTATGCATGTTTACGACATCTTCTACTACTTCTAGAATATTATACCCTCGGAGTCATCTCTTTAGTGACGCAACACCCAGAAGCAGACAAATGGAGGACTTTTTTCTTTTTAAATGATAAAAACTTTATTTACTATTTATAAATACATTGCAAGACAAACTTTTCAAAAATACATTTTTCCCCGAAAACTTAATTAAAAAAATAAAAAGAAAAGCTGATAGGCAGGCAGAATGTCTTGAGATTCCTTTGTGCTCTCAAGGAAAGCTCTGCACAGCACATGTCCACCCTGTGGGATGCAGTACAGTCTCCTCGCACCGTGTGTTGCCAGACCTCCTTGGCCTTGGCCTTGGGGAGAGCAGCCCAGCCTCCAGACACAGGCTCCCTTCCTCGGGCGTGACTGGTTACATCACCTAGCATCTCTAACATTTTATCTAGGATTATCTAATACAGATTCTATTATATTTGGGATATGTCGTATACAATGTTAACAATTAAGAACATATTTTGTTTGCATATATGCGTGAATTATACAGAGTTTGAGAAGGACCTCAAGATCAACAAACCGGTGGGTGATTATGTGTTCTTGCCAGGCTTTCCAATAAACCATTCCTCTTTTCTGTTTAGATAGGAAGGATGGAAAGATGAAAATAAACCTTTTGCTTTTTAAAATCGCTTACCCGCTGCCCCACAATAAAATTCTGTTCTGAGAAGTTGGACCAGAAAGCACTGTCTTTTGAGGTCCTCTGAAGAACTAACTGTGACATCTCTGAACTTGGAGGCGGACACTCCCTGCTCCTCCTACCTGGGGCCCTCCACTGGGCCATGTCATCAGGAAGCTGCCTGACAAAGGAAGGTTCCTTGTCTTTATGGGCTCCCAGAGTGCCCTAGAACAGCCTTGGTCAGTTTTATTAAGGGAGGTTTCACCTATTCTCTCCCACAGTTTCCAAGTAGACCAGACCACTTGCAGATAACAGGCCAGGCCCTTGATTCAGAGACAGCACTCTAAGGGCCAGGAGCCTCAGGAGTGTGTGTCCAGATGTCCAGGTGACTTGGTTAGGGGTTTCCCCATTCTCCTTATTTACAGGGGATGGGAAGAGGACTTTTCTACCTCAGCAACAGAACCTCTGAAGTCAAGAAGGCAGAGGGCTGGCAGCACTGAAGCCCTGTACTGGGTAGATGGGTGGGTGGGTTGGGAAGGAGACGGCATCTGTGGCCTGGAGTACGTGTTTTCATAGGAAGCAACAGGAAAATTCAAACTGCTTTTTTGTTGACTACTGGAAAGTAGAAAGACGATCAAGTTTACTATTTAAACGACCAGAGGCATTTCAAAAATCTGTCTAAACTTTGGTTTTTTTGTTTTTAATCAGTTCACCACAAAAAAGAAAAATAAGTCAAGGCTGTAGCCAGCTGCTGATCATGTTGTTGGCAGTCTTTTGTGCAAAATAAGGCGTATTTGAGCTCCACATTAACTAGAAGAGAGGGGGGAAAAACAAAAGAGTAAGACATGCACCGAAGTAACTACCTCCCAAATCTAAAGGGATCAACCCGTAATCACCCCTCGTGGAATTGCACAAAGCGGGCGGGGCCTCAGTCTATCCTTCTTAATAAATCAAAGAATACCTTAAGATACTTTCATTGTTAAAAAATGTCACCCCAAAATTAGAATTATTTTTCCAACTTACAGGAAAAATTCTAACTAAAGATGAAAAATCTCTGCCTCTTAAAATTGCCTGGAGAAAGCGAAGCACGTTTATCCCCCTCCGTCATTCCTTCATTTAGAGCAAGGAAAAAAGAATACCAAATACGATAATATTCTCTACATGGTGGTTTAGAATATCAATCTTACACTAAATATAAACAATCCTTCTTAAGAAGTATACTAACCACAAGCTAAAAGAATGTATCTATATAGTTCCCTTTGCCTTATTCTCTGCAGGCCTGGCCGCAGCTCCTTGGCCAGTGGGTGAGCCCAGGGTGAGGGGTGGGCACCAGCGGCCATAGTTGCCTCTAGCGATTCCCCTTACCCTCAACCACTTTCAGGAGGATCTGCCCTGCCCTGCCCCGCCCCGCCCCGCCCCTTCCCTCCCCGCCCCTTCCCTCCCCGGGCCTTACGTGGCTTCCATGGCACAGCGCATCTACTGGCTCTGCACGCCGAGGCAGTGCACGTCGTCTTTCCCCTTGGTGTCATAGCCTGGCAAGGGTTGCCCATACTTGTCCACACACCAGCAGAAGCCCCGCTTTCTGCCTTTGGAAGGGCGGCACTGAGGGAAGGGAGATGAGACGGGGACGTGAACACGTGAGCTTGACGCCAGCTAGAGGCATTTGGGAAGAAGAAAATGTCCCTACAAGACTGACAAGTAGACAAGCCTGTGATTCATTTTTTTCTGATTGACGATAGGTGTGCAAGGGCCTAGCTCACTGTGACAGGGCCACTCCCTGGCGGGTGATCCTGGGCGCTAGGAGAGAGGCTGAGCAAACCTCGGGGAGCAGAGCAGTAAGCGGTACTCCTCCACAGTCTCTGCTGCGGTTCCTGCCTCGACTTTCTTCAGAGACTGACTGTGATGTGACGGATGCGAGCTGCTTTTGGTTGTGGTACTTTTCAGAGCAATAGAAACCCTAATTAAGACACTGTGGCTAAGCTGGTAACCAGGGCCCAAAGTGGTTACTCAGTGCTGTTCTCAATAGATAAATAAAAAATTATTTATAAATTAATAATAATAATATATAATTAAATAATAAATAAAATAAAATAACGATGGGCCTGTGGCCTGAAGAACCACCCAGGCGTAGGTGGTGGTGTACATCCGTGCACACGCGTGTGTGCCGTCACCTCTCTGGGGAAGCTGGAGGCTTGCTGAGCTTCCTTTGACTCGGAGCTGTCAGGCTGGATCTCTCAGACCTCACATCCAGCCTCATCTGAAGTCTCTCCTTAGTGGAAGTGTGCTGAACTAATCAATGGATGCGACAAGAGGCTCAAGCCTCCCAGTAAAGACTGCTGGATGAACTCTGGAACATGGACACACACGATGTGTGAGCATCGTTTACTTCTCTCCTAGATTCATGGCGTGAACGACCTGATTAGGGAAAGCCACCTGAAACATCGACACTACGTGACACATGGGTGTATCAGAAGGGGGGATGAAGAGTCAGCAGAGTGCTACCCTGGCAGAGGTTCCCGGGGATAAGTGAGGCTGATCCCCCCACTGAGCCAACGGAGACAGCATCTCAGGGACCCCACTCACCTGCTTCTTCTTATAGAACCCCTTCTTGTCACAGTTTGGGATGTGGACTCCTCTGGGACTCAGCACATTGAGGAACTTCAGGTGATTCAGCGTGTCCTCCATTTCTCTGCGGCAGGGACCCTGAGGACACAGTGTTCTGACAATGTCCCCGTGCCTACAGGACTATCCCAAGAGGAACCGGTGGCAACCTCGAGGACAATCTGCTTGGGCTAGTGAGAAGGTTCCAGAGCATACTAACCATCATTCCCTGTCTCTTTTGCTCTCTCCAGAGTAAGACACCGGATCTGGAAATCAGTCTAAGAATAGGCCTGTAGGCTTCGGAGAGCCCGGTGAACGAAATAAAGCCATCTTGTTGGGAGTCTGTTTCTTTACGCAGGCTCCACCACACCCTTTCCTATCGCAGTTCACCTGAACCTCCCAAAAGTCTCTGACATAGGAGGTGGGGTTTGGAAGGGAGAAGATGCCCACCCATCCAGCTAGGACCCCTGGAACTTGCTGCATGAAGACTGTTTTGGGGGTGTTCCCTTCTCCCCTGACCCCAACAAAAGGAAAAGTTCTCACGTATTCTGTCTCCCGCTTAGACTCAGAGGAGAAGTTCTGGGTGTCTGTGCTCTGGGACTCATAGTCGACTTTGTAGCGGTGGCTGTCCCTGGCGTAGCCCTTCTTGATGACATCGATTTTGGCATGGGAAGGATGGAACTTGGAATCAGTCACTCGGTGTGTGCTGGAGACAGCCTGGCTTTCCACACTGCCAGCACTGTGGTCCTCCTCAGACTCACTGGTGTTTCCTGGAAAAGAACAGGGAGAGAACGGAATGATTATTATTGACAACGGAATGATAATCTTTTCAGAACCAGGTCACACCTAAAAGGCATTCAACAACAATTCTTAGTAAGTTGAGGAAAAAAAGAAACTGGATAAAGCATCCTAGAATACTACCGGTTGCACCCCGATTGCTTTACTTCAGGAAGCCACCCGCTTGGAAGTTACTCTGCCAAGTGCTTTTACTATATGCTGCCAAGTGAAGGCAGCTGATGCTTATCAAGCCCTTCCACGGAGGAGAAAGCGGCAGGCTCCACCTGCCGCCGGCAGGGGGCAGTGGCGCTCCACGGAATGCTGGGGGAAGAGCTGACCAGAAAACACACAGGACTGTAAACGTGGTCCTCTCATCCCAGGGCACAGCTGTTAGGGGTGGGACAATGTGGAGAAAAAAAAATACATTTTTCCACCCAGAGGCAGCTGCACACTGGCCCTGGGATTCCAACATGCAATCAGGTTTGCAGTGTTTGCTGTGAGTTCTGGTTTCAGTGTTAAGTGAACCTTCGCCCCATCCCCCTCAGCAGTGGCGCAGGCGGAATACAGATAGCCTCAAAGTACCGCCCACAGTTTAGACCTCTAGGTGCCAAGGTGCATTCATTACCTTGGAGAGGGGGGAGGGGAAGTGAGAAGAAAGCTCCGTCTTGCAAGGGCTTCTTTCATAATCCGAGGTGCTAAGGGAGAGGAGCCTAACTGATACCAACGATGGAAGGTAAATAGATTAATTGGGATCTTAATTATGTGACTAAATTTGTGCTTGGACAGGAAGTCAGACTTCTCCACTCTTTTTGAACTAAGACCCCCATGGGATCCAAGGGCAGATGATCGGGGGGTGGGGGGGCAGTGCCCAGCTCTGAACTCCGAAGCTCTGTCTGGGTGCAAAGTGCAGGGCTCCAGCCGACCTCTTCATTAATTGCCTCTCAAGCAATGCCAGGCTGGGGCACCCTGCCCGTGGGGGAAGACGTGGGTCTCTGGCTCCAAGCCAAGAAGAGCAAATGTCTTACTTTACTCCCTGGAAACTGCCAGAGAGTAGCAGACTCCACTGTCTCCGGCAGGACCCCAGGGAGGCCCTCTTGCCCCGGAGTCTCAATTTCTCACCTACCAAATACCTCGCAGAAGTCCAGCTGGAAAACCCTTATCAAGAACAAATTCCCAGGGTTTAAACCAGTAAATTCGTGGACTTGGTTTCAATTTGTTTTAATCCTAGTTTTTTTTTTTTTAAAGGAAGTACAGGGACAAAGGAAATGCTAATAATATGTAAACAAGCAGATTTGCATGTCTTCCAAGAAGCTGAGTAATTTCTTAAACTTCCTTGTTTTCTTTTTGTTATCCTTAGACCACTAATTAGGGGTGAATTCAACCCAAACAGGGAATTGTGAATTATGTCATAGAACTATTATTATTATTACCTTCAACGGGTATTGGAAGCCACTGAACTCTTAAACCTAATTCAAAATGGCAATGTGGGTGTTTCTTGGGCTCGCTTCTGGTATGCCATAGACCGCACCAGAAGTCAGTCACACAAGGCAAAAGACTTAATTTTGCTTTTGACCCAGTCCTCGAGGCAACTGGAGTCTTGCTTTGCCAGGAATCCGGCCCTTCTTGGGGATGAATAAACCAGGACCCCTCTGTACCCAGGAGTGTAGCTCTGCAGCCACCGTAATCATAAAAGGGCTGTCCAATCAGCTAGTCCTGGACCCGGGGGCTGGCTCCGCACCATCGCCAGCCTGATGGGAGGAAACCGGAGAAATCTAGCCTTCAGCTGTGCACCGCAAGGACTTGACTCACCCAAGTAAGGGGGACTGGCTAAGAACGCTTTACTAGAGCAACAGCTGCCAAATATATATATATATATATATATATATATATATATATATATATATATATATATATATATATATGTTCTTTTTTCTTTTCCTAAAGGAACAACGCGATGCCCGTAGAGTGACTGCCTGCCTGCTTCATAGCGCCTGAGCCAGGAGCGCTGCCAAACTTCTGCGATTCTCCTCAGTCCTCGGATTAGGAAGGGTCGCATTTCCAGATTCTGCTTCAGCAGAGAAACCGCCTGGAGGTGCACTCTGTGCACCCCACGCACCCGGGACGTGGTCCCCGAGCCCCACAGGCGCCGGAGGGCGTGGGGGTGGTGCAGATAGGGGTGAACGCGGCTCAGAGTTGAGCAGTTCTTACTTTTTGAACCTTAGGTTACACGACCCCAAAGACACCAGTACCCTAATTCTATCTCTAGGTTTTTTTTTGTATTTTGTTTTTGTTTTTTTTGATAAACGGGGACACGATACTGCTCTGCCCATCAGCCCATGCAAGTGTTAGTATTTTTCAAGACAGGTACGGTTTCCAAGCGTGCCTACCAACAAACCTTCACGGTCCCGATCCTACCCCGGACACCCAAAGCTTAAGCCTCCCCGGGGGACAGATCCGTTCCTTCTCAATTTCTGGGTATTGGAAACCCCAGGAGCACAGCTGGGCTACAGAGCCCAAATCCAGGTACGCACGCTCCGCGACGAGACTCTCCAATGACCGGGATCGATCCACTGGCAGCCTACCTTGGGGTCCACTCGTCCCGCCACGGACACCTACCCATTGTCAGGGATCGCATTTTTTTTTGCAATTTACAAGGAAGCTGCACTTTGGGAACCAAACACGTGCAGCGATGGCTGCGGCGCAGGGCGGGGGGCGGGGGTGCCCTCCGCCTCCCAGAACCCGTTTCCCCGCGAACACCTTTCTGGCCGAGCCTCGCCGAGCCTCGGAAGCCGCACACCCTGCCCACGGGCCACCCGCGCCGGGTCCCGGGGAGCGCGCGCGGCGCACGTGGCGCGGGCGGCTTACCTGGGGCGGCCTGGGACGGCAGGTAGGCGCTCAGGCTGCCGGCGGCGCTGGCGTTGACGCAGACGCCCCGGCCGTTGAGCAGCGCCTTCAGCGGGTACTGCTCGGCCGGCCGCGGCTGGCAGCGGAGGCCGGCGCCGCAGCGCTCGGTGTACACGCCGCACGCGTCGCCTTCGCGCAGCGCGCACGTCAGGCAGCAGCCGCAGCCCGGCTCGCGCACGAGCTCGGCGCACGCGGGCGCGGCGGGCGGAGGCGCGCACTGGGCCAGCGCGCGCGCGTCGCACGGCTCGCAGCGCACCACGGGGCCCGCGCCCACCGCGCCTGCGCCGGCCCGCGCCCCCGGCGGCCCGCGGAGCAGAGTGAGTGCGGTGAGCGCAGCCGCCCAGAGCGCGGGGCGCGCGGGATGCATGGCGCCGGGCGGAGGGAGGCCCTGCGGCTCGGCGGAGGGGGGGAAGCGGGGCTTGGAGTGCGCGGCACGAGGCTGCGGGCTGTGCGCGGCGAGCTGCAAGTCCTCAGCGCCCGGCCGCAGCGCTCGCTCGCATCTGGGCAGCCTGGGCGCGCAGGCCGCTATATAGAAGCCGGGGTGGCGGAGGACACGCCCCGGAACGGCGCGGGTGGGGGGTGGGCCGGCGCAGGCTCGGCTCCGGGGCCCGCGCCTCCCGGGGAAGCGGGACCGAGGACCGGGGCGCGCGGTGCGCGTCTTCACTGGGCACCTGCTCTCTGTGCGCACGCCCTCCACCCGGGCCACCCCTTCGTCCCCGGGAAGCGCGGGTTCTCCCGGGCACCCTGCGGTCTCTTGCGTCCCAGCCACTTCAGGTTTCTTGATCCCCATCAATGACTCCTAGCCGACTCAGCACCCCAGATTCTGCAGCCCCTCCTCCCTGTTTCCTGGGGCTTAGGTGGCCCTGGGAAGCGGGCGCACTCATTCAACTCCTGTGTACTTTGCAAAAGTTTCTGCAATTGAATTTCTCATGTAGGGCATGTGGCAGTGGACCTTTCCCAGTGAGAACTCGCAGATCACTGCTGGGTCTGGAGAACCTTGGCGATCGAGGTTTAAATGTGCACCTTTGGACACTTGCACCTCTAGGGTTTCTCGCTGCACAATTGCACGCGACAGTCGCGGGTCCTAAATATTTGCTTTTCAAAGTGGTCAGGACTCCAACACTCTTACTTCGCGCCGCACTCTCACAGCAGAACGGGCACTGAGTGCGTCCTTACGGGAAGGCATCTTTTAATCAAAGATACGAAGTCTCACCAGTTCTTGTTTGGGGATTCTTTTTAGTTAGCGGATACATCTGCGGTGAAATAACTAAGGAGACCCCGAACATGTGCCCTTTAAAACATGAATAAGAGCCAAGCAGCCCTTAAAACGAGTAATCCTCACAACGGTTTTTGAAGCCATCGTTGCATCTCTGTACCAAGTTCTCTCTGTTGCGTTCCAGCGCAGACTGGAGTTCTTGCTGATCGGTGCATTCCCAGAGCAATAGCAATCTTGGGTTCTCAGCTGTCTCCTCAACCTCCAAAGTCTACACGCTCCTTCCGTAGGCGACCAACAGAGGACGCTGCTGGTCCAGGATTGAGTCGACAAACTTCACTCCGCGCTCCCCGCCCCCCCCCCCCCCCCCCCCCCCCCCCCCCCCCCCCCCCCGGGTTCCCAGTTTGTGGATGAGCGGTGGGAACTGCGGAGACCGACTTGGAAGGAGACTTTCCTGGATGCCCTTGAATTGGAATTGAGTGTTTAGCATAGGGGCCTTGGAGAGGTTGTCTTTGAGGAGACCGATGCAGTTTTTCTGTAGGAAGCAAATTAAGATGACTTCCCCACATACTCCTCCGTCCACCATGCAGCGTCTGCTGAAGCTGAAATTCATCCATCCATGTGTCTTTACGTCTCCCAGTGCTTGTGGCTCTGTTTCCATATAGTTATTATATCCCTTTTCAAAAATTATGTCTTAATTTTAGTTAAACTTAGTTCTCCCTTATTTGGTACTGTAAATTGTAATGCTATGGTTTGGGACTTCACAAAGGGAAAAAAACAAGATCAAAGATCAGAAATGTGAAAACCTGGGCTCTGTGGTAGCTGGCCAAAGCTCAGCACCCCCTTTTCCCATTCTTTCTTCCTCATAGTGCTCAGGTTGTAGCTAGACATAACCCTGTCTACCAAAAACTGTCCTAATTGTTCCTCCTTTTCTCCCGTGGAGCAACACCCAAGAACAGGGCCTCCGAATCATGGAGAATTGAAAGAAAAAAAAAAGAGTAAATCCCTCAGAGTTTTATTTAAAGAACACTTGTTCTTTAAATAACCGCAGAAACCTTGACTCTAAAATTAGAACAAGGTTCAGTATCAAAAGTGATTCTAGATGTCGCAGGCTACAATGTTACACGCAGAACCGGTCTGGTCAGTGGTCAGTGTAGCAACTTTTACTCAGCTTTATCGTTAGGCTAGGAGACGGGGGGACGCCTGGAAGGAACGGCTTCTTGGGAAAGATAAAAAGTCTTTAGCTTGGCTGGGTTTTTCTTCGCGATGGACTGAAGGAACCCTGCTAGTCCCTTGCTGGGTGAGAAATGAGAGCTCGTTCCAAATGTAACTCCTAGGGGGCGCCAAAGCGCCAGGCCTCTACCTGAATTTACAGGGATCGTAGAATTTTCGCAGGATGGGTTCCTGTGTTTTATGCCGACTGTCATCAACTTTATCATGAAATCTTGCACCAGCCAAGTACAACCGTGACACTGACATGAAGAGAATTTTGCTTTAATATTTATCTGTTTTCTTTTGGCAAAACTTCAGGGCATCCCACCCCGGGCGGGGGGTGGGAGGGGTGGGGGGTGTTATCACAGGAAGGATTTGGGTGGGAGAAAATGTAATTTTGTGACGTGCTAGTTAATTATTGCAAACTTTAAAACTGGCGCTCGTGGCTATGGATGTAAGGTGTGTAGTGGGGAGGATGTGTTTCTCCCTTGTGAAGGTACTTGGCACACAGCTGTGAATGATGACAATGGATTGATCGGATTATAATTAGTGATTTCAGCTGTCAGGAGTAGTAAGGGCGGCTGGGGAATGGTAGAGAATACCCATCCGTGAGTGCACTGCTGGCTCAGATCTCCCCTTACTAGCTTTCTGATGTAAAGCAGGTTCCAAACCTTCAGAATAGGACAAGGTTGATTCATAGCGTGGATAGAAGGAATGACTCTTAGATATATGTTGCCCGGTGGATGGGAAGTCGGAGTCCATTTCTGTGTTTGCCTACATACCTGATCAGATCTTAAATACAAAGATTTGTCCTCAAGTGGATGCCAGCTCATCCAGCTGCCTTGTCTCCTTGTTTCTAACGACAACCGTGTTACAGCTGATGTTCCCAGCCCGTGGGCTCCATGCATGTGGGCTTCACAAGGACATGAATGTAACAGGTTCTTCCCTTGGCCAATGGGTATAGAAGCTAGGATAAGTTGAGAGCATTTTTCATCCAGCTGATTTGCCTCTAAAACCAGTTCCTCCCCCAGAGCTTCAGGGCCCTGTGTTCTCTGTCTCTGTCTTTTCCTTCCTCTCTCTCTGTTTCCTTCTCCCTTTCCTTTCTGCTGGACTTCCTAGAGTACAAATCTCAGACTCCACAGTCCATGCTCCATCTCATTGGTTAGTAGATAAATAGACCTTTTTTTTTTTTTTCTGGTAAGATATAACCAGCTTAGGTGAAAGAATGGAAGTGGGCAGTCTGACACACCTTGACTTACGTGACTTTCACACAGCATTTCTGAAGTTCCCCTTGCTGTTGACTTCTACCTTTATTACACTGGCTTAATAGATTATATATTCTCTCTTCCTCTTTTTTCCCCCCTCTCTCTCTTGTTAAGACTTATTTTGTGGCCTACGATGCAGTCAGTTTTGGAGAAGGTTCCATGTGCTGTTGAGAAGAATGTGCATTTTCTATTTGTCAGATGAAATATCCTGTAGATTTTGTTCAATCCAGTTGATCTGTGCTGTCAGTTAGTTCTGAAGTTTCTTTGCTGGTTTTCGATTTGGAAGAAGTATCTGAAATATAAGCAGGACATTGATGTCTTTCATTTTTATTGTGTCAGGACCTGTGATCTCTTATGACTCGGGGCTCCGATACTCTGTGTAAATGTTTATAATTGCTGTATCTTTCTTATCCCGTTGCTCCATTTGCTAATATGTAGTGGTCTTCTTTATCTCTTCTGATTAGCTTTAGTTTGAAGTCTATTTTATCAGGCACAAGAGGAGCTGTGCCTGCTTGTTCACGGCTTCCGTTTGCTTGCCAGTTTGATTTCCATTTTTAAACACTCGGTTTTTTTCAGCGGCTTTATTAGTTAAGTGTGTTTCTTGGAGACAACGGGGGTTTGGTTTTTGTTTCTTTTGAAAACAACCTGTTTCCTATCTATCTATCATCTATCGTCTGTCTGTCCTTTATCTGTCTTGTGTGTGCATGGATGTTGTGACATAGGTGTGGAGGTCAGAGGATGTTTTTCCTTCCACTGTGTGGGCTTTAGGACTTGAGCTCAGGCTGTAAGCCTTGGTGGTAGGCACCTTTACCTGCTGAGCCACTTGCCTAGCCTGGTTCTTGTTTCTTAATTCTGCTGGTTAGTCTAGATCTTTTTAGAGCCTACTAACATGTAAAGTTATTATTAAAAAGATAAGACTCCCCCCCCACCGACACCCACAGTGACCCTGCCTAGAACCAAGCCTCCCATGCTGTCTCCATGCTCCCATCTCCAAGCTCTCAGGTTCAGACATACAGCTCATACACACTGGCTTTTTCTAGTGAGTTTCCTGACAACTAAGCCTGTCTGTACCATCTCCATGCCCACAGACCTAGCTCTGGATGTGCAGCTTCTGCATCAGACAAGCCTGAGGCAGGGTAGAATCTTACACCAGACCTACAACAAAAGAAAAAAGTCTATATGCCCAAGTCACATTGTAAAAACACAAACAGTATTAAAGACCAAACAGTATATATCCCTAAACCCATTTATCCCATAGAAATGTCTTCTGATGAGAACTACCTAGATGAACCCCAGGATGCAGAATTTACAAGATCAATCATAAACTTGATTAAAGAACCAATGGAATCCAAAGAAGACACACATAAGCTCAATGTGGATAGCAATAAATTCCTGAATGACGCCTAAGAAAAGACAAATAGAAGGCTAATTTAAATGATACAAACAATTCAGGATTTGAAAACAAAATCCAGTAAAAAGATAAACATATTGATGAGAACTCAAGCTGATGTGAAGATGGAATTGAGAAAAAAAACTTCAAAAATCTATTTAGAAAACCCAGGGGAGAGCCTCACAAGCAGAATGGACCGAACAGAAGACAGAACACCAGAACTTGAAGATAAAGTAGAGGCGTTAGACAACTCAAGCAAAGAAAGTAAAAGAAATGAACAAACACGTGAAAGGAATATACAGGGACTACTGCACATCATGAAAACAGCAAGGCTTCAAATCACAGCCATAGAAGAGGAATCCCAGGTCAGAGGCGTAAACCAGACCTATAACTCCCTAATTGCTCCTCTAAAGACACAACAGAAAGAACAGAACTGTCCCATTGAGCCTGGGTACAAAAATGCTCAATAAAATACCTGCCAGCCTAATACAAGCGTGTATCTCAAAAAGATGAAGTTGGCTTCATCCTGGAGATGCACAGATGGCTCAACATACATGAGTCAATACATGTAACAGTTCATATAAAGGTATTTAAAGATAAGAATCACATGATCATTTCAATAGGTGCGTAAAAAGCTTTGACAAGTCCAACACACCTTCATAATAAGAGTCCTAGAGAGAGTAGGACCAGAAGGACATTGTTATCTACAGGGTTTTCGGTTTTGTGTGTGTGTGTGTGTGTGTGTGTGTGTGTGTGTGTGTGTGTGTTAATTTTTGTTTTTAATCCCGGGACTAGGGCACTGCCTACCTCTCCTGCTTGTGTCTGTGTCTGTGTCTGAGACCAAGCATCAGGAGATAAATGAAGAAAAAGCGGTGATAGTTTCCCTACCTTTTTGGACTGCTACTCTTCTGGATACGGGGGTGGGTCCTTAGCCTCCGGTTTAGGTATCTGTTGTCCTAGTTACTGTCACTGTCATGGCCACTGGCTTTGCTACTGTGGAGATAAGCGAATTTGGACCCAGAGAGGACAATCTAGAAACAGAGCATCTATCTTAGAATTCTCCAGCGTACCAGGCCTCAACTCCAGGTTTTGGAGTGATTTGGTCCTGGTCCAGGACACAGCACAGGGAAACCGAGGAGTTCATCACTAGTTTGGTGAGGTTTAAAATTCTGGACTTTTTTTTTTTTTTTTTTTTGGCCTCATTTCATTTCCTTGTAGGACTCCTCCAAGCTCTGCCTCGTCCATCTCACACTGGTTCATTGCTGCATTCAGTGAGGGAGGGAGGGCAAGGTATACTTGTTCCGTCTGACCATCTGAGCATTCCTCTTACGCTCCCAGACCCCCTTGAATGTGTGTAAATACAATGCTACCCATGTGGAAGCCCAGACGGTTATGGGTGTTTATGAAGCCATGTGGTTAGACACTGTGACCGCACGTTGCTGGGTACTTCCGGGGGGATTATTTCAATCAGATTATTTGAAGCAGGAAGACACAACCTAGTCTGTGCTGCACCTTCTGGTGGACATGGAAGAGGGAAGCTTGTTTTGTGCTGGCACGCCCATCCGTTCTCTCGATGAGGCATTCCCTTGCTGGTTTTAGAACCAACTCCTTTGAGATTCCAGCACAGACCGAAGATAAGCAGCTTTCCAGGAGTCCTCTGGAATCCAGCGCCAAACTGGGACTCCTGATACACCCAGCCTCACGAACTGAACCAATTCCAGCCCCTCAGCCTTTCAAGCAGGAGGCAGCCATTGTTAAACAACTAGGACCACATTCTGTAAGCCATTCTTGTAAATCCCCCTTTAAGACAGTCAAAGTGGAAGGCTGCAGTGTGTTGTTGGCATGAGGCTTGTGAGAAAGGAAGGAAGGAAGGAAGGAAGGAAGGAAGGAAGGAAGGAAGGAAGGAAGGAAGGAAGGAAAAAAGGAAAGAAGGAAGAAGGAAGGAAGGAAGGAAGGAAAGGAGGGAAAGAAGGAAGGAAGCAGGTGGAAGTCCCTGTGCGCTTGGTCAGCTTCTGGGCTGGGGCTCTGCCCTGTTTGATCAGCTCAGACTCCTTGTGGCCATGCATTACTGTTGGAATCTACACATTTGCAAAAGGACTCAAAGGGCAAATGGTTAACCTCTGCATGTATTCTTTGCATCTCTACCTAACTTTAGAGTCACTTTACTTGATGAAAATTGTGCCGACTACAACAATAGATTCAGTTTGAATAGGCATCTTTACACAGGTAAGCTCTTGAACCCATGGCTGCGAAGTATCTGCCTATGTAGGTCTTTCATCTTATTGAAATCAGAGAAACTTACTTTCAGAGGTTTTACCAATCTTTTGTTGTATTTATTTCCTGACGCTCTCTGGGTGTGTAAGGAAGTACGTACCCTTCACTGCAGATTATTGTTTTATGAACAGTGACATCGTCCCAGCCGTTTCTTGCATTTACGAAGATGACCACTGAGTCCCACTTTGGTTTGTTAGTGCTGTTACTGTGTCCTGTACTAGTTAGTAGTTTGTGTAGTACTTAGTACTGTGTACTAACTACTGGTTAATTAGTTCAGTGGCCAAGATAGTAGTTCAATTCAGGCCCCTTATATTCTCCTTTAAAAATTATTTTAAAATTTTATGTGTAGAGTGTTTGCTGAGCTACATTGTTGGTATGTATATATGTGTGCCATGTGTGGGCCTGGTGCCAACGGAGGGCAGAAGAGGGTGTCTGATCCCCTAGAATCAGTGTTAGAGATAGTTATGAGCCACCATTGTGGTAGTGGGAATTGAACCAGGTCCTCTGAAAGAGCAGCCAGTGCTCTTAACTGCAGAGCCTTCTCTCCGGCTCCTACATTCTCTGCTTTTCCTTCTCTCCCTTCTCAGGATTCTCATTCTCTCCAACCTGTCTTCTTACTTCCTTCTTCTCCAACTTTGAGTATTGCCGAGTCAAGTTTGGTAGCATTTAAGAGTTTATGTCTGTGGACTTACTTTTTGGTTAACGTTTTTGTTTTGAGATAAGGTCTGCCTGTATGCCCAGCTTATCTGGGACTCACTGTGACTTTGAATTCATAGAGATCCATAGGCCTCAGCCTCACACGTACTAGGATTGCAGGCATATGCTATCACACCTGGCTCATCAATTTTCAAAATAAAAACTTTCAGTGTTGAAACGACTTCATTCAGATATGACTAGATTTTCTGGAGCACCAGGATCCTATTGTGCCATACCTTCTGTGATGTGTTTAGCTCTTTTGTCTCCTGTTTACCAATCTGTGATGTTTTTCTTTGTTTAAGACTTTACTTTTTTATCTGTTTTCTTTTTAATTAAAAAAATTTTTTTTTCTTTATTGAGGCAAGGTGTTTCTATATAGCCCTGGCTATCCTGGAACTCACTATGTAGACCAGACTGTCCTGGAACTCACAGAGATCCGCCTCTTTTTGCTCCCAGTGCTGGGCCTAAAGGCATGTGTCACCAAACCTGGCTTGTGCATTTGTTTAATGGCCAAGTGTTTTGAAGAGCGTCAGTTAGGGTGTGTGTGATGTGTCTTATGTTAGAGTGAGGTGAAGTATCCTTCTTTCGTATTATCTGATCACCAGTATCTCATCACAAATCACATCATGATGTCAACACCCTTCTTACCATGGCGTTGGGTACGGGGTTGTTTGGCAGTGTTTTATTAAAGTTGTCCCAGATCCCTCAACTATGTCAGTGAATGTTTCGTCTTTTTATTTATTTATTTTTTATTTTGCTCTGCAAGAGTTAGTGTAAGGCTAGAGTCATTTGAGTGTTTCCTAAATCCCTGGGGGAACTTTTGGATTCAGAGTTTTCTTTGTTAGAGTATTTCAAGTTACGGATTGACTTTTAAAAATTCTTATGACCCCGTTTTGTATCACTTGGCATACGACTGGCTTACAATATTTCCTTATCATCGTCCTTGAACAGGATTTGCAATCCTGGCCTCATTTTCTTTAGTGACATTCATCATTTTACTCTTCTCTTCTCTGGTGAACAGTTTGGCTTGTGGTTTGCAAATTCTGTCATTAGTTTTTCCAAGACCAGCTATTTAGTTTTGAGGGTGGAATGGGCTGTTCTTTTGCTTGTTTGCTATTTCATTAGTTTCTGCTCGCATTTTTACTATTTCCTTTTTTTTTTTTTTAAAGTTTATTTCATTGTGCTTTAAAAAAAAAACTTTGGAGACAGATGACTGGAATGTTAATTTCTATTTATCTTGATTTTAAGAAAACATACTTTTTTATGTACAGCAACGTAGTTTACATCTTAAATGATACTATAATAGAATGATCTGCTGTAGACTTAAGCAGAAAAATCAAGGGAAATGAAATGTTAATTTGTAGTTGTTCTTTCTGACATGCACATTTAAAATGAGATTCATTTCCTGCTCAGAGTTGTTTTAAATTATAGTCAAGTTCTGTTATATAGCACTTCCTTTGTTTTCTAGGTCAAAACATTTTCCCTTATGTTTTCTTCTCTGACCTAGGTGATATCCAGAAGCATACTTAACAGTTTTGTGACTATGAAGCTTTGCTAAGTATCATTTTGTTATTTACTTTTAGCATGAGTATGTTGTGGTCAGAGGATGTGCCCGCGGTGGGTCCCACTGCATCTCAACTGAGTAGTTCAACTGATTTCATATCAGCTAGGGATGTTATTTTCAGGTGTGTAGTGTTTGGCTTATTTTATTTTGAAATTACAATACACAATGAGTTGTCTGTAGTTCTTGTATCTTAGTGTTAGAAATGCTTGTGTTGGGGCTGTAGCTCAGTGGGAGAGCTGACATGAGGCACTGGGTTCAAAAGCCCCATAACTGTGACAAAAAACCAACGACAACAATTTTTATTTTGGAGTTGTGAGATTTATTCTCCTTGTGCCTCTGATGGGTTTTTGTTTGATTTTATTTAGGTCCTGTGATTAAATACACACAGATTTAGTGTCTCCCTGGCTTGTCAAATTGTTCTTTCTAAAGGAGCAACAACACCACACCTCCTAATCCTTGGAGCCCTTCCTTACAGTTCCACTCTCTGATGACTAAGCTGTCTCTGATGAGCCTATGGGGCCATTCTTACCTAAACCACCAAACAATATTTTTGTCGCTACTGTTTGGGGCTTGCTCCTGGACATGGAGGTAGCCCCAGATTCAGAGCACGCAAGAGTAAGGCTAAAGGTCTGGCTCCAGGCCGACAGGAAAGGAGAACTGGGGAGTGAGTCCGTCCGAAGGCCTGAACTTTCTCTGTTTAACGGCTTGCTACACCCAACTCACAAATGCAGCCACAGTCAGCATCGTGGCCACACCAGGCTTCTGCCTTGCAGGATGCCCGAGCAGGAGTTCATGTGGAAGATGCTGACAACCTATATTATGTGAGTTTGGTAATTTGTGCTTTTAGGTAATTTGTTCATTTGGTTTATGTTCACATTTATGGGCGCACAACTTTCATCAATCATTTTCCCCTCTCACTGGTAATCTAAGATTAAAAAAAAAACAAAACCAACCAAAACTCTTGTTTGGCTGTAGAGTTTTATTAATTTGATTGTTGTCTTTAGAGAATATGTTTTTGTTTCATTGTCTTCAGTCTTGCATGCTTTCCATTTCACTCTGTCCCCCATTTGTTTCCTTTTGCTGATGACACAAGCTTCTGTTCTTCTGGTTTCTGAAGGTGAAACTTAGATTGCTAAGCATTTCTTATTTTCCAAGAGAAGCACTGTTTGCAGCGTGCTTCCTAAGCCGGTGTTTGGATCTGCAGTATGGCGGGGATTCCCCGGCTCCCTCTTCTGTCTCTTCAGTTTCCCTTGCCTGCGTTTTGAAGCTCTGAAGTGCTGTGAGCACCGTTAGGACCTCTTTGTGTTTTTGGTGAATGGATGCTGTCACCAGAATACAATATTCTTACCTCTGTTAATTTTCTTTTTCTTAAATCTTAAACAAAAACAATCTAGGTACTGCAGTTTCTTTTCATTAGTTTTACATTTCTTTTCCTATCTTTTTGTTTTTTAAAGTTTGTCCACTTAAGAATTTTTAGAAAGGCAATCCTTTAAAAAATGTGGCTTTCAGGGTATATTGACCCCACATCCTGGAGTGATTGGCTAACACAAATTGGATTTGATATGAGAGAGAGAGAGAGAGAGAGAGAGAGAGAGAGAGAAAAGAGAAAGAAAGAAAGAGAACCTGAAGTTGAGTGGATCTGAGGGGACTGGGGAGAGGGATGAATATGAATGATCAAAACACATTGTATGAAATCAAATAATTAATAAAAACATTAAAAAATGTGTCTTTAATTTTAGTGGACATAGTGCTCATGGGTATTTATGGGCTATTGTGTGGGATTTCCATGTGTATAAATAGCGAATAATGATCAGACTATGGTAACTGGTATGTGCACTTCTAGGTATTTATCATTTTCTCTTGGGGCCATTCAACGTCCTCTCTTCAACCTATTTAGAAATATCGAATTACTTGTTTCCGTCCATATTTACGCTATCACGTGATGAACTGTTGGATGCTGTCCCTCAAATTCAAGCGTATTTGTTACTGTTGGCCACACTCTCTGTGTCCGCCTCTTCCGCCTCCCCTCCTTGTTCAACTCTCAGTCTGCACCTTTGATCAGTGTTTTGACTCCCACATGTAGTTGAGATAGCATGATACTTGTCTTTTTGAGTCTAATATTCCACAAAGCCCAACTTCCTCCGGTTCCACGTTGCTTCAAAGGACAGAATTTCCTTCATCTTTATGGCTGAATCGTATCTCACTCTGTATACATACCACGACTTCTTTGTCCATTCCACTGATAGACAGCCAGGTTGAATCTGTATCTTACTCCTGTGACTGTTGCTTCAATAAACAGACAATTACAAATGTTTGTTTGCTATCATTTTGTTTCTCTGGACACATGCCCAGCAGCAGGATGGCTGCACCAAATGGTAACGTTACCTCTAGTGCTTTAAGGAACCTTTACTGGCTTCTGTAATGGCTGTACTAATTTACATTCATAAGAACAGTGTCTAAATGTTCCCATTTGCATCCCCATTAGCATTATATATAATAAATGTATGTGTATATATGTATATATGTGTGGATGCACAACAATGTATGTATACACGCACATACTGTCCTCTTGATATTAGCCATTCTAACTGTGTGGGGTACCATCTTGTGGTTTTTATTTATACCACACATCAATGAACACTTTTCATATAGTTTTGACTATTTGTATATGCCTTTTGGGAAATGTCTGTGCAGGTCAGTTGACTCTGTTTAAATGGGTTTGTTTTCTTTTTTTGCTTTAAGTCGAATCCTTTGTATATTACAGAGATGAATCCTTCTATAGATGAATAGGTTCCCTGTTCACTCTGCTAATTGTCTCAGATGTGAGCTGAAGATGTTTAACTGATGCAGTACCATTTGTCAGCATCTGTTTTTGTTGTCAGTGGTTTTGGGGTTCATATTTCAAAGGAGGAGAATGATTGCTCTTATTAATAACTAAATTGTTTTTCTACATTTTAATAGTTGGGTTATATTTTAAGTATTTGATTGATTTTTGGCAGACTTCTTATGCATGGGAGAAAGAGACAAGTTTCTTTTTCCCATGGATAACTAGTATTTCAAGACTGTGTACTGAAGAGCCTTTCTTTCCCCAATGTATGCTCATGCTGACTTGTTAAAAAAAATCAGTTGTCTGTCAGTATACAGATTGATTTCTGACTTCCCTATTCTTTTCTATTTGTCCCTTTTTGTGGGCGCCAGTACCATGCTTTTTGGTTTACTGTGTCTTTGTAGTATGCTCGAATTCAGCCTTTATAGTGCTTTCAGCTTTGCTTCTTTTGCTCAGTATGTGCTTTGGCTGTCCAGGGTATGTTTTGGTTTCATACAAATCTTAGGGCTGTGTTTTCTCTTTTGGTGAAGTATGCGATTGGTATGTTGATGCAGATCTATTGCATCTGTAGACTGTGCCTCGAGCAGTATGGCAGGGTGGACATTTCAGTGTATTAGTTTTGCTATTCATGAGCATGGTATATCTTTCCTTCTAGGCATCATCTTCCCTGCCTCTCACAGTCTACCATGAGTATTTCGAGACAGGGTTGGCTCACTGGCCTGTTGCTTGCTGAGTAGGTACTTTCTGCCTTTATCTGTCTTCCCAGTGTTGGGATTAAAAACATGAGCGACTGCATTTAGCAAATCTTTTTTTTTTTTTTTTAAATGTAGGTTCTGGGGTTCAAAATCTGGTCATTATGTACTTTATGCACTGAACTATCTTCCCAGCTCTGTTTCTGCAATTTCTCTTCTTACAGTTTTATTATTGAGAGTTTTAAAAAACAAAAGAAAATCTACTCTTTTTTTTCCTACTAATTTTTACTGAATTTGTTTATAAATTCAGTAAATTCCTCCAACTTTTGATGCAGTCTTTAGATCTTTCTGTTTAAAAAGTTATATTGCCTGCTTGCAAGGATAAGTTAGTATCTTCTTCTCCTTTTTGATGTCCTTAGAATCGATCATCTCTGAGAAAATATGGGATTTCTTTTCAAAGAACAATCCTAGATATTTGACTCAAATTTGTGCTACTGATGAAGAGATCTTTAAAAAATCACTGTCAGCCGAGTGACTCTTAGGACAGAAGGAAATGTTATAAAGATTTAAGTTCATTGTATAATATAATATAGTTCTTTATGAAAATATAGAATCTAGTGTTGTTTTTATTTTTTGAGACAGAGTCCCACTGAGTCGTTACTCATTATGTAGACCAGGCTGGCCTTCAGCTCACAGAGATGTGTTCCGGGTTAAAAGGAATGCATTGACCACACACTCCGCTCAGAAATGTTTTAAGCATTAGAGGACAATCTAAAGATAACCTACCAGGTGTGGTAGGTATACCTGTAACCATAACACAAGCAGCAGGGTCGTGAGTTTGAGGCTAGCCTTGGCTACGTAGACTGTTCTATGCTAGCTTGAGCAATATAGTGAGAGCCTTTCTCAAAATCAAAACAGTAACAATAACCTGTAGATGGTTTGTCTGTATGAGATTCTTAGGATACAGTGTAGACCTTTATAGTGTAGAGAGATGTCGGTGTCTCCATAGGGACTCTACACTGCTCACAGGGATTTTCCTGATGTCCAGTAGAAAGGCTGCTGGCATTTCAAACATCTCAGAGGGACAGTGTTGTGTGACTTGATTGTGTGGAACGCCGCCTCTTCAACCAGAGCCTGCAGCAGCATTCCTGGCTTTAGCCTTGAAGCGGTGGTGATATAAGTGATACGTGGTGCCTTTTAACTTCATCACACTGAGACATTCACATTGTCTGTGTGTCCCGAGCCCTTGGCTTCCAGGTTTTGGGGGAGCATCCAGAAGTCCAGCTTCTGATGCTTACGGCAGAATAACCCCGCTGTTCTCTTTCCCCACTAGTGACGGGCCAGGAGGCGAAAGGTCCCAAATGGTGCACGCAGACATCCAGACCGCTACCTGGCCAGTTGGAAACATTTCTGATCTGTGGTTGTCTTTCTCACCTGCCTCTGCTTTTGTGTGTCTCTGGAAAGTCTCAGCCATTCACAGCTGTGTTCCATTTTAGGTAATACACGATTCCCACCCAGCCCAAGTTCTTTAGTTCTTTTTTCTTTTTCTTTCTTTCTTTCTTTTTTTTTTTTTTTTTAATTTTTGATCTTTTGTTTTCTACAGCCTTATTAAGAAATGTTTGGGTTTTATTCGGCTTTATCCTATTTAATCCTCCTTAATGCTTGCCTGCTTCTTTTTTATTGATTGAATTCATTCTTTGACATAGATGTACATAACGCCTTCTGTTTACTGACATTCCCACTCCTTTCCCTCCCCTTCCCTCATTATCTCCTCCTCCTCCTCGAGTCCCTTTCCCACATTCATGACTTTTGTTTTGTGACTCACTGAGTTTAAGAAGGGCTCTTCGTGTGACCACAGGTTTGGAAGGGTCCACTGAAGCCTGGTGGGTGCATGATGGAAGACAATGACTCTCCCTTCAAGAATCCATCTGAAGTCAATAGTTATACAGGGAGGGGTGGTCCCCTGTGAGCCCCCCTCCATCTGTGATTGACTGTTAATAGACCCAGTCTTGTGCAGGCCCAACCAAGTACCCTGGCTGCTGTGAATTCACGGTCGCTGTGGCTGTGACCTGCCCAGGAGATGGCATTTCACAATTCCTTCTTCATACCTCTCCTTCCTTCCAGCTCTTAAGCTTTCTCCATTCCCTCTTCTGCTGTGTTCCTTGGTCCTTAGGGGCATGTAAATAACCCTGCTTAGGGCTAAGCCGCAATTGGCACTCACTGTCAGCACCTTTAGTCATGAGGTTGACCAGATGCCTCCCTCAGTTGTGCTCTGCCTTATGTTTTAAGACAGGGTCTCTTGCTGGAACTGACATTCACCAATTTAGCTGGACTGTCTTACCAGGAGGCCCAGGATCCTATTGTTCCTGCCTCCCCAGAGCTGCTGGGATTAGAGATGTGCTCTGCTGAGCCCAGCTTCTTATTTATTCTTGTTCTGGGAGAGCTGGGGACTGAACTCCGGCTCTCATGCCTGTGCAGGAAGCATATTACCTACTGAGCTGTCTCCCCAGATCCTCTTTTACCTTAGGATATTTTCCATACACTTTATTGGAGACGGCTTTTAAAAATTCCTTGTTGTTTACAACTGTGTTCCATCTGGAGCTTACAGATGTATCCAAATTTATTTTTACTCCTTTTAGTTGTTTCTTGTTACATATAATTCATCTTATGTGAAACACTGAAGAAAGTCAGAGAAAGGATAACAGGAAACAGTGTTTTAGAATCTATTGTGTGACAGAGGTTCTGTCTCATTTATGGTCTTGGTTTATGGGAAGCAGACTTGGACTCTTTCTTGTAAGTGACAAGTGTCTCTGTTATTCTGCATGAAGTTCAGAGTTTGTACTAATAAGTTAGCTTATGGTAAGCCCCCACGTTTGCTTCAGGATAGGAACCTGGTCACGTCAGAAAGTCTGACAAAGTGGATGAGAAGTTAGGGTTTTGAACCGTGTGACGTCAGCCCAGCCTCTAGGGAGGTAAGGAGAGTGGAAATAAAGTTCAGACTTACATCCGCTGCCATAGTCAGTCATGTCTGGAGAGTGACATTTAGATACAACTTCTACCCCACAGTGATCTTCCCCAGCTGGTGGTACCTGCCAAGGTGCCTTGAGAGTGATATGTCCTGGGCATAGGGAAGCTTAATATCTGGGACCCTTCCAGAGCCCATGTTTTGACATCCTTACATTGTGTGTGTGTGTGTGTGTGTGTGCTTAACAAATCTATAATTATAAGAATGATTTTTAGAATATGAGTTATTACAATATATTTTAAATTTCAGAAGGCTGTGAGAGCTCCCATCATTTTAATCGTTTAGTAGAAGTGAAGATTTTGGGGCATTTGAGCTTGTGGCTGGCATCTGAACTGAGGGTAGTCTTATAAAATCTGATTGAGTTCCAGCTATACAGGGTCAGACTTGCATCGCTGACTGTCGCCCTCAGATGCCCTGCCTATTTTGAGAAATTTTATTCTAGTCTTTATGGATTTTTCTTTTTTATAGGTGAGACCATCCAACCTATACAATTAGTCCTTGTTTTGAGTCACTCGAAACTTCCCATGTAATGTAGGTGCAGGCATATTGTATTTCATGGTGTTACACTTGGATGAGCAATTCTTGTAGATTGGAGATTTAGGAAACCAGTCCTGGAGCAAGTCCAGCTCGCTCTACCATCATTTCCTGTCTGTTACATTTTGGTGATTTTCACAATATTTAAAATTGTTTTCTATTATTGTTATGTTTGTTATGATGATGGTTTTGACATGGCCATTTTAATTGTCCTGGAGTTCAGTACTGCACTATTTAAGATGATAAACTTCACCAGTGCTGTGTGTGTTCTCACTGTGCCTCTGGCCAGCTGCTCCCTTTCTTGGTCTTCTCTCTTCCCTGATGTACAGAACTGAACTTAGGTCCAGTGAGAACCTTCTAATGCTCTCTAAGTATTAAACTGAAAGAAGAGTCTCTCACTTTAAACACTGGCAATGACTAAGCTTAGTGAGGAAGACACATCTGATCCAGTGCTAAACAGCTGTGTTATGAAAGCAAAGGGAAGTTCTTACAGGAAGCAGAAGGTTCTAGTACTCCTATGAATGAATGTGTGTGTATATATATATATATATGTATATATATATATATGTATATATATGTATATATATGTATATATGTATATATGTATATACATATATATATATATATATGTATATATATATGTATATATATGAGATATACATATATACATATATATATATATGTATATATATATATATATATATGAATATGAGAGAGAGAGACGAAGTAATCTCATTGGAGAGTTTCAGTAATGTGGACAGAAGATCAAACCAGCCATAGCATTTCCTTAGGCAAAGTTAGTCCAGAGCAGCGCCAGCACTCTTAACCTGTGAAAGTACAGAGAGGTTAAGACTCTGCAGAAGGAAAGCTTATAACTAACAGAGGCTGGTCCATGAGGATTAAGGAAAGCTAACATTTTTATAGCATCTAAGTGCAAGGTGAAGCAGCCAGAGCTGATGTAGAAGCTGCTGATCTAGAAGTTATCCAGAGGATCTAGCTGAGCAAATTGATGAAGGGAAAAACACTGAAGAAATCTTCAAAAGGCTCTTCAGAAAGGTCTCTATTATTAAATGGCATCTAGGACTTTCATAGCTACAGAGGAAGAGCCAATGCCTGGATTCAACACTTTAAGTCACATGATCTTGTTGTAGAAGTTTATTTTTAATTATCTATAAAATAATTGTTTAATCCACTGTTGGGTGAGGGGCCATCTAGGGTGTTTTGTATTGTTGGCAGGTATCAGATTTCTGTGGGTGATGTTTAATTGCTTATGATCTGCACATGGTATCAGTAGAGCACCTAAGGAGTTCTGAATCAATAAAACACCTGAGCTCAGATGTTTGGGGTTCTACTGTCAATCGAGTACGGCACTTGCCCTGATGGTGGTTCCCTCTGCTGAGGTCTGGCAGGGCTTCCATGTATGAAAGTGCCTGTTTGTCTCCTTGCTGAGGCACCCCAGCAGTAGCGAACTACTACAGATGGTGCACCAAGATGGGGCAGGACATCACACCAGCTAATCCAACGTGGAGACAAGGAAGAAGAGAAAGAAACTCCTGACCTTGCAGAGTCCGGTAAGGCATGCTCAGAGAAGCTACCGGAGGTTAGAGATTAAGGTATTAATTGAAGTCTCCTGAAGGAAGAGGCGAGAGAGAAAGAAAAAAAAGCCTCTATGAAGAGAATAGGCTGTGAAATTAACAAATGAAGAAAAAAGCTCCGAGGTAAGAGCTGCAGAATGGAGACCCTTAGAGATAAAGAACTCTATGAAATCCATGAAAGTGCCTCCCTGTCGTCCTTGCTAAACACACAGCAGCTTACAGCTACACGCTGTCTCCCCGGGGTTAATGCAGCTGTTAACTTAGGAGAAGCTGGTGCTCATTCACCATTCAGAAATCCAGGTGCCCTACACAGCTTGTGCTTAGAAAATGCAGCAACAAATTCTGGACCTGTGTTTAGGATGCGTTCTGCTGAACATGGTGATTCTACTGTTGAGACCCACAGGTCAGGAGGAAGAGAATCCTACTGAACGTTACTTCTCATTCACGTGCCTGATACCTAAGGCTCTGATGGAGAGGTGCAATGAGATTAGAGCTTACATGGCTACTGGCACACCCGCTCTGCAGCCCATGGATCAAAGAATGATCTCAAGTTGTAAGTCTTATTATAGAAAAACACAATTCACAGAGTTATAGCTTCCACAGAGAGAGATTCTTCTGATGGCTCTGGGGAAAGTCAGGGGAGAGTGGGAAGGATTCGCTGTTTTAGACACCATTAAGAAAACTTGTGATTTCCAGGTGGAGGGCAAAGCATCAACATGTGCAGGAATTTATAAGACAATTCTAACGCTTTTGGATGAGTGAGGGATTCAAGACATCAGTGGAAGAAGTAGCTGCAGCCGTAGTACAAACAGCAAAAGAACTGGATAAAGAGTTTGTGTGTGTGTGTGTGTGTGTGTGTGTGTGTGTGTGTGTGTGATGGAAACTGTTTCTGTTGGAGATGCTGTGAACACTGTTGAGATGACATCAGAGGTTCAGAATGCCACATTAGCTTAGTTGAGGAAGAGGCAGGAGGGCTGCAGAGGATGGGCTCTGCCTCTGAAGTTCCCCTGTGGGTAAGGCACTCCCAGGTGGACCAGCTGCCACAGAGAAACCGAAAGGGAATCAATGTGTCAAATTCACTGTGGTCTTAGTTTTTTTTTAATTTTTAATTTTATATTGAGATTACAGTAAAATTACGACATCTCTCCCTTCATTTCTGGGGAAGACTACCTCTCCTGCTCCCAGCTTTTCCCAGTAGCCTGATGTCTTACTCTAAGAGATGGCCAAGCCGGCCCAGTCTTTAACATACACCACTTGAATCATCAGTGACCTCAACACTAAGGGGGAGCCACTCTACAGACAGTTTATGATTGACAGAAGGCCCCAGATAGATGACTGTCTTCATAGTTTTTAGGCATTAAAGTATCTTAAATTAAGCTATTCACATGTTTTTATACATAATGCAACTTTATAATAGCTGTCTTTTTTTAAAAAATCTTTTAACTATGTAGATGTATAAATTGTGCCCTTGCTTTCTGAATCTGTGACCTTGGATAGAAAAGGGAGGCTAGCCTTTGTTAGAGCCCAGCCCTGTATTCTACAGCAGAGGCTGACAAAACCTGGGAAGATAAGGGGAAGGAGGAGGGTGGCTAGGCAAGCATGCTAACTCAGCGGCTTAAGAGAGAAGAAGCTTCTGGCATTGTGTGGGCACACCAGCTCCTTCTGAAGAGTTGGGTGGGATTTCATTGTTGGATGAAACTCCATTTCCTAGTGAGGCAAAGGGAAAGAATTCCAATCAGAGATTTTATTCCTATGCCATTTAAACATCTCCCAAGTAGTGTGTGTGTGTGTGTGTGTGTGTGTGTGTGTTTGTGTGTGTGTGTATGTGGTGTGTGTGCTGCAAGCACACAGCAGGAGCTTGATTTGTCTGTCACTTCAGTGAGAGTTTGTGTGAATGTCTTTGAGGGAGATGGAAACCCATGCTTCATCATCTTATCTCGTATTTTAAATTTGAACAAAGTGTTAGCTGAAGGAATAATTAATTGTCAATAATTAAGGAAGCGATAATTGTCAAGGTTGGGATAGATGCATCAGTTCAATTTGAAAACAATTTCAGTGGCCAAAGATAGATTGCATTTTGTTGAAATGCAGGAAAAAAAAAACTTTAGTAAAGACTTCTGCTTATTTCTCCTTTACGGAAGGCATTAGGTTACGTAAGAATTGTTTATGATGTGGTCGTGGTTAACTGCATCACTTCGGGGGCTTCTGAAGAGGCAGAGAAGCATGACATAATATGGAACTTTATTTAAGTGTGATAACAAGCAACTTCTCTGGCAAGCTGCAAACAAACATACAAATTTCCTGTCCCGCTGGGGCAGCCAGATGCAGGGAGCCCCACACAGCCCACGGTCTCCGCTGGGGTAAGATTTGTAGTGTGTTGATCCGCTAGAAGAAAGTAACAGTGTTGGAAACCCTTCCAATCTGATATTTTCAGATTCTAGTTAATCTGAGGAGGAAAAGATATTAGGCAGATCCTAAGTCCTCCTTCCTGCTGGGCTCTGGCTGGAGTAGGGGGGCGCGCAGTGTGGATCCCAGCTCTTCTCAGAGCTCAGCCCCTGGCCGTGCTGCACTGCCAATTGAGTGTTGGGGTGATGCCGTTATCCAGCCCAGAATGAGTTAACAATGTGCAGTGTGGGGACCTAACCAGTGCAGTGTGCACACCCCCTTCTGGTGGAGACTTGCCATGGAAATAATCCTGAGACAAAGAGAATAGAACAGGTTTACCTTCATAAATGGCCAGTCCCTTGTCAAGAGACCTCAGTGGGAGTATTGGGGGGGCCTTTGTCACAGCAAAAACTAGTTGGGGAGACCTTCAATAGGTCTGGCTAGAACTGGGAGATCTCTAGAAGATGCTAACTAGGATGCAATGTCTATATGTAAAGCGGCCACACCTGTGGGGCTCCTTTTAGCCTTCTGCTGGTATCCAGTGGAAACCAAAACCAAACCCACAAACTAGCTGGCACAGAGCTTTCCATCGTATGAGAGCTCACTAAACTCAAGTTGAGAGAAGGGGTTGCCCAATGACTCGTTCTGTCCTTACGGGAACGTTTGACCCCATTGCTTCGGATTCCGAAGCACTGTCTAGTCGTGAGTTGCATCAGCATCTGGACTCTACCCACCCCGGTTTCAAAGCATGTGGCATGGGGTAGGACACTCTTCCAGGTCTGTGAGGGGTGAGTCACAAGAGCAGATGCTTCAGGCTGTGTGGTCAGCGCAGGGCGACTGACTTCCTGCCCCAGCACAGGACAGGTGCTGTGGCTTTTGTTCTGTGGGCCTCGGTGGAAGTATATTAAAATCCTTTATCAGAAGTGTGTGCAACGCTACCACCCAAAGGTTATTGTGCTACAGACTTGCTGAGCTCAGACTCCAAAGCCCAAATTGCAGAATATGAGAAAAAAAAATATAGCCACGCAGGCCCGCAATCCCAGATACTCCAGACCCTAAGGCAGAAGGACTGAAAGTTTCAGGCTAGCTTAGACAATTGAGGAAGGCCTGCCTCAGATGATAAGTGAAGGCTGAGGGTGACTTGGTACCTAGCGTGGGGGAGGCTCTTGGCTTAAACTGCACTACTGCAAAAACCAAACAAGAAAAAGCACCAGAGTGTACTTGCCTCTCAACAGAGCTCAGTGTGGAGATGCTGAGTGTGTGGGGGTGGGGTGGGGCCGAGGAGAAACCAGCCCCTCCTCCACTTAACGCCTGCGCTGTTCTGTGAGTGCCAGGACTTTATCTGCAATCATTTAAATATGTCAGTTGATAAGTCGCATCTGCCCAGCCTAGATTTTGCCCAAGGGCAGACAGAGGCTGCGGTGCGTGTTCAGGTAAGGTTGGTTGCTCCGGAAGACATGGGCTCAGATGGCCCTGGGAAGTGGGGTAGACCCTGAAAATTGAGGTCTTGGGAGAGGAGAAAGTCCTTCATTCAGCAAGAAGGAAAGAGTATTTTTGTCTGCACATGGCTTGGCTGTTTTCTAACTGGTGTTACCCCTCCATTTTCTCCCTTTCTCTAAAGCAGCCTCTCAGTGACCATATGTCCAAGGGACCAGGCCTCCAGGACGGGTGACCCTGGACTTCTCCACCAGGGAAGTGAAAGTTAAAACTACTCGGAGATACTGCCTCACCTCAGTCAGGAATTCTGGCAACAAATGTTACAGAGGATGTGGAGAGAGAGGAACCTTTATTTACTGTTGGTGGGGGTTCAAACTAGCAGAGCCATTACAGAAATAATTTTGGAGATTCCCCAAAACAATACGAATGGAATTGTCATACCACTCATCTGTTTCACTCCTGGGAATACACTCGGAGAGCTCCCTACCCCCACCTAGAGGTACGTGTGTCCCCAAGTTCATTGCTGATTTGTTCACTATATCAAGGAAATAGAACCAGCATCTGTCCATCTACAGATGACTAGATGATGGAAACCCGGTACATAGATAAAATGGAATAACCCCAGCTCTAAAAAATGAAATCACAAAATTTGCAGGAAAGATGGGTGGACTAGGCGTGTATAATCTTAAGTGAGGCCACATAACTTCAGAAAGCAAACATGCTCTCCTTTGTATGCAGGACTAGCCTATAGTGTGTATGTTATGTATGTAGACACGTGCATGCAGGCACAGTATAACATGTATGAAGGAGGGCAAGAACAGGCCACCGTTAGGGAATGAGGAAGAACTGAGTGCAGGCAATGGACACTCGAGTCATGAAAGGTGATGTAAAACTACTCGTTTTTCTAGTTTTAATTTCTTCATGTAGTTTTCATTTTTTAGGGGTGGATAAGTGCATAAAAATATATTTGATAGTGAAAGTGTGAAATCCAATGTGAAGCTCACAGCTTCAGAATGGCTATTCTAAGGATCTAGAAGTTCATGGAGATGCATAGATTTTGGGTCTGGTTAATTTTAGTCTATGATGTTTTTTATTTGAATTTTATTTATAATAAAGTTTAATATAGTAAAAAATTAATTTTTTTAAAAAAGAGGCATAATACTAGATGTTGGTTGCCCTAGCCCTCACATGCTGGAAAGTGCTGTGCAGGCTGCCGTGGGAGGCAAGAAATCAGTGGTCTTACCGAGCCGTGGACCCCGCGTGCCACATACCAACCTGCTAGGCCATATGTGCCATCTGGTGCAGTAGTGGCATTGGGTGTTACCAATGTAACCAACCACTTCCTGATTGGATGTGTGGCCTGCTCCACAAGAGGGAATTTATCGTAAACTTGGTTGGCAGTCTCTGGCTGGGGAGGTCATAAGCCCTGAGGTGAAAACCTGCTGTTATTATTTTTCCGAATAATCTTGTTGTCAAGTTTCCGTCTCAATATTTATGTTTATACCAACAGACCTGGGCTATTCTCAGCCTTGGTCAGAAACTTCTTTTTGGGGTGGGCAGCAGTTATACCTACAGAGACTCATCACTGGCTAAAGTGCTGAGGATAAGCGACCTCAAGTGAGTGTTCAGTTATAAATGGGACACCTGTATCGACTTCTCCAAGGCTCAGGGAACGTCGTGGAGGAGGAGGCAGAAAGAACGGGAGCGCTGTGAGATATCGTCTTCTGGTCATGCCGTGGATATCACACTCAATCTCTGTAGCAGCACACTGCAGTCTTACACTCTCTAGGGAAGGAGAAAGGAAAGATAGAAAGGAATCTTCACTGCTTTTACAAGCAGCCTTGATATAGAAAGAAAGAGGGAAAGGGTGTTTTCACCTCTCTGAGCATGCAGATTTTGTTATAGATCAGATGATAGGGATTTATGAATATGTGTATTTGTGGTGTGTCTGTGTGTATATGTGTGTCTGTGTGATGTATGTGTGTGTGTGTGATAGCTGTGTAAATGTATGTGTGTTATATGCAGTATATGTATGTATAGTACTACACTTACTGTGGCTCACCAAGAGAGACAAGGAGGCATATTCTGTGTGGTGTGTGTGTGTGTGTGTGTGTGTGTGTGTGTGTATGCGTGTGTGTATGTACAGGTATGTGTGTGCCAGTGTATCTGGTATACATGTGTGTGCATATATATATGTGATGTGTATATGAGTGTTATGTATATGAGGTGTGTGTCTCTCTACGTGTGGCATATGTGTGTACGATGTCTATGTAGTGTATTTCTATGTGATGTACATGATGTGTGAGTTTGTATCTGTGTGTGGTATATGTGAATGTGTGGTATTTGTGGTGTATGTTTGGCCACCCTGATGAGACCGTAAGTTTCATGGAAGTGTCATTAGGCCCATTCCAGTTTTACTTGCACCCTAGGCATACAATAAAATAAGAACAATATTATGATATAGAAAGTAGTAATAAAGTAATATAGTGAATCACTCCAGAGATGTCAGGAGTCTTTGATCTCAGTTGTTTCGCTGTGTCCTCTGGTCACTGTGTCACTGCTGGGAATTAACAAGATCTGGAAGGCGTTTGCCTATCTTAGCCTCACCCAAGGAGAGATTTCAAACTCCCCCAAGGGGGAAGAAGATGTCTTTTCAGTAAACAAGATTGTTACACTGCTTTCCTTGGTCATTTTCCTGCAAACATCAGAAACATACCAATCCTGATCTTCCACGCTACAGCTGTGTATGGGACAGACATCCACCATTCGAGACCACAGACTAGTCTACCTTTTGATGCAGCAGCAGCAGTGGCAACATCATCCATCCAGACCCTCGGGAAGTCTGAGAGTCCAGTGAGATATCTTTAAGTAGCGAGTAATTCCCAGGTGTGGGGGTCATTATCAAACAGCTCCCCCCACCCCTGCAATCAAAGACACAGTTTGGAGCCCCTGCCTTTTGGAACTGTTCTGGAAGGAAAATGACTTCTTAGCACTTCTCTTTGTGTCACAGCTTTGTATATACACCCATGAACACCGAACTCAACTGGGATTGTATAGGGAGTAGGCCAGAGCAGGGGCTCAGAGCCAGGTGAAGGAAGCCCTGGAAGGAGGGGCCTGTCCAGGGAGGTGCAAGGCCTGAAGAGAGCAGTTCAGTGGTTGCCCAAAGCAGTTTGTGGCTATGTCTACCTACCCAGACACGTGTGGGAGGCTGAGCAGAGCAGGCAGCATCCTGCACTGGCCTTGAATGTAAGCCATAGCTTGCAAACTGAAGAGGCTCAGAGCAGACAGTAGGTTGCAGTGGGGCTACAAGTTTAGAACTGGGAGGAAATCTTGCTAAGGTGGTGTCTTCTTTAGCGGTGTGTTTTGAATGGAAACTCAGCAACCACAGCAGACTGACCGCCAAGCTTCCCTTCACCTTCATCTACTGCTTGGAGAGAGAGAGAGGCGGGGGGGGGGGAGGGAGCACACACGTGTATTTGCAGATGGACATGTGTACATGCAGGGAAGCCAGAGTTTGCTGTCAAGTGTCTTCTTTTATTGTTTTCTCCTTTTTTTTTTTTTAAAAGACAAAGTGTTTCACTGAACCTGGAACTCAATTATTGGCTAGCCTGGCAGTCCAGAGAGCTCAGAGTCCTGCTGATGAGACATTTTTTACAGACTTCTAAATCCAGCTGGGACTCTTGCTCTGGAGTCCGTTGTGACAAAGTATGAGGTTGTGGAGTGCATTGTGTCTGTGGGCCTCCATCTCAGCCAGTCTCCTGCTTTTAAAAGTATATTAGCAGATATTAATTATACATGATAATGGACTTCATTAGGACAGTTTCGTATATTCATATAATGTACCTTGGTAATATTTTCCCTACTCTCTCTTATATCTGCCCACTCCTGATTTTCTCTGTTTTCTTTCCAACCCATCTCCCTTCTACTTTCATGTTTTGTATATGTTTTGGTCATGCTCCAGGAAGGCTTCCCCATTGAGTTTAGTTGGGGTTACTTATATGAGAGGTGGTGTGGGTTATGTACAGGGGCCTGGGAAAGTTACCAGTGGCTAGATCACTGAAGAGAACGTTTCCTCTTTCCCTAGAAACCATCAACTGCCAAAGGCTTATCAAGAAGGGATAGGAACCATATAAGTTCGACCTCTATCTATGGCAGTGTCACAAGGCCCCAGCTTGCACAGGGCTTGTGTGAGTTCGTGAGTACCTTGCCATATGATGCCTACATGACAGCATTCTACAACATGCCTCTCCTTCCTCCAGCTCTTACGTTCCCTGAGTCCGGGAAGGGATCATATAGATGTTGCCTTTAGGGCTGAGCACCCACCATCACTCAACTTCAGCATTTTGACCAGGTATGCGTGTCTGTAATAACCACTGCTTACTGCTAAAAGAGGCTTTAGTTCTTGACCAAAGCTTAGAACAACACTAATCTATGTAGGTAGTTGTACACTGCTGCAGGGGTGGCTCACTAAACAGGACAAGGAGATCTTTTCAGACCTTAAACTCTGCCAGACCTCATCAGAAAGAACCACTGTCATGGCCGGTGCCTTATTGCCAGTGGAACACCGAGCATCTCAGCTCAGGTGCCTTTACTTTTAGAACACCACAGGTGTTCTACTGATAGCATGTGCAGATCATTAACAATCAACATCCCCCACATAAATCCAACACCCACAGACAATACAGAATGCCAAAAACCTAGGCAGTCCCTCACCCAACAGTGCTTAAAACAATTTCAAACATAACTAAAAATAAACTTCCCCGACATATCTATGGGTACAAACAAAATTTAGGCCGTTTGATCGGCATAGCACATCTACTTAGCAAAGCAACAGTTGTAGTTTCTCCGTTAGGCTCCCATGCCCTCCTCAGCCAGGGGCTTCTGAATATGTCTGTAGTAGCAGACTTTAGTTCTCTCCTATGGAGTGGGCCTCAAATCCAAGCAGATAGTGGTTGGTTTCTCTTTGAGCAGCCATGCCACTATTGCACCAGAAGGCACGTCTTGCTTGACGGGTTGGTGGTATAGGACACAGCATCCATAACTGGTTGAGACTGTTGATGATTTTTCTCTCCCAGCAGCCTAGATCGCACTTCCCAGCATTATGGCTATTAACTATTTGAGAGGAAACATGCAGCTCAGTTACAGTTTGATTCCAGTGTGTCCTGAAACCAAAGCTTCTCAGCAATGGGGCCTTACTCTATCTGCTGGTGACAATACCCTGTATTGTTTGGAGCCTTCCTGACCAACAACTTACAGAGTGGTCACTACTACTGTCCCAGCTGATATCTCTCTGTTTATTTGCTGACACAAAATTTCCAGTCCTAAATTCAAGCCCAGGGCCTCCAACCGTGTCATAGCTGCTGGGATTCAGGTGGGAGTGTGGCTGCTTTCCCATCCTGTTCCGATCCGATGGTCTCAGCTCCGTGAAGGAGCCATTGAGATCTTGGTGCTGATTAGAAAGCTGACTCGAGATGGGAATCCAGATAACTAGAGTCAGGGACAGATCATGTGCCTTCTCTCCGCTCATCTCCACCCAACTTCCTTCCCCCTCTTCCTCTAGTTTCATCTGCTTTTTGCTGTACTTCTTTTTCCTGTCAGTTTTGCTATTTCTGGGAGAATCATTCTGTCTCTTCCCCGTGTAAACCCTGCTGAAGCTGTTGGCCCATAGCCCCTCTGCTTCAGTGGAATCTCTGCTCCCTGGCAATCACCTATCTCATTATCCCTTGGGCTCAGGTTTCCAGCATGTGGGGTGACTTCACTCTGCAACCCTCATGGAAAGATGGCTTCTGTATCTTGATGTACTGCTTTCTACTTTGCTGAAAGCATATTCTGGAGGATGGACAAACGGTTCCTGGTTAACAGGCTCCAAGGAAACCATGGACCAATAATTGCCAGGACCCTAAGGACCCAAGGCTGGAAACTTGAAGCTTCCAGCTATGGGCATGCAGAACTGTTTGCCTGACAGTGCTTCCTAGTCCTAATGGAGAAACAGATACAAGAGGCAGAGGCCCATCCATCCCTTTTACAGCTTGACTTCTGGCCTTTATTATCCCTCACTATCATCTACTGTTTGTAGCTCCCGTCAGCACTCTTTCTAAAGTATTCGTCCTCTGCCATGTTCTCTTTAGTGGGTGTCATAGTTAGCTTGAGCTGTCAACTTGACACAAACCTAGAGTCACCAGGGAAAAGGAAACCTCAACTGAAGAACTTTCCAGGTCAGACTGTCTTGTGACCACTTTTGCAGCATTTTCTTAGTTGCCAATTGATGTAGGAGGGCCCAGACGGTAGGCAGTGCCATTCCTATGGGTTGGCCTCTTCTGCGTAACAAAGGTAGCTGAGCAAGCCAGCAAGCAGCATTCCTCCGTGATATCTGCTTTGGTTTCTGCTTTAAGCTCCTGTCCTGAGTTCCTGTCTTTGCTTTCCCCGGTGATGACTATAACCTGTAAGATGAGTTAAATCTTTTCTAAGTTGTTTTTGATCATGATGTTTCTCACAATAACAAAAGCTTGTCTGCCTTGCAAGGAGACCCGTATGCTGATAAAAGGACCTTTGCATGATTTCTGGGGAAGGTGGAAACAATGTCTATTTACCCGATGAAAGACCAAAGAAATGGCCCCCTCTGACTTCAGCCCAGAGAACCAGTGAGTTACAGGAGAATGGGTAGAGGTTACTTCTAGGAGCAGGGGTGGTTCAAAGGCAATGGTGTCACTGTGGAGTTCATCTAGGAACTATGAGTGGCACTTAGCAAAGCAGTGTCTTTAATGTTCTCTGCAGGCAGCCTGACAGATTCTTAATGCTTATGAAACCTACAGGAGAGGACTTGTGACTCTTTGACTTCCTGACTTTCCTAAGCCTGGTTAAGTCACATAGCTGCTCACTCCAGGAAGGGAATCCGTCAAGTTGGAGGAAATGCTACCCAATTAGGAGCTCATTCCAGGAGGAATGGGATCTCTAGGAGCTTCTAGCTGAGAGCAGGGTGAGCGATATTTTGGGGTGGGGTGGAATTGCATCAGCTTCTGGTTGTCACCAACTCTTTCAATATCACCTTCTGCGCTGCTTTGGGGTAGGCCAGTGGCATCTGGCCACTTTCCTTACCTCTCCATCAATTTCACTGCTGCCGTGGGTGAGCACAGCGGTAATGAGGATGCCTTGGGGTAGATTCTGAAGAGCACAGGGAGCCTGCGTGCCGATGATTGGAGTTGACTGGGTTCTGTGACCTAATAGCTATGCTTTCATCTGCTGCGGTCCACATGAAGGCCTACAGAGAAGTCCCTCTGGACAGCCTATTCATGCTATCCCGGATGTTTGATGTGCTTTGGTCTGTTCGTTACTTTTGTAATTCTTGCCTGTCTCCTGTGCGGTTGGACTCCATGAGACTGGGCAAGAGTCTGTCCCCTTTGGCCAGTTAGGGATGCATTAGGGCTGCCAGAGATGATGGTGACAGTTCAGAGATGGGATGAAATGGAGTGACCTCCGTATTGAGCATGGCCCCTGGATGAACTATGTGGCCGGGTATGGCGGTGTCAGAATGCCAACTACTAGGGCTGGTTTGTGACTGGTTTGTGTAACAGGAACACAGGAACAGGTAAGGGATAATCTTATAGTATCCGAAGCCATCACATGAAAGTGGGGACCCTGAGAGAGACTGGGTGGGGGCACGCCACTACTGGTATCCCCAGTCCACCTGAGCCGGGCATGGCAGAGAGCCACGTTTCATGTGAGAACCGCAGCGCAGATAGCAAGGAAAAAGACTGAGTTGAGGAAGCTGGTGGTTCATGCTCTGGTTTCTTGTTCCTTCATGCCACATGCCCTTTTCTCCTCCAGGAAAGATTTGAGCAGAAGGTTCCCAGGGTCTTTAAGAAACACACACCATGACTCCTGGGGCTTTCCTGCTCAGCAGTTCCCCAGCCATGCAAAGTCCTGGGCTGTGTACAGAGTCTTCTGGAAAGCCCCTACCCTCTGGGAGTTGAGTAGACGCAGCCAGAATTCTCAGGATTCCTATTAAAAGTGAATGCATACTCCAATTTACATTCCGTCAGCTGTCTGTTCACGTAATATGCACGCAAGTCTGTGATTACATGCTGCTATCAGATTCGGTGGTCTGCTACGCCATTTAAACCACACCGCAGCACCTTAACGTCTGCGGTTAGTCCTGCCGTGACATCTGTGTTTGACATTAAAATGGATGGGGAGACACAAGACAGTCAGGCTCGGGCCTTCTGTTCTCATAAAACCAAACCAAACCAAACCAAAACCAAACCAAACCAAACCTCAGGCTCTCACCAGGCGGGAATAACACAGAGCTGTAGAAATTAGGCTGAACCCTTCTAGAAGTTTTAAACATGAGTGCTTTATAATGATGTCTAGCAGGTACTGTGGCTGTTGAGTGCTACAGAGTAACTGGAGAGGGAAGATGGAGGGATCCTTCTAGATACTTTCTTTGGAGACAGACACACGGTAGCTGTCTCTTCCCAGCTGGGTCTCTAAGACTGGTCACTTTTTTCTGGCAAGTAGATGGGGCTTTAGGGCCCCTCATCCTCATGTCTCTCATGTCTCTCATGTCTCTCATGTCTCTCATGTCTCTCTTCCTCTCTGATCATTTGCTGTTTAGGTTTTCCTTTCCCGGAGTCAAAGAACAATGTACATGGCCCCGTTCATTCAGAAGCATTGCTTAGTTGTTTAGACAGAGTCTCAGAATTGCAGCATCAATAGGGCAGCTCTGACTTGGTCCCTTCCTGTTTCCCAGCCTCTTTTCCCCACAGGAAATGGAAATTCACACACAGTCACACAATTGACCTGCTGTGTAAGGCTCATAGATAACCATCAGAAAGAAGGTGGCTGTGCCTCTTGAGATAAGGTGTCAGCAGTACCTTCGGTTCCTCCAAACTCACTAAACTGCCCTGATTTCTGTTACAGGTGATATTGTAGCAATGGCATTCTCTGCTTTCTCTGCCTTAGTGCCAGCCTCAGCCTAAGCATGCTCACCAGGTCCCTTCTGGTCCTTGGGAAGTATCTGCAAAGGTTCCCAAACAAATGGCTGGGAGCTGATATCCAGAGCTCGGAGCCCCTGGGTCCATCTTGCCATCTGTGCTGAACAGATCGGTGGGTTTCCAGTGATGTTCACCAGCACTGTACCCATCAAGGTCTGGTCTTGGAAATGATGGGGGGGGGTAGGTAAAAGATGCCGAAGGATGAGTCAGGTGACACCTGGTACCGGAGCTGTGGATTTACAGAAGCCTGTGGTGCTGAGGCTGGGGCTGTGGTGACTTCTCAAGGACAGCCATAGTGCTGTTTGCTGACCTTCACCTGGCCAGACAGCATCATGCCAAGGGCTTTCTATTTGCTGCACTCCAGAGCTGGTGGGGAGTCCATGCTCAGTTCACCTGTGCTTGAAGGTAGTGTCATCTCCAGTGACTTACTTTTCCTGGAAGAGGGGAGGGCCCAGCCCCCATAAAACAGAGCTGTGAAGACAAACGTAGAGAACTGACCTCATGGGATGGATGTGTGAGTGAACAGCCGGCCCGGAAGGAAGTCCTCAGACAACCCATCCAGGCTTGCCAGTCCCATAGGCCACTCAGCTGCTACCTCCAGCCATGGTGGCTCCTAGGGGCAGTGAGAGATGGGGACTAGGTAGCTGTGCAGGAGTGTCCTGGACTCCATGTCTGAATGTTGCGTGGCCTTGATGAGTGTGGCCTCAGTTCCTCTCTCCTTTGCTCTTTTCAGAGTCTGACTCAGGATCGGAATTCTCGAGTTCCCCGTGGAGTAAGTGAAGTCCATCCCTGTGTCTAAGCTGCCAAAGGCCAAAGTGAGCGTTGCAGGTAAGGAACTTGCAAGACTACATGGTGGAATGGTGAGAGAGGCCATGGAACAGCACCCCAGAACAACGACTACAAGAGACACGTACAGATGCACTTGCTGCTTTCGCACGGCGAGGCGCCTGTTATTGGGTAAAGGATCCTGGGTGTTCATTTAGTGTGGGCTAATGTTTAGGGTCTGCAGGTCTACCATTAATCTCATTTCCCCCATGAAATGTGGCCCATGGGATCCCCATCTAATAGCCATTAGAAATAGATCTTCAACATCTGCAGAGGTTGTCACGGCGGTGACGGTGACAGAAGACCTTGTCTACAAGATGATTTCATCTGACATTACTGGGATCCGTTGGGCACATCTGGACCATTGTATATGAGATCTGGAGTGCCTCGTCTGTGGCTGGTGGTTTGTAACCCTCCCTTCTTTGCGATGCTGCCGGCTAGCTCCCAAATTCCCACCAGGACATGCTGCCCGCAGCTGAGGTGCCTAGTTCTGGGTTGGCACCACAGGGTTCATGTAGGTCGGTGCCACAGTAAACGGAAGCAGCATGAGTCACCTCTCAGGCATTCCCTCCTCAGCCCTCCGGCCCTGCTGCACTCTAGCAGCTTCTGATATTCAGTTTCCTCACTTTGTTTCAGAAGCAGAGACTGTTGATTCACCGTGCGGTAGAGCACGTCTGACATGTCAATGTCTGAATGGCCTGTGACAGTGCGGTTGTCTCGGCGATGGCAGTGACCATCCACATAAACGTCTGGAGGGCGAAAGGAGGTTTTGACTGGGATTGTGAGCGGGTCAGCACGAGTGCAGGAGGGAGAGCACACGTAGGCATGGGCACGTGGTCAGACTCGGGGTGACTTGTTCATGGGGAAGTTCAGGGCAGTCTCAGGCTCAGTGAAATCGGAGACGGTAGCTTAGCCCATCCCCAACTCTACCTTAAAGTTTCGTAAGGCATAAAACATTCCAAATCCTTTTTCTGCTAGAGTCTACAAGGTTGAAAGTGGTTCTTCTGTGCCCCTGATTTGCCATGAACACTCTAAACAGCAGTTCAGGGGCCATGAGACTTCTGTCATTTTAGTCTTTGGCAACAGGGACGGGCCCAGAAGGGGTCAGTGCTTCTGGGCAATTGCATTTCGGTGCAGGTGTCTGAATCGTGTCCCCTTTGGAGGGGGTCACTTGGTGTTAGGAAAGAGGGTGAGCAGGACCCTGCTGCCCCTGTGGAGGTCATCATCAGTTGAGAAGGCCGTGTCCTCCATGGATGATGCCAAGGCTCCAGACAAACTGAAATGGGAATCCAGGTGCAGGAGACCGGATGTGGTCACTTCACCTCAACTCTGTCTTCGGTGCTTGGCTTTCTTATTTGATTATACTTCTGGGAGTTCTGTAGAAGCATGCGCCTTGCTGGGTGGCCTTGGAAATGACTGAACCACCATTCCTATCTAGAATCTCTATAAAGTGTAGGAGTGCCTGCGCAGGTATCACCGAGTCCAGATCTGCTGGGCTGGAGGCTGTAGGTGCCTTGTTCTAGACTGGCCAGGGCCCAGCCACAGGCTGACTGTCAAGAAACCAGACTCTGTGGCCATGTGGGCTGAGCAGGGTAAGGCTTCTGGGTCTGTGGTGAAAGGCTGTGGGCCAGTCCTGGAAAGGTCATCTGACTAGTGATGGCTGTCACTGGTTTGTAATAGGTGAGAACAAAGCCCGGGGCCAAGTCCATTAGAATTCTTTCAGCAATTTGATGTTGATTGCGTCTAATCTATCAGGAGGTGGGCTTTAGATTTTGTAGACTGATTCATTTCTTTGTTCTAGCAATAGACTATTTTATATCACAAAAGGAACAGTTCCCAGTGAATTGGAAATGGAAACACACACAGAACTCTCTTCACTGCAAGGGCTTTGAGAGGCAGTGGGCTAACACAGGGAACAAATCTAATACAGCCACACACAGCCATGATCAAATGTAGGGAATATCTGGCTGAGGACAGGGGACTGGCGCTGTTAAAGGTCACGTGGAAAGTGCAGGGGTGGATGGCAGTGATTTTGCAGGTAACCTAGATGCTCACATGCCTGGAAGTCCCCTGAAGTGACTTGTGGCTTTCCAGGGTCCCTGGGTAGAGTTGGGGCCTAAGATCTGTTCCAGCTGACTGGAAGACATTCTCTGCATGCCTCAACAGTCCCCTGATCCTCTGTGGCCTTTCTTGTGAGTTGGGATAGAGCCTGCAAAGGCCTGTGTGCCTGACCACACTAATACCAAGTGAGGCCATTATTTGCTCAGCTTATATGCCTTTGTTCATTACATCCGGGTAGCCGAGAGAGGCTCAGCAATTTTCACACATCCCATAACTGGGCATTGAAGAGACTGTGAGACTCAGAATGAACACTTCCCTTTCCTGTGTCTATTCTGTCCAGCTGTAAGTTGGAAGCTGATGACTTGGCCTCTAAAGTCCCTCCCTCGTCTAACAGGTAATCCTGGTGGTTGCTTTTCGTCCCCTTCATGGTTTTCTTGTGCCTTTTCCTGGGCTTGGGTGTCTAGGTCCACTGGTGGGCAGCCCCTCCTATTCACACCCACTTCTGGCCACACCCACCCCTGGTAAACCTGCTTGGCCTCCAGTACGTCCCTGGCTAGCCCTGCAGTGTCCTGGTGTCTCTATCTCATCTACTAGAGCTATATTGTAAACAAAGGGATTCCTGCCTATGCTGTCTTGCTGCCTTTGCTTCCCAGGGGAAGTTTATAAATTCTGACTCCACGGGAATCAAGGCAAATCACTCCACAGGCGTCAAGAAAACAGGAGTGGCTTGCATCTGATGCCATGCTGGCCGACGCTGTGCTGCCCGCTGGAGTCCACAGGGACCGCCATGCGGGAGGCCCACAGACTGGACAGGTCTGTGCCACGTTTGCAGACAGGACAGCTTCAAAGGTAACCTCTCTGAAATCATTTAAATGTCCTCAGCAGAGAAATAATCTTTTTCCAATGAAACTTTATCTGCTAATCCAGTGTATAAATTTTTGTTATAGCAAGAACAGTATTTTATTAATGTTCTGTCTTAATTTTAAGCTGATAGTGTTTTTGCCCATGGTTCACAAAACCAGGCAACAGAAGCTTTTAGGATAATCTGGGTAAGAGGTTCCCAATCTCTGTTTTCTTCTCAGGGAGCCCGCCAACCTAATTCATAAGGTGACGATACAAAACATTAATTTTTTTTTCTTGAGACATATATTTAGTATTGAATTTAAGGAAGACAAAAAAAAAAAACCCACTACAAGGTTTATCTAAAAGAACTTGAAATATACTTGTGTAAGAGAAATGAGAGAAGTATTTTCTAATTGAGTTAAAATTCACACAGCATCAAGGTCACCGTTTGAGCCACTGCAGAAAGTGTAGTTGGGTGGATGTTCGGGCATTCATAGTGGCTGCAACCATTACCATTGGCTTATAGTGGAGCGTTCATTATCCTAAAGAACCCTCTTAAGTGTATGTAGTTTCTCAAAAGTCTTTTTTTTTTCCCCCAGGACAGAGTTTCTCTGTTGTAACTCATTATCCTGGGACTCACTCTGTAGACCAGCCTGGCCTCAGACTCACAGAGATCTGCCTGCCTCTGTCTCCTAAGTGCCAGGATTAGAGACGTATACCACCACCACCTGGCCTCAAAAGTCTATGTATTTAAACATGTATTTGAGTGAAATGGAAGCAAACTGGGACCAGGGATGATTCTAGGACATGACCTCTGCTGTGGGGGTGAATGTGGAGAATGGCAGGGAAGGGAAATAGAGATTTTCGATGTAAATAATGTTGCCTTGGCCACACAAAACCGTATTCAGACGAGGTCAAGGGCTGGGTCAGCTGTTGGAGCCTGAGGTACCTTTAACTGTAGACTCAGTTCCACTTGTGGTCATGAGTAGGCTCAGATAATCCTGCAGGAAGCAGGGGCACACACACATAATACAGGAATGGAACTCATAAAGTCATGTAAAAGATTTGCACGTAGTCATGTGCTTCTCCTGCCTTGTCTGCAGAAGGTATGTTTCAGAGTCTCAACAGATGACTAACAGGATGGCACCACCACCCCTGCACACACATATCTACAAAAGACTTAACTCATATATCAGGCACAGTAAAATTTCACAAAAATCAATGAGAACATACTACAGTAAAAGTATGTGAATTTGGTCTCTTCTTTTCAAAATATATCATTATGAATGTTGGCTACTCTTGGTTGTCAACTTGACTATCTATGGAATTAACTGAAATCTAAGTGGCTGGGCACAGATGTGAGGGATTTTTTCTTAATTAAATAATTTGAAGTGGGAAACCTACTTTTTAATTAATTAGTTAATTAATTAGGTTTTTTGAGACAGGGTTTCTCTGTTGTAACTCTGGTTGTCCTGGAACTCACTCTGTAGACCAGGCTGGCTTTGAACTCACAAAGATGTGCCTACCTCTGCCTTCCAAGTGCTGGGATTAAAGGCTTGCGCCACCACCACCTGGTGGGAAACCCACTTTTAATCTGGATCTTTTAAGGTGGGACGATCCATGCAGAAGTTCACTATAATCTTTTACTCTTAATTTAGGGAAAGAGAAAGGAAGGGTAGAAAGAAAGAAATCTTCACTGCTCTTGAAGGCACCTTGATAGAGAGAGAAAGAGAGGAAGATAGAAATCTTCAAACCCCTTCGGCTGTCCTAAGCTTGGAGGGCAGCAGCTGACAGTGAGCCAGACAAGCGTCTCAGCGCACTATCTGAGAACCCAGTCTCTCCAACCAATGTTCTCTATGCAATAACCAACCAGCCAAGGATGGTCCAACCAGCCAACCAATAACCAACAACCCATCCCAGTTCTCTGGGCTTCCACCCTTAAATACTCAAAAGTTCCCAGAAATCCAAGTGGCATGCAATTGTAAGGACAAGCCACTCATGGCACATTGAATTAAATTTGGTTAAATTTCAAGCATTCCAATCAAATTCATAATCATCTACCACACCTGGGAGGGGAACAAAAACAGTCCAAATGGCAGTTTGTGTTTTTAAAGAAACCAAAATAACCAAACTTCTTCCAAGCATCCTGTTACAGATCCACCTTCATCTGGACCACGCCTTCTGCTGGAAGCCTATAAAAAGGATTTGGAAGAAGGAAGCTTTTTCTCTTTGTGTGCTCACTCTTTCTGGCAAGTCCATTCCTTCATTGGTATTGGAGACTACTTCTTCAGGATTCCAGAATATACTGAAGACCAGCTGAGACATTCAGCATGGTAGACCGATGGACTACTGGATGCTTGGATATCTTGTTGGTAGACAGCCATTGTCGGACTACACGGACCACAGCCTAGAAGCCAATCTAATAAATAGATGCATTCTATAAGTTCTGTTTCTCTAGAAAACCCTGACTAGTACATTATTAATCAGATTAATGCATAACCCATTCTTAGGCTTCTCTGTCATGTCTGGATGGCCAGTATCAATGCTCTCCTGCTCTGAGGCCATTACTGAATGAAATAAGGACCATCTGAAGTCCTGTGAAACCTCAACCATCACTCTGATGACTCACATGACTACCAAGCGTCTAACATGCTGTGTACACAGCATGGATAGGTTGAGGTCATGCTACTCAGAGCACTGTGTATTTCAAAGATACAAACTGATTATTTCTGGAATGTTCCATGTCAGGTTCTCCCAGCATGATTGACTATAAAAGAAAAAGCAGAAACAAAACAAGACAGACAAACAAACAGACCCAAACTGTTGATAAAGGATGACTTACTGGAGGGGATTCAAAGAAAGGGATGGTGAAAGAACGCACCGCAAACCTGGGGGTTCATTTTCTGAGAAAGCATTTAATAGCTTTAAAATGCGTCTTTCTGAGTACTGTCATTTTGGTTTCATCAAATCAAGAATTTTCTGGAAAATAAAATTAAGTTGGTTGAAAGGTTGTCACGATGAGCCGTTAGCAGTTAAAAAAACAAAGAAACCTTAGCATCTCATTGCTAACCACTGTATTAATTATATGATTTTGTGAAATTTGTTTTATTTTAAATCACCAGTAATGATCAGCATGGCAGGTGGCTGGTGATGAAGATATTGGCCTGGAACCTCCAAGATGTAGCCTCTTCCCTGATGTCCAGTGGATGTCAGTCTCTGTCTCTGCTACTGTTTCCTAAGATGCTTGTGTGGCCTACATTGGTAGTTCTTGACTTGTTAAGAGATGTTGATTTAGATGGTTTGTAGGGGGAGCGTGTGCAGTCCTAGCTGCCTCCTGAAGACCTCATGTCCATGATAAGAATAGGGTTTTGTTGGGCTGTTTACCAGTAGATCAGGATATATTTGAAAATGAACCCAAATGAGAGTCTAGTAGTCCAGATGCTACCATCTTAAAGTGATTTCATGGTATTTCTTTAAATAAACGAACAAACAAACAAACAGAAACATGGCCATGGAACTTTTGCATGGCCATTTTGGGCACAGCGAAGCCCAGTATGAGTGACACAAAAGACAAGACCTAGATAGGGTCTTGTAAGAACAGCCATGGCTTAAATGCCAAATACTCATAAGAGATTCAGGCCACCCCTGCCTTTGGGACCTTAGGCAGGTAATCTGCTGATTTAAGCCTCAGTTTCCTTCTTTGGAAAGGGGATCAATTATAGGGACTGATTTAACTGAATTTCAACAGCACTTGCCTGATGCTTTGACCAAGGTCTTTGGGATCTTAGAAGCAACCTTGGTCACTCCCATCCCCAGGGATCCTCACAGTGGGTGCTTGGCTAGTTCTCCTGTGGACACAGCTGGCCAGATAACTGCCCTTCTGGGCCTCTGATGGGCTGAACAGACTCACTGTAGCCATATGCCCCTGACAGGCCTGCCACAATATGGCTCATACTGTTGACTGAGGGACAGAAATCTTAAAGGAAGCTCTAAGTATAGGGTTCTTTCTGAGACTCACACCAATGTCTGAATGAACCTCACAATAGCAAACAAATACCAAAGAATGTTGACCATTGCTCTCTTGCCAAGGATTGTGGCTTCTATTTCTAAAAATTAATGTGTAATGGCTTCCTATTTTTTTCTGCAAGATTCTCTCTCTCTTTTCAGAACACTTGTTGAAAACTCATGTCATAAAAGAAATACATTAAACTCCCAGGAACTAGGAATTCCAATGGTGTCTGAGAAAAATCATAACCCAGTAAGAAAAATCTTCAAAAATGTTTTTATTAGCTTCTTGAATAATGGAATTTATTCAGGATGTTAGATGGAGCCAAATGGGAAATCTGTTCTTGTTTAGTCTTAGTTAACAACAACCAAAAAAAAAAAAAACATAAAATAAGCTCTCCATTTTAAGAGGTGGCTTAAATATTCGCTTTCCTTAGATAACTTTCTGCTTTTTGGAAAAATTGGTCAAATCTAGCCAGCATGAAATTCATTAGGTGATTATTTTTTATAATATCCCTTGGGGGTGCGGTGGGGTGGGATTGGAGAGATGGCTCAGAAGAGCACTTCATGTTCTTGCAGAGGCAGAGGACCTACTTTGATTCCCAGCACTCACGCGGTGGCTCACAACCATCTCTAACTCCATTTCCAGGGCATCTGATGCCCTCCTCTGGCCTCTGTGAACACTAGCTCTGCTAGACATACATACAGGCAAAATCATCATACACATAAAGAATAAAATTCATTGGAGATACTCTATGTCCGTCAGTAAATAAGCATTTCTAACTCATTTATATACAAATTTGTTTTAAATCTTTAAGATGTAGTATACCAAATAATTTATCTTAAATTAAGTGCTTTGTGATTTGTTATCCGTAAATAAATAGACAGATAAATACATACATACATAAATCTTTAAAGACTCCAGGGAGGGCTCCCATTCTTCTTTTGTGGGAGTCCTGGCTTCTGAAGTTGGCTTCTCACCTGTCAGTCTTGGTATTTACCACCGACTCACCTCCACCTATTGTGTCTTTCCAACCCCCTATGGTAGGTAAGGGACTGGTTCCTTCATGGGATGTTGACGACATTGTGTAAATTGGCATAGGTCATTTGGCAAGGACCAGACTGAAATGTTTGCAGAATGTCTTGAGTTTGGTCATAGCGGTTTATGGGCAAGTGCAGTTTCTCAGTTGTCTTCCTGGTAGTGAGGATGCTGAGTTCTGCTCTGATTTCTCATGGTCTATGACTTCCCACCTTCTTTCTTTGGGCATATCTGGGGCTTCTGGGGCCGCTGTGTTGTTGAGTGGAAGGAAGCCCTGCTCCTCCTACCTCTGTTCTTGCGCCACTGTACAAAGATCTTGGAGTTGGTCCCTTTCTGTACTCTCCTGGTTCTGCTTGGTACTGGTGGACTGACTCACCCTGTGGAGGACTTTCTGTAGCAGCTGACTCCATCTATCAGGCTCTTCCCTGTCATACTTCATAACTCCCTAGCTCCCGCTCCAGGATTCAAGTCTTTGCTTGCCCCAGGGCACCTTCCTCAGATGCCGTGAGCACAGTTTCAACGAACAGTTGTGCAGTCTCTTTTCTTTGCTCGTTAGCATGGTACCCAAGAGATGCATTTGACAAGATGGACGTGTATAGTGAGTCATCTGTGAAATGGGTGTCCATCCTCACTCCAGAAGCCACAAGAAGCATAAGCTGAGGTATAACAGCAGTCTGGTCTTCTGGGTCTGAACAACTGGAGATCTTTCCAGGGGTGATTCATAGCAGGTGACACAAAGGCAAGTCACATGTGGTGAGAGGAAACTATTTTGATTTGGGTGTCAAAGACGTAGATACTGCTGTTTGTCCATGAGGTGATCCACCACAGACCACTGTATGGTAACCTCAGTTGCAAAGTACAGATCCTGGCATTCCTCTTCTACCTGTTGAGGGAGTCCTAGGGTGGGACCTAGGCAGCCACTCCAGCCCTGCATTCTGCAGGAATGCAGAGATGTGTATCAGGATTCTGGGTCTCATTCTAACGTCATGCTTTACCAGCTGGGCTAGAAAACCCAGATTCGATCTGTCCCCCTAAGAGTAACAGTTGTTAATGTGAGAAGATTTTCTGGTTATGGGGAAAGTTTCTAGGAGAATGGCCCTGTACCTCTGGCTTCCAGATCCTTTGCTGTGTTGTGGTTTGCTATGCCCACCATGGCTCTAGGGAGAGAACGGACAGGGATGGCCAGGGAATGAAGAAAAGGCAAACATGGAGAGAAACACAGAAAAGCCAACCTCGGAGAGATCAGGTTCTCTAGTGGAAGAAGCCACAGCACCCCAGAAGCTCAGTATGCCTATTAAATATAGCTGAATGGGGTTATTACACACAGATAAACAAGAAGGCAGGGTTGTTGCATACAGCTGACAAGGAAGCAGGTTTGGCTAATCTTGGTAGGAATTGCCTCCATAGGGGAGCGGTCTTCAGGCCATAAACACCCTTGGAGAGAGAGCTACGGTGGACAATTTCTGCATATACTATGGGTATCCACAAAGAGACCAGAGGAAGGCTTCGCCATCCCTCCGTGCCCCACCCTGGGCAGGAAAGGCTTTGCCATTTTCCCATGGTCCTTGACATATATCAATAGCATGCACTCATTCAGGACTTCTCTCACTCGGGGCTTCCTACAGTGGGTGGTGTGAGCACGACGTGTCAGTGTCAGCACTTGCAGAAGCTTTTACAGCTCTCTATCGCCTCAGTCCACCTTCCCTTAACCCAGCAGGTAGACAAGATTGCCATCCAGAAAATAACTAGTCAGAGGAGTTCTTGACTGGTCCTGCTGGCTGCGCTTGAGAATACATTCCAGATGTAACACTAAAGTCTTAAGAGACCCAGTTTGGGACTACTCATTCAGGCGAGACCCGAACATGAGGCTATCATGAGTGTTAGCTTTGTTAAAAAGGTTAAGAGTTAGAAGGGACAAGGATGTTGTTGGAATGGCTACAGTAGCTAGGGATGACCCTATTCAGGGGTGCTCAGTCTGAGCTTGAGATATAGAGAGGTTACGGAAGAGGGCCCAGCTCAATATGAGCAGCGACATCCTTGGGGTGCTGGTCCTGGGTGCTCTAAGAAGGTTGGCTTAGTAAGCCACGGGGAGCAAGCCAGTAAACAGCGTTTCTCCATGACCTCAGCTGCTTCCATGTTCCTGCCCCAAGTTTCTCCCCTGATTTCCCCGGGTGATGGACTATAAACTGTGAGATAGAATAGATCCTTTCCTTCCCAAGATGCTTTTGGTCACAGTGTTTTATCATAGCAGTTGTTAAGAGACCTTAACAACACGCACCAATTAGAGTGTTCACTTTAATCCCAGAGGGTCCTGAAGCTCAGTGAGGCTCCAGGATTGTGTAGTGTTAGGGGATTTCTTAGGGAGAGAGGATGCCTGTATCCTTGCCAATTTGTGCTTACAGAGGGGTGGGATGAGAAGGACGGGCAGAGCTTGAAGCTGGGACCAGCCTTGGCACTCACCTGTGCAGTGCTTACACTTCAGACCGTTGAGTAGCAATAAGCATCATGAGCAGATGGGGTTATATCCTGGGCTCCCCAAATTGAGCTGCCTCCCTAATACTGGGCTCTTTGGCTGCTCTCTGTGTCACTTGGCTCCTCAACCCAGGGAGAGTAGCCTTTATGGGTCCTGCTAGTCTGTTCTACAGTACCCTAGCTATATAAAGTCTTGGGACAGGCTAGCTGAAGCCACAGTTAGTCCCGTAACATCCTGTGCAGGCTGCAGCAGGGGTGCTCAGAGCCTCTACATTGTACTCTATCTAGAAGTTTCTGAGTCATGATACTGAGGGCCTCCTGAGTCAGTGTGAGACCACATAGGCTTCCTGAGTTGCTTCTTACTCATAGGGCAGGTTCTAGCCCAGAGGGAAGCTTACCTATCTACTTTTGTACTTCCTGGCTACTGAGCTTTGGCCAGTGTCTTGTTATTTAGAACCCTCTCCTGGCTGCTGAAGTTCATTCTAGACATATGTTGCTTCAACTCATTTTAGACCCTGCCTGGAGCACCAGTTTTGGGAGACTAGAGTGTGTCTTTAGGAAAGGTTTCTTTTTTCAAAGTTACCCCTCTGGGGGGGGGCAGGAAATGAGTCTTTGCCTCTGGGATGACTGCAAAGGGTGGAGTTATTGAGCAGCTGGAAGGTAAAGAAGGAAGGTAACACAGCCACACCATATGTGGCTGGCTTTGGGAGGATGTTCATGATGCCAACCCATGGAGGGCATTATCAGCGAGACAGGAGCAAGTGTCCAGCATTCTAAGGCATGTAATCATCTGAGGTGTGCCAGTTTGGAATTTGTCATTTGCGCTTTGGTGTTGGAAACAAACTCTGGATGTTGCGATGCCCATAAGGAGGACGTGGCAGTAACTCAAGTATCTAAGGGTGAACACAGCGGCGTATGTCAGAAAGCCAAACGCTATGATGGCAGGTTAGACATGGGCCCTGAGCAGAAGGCCAAAATCAAGAATGGTGCTAACGTCACGGAGCATCTGAACTGAGGGACTCCCCTTTAGCTGAGATGGGGCGCCCGTGTGGTTTGTGCTAGGGCCTGGGCACGTTGAGTCTGAGATGTCATTAGACACATGCATGGGGAAACTGTGGTTTAGTACTTGTATCTGATGTCTTTGTGGAGTCTTTCTCATCCTGCCTTTCTCACCTCTCTCCTGCCAAGTGTTTTCTGCTGTGTCTTCAGTGTCCTTACCAGAGGCTGTGCCCTGGCATGGTCCAATCACTTTAAATGGCTTTGTAGAGATACAATTGACCTACCGTAGAGTTTACTCATGGAAACCAGATAGTTAGGGGCTTTAGTGTGTCCACAGAGTTGTGCAGTCATTCCTCAGCTTACTTTTGAACACTTTTGTCACCCGCTGAAAGATACGTATTAGAAAACACAGTCCATTTGCTAGAACGGTTATTTAAAATATCAGTTGCTCCTGTTTTAAGCCCATCTTCAAGCCTATTAAAGGTAGAGGCTCCATGCTATTTGTTTTTATATTACTAGCTTATAGTAATTATCAAAAATAGCTCTTAAGTGAACAAGTGGTAGTTTGAAATCAAAGTGTTTAAAAACGTGAACACAGGCTTGTGCATCTTTAAGAAAGAATGATCGCTTTGTATTCCTCTGTGTGGCTGCCTTTAGTTGTTTTTTCAGACCGACTTGAAAAACCAGCAGGAGTCTATGGAGATAGATGATCATTACTTTTTGTTTCTTGGCTACATTTCTCTAGCATCTGTTGTAAACAAAACAGAAAAGCATGCTTCCAATCCAGCGCAGATATCTCGAATGCAAGGAAGCCAATGTTGAAAAATGTATCAAAGGTCGGGCTATTATAAACTCACAGCACAAGTCACATCTGTTCATTAAACTCAATTCCAAAGAACAACGATCAGAGCACAGAGACATCTGAAAGTCTCCTGGGGAAAATAGAGTTGTTGATAAATTCTTGGTTTAACCATTATACCTCTTGTAGTATGCACATTATCTCATTTTGCTGTGGGTTTCTGGATTCACACCACACACTGCTGGAGGTCAGAGGCCAGCACAGAGTAGACCTTTGTTTCAGAGTCCAGGAGATAGAGTCAACCTTGGGACCTTCCAGTGGGCAATGGTGGAGGCAGCCAATAGCAGACAGCATGCTGTGTTAATTCAAACAAGGAAGAATTACTGACTGGTTTTGCGGGGGCTGAATAAGACTCTCCTGATGTTATTTGAAGGCTTAGACTCTTTCGGTCTAGTGCTGCCTTGCATGGAACAGTAATGTTTCTGACCGGCAGCGATCTGTCTGCTTCCCTGACGGTGGGTTCAGAGATTCTTGAGAGTGTTCTGGCCAGCTCTCTCGGCTGTGCTTCCATGGAACACAGGACTCAGCCTCTGGATACCACGCTGGCTTGCCTGTTTCTGCCTTCTCTTAGACCGTGTCTGATCAGTCCGGTCTTGTCCTGCACAGAACTGCATATCTCAATATGTGGACTCAGGAAATACTAACCGACTTTCTGACCTATGGGGTCTTGTTTAAGGGGCTGGTGGTGCAGATGCGAGTAGGTCATGGGTGAACAAAGGGACAATAAAGAAACAACATCAGGCACATAGTGTAGAGAAAAGACAGCAGGGGAAGAGACTAGTAACTGCCAGAGAGGTTGGGATAGGTAAATTTGATTGTTTACACATGGTGGTAAGACAAATATTGCATGTTTCCTCTTATATGTAGATCCCAATTTCCCAGACTTCATACACACACACACACACACACACACACACACACACACATATTTATGACAATAAAAATAAAATGAGGGCATCACAGGACTGGGGAAAGAAAGGATACAGGGGTCACCATGGTTAAGTACATCCAAGATATACTTGGATGAAAATGTCTTTACCATCACTGTGTGCGATGACTACATGCCAAGAAGTAAAAGAAACCCATCCATGATATTACAAACAGACTTCAAAATACAAAACAGCTATTTGGAGACTTCACTGGGATTGCCTTCATATATTTTAGGAAGTTTCCATTGCAATAGGTTTCCATACCAACCCTCAAACGCAACTCAGTTCTAGCTGTCTCTCCACATTCAGTCCCCCAACCCTGTCTCCCCTCCCCCTCCCCATCTGATCCTCTCATTCCGGTTCCCCCTTCTTCCTGACCACCCATTAAGTCAATTCTATTTCCCCCTCCAAGGGAGATCCACGTGTCCCCCCAGTCCCTTCCTCTATACCTCACCTCTCTGGGTCTACAGTTTCCAGCTTGGTTATCATTTACTAAATGGGTAATATCCACATATTAGTGAATGCACACCCTATTTATCTTTCTGGGCGTGGGTTACCTCACTCAGGATGATTTTTTTCCTGGTTCCATCCATTTGTCTGCAAATTTCATGGCGTTATTTTTTTTTAAACAACTGAGTAATACTCTATTGTGTAAATGTACTACATTTAAAAACTCTATTCTTCTGTTGAGGGGCATGTAGGTTGTTTCCAATTTCTATTATGAATAGAGCTGCAGTGAACATGGCTGAGCAGGTGTCTCTGTAGTAGGATAAAGTGTCCTTCGGGTATATGCCTGAGTCTGGGCTCGCATGGTCTGCACTAGGTCACCTGCATATATATATTATAGCTTTCAGTTTAGTATTTCCCATATTTTTATGAGTATGTGAATGAATGGGTCTCTGATTCTTGTGCCTGTTCTTGGGGCTCTTTTTCTTCTGTTGCTTTGCCTCGTCCAACGTCAATGGGATGGTTTTTGTTTTATCTTGCCATATTTTATTTTGTTGTGTTTTATTGGTATCTCTTGAAGCCTGTTCTTTTCTATTGAGAGACAGAAAGGGAGTAGATCTGAATGGGAGGGGAAGCGGGGAGGAATTGGGAGGAGTGGAGGGAGGGGGAACTGTAATCAGAATATATTGTATAAGGAAAGAATCTATTTTCAATAAAAAGGGAAGCACACAAAATTAAAGAAAGTACCTGCTAAACACAGACCATGAGGAACAGTCTGTCACAGTCTGTGCAGATCCTCAGTCACAGGGACAGACAAGTTCTCACCCAATTAAGTGAAATATTCAAATTACTGATAGAAAAAAAGAAGCTGCCAACCAAGACTTCTCTCAATATAATGTTCTTCAGGAACAGTGGAAAACTAGAGCATATCCAGATAGATACTCCAGGAATGCTACAGAGAGATTCCTTCAGGATGAAATAAAAAGGCATTTGAAACAATACAAAGCATCATAACTGCCAAGGTAATTACAAAAGTGAGCATTATTTTCTAGACTTTGACTCCTAGTTCTCCTTTTGAATACATTAAAAAACTTAAATGCGTGAAACAGTATGCTGATGTCAGTGTATAAACCAAAATTAATGTATGAAGGTATAATTTGGGATAGAAATCACATAAACTCATGGGCACAGCTGTTCAGTAGTAACAGACTTTCAGATAAAATTAAACCTGGCTAATTGAAGCCACATTCCCATAAATCTGATCTCTAGATCATGAAACAATAAAGAAAGAAAACAACTGAAAATGTTTAAATGATATGAACTAGAAATAAAATCTAAGGCGACATTTGGGGTGCTGAGAAACACAAGTACAGAAAACTAGATGATAAACAGTGAGGTGGGAGAGGGAGAGCCCTCTCTGCTGATTATTTTTATCAGCTTGACACAGACTAGAGACTTCTTGGAAGAGAGAACCTTAGTTGAGGAGTTGTCTCCATCAGAGTGGCTCTGTAGGCATATCTGTGGGCCCACTTGGTCAATGACTGATGTGTGAGGATCCTGCCCACAGTAAGCAGTACCCTTCTGGGCTGTGGTCTTGGGCTGTGTAAGATCTCTGAGCATGAGCAGGGGTAGCAAGTAGTAAGCAGTGATTCTCTGTGGCCTCTGTTTCAGTTCCTGCCTCTGCATTCCTGTCTCTGCGTTCCTGTCCTCCGCCTGTGTTCCTGCCCTCTGTATTCCTGCCTCCATGGTGGACTGTAGTGTAAGACCAAATAAACCCTTTTCTCACCAAGTTGCTTTTGGTAATGGTGTTTATCACAACAACCAAAAGTAAGGAATATACCATCTGACAGTAATTACTTTAAATTTAGACGAACTACGTCATTCATTTCAAAAGCAGCAATTTACAGCATGTATTAAAACTGATGTAACTATATGCTGTCAACCAAAGACTTTAAATATAAAGTACGCAGTGTTGCAGTATAAGGGTAGTTGAAGGAGTTCATGCTATGTCAATTCTACTTGTGTCAGACAGTGGACTTCAAATCAAAGTGGGCTACAAGACATGAGAACAATGTAGTCATAAGAGACTAAACTCATCAGAAGACATAAAGAACTCAGAACAGAATCATGAAATGAAAGGAACAGGAGTGACAGAGCTGGATGGACGGGAAGCAAATCTAATAGTCGGAGGCGTTAGCATTGACTTCAGCGGATGGAGCAGACAGACCTGGTATGGAGGCATTAGCATTACAGTTCAATCAATGGAACAGATAGACCCGGTATCAGCCTGGGAACAGAAGATGTGCACAACACTGCAGACAACCAGTGTTAACAGAAGTGGACAGCACCCCATTACCAAGGACAGAGTGCATATTCTTCTAATGTGCTCACAGGATGTCCTGCAGGACAAGCTTGTCTATGTTAGGCCACAGAGTAAGTCTCGATAAACCTCTAGGTTGAAATCATACAAAGTATCACCTGTCTATGCGGGACTGACACTAAAAACCAATAGCAGAGGATAACTGGACAAATTCGTAGATATGTGGAAACGAAACAGAACACTTTTCAATAAGCTGAAAATCAAAGGAAAAACTCAGAAATGCTTTACATAAGTGAAATAAATAAATTTGAATAAATAAAAACTACCACGCCGAAGAATAATGCGTTCAGAAGAACAGTGATCATGCTGTTTTAATAATAGATATCTAGATTAATAGAGCAGAGAGATCTCAAACCAACAATGTAACTGTATATCCTCGATAGCTACACATGAATAGCAGTCTAAAGCTAAAGAAAGAAGGTGGGAAAATAATAAGTAGAGTTAAATAGAGCAGAATATATGAAATTATTGATAACATTGCTAAACCTTTAACTATATTAATTAAGAAGGAAGGAAAAAAATCAAAGAAAATTATAAATGAGAGGAACACCTCAACTAGGACCATAGAAAGAGAAAACACCAAGATAAATTGCAGTGTACCCTATGCCAACCACTCAGATAACCGGGAAGGAACGGATAAACTCCTAGAGACAGACAGCTGGCTAATCATGAAAAAAAAAACCCAGAAAATTGAAAATATCCATATGTAAAGAGATTAAATTACAAGCTATTCAGTGAAGACAAGTCTAGAACCACATAGCTTCTCAGACGATGTCTGAGAGTTATTTAATAAAAGCCAACACCATCCTTCTGAACGCTTTCGAAAGTTGAAGAGGATTGAGCATCTCATAAACCATTTCATGAGGCCAGTATTATATACAGATATACAAAAGCCAAAGACACTGCAAGAATATCTCTGTGAGCGTACCTCCACAAAATATTAGCAGACTGAAGGGAACTGTCTGGTAGAAGAGCACTGCATCATAAGGTCTGTCACCGGGGTAAAACCCAGTGTAAGGCACCATGATATTAAGGTAGATGGAGGGAACCATGCAAATGAAAATGTGCTGGGGAAGTTTATTTTTAGTTATGTTTGAAAATGTTTCTGTGCACTGTTGGGTGAGGGGCAGCCTAAGTTTTTGGCATTTTGTATTGTCTGCAGCTGTTGGATTTATGTAGGGGATGTTGATTGGCAATGATCTGCACGTGCTATCAGTGGCATACCTGAGGCGTTTGAATCAACAAAAACACCTGAGCTCAGATGCTTGGGGTTCCATTGTTGACTGACTACAACCCTGGCCATGATGGTGCTTCCCTCTGCTGGATCTGGCAGGGTTTGCAGATGTGAATTTGTCTCCTTGTCCCTCTTGGTGAGCCACAGCAGCGAACAACAACAAAAGTGACTGAATGCCATCTTGATGCCCAGACTCCTTCTGGCAGAAGGTGTCAGGGTGGAGAATGACATAGAAATGTCAAAAATGGGATACCTACAGGATCAGTGAATTGAGAGCAGTGAGGGGAGGGGTGTGTGTGTGGGAGCAGATGGCTGAGGTAATGGGAAGCGTGTTCCCTGTGAGGAGCCCCCAAACCAACTGGAGGCTGAAGGAAGTGGCCCAGTGTTTTCTGATGAGAAACTGTGAAGGGTTGGAATGAATGGAAGCTGGAACCAGAGAAGGCTGCATGGACAAGGACCAGTTCTGGAACTTGTGGTGGTCACACAGAGAAGTAAGTTAGCAGCACTGTAACGATGGCTTCTGTGCTTCCACTGAACGTGCCTGGAGCCTTGGCTAGAGTTGGAACTGATCTATTCACCCTGAACGACCTCAAAAACAATGCCCTTTACTTTATCTGTGGCCTCCTTTCGGTCAGGTGAGGATCTTGGCAGATGTGTGATGTCTTTCAGAGCCTGCAGGCTTATGAGAAAGAGACACAGAAGAATGATGCTCTCCCATTTGGAAAATAAGTGGAATACTGAACACAGATGTTTGTCTGGCTTGCCTGTCTGGGGTGTGCCCTCTGCATTGTGTGGTACACAGACAGTACCTTTGAACTCTCAAGTCTGTTTTGCTCTTCTGGGGACAGCTGTGGCATCACAAAAGGTATATGCCCAAGTGTTTCCTTTATTGTCTGTCTCTGACAAAGGGAACCCGGTGTACATACTCACACATGATCTTTCAATACAAGCTTCAAATTGACACACCCAGTTGCTGGGGAGATGCAGGCTAGGGCTCCCTGTTTCAGCTTGGACTTGGTTGGTTGGATTAATTCAGGAAGACAATTCTAGGACTCGGTGGTTAGATTCTGTTTGAGCAGTATCCTTAAGAATGAGCCCGATATCGGTTGTGTCTACTTTTATAAAGCGAAGCCATTTATTTACTGAACTATAGTCTGAACTTCAAATCCTCCTATTTCAGATATTTCCCAACACGCCAAATTTCAAAGTACTTTCTCGGGAGTTGCAGGAGCAACTGTGTCCAGCTGTCCTCGTCTTCATGAGGGGTGGGGGAGAAATGAGAAAAGCCACCTGTTCCCAAGACAACACTTTTGTCTTCCTCCCTCCTCTCTCATGCTCTCTCCATAGTGCAGGATTTAACATGACTCTGGTAAGGCTTTAGTTTTGAAGGCAAATGTTGAATCCAGGTATAAATCCACACTGAGCGAATTACAGCCCGAAGAGCTGAATCCTGGGAGAGTCAGAACTTACATTGTACAGTATGCAGGAAGAACGTCTTACTTGGTCCTGGGGCTTCCCAGGTGGACTGGGAGAGAATATAGGGCTCAGTGTTGAAAAAGGTGTAGCTTTATGGTCAGGATCAGGACCTGGTCCCTTTATCTCCAGAAGGCAGCTGGAGTTTCACTCACCTGATTAGCTAGGCTGTGCATCTTGGTCTTGTACACTCTGTTGTGTATTGCCCGTGAAAGCCCTGTGTTGGATCCCTAAACCTCAATGTGGTGGGTTATGAGAGGTCATAAGGGCAAAGGTCCTCAGGATGGGATGGATCAGTACCCTTGAGAGAAGAGAAGCAAGTATCAGAAATTGCTGTCTTCCATGTGAGGGGACAGAGAGGTGGCTGTGTGCCAGACAAACAAGATCCTTACCAGGGACTGAGTCAACCGACACCTTGACCTTGGACTTCCACCTTCCAGAGCTGTGAACAATACATGTGTGCTGTGGAGCCTCTGGGTGTGGTGACCATGGCAACCCTGCAGGACCGACATAGGCTGTTTACACTTGAATCTTCGCCTTCACTTCTCTTGGTGTCTCATGGAGTACCCCAATCCTATTCAGGATTTCACTCTAGAATTGTGAGAGGTTCTGAGAAGTTCTCTCTGTTCCCAGAATGGGCCCTCTCCTTGGAACGGGGTGGACCGTACATGCAGGCCCATCCCGGGATGTGCTTGACTCAAAGATTCCTGCAGATCTGGATCTTACTTCCTAACCTCCTGCTCTCAGCATCCAGAGCAATATCCAGGATCTGGGATATGCTCAGTAAACCTGTTTTAAAGCAAAAGAACTCAATGGATTTCAGTGGTGAACCAAGGAGGGAATCTGAATGGTAAACTATCACCAAAGTGCAATGGTCTGTTTTTGCAAAATGCAGACACGGGGCTGGTAGTACTCTGGCCTTTTGGTTTGAATCAACTTGTAAGCCCTTTGATGGTCTCCTTCACTTCACATGCTTGATATGACTATAATGTCACTCAGAGATAAACAGATCCACCGAAGAAGCCTTCTGTGAAGACACGTGTTCCCGTGCTTTTGATGCCCACCAAAACACCATAGTGAAATTTCCTTTTCGGAAGGTTAGGATGGCACTACTGTCTCTTAGAACTTATTTACAATTTCCAATGACTCTTTGGATGATTTTTCTTACTAGAAATACAGTTTTCTCATCAGACTCTAAATTTGGGGAGAAAAATGTTCCCTTGTTTGCATATCATTGTGAAGGAAAGAGGCAAAGCAAGATTCCAAGTTTGGGGTGCTGCAATGCTGAAGGAAGAGTAGAAAGTGGTCATTTTAGTGTCACCCCCATGCTTCATGGGTGCAGCCTCTGTGCTAACACATATCACACCCACACCCACACCCACACCCACACCCACACCCACACCCACTGTGGGTCAGGAAGGAAGTTTACAGGTACCGGCGTGACCAGCAGACTCCCCTGGCAGCCCTGTGACATACCTCCAGTGTTGTGACTGTGTAACAGCTCTGCCTTGTAAGCATTCGGTTGCACTTGGACTTCTTTGGAGAAGAAATTTGGAAGAATACAATCCACATAAAGCCGTGTTTATCCACCCCGCCCTGGCCTTGTTATTCCTCATTCTTTGGACCTACACAGAGCTTCTTATAATAATTAATTGCTTAGGGTTTATTTTCTTGTCCTGTTGACTTCATGTTTACTGTCTGTTTCCCAGGATACTGACAAGTAAATGGAGTGAAAAAGCTTTTGATATGCTCTGCGCATAGTCTTCTTCCAATATATTTGGCCATGGCATCTCAAGGTCAAAACATGAAAATAGAGGTCAGAGGAACCCTGTTCAGCATCTTGGTTGCATTATCAGATGACCTCAGGGCATATCACTCTCTCTCTCTGTATATCAGCTTTAGTCCTGTCGGAATCCAAGGGGCTCACGGTTCATCTCTGCTATTAATGAGATTGCTAGACGTGTCAGAAAACAAAGCAAATCAAGAACTGGCAGTGTTTTTGTGGAGGATGCAAGAATGGGTTTCCATTCTGACACCGCATCTAATTATCTAGGACCCATGCGAGTTAACAACTGTATGTGATATTAAATGGGTTGTCTGGACCAAGCACACTGGGGCAAGGAGAAATCTTCCATGAATGAGAGGAGTCCTGGGGGGGCGGGGAAGTGTGCACGCTGGGGGTGGATTGGATTCGGCTTTGTCTCTGGTGCCTGCAAAGGGCTGATGCCCGGGCAAGGATCAGCCTCCCTCACCCTTCACGAGCCTCCATCTTCCGTTCTCAAGTCCTCATGCCACACCATGGGGTGGATGAGGTGTATCCACTGTGAACTATCACAGCCATGTGTGTGTATCTTCCTTGTCCATAGATTACATCTGTGGGCAAATTGTGTACACTCGTCTGCTTCCTTTTACTAATCACACAGCTCTAGAGAGTGGGCATACTGTAAAGGAGAGCAAGGGACTTCATTTGGTAACTATTTTCTTGCTGCAGAGTCCCAAGGAGTTCTGGGCAACAGGGAGCCAGAGGCAGTGTGTGTGTACATGAGCATACTGTTCTGGTCTGTTACTTTTCTATTGCTAAGACACCCTTACTAAGACAACTTATAGAAGAAAGAGCTATTGGGGGCTTACTGTTCCAGAGGGTTAGGTCCCATGACTATCATGGCGGGGAGCATGGCAGCATGAAGTCATGGCACTGTAGCTGTCGCTAAGGGCTTACACTGGATCCACAGGCAGGAAGCAGGGCAGAGTGCTGGCGGGAGAGGAGAGACTGGGAACCGCGTAGGCTTTGCAAGCCTCAAAGTCTGTGCCCAGTGACATACTTCCTCCAGCAGGCCCATGCCTGCCAGTCCTTCCCAAACGGTTACACTAAGTGGGGTCCAACATGTCTCTCCCGATTCTCACGAAGCCACCGGGATTCAGTCATAGGAGTTAAACTCTAAAACCTGTGTTAAGTCTTATCAATTCACCAAAGTCTCACCTCTTAACAGCTTCGATGGTTCTCACCCTTCACTACTTCACGATGGAGATCAAACTCCAGCTGGAGGCATGGAACTATATAGCCTTACCCACCTTCACCGGCCTCAGTTGGTTCCTCTGTAAAATGGCCAAGTACACGGAAAATTACTGCCCCTCGCTCATCACGTGCACTCAGTCTACACGATTGCCATTTTTATATGATATATAAATAAAAAGATAAGATATTTTATAAATAGACTTTAAAAGAAGGCTGCCTGAAAATCATCATCTTACTTTTTTGATTTTTAGAGTCAATGCTTGTGGACATTCTGCATCTGTTTTTCTGGAACTTTTTTTTTCTTTCTTCTGGAAATGCATTTGTAGGATGACAGGACAAATTTTATTTTTCACTCCTTTATTATTCTACTGTTTTTATATATAAGGGGAGAACTTTATCATTGACAATCCTGGTATAAAGTACCAATAAGCATAAAGCAAGTGGAACTAATATTTGGGGGCTTTAAGACCTGGAGCAGAACGTCCTAGGCTAAGAGTCAGCACACTTCTGACAACGACTAGCTGGCAAGTCCTTCGGGAAAACCATCTGCACCACCAAACTTCCAGATGAAGGATGGGTGTTCTTGAAGACTGCCTGGCCCACATTTGAATCCATTTAGTGACATAGATCCTTTCTGTTTAGCTACTGGGATTCCAGATCTGGTTTTGCTGACTGCTACAACAGCATTCTGACTATAGCTCTACTTATATGTGCCTCCACTTGCTTGTTCTTTACTCTCAAGAGTGAGACCATGCTCTTCTACAGGCTTTGAGCCTGTACACACACACACACACACACACACACACACACACACACACACACACAGAGACACCTCTTACAAAAGAAAGCATTTCATTGGGGGTTTATTTACAGTTTCAAAGGGTTATTCCAAGATCACCATGGAGGCAGGCAGGCAGGCAGGCAGGCAGATAGGCATGGTGCTGGAGTAGTAGATGAAAGCTTATATCTGATCTTCAGAGGCAAAGAGAGAGAGAGAGGCCTGGGCCTGGGCTTGGAGTGGGCATTTGAAATTTCAAAGCTCACCCCCCTCCAGTGACACAGCTCCTGCAACAAGACCGTACCTGCTAATCCTTCCCAAACAGTTCCACCAACTGGGAACCAAACATTCAAACATGTGAGCCTGTGGGGGCCATTCTAATTCACCCCCACCCCCACATTCTACATTCTCTATCTGAGACAAAAGATGGTGTTAAGTCTGGGTTATTTACTTAATATAAATGGCTACAAATTCTATCGTTTTTCTACAAATGACTTAATTTTACTTTTCTTCATGGATGCATAATTCCTCCTGTCATGAAGGGATATTGAATGTTGTCAGAGATCTTATATGTGCCTGTATTTGAGAATTACGAGGCATGGTGAAAACAAGCAAGTCTCTCCGTGTTCTCGGGTTCCTGGTGTGTTTGTCTTTGAGGTTCAGGGACAATATAAGTATGTCCAGGAATTATCAGACATTTCAAGGTTGTTATTATTATATTAAACACACATCTAACCATCTTCACTTCCTTCATTTGAAAGGCCAAACTTAGTGTCAAAAGAACAAAACACGCTAAGTTTAGAGGTGCTCACAAGGCACTGTAGCCTAAGGAATATTTATTCAGATAGTGAACATGGTGTTCGGAGGGCAGAGGCAACAGTGACAAGGGTACCATAGTACTAAACTACAGCAGAGTGGCCTGGGGTCCGTGGTACCCTTAATAAGATCAAGAATCCAAAGAGATAGAATACTATTAGAGTAAGTGGAGTTTAGGAATTCTTATTAAAGCAGATGTAAATTAAAAAGTAAAAGGAGGATGGGAGGGCTGGAGAGTTGACTCAGCAGTTAAGAGCACTGGCTGCTCTTCCAGAGGACCTGGGTTCGATTCCCAGCACCTACAAGGTGGCTCCCAGCTGTCTGTAACTCCAGTTCCGGAGGCTCCGACACCCTCTTCTGGCCTCTGCAGGTACTGCAATGCAGGTGGTGCACAGACATTCAGTCGGGCATCTCCTCCTCTCCCCCCAGGATGGAATGGAAATAGGAAATAGAGTGGTTAATGATTGGGACAAAGCATATACATTGAATGAGATAAAGAATTGAATACACTGGGTGTAGAAAAAGATAGAACAATCATAAAACGTAATCAAGAAAGAAAAAAAAAACTAAAAAGAAATTACAAAAGTGAAGATTAAGAAACAAAAATTAAAACACTCACTCAAAATGAAAGACCTTACCAGCAGTCTATGTCCCTCCTTGCTGAGGTATGCGTGTGTCCTTTCAGTCTCCGAATTGTCTTTTGGGGCTATTTCTGCTGGCGGGAGGACAGCTGCTGTGTCCCTTGGGTTCAAAGAGCTTGGACCAGAATGGCTTCTATGAAGTGTCTCTTGGTGGTCAAGCAAGTCAGATCAGGGTGGTCTGTATGTGGAGTGCCTTCTGCCTGCCTTCCCGAAGGCAAGGTTTCCGGGTAGGAATCAGCTCTCCCTTAGCGGTTTGCCAGCCCTCACCATGGGTGCTTTCTGAGCCCATTATTCCGGTGCGAGCTACTGCCTTCCTTGCACTGTACAGTGGGAGGTGTTCCACGCCTTGTTCAAGGTTTCACTGTCTGAGACGCTGCGGGGCTGCAGCAGTGCCTGCATTTCCCACTGCAGCCCAGTGTTCGTATCTTGCAGGGCTCAGGCTGCTTTCCTGTCAGCATCCTGCAGTCTTTCCTGGAGTCTATTTGCCTCAGAGATGCTCCGTGTGACAATACAGTGTTCAGGTTTGCTGTCCAGTGCTTTGAGCAAGCCGGGTCTGCAGCTGGAGACTGATAAAGGTTCCCAAGTTTCGTGTTCTGTGTTCTTTCTCGGATGGCATGAGTACCCTTTCATCCTAAGGATAGTGGGTAGGGGGAAGTTTTATAACTCTGGTTGAATGTTCTTTATCAAAAATGCAAATGAAATTTTAGATAGTGTGAGTGCTTGGCAGTGCTCGATCACATTCAGCCTGCTTTTCTCTCAGAAAGTAAGAGAGCCTATGGGGATTTCTGGGCCCTCACGATACTTTTTATTATTTTAACTGCTTGGCAGCTTCTCAGTCATTTGTTTATAATTATTTACCAAGCCATATATTTATGTTTTATTGCTATGTGTCATTTTTAACATCAGCGTTGAATAAAATAAACAGATGTGCTTTGTTCATTGAGATTAATGCATCTCGAGACATTTAAAATTAATAATACCCAAAAAGAAGGAAAAGAATCTCACTCACATCCCATCACTCATCTAATACCGATACAGCGACTTGCCGTTTCCAAGACTTTTTTACATATATTCAGACAGACAGGGAGGCGCAGGCAGACAGACAGACACAAATAGGTGAACACAGACACTCTTCCCTATCACGCTTGCTTGTACCCTCGCCTGCCTCACTGACATTTTTAAATTAAGAAGTTAATACCAAGCCAGGTTGTGGCACATTCCTCCTATCCTTGAAACACTATAAGCAAAAAAAAAAGCCAAGTTCAAGACCAGCCTGGATCACATAGCAGGACCCTGTCTCACTTCTTGTTTAAGTGAAAAGCCATACACTAATATTGGCTCAGCAGTACTAGAGACACCACACGCCTTATTCCCTTAGCCTGCTTCTCCACTGACTCCCACCCAGGATTCTACACTGCGTGTTTCTGTCAAGCCTCTTTAGCAGAATGGTGAGCTTATCCACTCTGTTAGTTCTGTTTGTCTCTGTTTTTAAAATGAATACCTTGTGACTGGAGAGACGGATCAGTGGTTCAGAACACTTGCTGCTCTTGTAGAGGAACTGGGTTTGGTTCCCAGCGCTCACATGGTGACTCAGAACTATCTGTGACTCCAGGTCTAGGGAATCTGACAGTCTTTTCTGGCTTCCAAAGACTCCAGGCATACACCAGGTACCCATATATATATATATAAATTATATATATATATATAAATATATAAATTATAACAATTTATTATATATAATATTATAATATATACATATATCATTACATATTAATTCTATATTATATATATAATTCATTTTTTTCTTGTACAATACATCCTGACCACCTCCCCTCTCTGTACTCCCCCAGTTCTCTCCCCATCTCTCCTCTCACCCAGATTCCCTCCGAAAAGAGTTGGCCTCCTAGGGTTACCAATCACATAGGGCATAACAAGATGGAACAAGGCTGGGCATGAACTCTCAACATCAAAGCTGGGCAACACAACCTGGCAGGAGGGAAAGGGTCTCAAGGGAAGGTAAAAGGGTCAGAGACTGTCCCCCCACCCCCGTTCTAATTTTTAGGAGTTCTACAAGAACACCAAGTCAATTAACCTGAAGATACATGCAGGGACCTAGAATAGACCTATGCAGGCTCCATGACTGCTGCTCCATGAGTAGCAGTCAGTTGACTCCATGGGCTTTGTTCTCCTGGTGTCCTCAACTCCTCTGTTTCCCACAATCCCTCACCCCCTTCCTAGGGGATCTGAGCTCTGCCCAGTGGTTGACTGTGGGTCTCTGCATCTGCTTTCATCAGCTACTGGAGGAAACCTCTCTGAGGGTGATTGGGCTCGACACAGATACATGAGCACAGCAGAATATCCTTAGGAATTTCTCTGGGGGTTTCTGGCCAGTCCTACAGTGTCAGGCATGGGGGTTTTTGCAGTGGGTTCTGCCCCGGGACATCCTGCAGGTGGGACTGATTCGTGGGTCAAAGGATTTGTGCCAGAGTTGATGTCCCAGGTCCACCACTGGAAACCTTGCCTGGTTGCAGATGATGGCCAATTCAGGCCTCATATTCCGCATTACCAGGAGTCCTTGCTAGGGTCACCCATGTAGATTCCAGGGAGTTTCCACTGCACTATGTCTCCAGATCATCCCCAAAAGTCCTCCAGTTCTGGCTATCTCTCCCCATATTCTCTCCCTTCATCCTTGTCTCCCAATTTTATCCCTTCTGTTCCGATTCCCATCCTTCCCGAGTCCACCTGCAACATCTGTTCTCATCCCCTATTCAGGGAACCCTGCTGGTTCTGAGAAAACTGGGAGACCTGATCACTTCGCCCCTGGTCTTCTGTCTGTGAGTTTCCCAGTCCAGCTTCATCTTTCATGGCCTGGACGATGCTGGAGAGTCAGTACAGCGCGATGTTGGCTCTACTGCTGCGGTCTCATGATGAGAGCATGGCTATGGGTATTGGAACTTCCCTCTGGGAAGTTTTTTTTTTTTTTCTCACCTCACACCAGCATTGATCACTACTGTGAGGTTAACCTGGATCACGTGACTGGTTTCTGTGCTATCACATGACTTCTGTTCCCTTCTGTTCCCTGTTCATCAAAGTCACGGTGTTCAACCTCCATGCCAGCATGCCAGGGATAGGGAATTGGTCTTACTCACTTGTCGGGTAGGGAGCCTCAAGGAATCTGTGGGCATAATTAAAACTACTCCACGTTGGATAAGTCTTTGAGGGCAGAAATTTGAAGTCCTGAAGACAGCCCGCTTTTGCTTAAAGCTCCTCTGACTGACCATGACCAGCGTCATGACCTTTGCTGGAAGGATCATGATCATGAGTTTCTAAGGATACCAATGCCTGTCTTCAGCCTACTGTGTTTCTTGACTGTAGTTCCTTTGCTTAGAAGATGTGTTTGTTAACTCTCGCTTCTTTATGCCAGGAAAGAGTTAGGGAGACCTGACGTGGGGTCTAACACAATGCCATTGTGCTTATTTTGGTCCTCATTGTTAAATGGCTATTTGGAGAACTTTCAGGTTGGCTTCTACACGTGTTGACTTCTTCTGTCCCCTCTCCATATTCCTGTCCCTTTGTACTTATTTCATCTCTGCCACAGTAAGACTTCCCAAATTCCTCCCCTACTTTTCACCCTTTATCCTAAATAATGTCCTTTCTCGGTCTGCACCGGGGCTCTGGTTCCTCTGGCTGGAGAACAGTTTTAAATTGGGAGTCCAGGTCCTGTCACACAGGATTTCTAACTGTAGGCCCTCTCAGTGCACAGGGCTAGAAAATATCTGTAGACATACTAACCCCTCTGCCAGCTATATTCATTCTGGAGTTTGTCTGTTTTATATTTTAAAAAAGCAGGCGTTCATGCCAATTTCTCTTTATAGAATCCAAATCACAGTATTACATCTAGCCTTCTCCCTTCTCTGACAATGAGAAACCTGGCCCTGACTCTGTACTATTTAATGATTTATTTCATCCTAATAAGATCCTTTCTATATAATGCTGCATCTAGGTGTCTACTGAAGGTAGTTCTCTGTGGTTCTCTTGGCTTGTGGTTTTGGAATGTTTCCCAACTCCTCAAAAGAGTTGGGCCATGCCCCTCCTGAGAAAACTTACATGTCGGACAGGACAAACCCCACCTCCTTTTCACTAGTCCTGTTCTGAAATTCACAACTTTTTTTTTGACCCATTTCATTTAATGAGGGTCATCTGTGTGACCTTCGGATTGGAGCTGTCCATTGGAGCATGGTGGGTGCCATCAGTGAGCATACAACTGAAGACAACGATTCTTCCTATCTTCCTGAATCTGTCAGTAGCAAATATCTCAGCAGTGACATCATGTCAGTCATGCCTGACTATCGACAGGCTCGTTCTTGTGCAAACACAGGGCAGGCTTCCACAGCTACCATGAGTTTGTGGTGCTTGTGGCTGTGTCTTGCCCGGAGATGACATTTTGCATCCCTCCTTTTACATTCTTTTCCTCTTTCCTGGTGTTACGTGCAACTTAGAGAAGATGATATAAGCGTCTTGCTGAGTGCCGAGCACTCATCACCTATACCCGACGCCTTCTGTAGCCAAGAGTCTTTGCATTTTTCACTTTTCACTGGAAAGAAAGGATTCTCTGGTTAAGGCTAAGAGTAGTATTTGTGAGTACAAACACAAATCTGTTGAAGGCAGTTTGAAACTGTATCAGTTGAGCTGAAAACTAGTATTCCATTCTCCCAAGCCCTGTGGTGGATTTTTGACTAGGCTTGCAGTATCATGCATGTATTCCCTTCTGTAGAGCAGGCCTCAAATGCAGTAAGAGAATGGTTGGCTACCCCTCTAACAGTAGTGCCATTGTTACTTAAGTCAATATATCTTCTCTAGCAGGTTAGTCTACTAGTCCTTAAAGTTCATAGCTGGGTGAGATTATTGCTGCATTTTATCACCCAGCAGTCTATATACCAACCTTCTAGAATGATGAAAGCTAACCAATGGGGAAGAAGCTTTTAAGGATATATCTTATTAGGAGATATCTTAACCTTAGGATGATCACAAGAGATTGGTGATCACTGGGGAGGGCATATTGTCTTGGCTTTTCCTATTACTTGTGTTTTTGCTATGGGAGCTGAGCATCTGGAGTTAGATTTTTGGTTGCATCTTCTGATATAAGGATTTAGTTCACAAGGCCTGAGTCTCCAGGCAGGCAAGTGGGCAGGGAAGCTTGATGGAGCTCTGGGGTTGCGAAGCTAAGGAGAGTAAGTCTCTTACCTGGTTGCATAATGTGGCAGCTAGAGGGACTCTCCAAGTTGGGCAGCAGGTTGGGTGGCATAGAGGCCTGAATGGGTCAAGCCAAAGGAAATCAGGGGTTCTTTTGTAGAGGTCAGGCAGAGGGGCTGCATGCCTGGAGAGGATCCGAGGTCAGGGGGTCTCACTGTATGAGCTAGGCATTGAACAGAGAGTCCGGGCACTCTCAGTATAGGGTACTGAGTGTGTGGTCAGTCAGGACCTTGAAAAGCCTAGGGTAAGGGAAGGCTAGAATCATACCTAGCAGCATGGCAATTGTGGGGCTTGAGAGAGGCTGGTGGGGTCTTAGGTAGCCCACTAGGGAAAAAGGAGAGGTCTTTACCAGTTTCAAGGCCAATGTGGGAATCTCAGGAAAAGTAGACATTTTTCGTTTGACAATAAACCTTTTTTTTTTTGGTGGTGGTGGTGGAGGAGCTGAGACAGCTATGTCTACATAGCCCTGGCTCTCCTGGAACTCACTATTGTAGACCAGGCTAGCCTTAAACTGCCTCTGCTGAGATTAAAGGCATGTGTTACCATGCCTGGTTTGACAATCAACTTTTGATTCAATTAAATGTCTTCTTTCTGTGTTTTTAACTTCACTGATTCTGCTTCTAATCTTCATCATGCCCTTTCTGCTGCTTGCCTTTGGCCCATGCTGCTCTGCTGCTGCTTTCGTGGAGTGGGTAAGAGATGTTCAGTTTTTTTTCTGATATGTTTCGTATGCTACCGATTTTCCTCAAAGCATTTCTTTGGCTTCATCCTCCATGAATTTTTACAAACATCAAAATATGACCACACTTGTTTGAAAGATATTTATCTAATTATATATCATGATCTTATTCCACCTACTTTTCTGAAGTGTGAAGTCCATCTGTCTGGTGGAATGGGGGTGGGGGGGTGGGGGTGTTCCTTCTCATTTTGTGTTCTCTAACCCAGCTGATGCTGGAAGAGCTGGAAAGCCAAACGCCTGCACTTTGTAATGGTAGTTGGTGATCTCCCGATGCTAAATATTTTCACTACTCTTTTGTGACATAGAAATTTCTTTCATTTGTTCCTATTGAATGGCTGGAACATTCAACCCACCAAAGACTTCTCACAGGCTGTTGTTGTAGGGCCTTTGACCTACTTTCTTCATTATTCCTGATCCTGAAAAACCACATTTATCTTGGAACATGCTTTTGTCCAGAGCTCGCTCACTCACTCTTTCTTTCTTTCTTTCTTTCTTTCTTTCTTTCTTTCTTTCTTTCTTTCTTTCTTTCTTTCTTTCTTTCTTTCTTTCCCTTCCTTCCTTCCTTCCTTCCTTCCTTCCTTCCTTCCTTCCTTCCTTCCTTCCTTCTTTCTTTTTCTTTCTTTCTTTCTTTCTTTCTTTCTCTTTTCTTTCTTTTTCCGCTGGTACAAGTCAGGGGATTCAGACCCAAGTTCAAGTACTTTTGTTGGGTACTGTGGCTTACCTTCATACGCAAAAGCTACTTTCAGTACAACAGGCTCACTTCTGTATTCCCTCCCTCACACACACCATTATTGTTCTGTGTGCTATGGGCTGCTCTTTTCTGTGGAGAAAGTGGTTACCTAGTTCCAGTAAGACACAGGGAAACAAGGGAGACATTATCTTCTCTCTGCCATGGGGCAGTGGCTGCTGTTCACAAAGACCTTTGCTGGGTCACTTTCATTGGGCCAAGTTCTTTGGGTGATGTATGTAATTGCAGGGGTATCATGAGACAAGGCAACCTGTCACCTGAGACCCCAGATATGACTTAGTTTCACCAAGGGGAATTGGAGGTACCAAGCTTAATAAGAGAGGAAACAAGAGCTTTAAGGTTGGAGAGACTGAGGCAGGCTGCTATTCAGAAGAGACGAGATGAGCCAGAACAGCTGGTACAGCTGTCATTAGAGACAGAAATGCTACCAGATGTCAAGTGGTGTAAGTTGCTTTAGGGGTTGCCAAGGAGACTAGACTAGCTCTAAATCCTCTGAGATGATTGAACACAGCTGAAGGGAGCTTGATATTGAGACCAAAGGGAGCCACGTCTCATGCAGGTGAGGACAACGGAGGGCCCAGCGCAGATCAAGGAAACCAGGGATGTAGTTTCTGCAGACATTGTCAACAGTAACAGCTAGAACCTAAGAAACATTGCGAACAGAACTGTACAAGTTGCAATTTGTACATGTTGCAGCTCAAATTCTCTAAGACTTCAACAAACCGGCAGGGACAGTTATAAGCCCAGGATCTTCATAGACACTAAAGCCACACCTCAAGATGCTGGAGTTCATTTCAATTTGACAAACTGGCTGAAGGCCACACTTACTACTGGAGGCTGAGATAGGATGATCGATCGCAAGGAGCTACCTCTCCTGAGCTTAAAAAAACTGAATGTGACTTAAGAGGATTTGTAGATTGAAGCAGTGCCAGCGAGCCACTCAGCAGGGCACATCAGATCTCTAAGTCCCAACAGGGGAAGTTAGTGTCATTTTTTTTTTTCTCGGTCAAGCCACATAACACCATGAAAACTTAATTTTATTAGCCAATTGTGTCTATACTTTTTCTACATATGCTTTGTAGGATGTTACAGTGTCTCTGAAGCAACTCAGGGAAAACAGACCATAAAATCAGTGCATCAAGGCTCTTAATGCACGCTCTCCTTTTGTGAGTGGCAATGAGCCACAATTAGATAAAAGCGTGTTAAATTTTAGTCCCTGTAGGCACCGCTAATTAGTATTTGTTTTTGTGGACTTACATTCAATTGCAGAAAAGAAAAAAAAAAAAAAGCATCTAGCCAGTTGGTTCCAGAGAGAAATGAAGGTAATGTACAAGGAAGAATACATAGAGGCCAATTTGGGTCTAGCTGTTCTGAATTTGAAATCCTTGAGGGTGGGAACAAAAGCATTCACTGAAGTCTCAGGTTTCAAGCCATTAGAGTAGAATGCAAGTATGGACTTCAAAAAACCAAATAGAAGTCTATACAGGGAATTAGGATTACGCCCCAAAGTCTGCAACACTGCATATGGCAAGTTCCCAGAGCATAATTGTTGCTTCTTAAGTAATTCTTTCTCAGAAAGACTTTAGTTTAGGCAACTTTTTTTTTTTTTCTGAAAAGAGTCAATGCTTTTAAAGTTAAGAAAGAAAAATTATAGTTGAAAAAGTACAGGATGGAGAGGAATGTTAAAAATGGAAAAATCAGCCAAAGTTAAACATCGCAGTGTGATCAAAGCCTAAAACTGTTCAAAAAACCTTTTATGCTGTACTCCCGGGTCATCTGAATGCCAAGGCCGAGTCCAAGCCATTATTCAATCCCGTTTCATAAGATAGCCCTCCCATTTCCTTGTGTGTTTGCAAAAACCTAAACCAAAATTGTGGTTCTTACCAAGTGAGGAATGCAAGGTCAGCTACTTAAGTCAGTTGTACTAATAAGCACAGGTGTCTGTCACGTGCACATTCCAGGTCTGGGCCCCAGCCAGTGAGGAAGGAGATTGGTCTTTATAAGTCTTATTTTATGATACTGCCTTGGGTCTGGTTAGATGCTAAGGTGCTGTTCAAAGTGGCTTTTCCAGAAGGTGTGGTACCTAGAACTTGGCAATGGAATGACAGGTCCTAGCTTTCCTAACGCCTTAACTTTGGCAACCAAATCTAGCCCAGCGCTTTCCTTATCGGTGATGTGGGGCAGACTGTTCTTGTGTGGTTGATGCAGGCAGGTGCTTTCTGTCCTCATTCATGCATTCACGGGGTGTGGAGGGAGACTTGTTTCAGGAAACTGGCAAGCAGGCCTGAAGCCATATTTCTACTTAGTTTGCACATTCGCCGAGTGAGAGTGGGCAGAAGATAAACAGAAAACAGCCAAATGCTTACCACATGAGAGATGACTCAGGAGAGTTGGGCTCATGCATTTTAAGTGTAGGTGACTCCCCACCCCGCCAAAGGTCCTGAGGAAGGGAAACACTCAGGATAAATGTGGGTTAGATCAGCGGTCCACACAAATCAGCTCCTCCTGCATCTCTTGGGGCCCTGAGGGTGGAAGATCTGATTCCAGAGGTCAGGGCAGGTGGGACCAAAGAGCTTGTAGCTGGATGCCCTGGTGTTGGTGACATTGCCCTTCTAGACTCCACATTCTGAGATGCCCTATGTCTGAGGAAAAACAGGGCCAAACAGAATCATGAAAGCAAACTGAGACACAAGAGTAAAGCCTATGCTGTGCATTCAGAGATTGGATCTCGTTGAGTGACGTGCAAAGTCACTAATAAGATTGCCCCAGTGCTTTGTGGAGAATGGTCCACAGAATAGAAACAGAGGCTAACTAAGAGACTGATCAGTGGGCCAGTGGCCAGTGGTTAGGGCAGGCTCAGCAGCAACAGGAAAGATGGGACATTGGTGTTACCTTTGAGCAGTGGTTCTCAACCTTCCCAATGCTATGACCCTTTGATACAGTTCTCATCTTGTGGCTCCCAACCATAAAATTATTGTCGTTGCTACTTGGTAACTGTAATTTCGCTCCTGCTATGACTTGTAGTGTAAATATCTGATCTGCAGATGGTCTTCGGGGCGATCCCTTGTGAAAGGGTCATTTGATCCCCCAAAGGGTCTCCATCCACAGGCTGAGAGCAGCTGCCTTTGAGAAACGGCAGTGTCAGGTCTTGCTTGTGTGTGGGATCTGGTGTGTGCAGGAGAGTAGAGTTGTGGATGAAGGCCCTCCAGAGGGTCTGAGCAACCTGTAATTGATTATGTGGCCAAGACTATGTGGTACTTATGAACACCACACAGTAAACATGACGAGTTATGTGGTAGGGACTGAAGGGCATAATTTTTCTCGCTCTCCTAGCCGTGGCACAGAAGGATAGCCAGACATTTGACACAGGCTAACCCAGTGCAGCACGCCTGGGTTGGGCCTTCTCTGACACCCTTGCCTGAAGATATAGGACCTTCTAGACAGCTCTGGCAGACATGTTAGTCTTCCCCAAATGAGTCAAGGACAGGGGCTTTGCTTGACAAACTGAGTGTTTTGTTGAGACATCCCCCCCCCTCTCTCTCACACACACACACACACACACACACACACACACACACACACACTATCTAGAAATCACTGCTATCTTGCTTGGTTTTGTTTTTGAGACAGAATCTCACTTCTTTATCTGGGCCATCCTTGAATTTACTATGTAGCAGAGGAGACTGGAATTGAACTTATAACCTCCTGCTCCAGCCTTCTGAGTAGTAGAATTACACACCTGGCTTATGAATCACTGTTTTGGTGGAGCCTCTAGCAACCACCCTTGGTTGGGTCCAACATAACAAAGGAAAAAAAAAAAGCATAGTCCTGCAAAATTTAGGGTTCTGTCTTTGTTTCCTCTTTTGAGGTGTTATTACTTAACTCTATTGAATCTTTGGCTTTTTTTTTTATTTTTCCCATTTGACGATAGAGTTAACACCAATGTACAGAGGATGAAATGAGTCAAAGAATCTGGAGGATTCTGGAGGATGTGCTCATCTAAAGGTCTGTGTGGAAGGGGCCAGTGCACTTTTATTAATGTCTCCATTCAGATGTTGTAAAAGCACTTGGTGAGTTGAAAATCGTTCTGTAACTGGAAGACTTGGCTAGGAAATTGTAAGGTTTCCAGCACAGGCGGGGCTCCCGACTTTGAATGTTCTTATGTCTCTCAGCTTACCCATGGCTTGTCAGACAAATTGTCTGGTCAGCTTGCATTTCTGCCACAGGTAATGAATCCTTTCTTTTTTTTTTTTTTAGAGGGTGGAGCAAGGCTGTCTCGGGTTTCACATTCCTTTGCTGCAGCCAAGATGTTTCTTGAGGACTGTGGAAGGAGGTGGCTCTGAATGCAAAGAAAGTCTGGTATTCACATGGTTGTGGCATTCCAGGGAGAAATCCTCCAAACTGACATAAGAGCTGTGGTGGAGGGTGTGCACAGTTCTTCTGGCTCAACTGCAAAAATTCTGGATGTGATTTATTCAAATCTGCAAATAATTGTAGGGCTTGATTTATAAGGAAAATATAGTAGCACATGAGAAATGAAGAGATCACAGAAGCTATGTGTTCTCTGTGTATTACAGAGGGCCCAAGCCAGGGTGGTAAATTCAGGAGGACCCCCCCCCCCAGAGAAGTATACAGCTCCTGTGACACCCAAAGATGTCAGCCTGTACCAAAGTGCCTTCTTGCGACTCCCATCTCCTCTGGCTAACCCACCGTAGGGCACTGTGGTTGCCTGGGCTCCTCCCATGTGATAAATCGCCCCCTATGACTTACCCTGTGCTCCTGGGGACAGCTCCTTCCATGCTATTTGTCATCCCAGCCTCAGCCCTGTGCATCAAGAACCAGCTCCCCATAATAATGGAGCAAACAGCTCATAGGAGTTGAAGCAGGCTCTGCTTCTGGTTTTCAGATCCCTTCCAAGGGATGAAAACAGAATGAAAGCATCTCTCCTCTGTCTTCTCTGTTTTGCTCCATTAGAAGAATTAATCCCAAACCATGCCAACTGGCGTTCCTGGAAACCTCTCTGGAGGTTGACAGTATTTGAGAACATGTGACCCTGAGAGGTCACTTTTTTCTATTGTATTAGGTTCAGATGAAATGGCAACCCACCTTTTAATAATGACGGAGCTGATTTGTGCAGTCAAAAAGCACGGAATTTCCTTCACTACCCAAATGTGGGCATCTTTAGTCCCACTTCTGACTGCCTTCAGTGAAAATAGGATTTTAATGACTTAAAAATAAAACTATACATATGTGCACTCATGGACGTAAACTAATGAAAAGGAAAAGGAGAAATGCATGCAGGGATGGGGCGAGGTCACTTTGACCTCATCTGGGTCTCGCCAGAGAGCTGACCTCCTCAGCCTTGTCCTCTCAGTCCTCAGTTAAGGGGTTTGGTCCACGCGCAGCCTATGTGTAGCTCTTCTGCGAGGCTCACGGCACTCGGGATGGTGCCCATCTCATGTACGTGTGACACGGCTGACATAACATGCGTTCTCTTGTCATTCCCCTTTGATCGCGATGCTGAGCACCAATCCTTTGCCTCAGCAAGGAGGAGCAGGTATCTCCTTCAGGTTCTGTCCCCAAGCTCCTCAGACTGAATAGAGGAGTCAGGGCAGGGGCAAGTATTCCTTCAATTTGTTTGCTTAGTTATACACACACACACACACACACACACACACACACACACACACACACACTCACACACACACTCACATATATATGCAATATAGTTACATATATCTATATCTCCTAGCCATATACCTCATATATATATGTGTGTGTATATATACACACACATATGCAATATATTTATATATATCTATATATCCTAGCCATATACCCCATATATATATGTGTGTATACACACTCACACACATATATATTATTATACATATATAACTGGTTTATGTATATGTGTGTGTGTGTGTGTGTGCAAGGTATGTATTTGTTCCTTTTATATCAGAATTTAAGAATGATTCTTCTTCAGTGACATGGACTACACCATCATACATGTCACCTGTAAAAGGTGACGTAAGAATAAATCATGATTTTTTTCTATAGAAAGTATAAATAATAAAATTTTGCCAGAAGTTTGCAAAATATTACATTTTGTGAATAATTCTGATTTTGCCTTTTGGAAGTATTCCTAAATAATGCAGTTATGCCATAAAAAGGCTGGAGACCGGCCTGATGCAGCAGCAGCAGATCTCAACTGCAAAGCCTGGACCACTCTGTGTTCCTTGAAGCAAGTGGTACATATAGTGCCTTGATTTGCACAGTGTGGGTCTTTATTCTTCGCTCTGTGCCCTTTGGCTTAGTTAATGAAGGATCACACTGTGCATTTCTTGATTACAAGTGAACCTGAATTGTGCGGGCCACAAATCTGTTATTTCTCACTCTGACTCTTCTCGGGCATTCATCTTCCATTTCTTTACTGTGAGAGAATTTTTTGGTCATTTGTACACATTAAAAATATATCATCATTGCGCTCTGGATTGCTGTGAGCTAAACGTTTAAGATTCCACTCATGAGTGGGATTATGAATGTTAATCTTTCTGTGCCTCACCCATTTCTCTTCATACCGTGACCCAAGGGTCATCCATGACAGCTGTCCCAATAGCAAGACTCATGTGTTTTTATGGCTAAAAAGTATTTCAGTGTTTATAAATGCCATCTTTTTGTTACCTAATTGTCCTCTGTGACCATACCTGTCTCACATCCTGGGTCTTATGTGTAGTGCTATCAGGCTAGTGGAAACAGATGTCTTTTTATATACTGATATGATTTCCTTTATGTATACAAATGAAAATATAGCATTGTACCCCCGAAGTTAAAATTCTGTAGTATGAATGTACATCACATATTTTTATTTTTGGTTCATATTTCAAAATTTTACAACTTTGGTAACATATGGTCCGTTTCACAACACTCACAGAGTAGGTAATTTAAAAGGTTTTGGTTTTTGTTATTTGTTTAAAACAGCATTCTGTTTCTTCGCTGTCATCATGTGTTGAACAGTGATGCGTGAGAAATGTCCTAACAGATTTTCATGAATTACCTTCGCACTTTAATCTCTTTGAGCCATGTAACTGTTTGCTGAGTAGAATTTGAACACCAAGAATGGGTCTGCATGCTGCTACTCCATTAACTGGAAGACCCCAGACCCATCAGTCAGATCATGTGCTGAACAGTAAACCTCCTGGGGTAACACCAGGCCTATTGCCATGATTGAGAAGACTATATTTGTTCAAACATAAACAAGCAGAGGTCTTGCAAAATGTTCTTTGAGGGCCAGAATACTGTTCTCACTGAACAAATTGTGCAGGCCAGTTCTCAACAGAGGACCCAATCAATAGCATCTCCTGAGTAGTTTGGGCAGTAGGGGGATGGCTCAAAAGAGTGGAGTAAAAGTGGAATTTGTGTTCTGAGTCTTGGGGTGTGTAGGATATATGTGTGTGTGTGTGGACATATATAGCTATATAGACGTGCTACACATAGATCTGATATATATCAGCAAACATATGTAGAATATTGTGGCTATATTTATAAAAAAAATACTAAAACAGTAAGGACTACGGCTTTTAGACTTATTTCAACATCTACTTGAACGTTTGGCTCCAGGGCAATTTTCCACAAAGGATGATAGAATGAATGAACGAAACTTGCACAAGGACTTTTTCACCAGGTCATGAAGTATATATCAAGTCTTGGAGTCTGTGGATACAGATGAATGAGGCTCTTCGGTGAGCAAGAGAGAGGTGGAGGAAGATCTGGCAATGGTGACTTAGCCTGCAGCGGGATGCTCCTGTCCTACTACTAGTTATGCTTCTTAGCAGTTGCCAACCAGCTCCATGACCAAAGGCCCTACATATGTGGACACCTGTGTATTCTGCCACACGGAAAGGTCTGCTCCTGTGTTATTTTGGCAGAAAGCTTTGTGGTTTTTAAAAAATTTTTTTATTGGTTTGGTTGATTGCACATGTGCACTCACATACAAACATATGTAAGCACATGCAAGATTTGAGATCTCTGTAGATCCCTTTGGTCTAACATATTTAACAGACTGAAATGCAGCACCAAAGTGACTTTTCGTTAATTATGAGCATTCCCTTGCTTTCTCTAATAAACCAAAGGCATTTAAAAAAATCACAATTTTGAGGAGTTGGAGAGATGGCTCAGTGATTAAGAACACTTGCTGAACAATCATAGACAGGAATTCTCATGCAAGCACCATGTTATAAACTGGGAGTTCCACACGTGCCTGTAACCTCAGATCTGAAACAGGCGAAAGCAGGAGAATGAATGGGGCTCCTCGGTTTCTAGCCTAGATGGTAAAGTACAAGCCCAGGGTTCATAGAGAGAGACATTAAAACACACACACACACACACATGCGCACACACACACACACACACATGCGTGCACACACACACACACACACATGCGCGCACACACACATGCGCGCGCGCACACACACACATACACACACACACACACACACTCTAAATAAAAACCCTCAGTCCTGCTTTGGTAAAATTTCACTGCCATGAAGAATGGCAACATCTCTCAAGTTTCCACTTGAAAGACTTCAAACCACCTGCTTGGGTTATAAATTATAAAATTTATTTCTTCTGTAATGAAGTCGGTTTCAAGCTGCCAGAAGCATGTGCCAAGAAAAATTGCATTGCTCTGAGTCTGCAACTCTCATTGCAGCACCCGAGGAGTCGGGATCACACATGCAAGCCACGCAAGCCATGTTCTACGCCCCGTGTCCACGGCACCCGGACTCCTCTCTAGAGCTACGCGGGTGGGGGCCAGGCCTTAGGCCTCTCGGGAAGCGATGTAAGTTAACGTCACGGCTCCTCTATTCCATCTGTTTCTACAAATGCCTGGGCAGGATCTTCAACGTGAGCTTGGCGCATATTCTCTGTTTCGGTTTCCAGCTTCATTAGCAATGACATTTCCATATCCTAATGTACAGCGCAGCTCAGGAAATCACCAGGGTAACCGAAATGGATTTGGAAAAATGTTCATGAACTTGAAATGACTCTAAATAGCAATGGATCTGAGATGACACAGGAGCCTAGAGCTATCATCTCCGTAGTAAAGAGGACATCGGGTTCGGGTCTGGCTGATAAACGTCTCAAGCCAATTCAGACCTTTAACTGGGAATGGCATGGAGAACAGGGGTCACACTACAGAGTCCTCTGAAAACAACCTCCTCAGTTTTTTCCTCTCCTAAGTCACCCAGCAGTATTGCATGTGGAACAAGTATCAGGAGAAATCTCGGGTGAGCTAATGACGGATCTTTTTGAGGAAATACATTCAGGTTGTGCTGAAGATGCAGAGGTCAGCCCTGAAAAGGGGAGGAGGCTCGCTGCCAGGTCTCAGCCTGCTGAAGGTAGCCACTCTCCCACTGTATGGCCTCTAGAGCCCTCCACCACAGAGCCTGTTCCCTGTCTTACCCAAGGAGCACCAGGCAGACGTTGGCGCCTTCCCCTCAGTGTCCCTTCCCCTCAAAGTCAGGGGCTAGAGCAGTGCGAAGTCTGAAGTATACAAGGCCCAGCTACCCTGAGAAGCAGCAGAGCCGTAGAGGGAGGCAGAGTAGAGATTCTGGCAGCAACAAGGAGTATTCTGGATACATGGTCTCCTGTAAGTGTGTTCTCTTGGGAGCCTGGAAGGCCACGTGTGATAATTAGAATATAGTTATTGCTAATTAATGGCACCTCTGTCATTACTGTTTGTTCAAGGGTTAGCCATGCAATGTGGCATCTGCGCCTATGCATTTGGATTCTACGTCTGCAGATTCGACAAGCAGCAGGTTGGAAATGCTTAAGTGGTAAAATAAAAGTTCTGTCTATACTGAGTACACCGACTTTCTTGTCACTGTGTCCCGACCAACGCAGTGTCACCTCTATTTCCTTGGCCTTCGAATTGTATTAGGTATTTACAATGAACAGCTTTGTATTCAGAATATTTCTGAAAAAGGATTCAGGTGATTTTTATTTTAACGTTAGCCATGGCACAAATGAAATAAAATTTTAATCAGTATGTATAATTTTTTCAGATTTAGAAGCTGTTTTGTAAACCAGAAATCCAAATATCTATACACATATATGTATATACATCTAACATTGTATTTAATGGCTTAATGAGCCCTTTATCTTATGGCTGCAATGAATGCTGTTTTTAAATGAACAAATAGTATTTTAATGTCCTATGAAGCGCTTAATGATCAAACCTATTATTTTAATAATTTAAAGAGGTTTAGAATACCGTTTATAAGGCAGTTTGTATGTTATCAGGCATTTTGACATATCACACAATATTAGCATTTATAAATATGTACATGTGCCTTTTAAGTGGGCATGGCAAAAATAAATAATAAAATTTCAGCATACAATAAAAATGAATTAAAAAAACCCAAAATGGCCACAATTTAGTTGTGTAGTTCTTGCGGGATATAAAGAACACAAGAAAGCCATTATTATAGACACATGACACAATTTACATGAAATGTAGGTGTGCCGAATAAAAAAGGGAGAAAAGCTAGATCCTTATCGCCTAGCAACCCAGAAGACCAAAAGGTGATTTTCATCACGTAGACTTGAAGAAGTGTCTTTCCTTCTTGTAAGAGCTAAATAGCTAAGGGGTATCTTTACTAATGAGGTGTCTTTCTTCATATCATTGTAGGCCAAAACTTTTTACTCTTAATTTACGGTGAGGCTAACTTACATTTTCCATGCTTTTCTGTGTAGCTAAAACAGTGGTTTTCAACCTATGGGTACCCTTTGGGGGTTAAGTGACCGTTTCACAGGGGTCACCTGAGACCATCAGCATATCAGACATTTATATTATGATTCACGACAGTAGCAAAATTACAGTTATGAAGTAGCAACAAAAATAATTTCATATTTGGGTGGGGGTCACCACAACATGAGGAGCTGTATTAAAGGGTGGCAGCATCAGGAAGGTTGAGAACCACTGACCTAAAAGAAAAAGGAAAGGAATACAAGAAGTCTATTTTTTTTTTTTGTCTCAGACATCATCTACTGGCCTAGTGTCAATCATTAATATAGTTTCCGATTTAGATCTGATAATGTCAGCTTCTCTCTTGTCCTGGGTTAGGTAGTGTTAGTCATCACCAATGTTCAGTGTGACTATGTCAGAATTTTTTCTTTTTTTTTTAATCAGAGACATTTATTTAGCTGGGCAAGGATTCATATTTCCTGAACCTTTCATTCACACCGATTAATCAATCATGTCAGATTGTGAAATCAAACTCCCACTAATGGGAGATGCAGTCCCCACCTCTATCAGGAATATAAAGTAGACGTGATCATGGCCTGGTGTGCTGGATAACCTGGTTTGGGTTCTGGCACAACCTTTTTGCAAAAAAGAATTGCTTGCTGGAGCTACTGTCACTTTGTATGTTCCATTGTGAGACACTCAGAGTATGCTTTGTTTCTAACAACTGCTTTTCCCCGTGGCTTCCCCAGAAGCCCTCGGATCAGAAATGATTCTGTCCAGTGTGAAGTTTAAAGACACAGAATCACACAGGCGCTGATGTTTTCAAAATTCATAAAGTAAGAAAAAAAGGAGTTTACATTAATCTATATTGTCATTAAAAGATATAAAAATCAGTCTATTACTAAAAAAATTATCTTTTTGTGCATAGCAACTTGCTTACAACTTTAGTCACAAACTGACCAGGAGACTCAGATCTCCTTGGATAAGAGAGACTGTGTTTCCTTGAGATGTCAGTATTTTGTGTTTTTTTTTTTCTGAGATAGGATTTCTCTGTTGTAACTCTGGCTGTCCTGGAACTCATTCTACAGACCAGGCTGTCCTCGAACTCACAGAGATCCACCTGCCTCTGCCTCCTGAGTGTTGGGAGTAAAGGCTTGCTCTACCACTGCTCAACTAAGATATTAGTTTTAAATAGGTTTGCTTCTGCTATGGCCATCATTTGGGGATACAAATAAAAGGAGGCCCAGCTTCCCATAGTCATTCTCAGCAGCCTGAGGAGGTCCCCAAGTGTCAAGGACCTCATCTCAGGCCAAGCTAAGATTTGTCACTTTGACACTGAAAGCAATTTCAGGACTAGCCAGTTCATGAAGCAGAGTTTGAGGTTTTATTGAGGTTATTTTAATATGGGCTTAAACAAGAGGAGTAGGAGAAAAGGGGTCCTCGGGAGAAAGTAAGACACACCTAAGTGTGGGCACCGACTCCTGAGGAAGAGCCACGCGAGCATTTTTTTTTTCAATAGTCATATGTCGGATTTTGGTGGAGTTTGAAGCTGCTGTCTCATCACTGGGTGACTCTGGGGGTCACTGGTATGGGGACACCTGGATGTCTTCTAGTTCAGTTGGACATTTCTTGTCTCAGTTGAGCTTAGCTAAGGGAGATACAGTCCCAGGAACTCCATATCCATCAAAGCTGCCGGAGTCCGTGGCTTTTGGGTTCTTTTTCTCGCAAATCTCAAGAATAAAATTCACAGACCAAAGAGTTTTAAAAAGAAGCATTGTATTTTATGGAGCTCAAGAGAGAAAGAGGGAAGAGCTCTGGTGTGTGAGTGGGGGTGTGTGTCCCTAGCAGTGAGATACTATTGAGCCTCAAAGCCTTGGAGCTCAAAAGACTTCCCTGGAGGGAGGAGAGGAGCCGAGAGGAGCGCATCAGTCCAGTTTCCAGGCCAGGTTGTTGAGGCACCGCTCAGTATCAGTTACATCTTCAGTATGGTTTTCCACTAGGTGAAAAGAGACAAGGAAAAGTCAGCCCCCTGTTCCAGCCTCTGGACATGGCTCCAGAGATATTCTTTGAGTAGACACTTCTGTTATCTTTTGTCTCTGGCAAAGGACAAGTCTACCTACAGGCTCAGGGACATTCCTGGCTTCTAGCCAAGAAAAAAAGACATCACTTTTTTGGGAGAGGACGGTGTCTTTTTATTTTAAACTTCCTACTTCCTGTTTTCATCAGCAGCTGACAGGATTACAAATGATACGGGAAAAGCCTAGCTCATGGGGACAGAGGGACTGGGATAATTTTATATGGTGTTGCTTGAGAATCTCAGGTAATGTCAGAGGAAGAAACGAAGCCCCATTCAAGGTTCCTGACATTTAGTTCTTAGGGTGAGGTCACTGCTGTTTTAACATAGAGTATCACATCTGAGAGGTGTGCTAGTTGCTATGATAAAACACTAACCAAAGAACACCTTGAGGAAGGGACTGGGTTTCTTTGGCTTGCAGGTTACACCGTCATCGAGGGTTGCTAAGGCAGGAACCTGGAATCAGGAACTGAAGCAGAGGCCGTGGAGGGAAGCTACTAGTGGCTTGCTTCCTCTAGCTTGTTAAAGCTTTCTCTATGGCTTGCTCAGTCCAGGCCCACCTGCCTGGGAGTGGCACCACCTTGCAGTGGGCTGAGCCCTCCCATATCAGTCATTTTAATCCAGAAAAAAATGCTCCTATAGACTTGCCTACAGGCCACTCCTATGGAGGCAATTCCTCAGTTGGGGTTCTGTCTTCCCAGGTGACTCTAGTTCGTGTGAAATAGAAGAAAACTAACTAGCCCCAAAGCGATATTAACTATGTGTGCAACCTTAAAATTGGAAGTCTAGCTCACTGGTTGGTGAGAGGCTTTAATCAGACTCTGGGATGATGGGGGGGCTCTGATTCTTCCTCCCGTCTCCCCCATCTCTCCGTCTTTTGATCCTACGTCAATGTAATGTCATTGTGCTGGCTAGTTTTATGTCAACCTGACACAAACTAGAGTTATCTGAAAAGAGAGAGAACCTTAACTGAGAAAATGCCTACATAAGATCCAGCTGTAGCACATTTTCTTAATTAGTGATTGACAGGGGAGGACCCCGCCCATTGTGGGCGGTGCTATTCCTGGGCTGGTAGTCCTGAATGAGCCATGAAGCACAAATCAGTAAGCAACACTCCCCCATGGCCTGTGCATCGGCTCCTGCCTCCCGGTCCTTGCCCTGTTTGAGTTCCTGTCCTGACTTCCTTTGATGATGAACAGGAATGTGGAACTGTAAGTTGAATAAACCCTTTCCTCCCAATTTGCTTTTGGTCATGGTGTTCTATCTCAGTGATAGTGACCCTAACTAACTAAGTCAGCCATCATACAGCTATAACTATTTCTATTAAAGATTCTGTTTCCTTCTCACAACTGTTTGAAATGCTCCAACTGAGCAAGTATGTGATTGGCTGATTTCTGTACCCCTAAAATCAGAATATAGTTCGCATTTATTTGGAAAATGAAATGCTCCCGTTAATTTGAGCCCACATACGGAACATAAAAACTGGCTTCTCTTTACATCTCGAGCTAGCTTTCTTGGAATTCTCTTTTGAGTAATGTTCAACTGCAATTATATATGAATCCTTATACAGTCTTTGGAAAGTTTAATCAGACCCGCGACTGCAGATGAGCCAGCTCGAAGCTTCAGAGACTTGGGAAAATATGCAGTGAGGCCCAAATATCAGTTTATATTGAGCTTGATTATATGATAGGTCAGAAGCAAAGCCACGGCCTGAGGGGCCACGGGTGCCCTGGGAAGCCATGGAGCAGGGAGGGGAGCTGAGCTCCAGGGCCTTCCTTACAAGCATCTAGGGAATCCAGGCAGGAAGAGCCCAAAATGAGGAAGTCATTTGAAGAGCTTTCTCCACATTGTTTCTGGTCCAACAGGACCCTTTTGTGAGGACGGCAAGGGGAAAGCAAGGAAAACTATGAGGAATGTGACTTTTTTGCCAGCTCTGTGATGATCATATACCACTTCCTAAAGAAAGATGGGGGAACAAAGATGTCCAGCATGCCGTGCAGACCCCAGATCAGTGTGAGGTGTTTATTTTTAAATGGAACTGCAGTTTTCTCCTTATTTTTTCCTCTGTCCCTCCGTCCCTCCGTCCCTTCCTCCCTCCCTCCCTCCCTCCCTTCTTTTCCTAATTCCTTCCTTCCTTCCTCCCTTCCTTCCTTCCTTCCCTTCCTCCCTCCCTCCCTCCTTTCTTTTCCTAATTCCTTCCTTCCTTCCTTCCTCCCTTCCTTCCTTCCCTCCCTCCCTCCCTCTTTTTCTCATTCCTCCCTCCCTCCCTCCCTCCCTCCCTCCCTCCCTCCCTCCCTCCTCTCTCCCTCCCTCCTTCCTGCAGTGCTGGAGTGGATTACAGGTGCTCTCTAAGGCAAGGCCAATACCTCACCAATGATCCACACTCCAGCCCTGGGATTGTGGAGACAGTATCTGGCTATGTAGCCCAGGCTGGCCTTAAGTTCATGATTGCCTCCACCTCCAGAGTGTTGGGGTTCAGACATGCATCACCATGCCTGCTGCACAACTGGGATGGGGAAAAGGAGGTGTAGAGGCCTCACATGCTGCTAGAAGATGCAGACACTCACAGACTAAAGGTGATGCCCATGGGCTGCTGGGAACCAGTTAATTTCAGAATGAGTCCTGAGCACATGAGTGAGACCATACAGGTACCACCTCCCAACAGCCACCTGGGCCTCTATGGAGACACAGAGGAGATGAGTCAGCAATTATCCTAACATTTCATTTGCAGTAGATAGCAAAGAGCAACTTCTCAGAGCCGGATGTAATCTTTAACACATAGTTTGATCTGAGAAAAATACTGACTAGGGAGGGAACTTTTCAAAATAGCATCCTTATGCAATTTTTTTTAAAACTAGGACTCTCCTTTTCTCATTTAACGCTTTGATAGAAAAGATTTTCTATCCCAGTAAGAGTTTAAAAAGTGGAGTAGGCAATTCAGGAAAGACGCATGTGCGTGGTAGCACGCAGCAAGTTTGTTCTTGCAGATAACACAGCAACTGAAGTTGAGTATAGTAAATATTAAGGCGTTAAAACAAGCTTTAGATGTACTGATCAAAACACAAGGATATAATGTAAAGATACAACAGCTGACATTCTAGATGATCACAGCGTGAGCCCAGGGAAGAAGCCAGCTGCACCTGGTATCGAGCCTTCTACGAGGCCGATTAACTCCTGATTAGACGTGCAGTGATTTGCCCTTGCAGCTTTTAGTACTTTTTTCTCTGCTCTGTACGTTTACTGTTTTAATTGTTATATGCCAAGGGGACTTTCTTTTCCGGCTCGATCTATTTGGTGTTCTGTGTGCTTATTGTACGTTTACGGACATCACCTTCTTTAGGTTAGGAAAATTTTCTTCCATGATTTTGTTGAAAATATTTTCTGGGCCTTTGAGCTGGGATTCCTTTCCTTCCTTGATTCTTCTGACTCTTTGGTCCTTTGACAGCATCCTAGAGTTCCTGGATGTGTTATGTCAGGAGTTGTTTAGATTTAACATTTTCTTTGGCCAAGGCATCCATGCCTCTATTCTGTTGGTCATGGTTGACTCTGGGGTTCTTGTTGGAGTTCCTAACTTCTTCACATCCATATTTCTCTCAGTTTGGGTTTTCTTTATTGATTCTACTTCCACTCTCAGGTCTTGAATGGTTTTATTCGGCTCCTTCCATTGTTTGTGTCTTTCTAGATTTCTCTAAGGGATTTATTAATTTCTTCTTTACAGACCTCTACCATGTTCATAATGGCTATTTTAAAGCCGTTTTATTTGTGATTCAGCTATGCTGCAATTTTCAGGTCCTAATGCTGTAGGGTTGCTGGCTCTAGTGGAGACACAATGCTCTGCCTATTCTTGTGTTTCTTATGCTGGCGCCTAGGCATCTGGGTTTGGGAAGATGTAATTCTAGGTACTGATATCTGGTCTTTGTTGGGTGGGTGTTTTGTTCCTTGGTTCCTGTTGCCCTCTCTGGTTCTTAGGAGAGTGTGGTAGCTCTGTGTTGCCCGGAAGGAAATTCTTCTGGGATCCTGCTAGGTGTGGCTGGCCACTGGAGGGTTTTCAGGTAAAATGTGCTTCTAGGTTTTGGGTGCTGACACTTGTGAATGGGGATGGATTAGTCTGTGGAAGCTGAAGGGGTCCACCGGAGGGAGAAAGCAAAGTGTTCAGCCAGGATCTGCTTGGTCCCCTGGGCATGGGGACAGAGAGTGAGGAGAGGCTGAAACAGGTGGTCTGCTCTAGAGTTGGGGGTGGAACTAGAGGGCTGAACTCAGAGGAATGGAGGGAGAGGAGAAGATCTGCAGTTAGCCTACTTGCTTCATTGGCCAGAGTGACCTGTGGGTAGCCAGGGAATGCCTGTTAGAGTTGGGGGCTGGGGTAGAGCAATGAGTGTGGGAGGGATTTGGGAGGAGTGGATCTGCGTGGTCCACTGGAGATGGGGTCAGAGAGGGAGGGGAGAGGCTGCAACAGGTGGTCTGCTGCAGAGCGGGCATGGGACTGAGGGACTGGATTTGGAGGAGAGGAGGGATAGGTGAAGATCTGTGATTAGCTCACCTGTTTCACTGGCGAGAGTGGCCTATGGGTTCCCGGGGACAAAAATGCATCAATTTCTAAGGGCAGTTTATCTGGAGACAGAACTCTTGGTCTATGCCCCCCCAACAATGCTTTGAAGTTTTCATCTGCTTGTCCCTAACCCCCATAATTTCTGATAAGCAACCAACTGTCGATCCTATTACAGAGCCCTGGCTGCGTTGACTTCCATTCAGTTCCTCTGAATTACTACGAATAGGCATGGGTTTATTTGACTTCGTTCTACTTGTAGTTTGTTGAAACATTTGGCAAGCTTATTGCATGTTTTTCAAATGTTTACATTTCTCTGGAAACTACTATTATGCCTGTACTGGTGTACTTAGTAGAATCTACAGACTTCTCAGGATCGGTTCATTTTTCTTTTCTCATTCATTTAAAATCCTGTTCCCAGTCTTCAGAACCAGTTTTGAAATACTCTCAAGTGTTCTGAGTATTTCTCCTGGCTGCTCATTTTTCTGTTGATCCCTTCTTGGTTTTGGCTATTGTAGCCTTTGGTGCCAGAGTTTATCCTGGCTTCCATTTTATAATTTCTCCCTCTTTAGTGATATCCTCTATCTGGTAAGATTTTGCTGACAAGAATTATCTATTATTTATTTCTTTAATGTTTGGTGTGGGATGGGGGTGGGGTGGGAGTGGGGGAGGATAGAACCTGCCATTGTTGCCTAGAGGACTCTCAAACTCAAGTCCTTCTGGCTTGATCTTCTAAGTCCTGGGAGTTACAGATGTTTGTCGCTCATATCTGGCTTTCTGTAATACTTGAGGTATGGTTTCTTTTTTAACTTTGAACATTTAGAATGCTTTTCAAAAAGCCTTTCAGCACTAAGTCTGAAAGTTACACCCTCACAGGCATTCTCCGTTGGCTGCTTTTTAACATATGAAGAATACTTTTTGCTCATTTTCTTTCATTTCATCTCATACATCTTTTTTTGGAAGACTGAACATTTCAGATAATCATGAAACTTAACAACTGATGGGACAGGGCATTTTTTTCTACACTTTTTTCTCTGTCCTGTTGTTATTAGTTACTGACTTTCTTGATTTTATGGATCCTGTATTATTTGTAGATTGAGTCTACTGAGCACTGAACTGTATTTAAAAAATATCTCCTCTTAAAAGTTTAACACTGTTGTCCAAGGGACCATAGCTGGGTCAGTATAGCTCCGTCAGCCAGGGCTGGTGAGATTTTCTTGATGTCTTTCTATGTATCTTACACCCTTTGCTGAGAGGCCCCTGGGTGCAAATCTGCCTTCAGACCTCAGGTACTTTACAAAACAGCTTTAACTTTCACAGCCTGACATGTCAGGAATTGAGCTCCAGGTCAAATCAGGCAGCTACTGTGCCTAAGAACATAGACTTTCAAGGGACATGCAAGTTCAAACAAGACACTATGATCAAAGAGGTACTGTCACAAAGCTCCAAAGGAGTCCAGTGTATCCTCTGCCTTCAGAGCTATCCCAGGAATGGGAGAAATGGGCACCATCCCAAGAGAAAATGTCACAGAACCTGCTGTCTGTTCAGTAGCTCTTGACTGCAGAGATTCTACTTGGATCTGAAACTTGCCTAATGCCAAGTACACTGAAGATTATATTTATTTCTTTGACTATTTTATAAGAAGCAGTTCATCATGGTCTTCACTCAGATGTACTCCTGGCCATTGGAAAAGTGATCACTTATTAAGAGCCATCAAACAGGAGAGTGAGTTCTTCCTCTTTTCTTTGCTGGGCTTGCTTTCAGTCTTGTCACCAAACCTTCGGGGTGGTGGGTCAGCACAGCGGGGGGACACGAGCGGTTGCAGCTCTTCCTGGGAAATTTCCCCCTTAAAACTTTCATGTTGACATCGTCCAAGTTTACCAGCTGGCATTGAGCGGCGTGGAGCCTGAACATGAAATACAAGGAATGTAGGTCTTGTCTTTTAAGAACAAAGCTCTTGTTTTTAAAAATGCCCAACAACTCCTCTGAGTAATCTTCTTGATGATATAGTCAAGATTTTGGTTTCCAGAATGAGGGGGCAAAAACAACTTTCTTTTAACAGCATTGTCCGATCGCACTTGATATCCTCTGAAAATTCATTTTCAAAGGGGCCAATCACTTTGAGTCATGATTTGAGTACGATAGCCTGTTTTTATTTCACCCTGCTTATGAGCAAGACAGCGCATATCAGCGTAACTTTTCAGTTAGGGACTTACGTTAATGAATAATGGTTTTAATGACGAAAAATATTAAGTGTTCTTCAGTTTCTATATTAAAAGCTAGATATCTGGAGTTATTTAAACCTATATGAATATCTTTAAAAGTTTTTAGACAAAGTTTCACTATGTTTTTCTCTGTAGCCTGGAGCTATGTAACTCAAACTTTTTTTTAAGACTATAATTTAATTACAACATTAACCCCCCCTTCCCTTCCTCCCCTCAATCCTTCACATACTCCTCTCCACTCTCCTTCAAATTCATGGCCTTCTTTATAACTAATCGGTATTGCATATATATATATATATATATATATATATATATATATATATATATATATATCTCACCTATTCAGTCTGTATAATGCTACCTGTATGTAAGGGTTGCCCAGACTTTTATGGAACTAACAGAGATCCTTCTAGCTTGGCCTCCCAATTGCTGGAATTAAAGTTATGCACCACTATGCCAGGCTAAAACGATCTCCATTTGATAATCATTAATAAAAACTACCCTGGATCTCAGCACCCAACTAACTATTCATGGCCTGCCAAGCATGTGTTAGAAAATGTGAAATTACAGAAGTTTTAAACTTGTCCCAAGACCAGAGTCTTTTTCCTATTAATTTACTCATCACTATGAGCCCTTTTTGGAACCTTCCGGATTGCTCTAAATGTATCCACCAGTGTATATCTTAATATCAAATGTACACCTCTTTCTTTACATGGAAATAAATATATACAGGAGGAAACACTTAACCCTGACTATGCCAGATCTACCCTGTCATGGAGAGACAGAATTTTCCAATCAGAAAGTAGGAATTCAGTGGAGGGATCACCACCCTGGCTCCATGCTCAATGACAGAATACATTTAACTTTGAGCTCCATAAAGCTGCAGCAGCTTCAAGCTGCCCCAGGTGGTGCCCCAGGTGCCAGTGAGTTCTCTCCTCCCGGGGACAGGGCTGTCTGCCCTTAGAGCAGTTCTAAGCCCTTGACTGCAGAAACCCGTATTGTTCTTCAGCATTACTGAGGACCTTAAAGGATTTTGTTTCTGTGAATTATATCTCTTGACATTTGCCATCACAGAAATCGAACCTGAGATTTTAAACGGTTAGGAGATCTATGAACTCACTGGTGTGAAATAATCGAGACATTTGGGCTCTTCTGTATTCCCTGTCATGGAGCTTTGAAACCTTTGCCATTTCCTGGCAGTAGAAACATTATCTCTTCCAGTAAAGTGTTGCTTAGTGTTTTCCTGTAGGATAATTCTTTACTAGACAAGCCTGCAAATGGAAATTGGTAACTTTCAGTTCAACCCTATCCTCTGGAAAGGTGGGTCACAGAGTGTGTTAATAACCAGCCACATCTTTGTGATGAAGCTTCCATGAAAATCACAGCCCTTGGCTTGGGAGATGGCTCAAAGGGTAAAGTGCTTGCTGAGTAAGTATGAGAGCCTGAGTGTGGATTCCCAATACTCATGTAAAGTTCTAAACAATAGCAACTAAATTCTTAGCACCCCTGTACTCCTGTGGCAAGATGGGAGGTTCCTTCTCCAGCAGGACTGGAGAAGCTCTTGGGTCAGCTAGTCTGGAATACCCAATCATGATCCACTAAAGATCTTGTAACAAAAAAGGTGGTATGGTGGTTTGAATGAGAATGGTCCCCATAGGCTCATAGGTTTGAATACTTGGTCACCAGGAAGTGGCACTATTTGAGAAGGATTAGGAGGTGTGGCTTGTTGGAGAAAGAACATCACTGAGAGTAGGCATAGAGATTTTCAAAAGCCCAAGCCAGGCCCAGTGGCTGTCTCCCTGTTGCCAGTGGATCTTATGCAGAATTCTCCCTTACTTCTCCATCATCATTTCTGCCTGTGTGGAGCCACGCTTCCCATTATGCTGACAATGCACTAAGCCTCTGAAATTGTAAACAAGCCCCAGTGAAATGCTATCATTTATAAGAATTGTTATGGTCATGTTGTTTCTTCACAGCAATAGAACAGTGACTAAGGCAGGTGGAAAGCAAGGACTGAAATCTGAGGTTGTCCTCTGAACGTAGCATGCATGGCAATACTATGTACCTTCCCATGCTCACACATGTAAACATGAATACACCCACATACACGCAAATCATATACACACACCTCACACTCACCACATTCATATGCATAGAGATTAAAATAATCATGACTCATGAGCTTGCAGAAGATCACCCAGTTCCACAAAAACAGAAGCTGCTGTGCGTATGGCTCTTTAGACTCTTTCCCATGAACCTCCTCTTCTGCCCTTCACCTTTAGCATGACCTTACAACCAACTGGAAAATACATATGTCATCATGAGTTCTGTGGTTGCATCTTTGCAACCATGAAGCCTAAGAAGGGACTGTGGGAACCCTAGGTTTGGAGCTGGTGGGTCATCTGGAAATCCTCACAATGTGTCTGGCACGTGACATGGAGGCAGTCTTGTAGGATCATATTCCTAACCTGCACAGTTTGTATCTTCCATTAGGGTCAGACATTTCTGACAATAATTGAATTACAAGAGCTGGTGTTCTGGTGTGGGCAAAATGACACTTTTTTAAAAAATAACCAAGTGTCCAGTATTGTGTGTACTGTCAATGAAAACAGTTCATTGTTCTATTTTACACACATATATTATTTATAGAAATATATTATCTAACAATTATTAGCACATGGCACTCTTTAGTGTTACTGCAGATATCCCTGTTTGGTTTACAGAAAGATGAGGGAGCACAGATTTGGGAATATCATGACTTAAACAAAAGATGGATCAAAATCACTTTCAGAATAAGTCAGGGGACAAAGAGGATATTCTCAGAGATCTGGTCCTAGTGTCCTTCCCCAGTAACAGGAAGACTTCCTTTTAGGCCTCTGCTATTAGTCATACCCTGGGGACCAAGTCTTTACCACACAGGCACTGGGGGACACTTATCAAATTATGACAACATTGTCAGCAACAATAAACCCCAGGTTAAACCTATGGCTGCAACATTTTCTGAGGACAGCAGTCAGTCACTCCAACTTTCATCCCTGTAGCCTACCTCCTGCAGAACTGGCTTTATGAAAAGGATACCCCAGCCCCTGAGGCAATAAAGATCTGTTTTAATATACCCCTCATGTGCAATCATGAGTTAGAACAGACCTAGTGGGAACCAGGGCAAGAAGCTCTCAGAAAAAGGCTAAGATGCACAACGCCTCTGAGAAGCTGGGCTGTGCGTGTTACATCCCCTAGTTGTGACCTGCATCTGGCCACAGAGAAAGGAAAGTCAGAGAGCGAGTAGGGTGGAGACACAAAACGATGCTGCATGCTCAGGGTCTGGTGTGGAGATCTACCTTTTTCTGATCTGCTTGGGGCACGCTGAGTACTAATGAACAAGAACTGCTCTGAGTCTGTAGGATTTGGGAAGGATGCTCTGGCTTCCCGGAGGAGAGGATAGAGATGAACTTGGAGGAAACCAGTCAAAGCTCCTCAGGTGTTATTGTGGCCACAGGGACTGGGGCCCTGAGCAGGTGCCTGCTGGTTACCTTTGCTAAGTGACTCAGCTGCTGGTCCCCCGGTGCCAGGCATGTTTCTCTCAGTTCTTAACAAGAGCTAGAAAGGGGAACTGAGGAGAATACATTCCTTTATGTTGGAACACGCTGGTTCTTTTTTCTTTGTTGTTCAAAAGAACAAACTTGAAAGATCCAGGATTTTGTGTAATTAATTTACTACTATTATTTTAACAAAGTAGCTATGCTAATTATTAGCATTTAGAATTTACTGCTTGCTAGACATTTATGTTTCCTACATAGTCAATATAGTAAAAAAAAAAATTTTTTTTGTATTACATGCTGGCATTCACTACTAATACACACCTAGTAGCCGTGGATAATAGAAATAGCTAGTACATGAATAGACAGCACAGTTTTATCGTGGCATTTTGTTTACATGCTTCTATGTATTAAGTATAATAAATAATAATAATAAATAATTAATAAAAAAATAAATAAGTAATAAAGAGCAAATTGATTTTTTTGGTAAACTTGAATTAAGAGTTCCAGAGATTGTCCGGAAAATAAAACCTCAGTAAAAGCTGCCACACATGGCTTGTTAGTATCACAAACTAACAGGGTGTGCTCATACATGTCATGGCCTAGGGACACCACCTCTACAAAAGTGAAGCCATTTGATGAAAGAAAACACATAAAATAAAACCATCCAAAATCTGAATGATCATACCACGCACACACAAAAAAAATAATGGTAACATTTACTATCCGTGATGGTTAATATTGACTGTCCACTTGACAGGATCTAGAATCACATTGGGACACATCTCTGGGGATGTCTTTGAGGCATTTCCTGGATGAGGTTGATTGAGGTGGGAAGGACACGTCATAAATGTGGGCAGCATCTTCTGTGAGTGTGGTCCCAGACTGCTTGAAAAGGAGAAAGGGAGCCGAGCCCCAGCGCTCACTGGTCTCCGCCTCCTGACTGCGGTTGTGACGTGACCCGCGGCCGCAAGCTCCTGCTCTGCGGCCTTTCCCACCACGGTGGACTACAGCCTTCAGTTGTGATCAACAACACTGCCCTTCCTCCAGTTGCTTTTGTCAGGTACGCTGTGGCAATAATAAGGAAGGAAACTGAGTCACCATTCTTACAACAAAGCTGACAATTTGCAGATAAGGGAAGATGCTCATGACCGAGGGATGATACCCGCGCTTCTCATCGCTTTGCTTCTTTCTTTTGCCCGGTTCCACAGACCTGGTTTGGCTTTTGCCTCTGATGTCAGCACTGCTCCCATTTTCCCCCAAATTCCTTCTGCTGAAGCACATTTGCTTTTTAAACTGTATTTGCTAATAATTTTGCTGAAATAGAGATTTATTTTTTTGACGTCAGCGAAACTGTTCTTTCCCGCTTTGTGCATGGTAGCAGAATCAATCCTTCCCCTCTCCAGACTCCACGTTATGTAAATAGGCACTCTCTGGATGTCTTGAAGCAATTTTCTTCATAGGGAAAACATTTACAACTTCATTGATCGTTCTTTTTAAATATACTCTAGTGTGTTACATTGTTTAAAATGCCTTACGGGATTTTTTTTTTTCTTCTTCTCTCCTCAAGTATTTTCTCATGCAAAGAAAAATGTCATGCTGGAGAGCTGAACAGTTTTCCCGCTTTGCTTGCTCCAAAATTCTGGAAGAAGAGAGATCATTTTTTTCTGATGAGACTAGTTACAGTTGACTCTCACCGTTCCAGTTTTCCAGATTCACCCTGGTTTCGTGTTTGTTGCTAGCTGGGTTTGACGCTTTGTCCATCACTATAGTAACGCAAGGTACTTCTGTCACAAGACCGGATGTCTGATGGCTGCTGACAATCGTCTTCATTTTTCCACATAGGCTGCACCAGCGTGCTCTGGGACCAGTGTTAGATGCCTGTGAATGTATTCCAATTAGACCCGAAGCAGACATTTTAGAGGGAAGGCATTTATTATCCCACCGCGCCTGGCTGTAGGAATCTGGACGGCTGTGAGTGGCTCTGTCTCACTTCTGTCAGGAAGTTACCCTGCTTCAGGAAAGGTCCCATTAATTTTTTTTCAATGTAGTTAAATTTTATAGTCTACCCAATACCCAAATAACCCAAGAAATATGATCTGAGTGTTTTTCTTTCTTTCTCTTAAAAAAAAGAGTTCACTTTGATAACCAATTCCTTTCGGGTTCTCTAACCTTTGATAAGCATGGGGTGGAGGCACCCTAGTCAATTACTACCCTGAGCAGTGTAAGATCACACTGTGGTATGAGCCAAGCCTTGGTGACTGGAGAGTAGGCTTTGTCATGGGTGTAAAATTTTATCAATGGCTTCCTTTTTAAATTTTTTATATTATTTTTATATTATATTTTATTTATAAATATAAATATAATATTTATATTATTTTTATATTATATTATTATTCTGCTGATGGCCCAGGTTACTTTGTTAATGAATGAAATCTTCCTAACTACACCAACTATCATGAGTGCACTATGCAGCAACACACACAGATAAGCTTGTGTTTTCCCACAATCTCAAATTGAAGAAAACAAATGAAGCAATAATTACTGAAATACAAAACACTACTTAGAACATTAACAACAACACCCCAAATCAACAATTCAATGACTGAAATAAATAGAGATCTTTTAACAATAACTTTAAATGTTCAATTTTTTTCAATTAAAAAAACACGGACTGGCTAGAATAGATCAAGAAACAAAGTCTGTCTCTCTGTTGTCTACAAGAAAAACATCTTGTATAGCTGTAGAGTGAAAGGAAGGGAAAATACTTATTCCGATGGATCAGAAAGCAAGCAGGCATTGCTCTCCTAATATATGACAAAACAGACTTCAAACTATAACTAGCCAGAAGAGATGATGAAGGCTATTTTATTCTAACTAAGAAAACAGTTAACCAAGAAGAAAATCACTATCCTAGATACATATACACCACGATTTTGTGTACCCAGTTTCATAAAAACGTATACTATTGAAATTAAAGACAGATTAACATCGACACAATAATAAGTGATTTCAATACCCCATTTTCTCCAGTAGATGAGTCATCTGGACAAAAAAATAAGTAATAAACTCAGAATTAATTGATATTGTACATCAAATGGACTTAACAGATATCTATTGGATATTCCACCCAAACCTCAAAGAATATACACTCTACTCTGAAGTTCATGGATGCTTCTCTAAAATAGGCCATATCCTGGGACAAAAAAGAAACCTTAACAAATTCAGAAAGATTGAAATAACTTGATGTGTCCTATCTGATCATAATTCAATAAAACTTCAAATCGAGAGCAAACGTATCTCTTGTAAATCTACAGACTCATGGAAATTAAACAACTCATTACTGAATGATGAAAGTGATAAAGAAGAAATCAAGACAGAAATAAAGTTTTCTGGAACTAAATAAAAATGAAAACACAACAAAACCTCTGGGACACATTGAAAGTAATTCTATGAGGGAAATTTATAGCTCCAAGTGACTACATTAAAAAGTCAGGGCAGAAATAAATGACTTAATAATGAATCTTAAAAATTTAGAACAAGATCGCACCAAACCCAAACCCACTGTGTGGCAAGAAATAATAAAAATCAGAATCAAAATTAATAAAATAAAATAACACAAAGAATCGATGAACCTATGAGCTAGTTCCTTGAGAAGATAAATAAGATCTGCAGACCTTTGGCCCAACTAGCCAAAAGAAAGGAAGGATCCAGATAAACTGAATCAGAAATGACTAGGAAAACATTAAAACATGCATAAAGAAATTCAAAATATTATCAGGGAACACTTTAAAAATGTGTTCTCTGTAGGAAGCAGAAGAAACCCAGAGTGATGAAATCCCAAGTAAATGTGTACTGTTGACATGAGCATTACCATGGCAAGGACCCTAGACCTGAGACTCTTGGAGCAATGGCAAAGCCTTTCCCCCACGGTGAGGCTCAGAGGGAAATGGCAGAGTCTTCCTCAGGTCCATGTGTATTGATGTTCATAGTATGTACAGAAAATGTCCACCATAGCTTTCTCCTCCCAGACATTTATGGCCTCAGGACTGCCCCACTGCAGAGATGAACTAACCCTATCTCCCTGACCCAGCTTTATACCGTGGATTCTGTCTGCTTGTTTATCTGAATGTAATAACCCCACTTCCTGTTCAGCTCCGTGTAATAACCCTGCCTTTCAGTTCAACTCTGTATAATAAACACACTGAAATTCTGGGGTGCTAAGTCTTCTCTGGCAGAGAGCCCAGAATACCTGACCCCAGATTTCTTTTTGTGTGTTTGTCTGCCTGTCTTTTTTTTCTTTCTTTTGCCACCCCAGTCAGTCCATCGCTGGAGCCACGAAGGATATGGCAATACTCCATTAAGTTGGAAAATCTAAAAGAAACAGATGGATTTCTAGATTCAGCCAAACCACCAAGATTAAAGCAGGAAGAGATCAACAACCTAAACAGACACATAATGTGGAGATTGGAACAGGAATAAAAATCCTTTCAGCTAAAAAATGTCCAGGACCAGATGGATTCACAGCATAATTCTACCAGACATTCAAAGAAGATCTACAGCCAATCCTTCTGAAGCTATTAAAAAAATAGAAACAGAAGGAGCACTCCCAAACTCTATGAAGCCAGTATCATTCTAATACCAAAACCATGTGAAGACACGATAAAAACGGAGAAAACTATGGGCCAAGATTCCTGATGAACATAGATATAAAAGTCCTCCATAAAATACCTACAAACCAAATTACAGACAAGTACATCAAGAAGATTTTCCACCATGACCAAATTGGCTTTATCTTGGAAATGAAGAGAGATGGTTCAACATACCTAAGTCAATAAATGTATTAGACCACATGAATGGATTTAAAGACAAAAATCACATAATCACATCAACAGATGTAGAGAAATCTTGTGACAAAATCCAACACACCTTCACGATAAAGTCTTAGAGAATGTGAGACCAAAGGAAACACATTGCAACATAATAAATGCTAAATATGAGAAACCAGAGCCAACACTATCCTAAATAGAGAAAAACTTAAAATCAACAGCACTGATAAGGAATGAGACAGGGTTTGCCCACTGTCCTCACCTTTTCCGGTATCATGCTCAAGGAACTAGCTGAGCAATAAGGCAAGAGAAAAACATGAAAGGGATACAAATAGGAAAAGAAGTCAAACTCTCCGTAGTTACAGATGCCATGTTATGCAATGGGATCCCAAAATTCTACCAGGACAGTTCTAGAAATGATCAATAATTTCAGCAATGTAATACATCAACTTGCCAAAAAAAAATTAGTAGATGTGACCCATGATGTATGTAACATAATGTGTGTAATGTGGTGAGTTTTATAACTTATACAAGGCTGGGGACTATTTTTTTTAAGGGTGTGGGGTGATGGTGGAAAGAAGATAAAGCTAGATCAGGCTGAATTGATTCCCAGTTTAATGTTGCACCTTGAACAGTTACAAAAAGGTACCAACAGTTTGTCTGATTGCTTGGCTGAAGTATGCATCAAAGGATGATGTCTTAGGGTTTCTGTTGCTGTGATTAAACACCATGGCCATAAGCAGCTTGGGGAGGAAAGGGTTCATTTTATTTACATTTCCACATCATAGTCCATCATGGAGGGAAGTCAGTGCAAAAACTCACGTAGGGCAGGAATCTGCAAGCAGAAACTGAAAGAGAAGCCATGGAAGACTGATGCTTACTGGCTTCCTTCCTCCCATGACTTTCTCAGCATGCTTTCTCCTAGCACCCAGGACCACCAGCCCGGGGCTGGAACCTCACATAGTGAACTGGACCTTTCCCCTACCAATCACCAATCAAGGCAATGACCTTCAAGACTACCCACCTATGGGCCAATATGGTGGGTGTATTTTCTCAGTAGAGGCTGCCTCTTCTCAAATGACTCTGCTTGTGTCAAACTAATCAGCACGGACAGCCTATTGTGACTGAGCCGGACATATCTGGTATCGATTGGCTTAATGTTGATGAAGGGATTCAAAGGATCAGGGAAATTGAAATGTTGGATTTAATTTGTCATCTGAAACCTTTTCTTTTACAATGGGAGGGTCCAGAAGATATGCTTTTCATTGAAACTATAAGAAACAGATTTGTCGGGGCACTAGCGTATTTGCAGAACTCCGTTGCTGCTCTTCTCTGTGTGCCAGATGTCTGTGGGTGTGTCAGCTGATGAAGTCATCACTGCTGAGTAGCAGTCTAGCTACAAGTCAGCGACTGGCAATTGTAAGAATGCGTGGCCATTTGAGTCCATAGGCCATACACGCATCATTTCTTTGAGTTTGGCTTATGTTGACTGGGCTAGCTTCAACTTCTGCAGTGAGCTGGAGGGTCAGCTGTTCTAGAAGAGACTCATTCGCACACAGTAACGGACTAGCTATAGATCAAGGCAACAAGGACACTTGTGTGTGTGTCTTGTTTTCCAGTGCGCTAGCCCTGGCTGGTACATGGAATGGGTGGGACTCTAAGACAGGTAGCAAGTGGCTGTGCACCTCTGTGTGTGGAGCTTGCAACCGTCACTTTCTCCATTGGAAAAACTCAATCGCTCAGTTTCAGGGGACAGAAAATGGAGTCCACTCACGAATGGAATTAATGGAAAAATTCCATTGCCAAAGGAGGGGGTCTTAAGGAAGACAGTCAAGCCGAAGCCATTTTTGCAATCAATGTATTTTAAGTTCTCACCATTCATTCACTTTCACCCGGGAAGGAAGATAAGGGTTACATATATGCATTGCCTCGGCTAGACTTTTGCATTACTGTAGTAAAATGTCTACCCGAAACAACCTAAAGGGAGAAGCATTTAATTTAGCCTGTGGCTTTGGAGGTTTTAGGCTATGGTCAGGGGGACTCTGCTGTTTCTGGGACATAGTGAGTCTGAACGTCATGGCAGAAGAGAGTGGAGGAGCAAAATCACTCAGAGCCATGGTGGTGGGGAGACGAAGGGTGGGGAAGGGCACAGGACAAGACATAGCCCCTGAGGCGCTGCCCCAGTGACATACGCCCTTCGTCCTGGCCCTACATTTCAAAGCTTCCGTTGCTTCTCAATGATGCAATCAAATTATGAACCAATCAGTGGGATGCTCTGCCAATTACATCAGAGATTCTTGGTTAAATCACTTCCTTAAACATAGCAGTGGCAACCATGCCTTTAATATACTAGCCTTTGGGGGATGCTCCATATTTAACTCGTATTGTCTTGCTGTATGATCATCACATCAATGCGAAATAGACAGGACCCCAAAGTCGTAATAATTTCAGTGCTGTTCAAAAAGTCCAAGTTCAGAGACTTCTCTCGGACTCAAGGCACCCTTTATTTTGAGGGTCCTGATAAAATTCTAAAAAGAAAACCTCAGTTATGTACTTCCAATAATTAGTGGTACGAGGACCATATTCTCACTCTGAAAGAGAGGACTGGGGCACTGAAAAGACGCATGAGGCCAAAGGAAGACTGACACGAGCAGGGAAAGCACTAAAGTAATCCATATCTGTAATCCATATCTGGACTCCACGGACATCTTGATGTGATGTGAACTTGAAAATGTTTGAGCACCTTCTACTATAGCCTTGCTGGTTGCAAGCTGCGCAGTCTCTCTTGGGCTGGCTCTGACTCTCGTCTTTCCTTGATGGTTCCAGATGGGCCGTGGTCCCGGCATCTCTAATCTCTTGGGATGTCCATGAGTTCTTTGACTTCAGTCTCACGTATTCATGTACCACCCTTTTGAGAGTAGTTTGAAAAGGTTTTGATCCTTCCATGTGGTACTGGCCAAATAGACTTTCCTTTGAAATCTTGGTGGGAGGCTCCGTGGTCCTGTCATCTTTGAGTTCTGTGTGCCCACAGAAAACAGCATCATCTGGACGATGCCCAGCTTTTGTTGGGTTAAGCAATATCTAGGCCTGATTGCTGCCCTGATTCTTGAATGTCTGGGTGGACAAACATAGCGAACACTTCCTTAAGTGGCTATGAGCTTGTTGTGTGTCCTGCAGAAATCTTTTCAAAGCGAAGTCTTTCACATTGGTTAAAACCTTGAGCCTGTGATGAGTAGGTTGTGGACAACGTATGAAATGCTCAAAGCTGCTTTCCTATTATACTAATACAGATCACTTGGCTTCTTTTTCAATGGGCCCAATATCTTCTTTAGGGTTTTAACTATTTTCCTTGTTGCTGTGGTCAACTTAGTAGACAGTTGCATTTCATTGCGGCGGGGAAGACATAGCAGTGGAGTAGCCAACACCGTTGCTGCAGGAGTGCATGGCAGCAGCTTGCAACAGGACACTGAGCAGTCAGCAGAGAGAGCTCAGGAAGCTCTAGGGCTAGCCACCACCCTCAACGACCTCTAGACTCCAGTTCTCTACTCCTTCCATCAAGGTTCTACTTCCCGATGGCCCCAACTTCTTAAAACAGCACTAAGTACCAGCTGGAGGGCGTGTTCAAATATGCACCTAAATCTAAATTAGGATAAGTTCCTAGTGTGACCATTTTTACAAGGGAGTGGATTCTGTGACAAGTACAAGAGAAAAACCCTAAATAAGTGGCTATTCGAATTCCAATCCTTCGTTTGGATGATTTAAAATAATTTTTCATTCAGACCAATGCACAGATATTCTAATATATGTCAAGCCCTGGAATAGATCAGCAGAGATCAATAAAAATTTCATTTTTCTTCAGGAAAAGTAGGAGAATGGAACAAAACTTTAATAGACGTTAATATCAGGGGTGGCTGGGGCTTTGGAAGACCATCTTTTGCAAAAGCATGGTGTTCTGACAGATCTATTTACCCCGGACTACATCAGTTTCTTTCTCTACTCCCAGCCCATAGCATTAGTGACCCCAAATTATGAGGCGGCCCTTGATGACTGGTAGCCTTGCTGGAGAGGATGGCTTGACCTATACTTGAGCTTGTGAAACCCCCTGGCCTTCAGACCATTGTCCCAACCGATATCATCCTCAATGGCAAATAACCAGAGAATTTTGAAGTCGCAGTAGTGATTATGACAAGATAGTAGCAGAACAGTGAGAAAATTAGTGAGCTTGTCAAAGAGAGCCTTGTAGTGAGCCTCACATCCTGGATGGCGTTGAGGCTGCAGGCGTGCAAGATGCAAGGCTTTGAAGTGCTCTGGATATGAGAATCTCACCATTCCCAATGAATGTGAAGCCTTCCACATGCAGACAACGAAAACTAGGGAGTAAAAGCTACCTGGATTTAAAATGTATTCGCCAAGCTAAATACAGGTTCACTGGGAAAGGGTAGAAGTTTTGCTGGTTTATGTTTTTTTTTTTTTTAAGCAAAACTCCATAAAACTAAGCTATTTTGAAATAAGGGCAACCCCTTGGGGGCTAGGCTTAAAAATAAAAACACAACCTCAAAAGAAAATGCTGAGCAGAGACTTTAGTGACTGTGTCAGAAAGACAAATGTTGGGGAGGTTTATTTTTTGTTATGTTTGAAATTGTTTGATGTTGGGTGAGGGGCTGCCTAGGTTTTTGGCGTTTTGTATTGTTTGCAGGTGTTGGGTTTGCGTGTGGATTGTTTAATTGCTGACGATCTGCATGTGCCATCAGTATCACACCCAAGGAATTCTGAATCAATAAAAGCACCTGAGCTAAGAGCTCGGGGCTCCACTGTGAGTCTGGCACTGGCCAGGATGGTGGTTCCCTCTGCTGAGGTCTGGCAGAGTTTGCCCCAATGAATATGCCTCCTTGTCCTGTTTGGTGAGCTGCCACAGTGGTGTACTACTACAGACAAATCCTTTAGACTTGGATTTTAGAAATAAAGAAACAAGCCAGAGCAGCAAACTCCCAGAAGGGAAAAAAGGCCTCAAATTTGTTCCATATATGATCTAAACTGTTCAGTTTTCAACTGTCGCAACAAATACAAGGAATGCAAATGAATAGGACACTGTACCATATACCCAGGGAAAACAGATGCTCTAACAGAGAGCCAGGCATCCTTAGCAGGCCGACTTCACTCCGAATTCTACAGACTGTACAAAGCATAAAGAAGCAAAGGAAAGCATGACTAAGGACTTAGAAAACATGCTCTACACTATGATTTAGACATTAAAACCCATAACCAAGTGAAAACATCGAAGCTGAGAAAGAGAATACCTGATATCAAACTTTTGCTGGAGCATCTCAAGGAAAGATTTGGGTTGGGGAGTTCTACAAACTTGAAGACTGGTCAACAAAAAGTATTCAGCATGAACAACAGAAAGAAAAATAAAAAGCAACAAGATGTTATGCGACTCCTTAGACCGCAAAGCTTTCGGCAATCTGTTGAAGAAGCTCAGTAAATACTGAGTAATAGAAGTCGCGAGACGCCTATGCTTGACATTCGTTACTCAGTTGTCAGGGACACAGAGTCCAAGCCAGCAGCGCGGGAGAACAGGAAGAAGGCGGTCTATTCCGGGCAGGGTTCCTCATAGAGCTACAGCGGCTCTTGTTAGAAACCCGGGAGGGCAGAGGATGACATAGTAAAAAAGTTGAAACAACAACAAGACCTCCCTACCAATCTAAATTTATATATCTAGTAAAATTGGTCATCAAAATCTAAGGTAGAATAAAGATATCCCGTCATAAAGATTTAGCGTAAGCATCGCTAAAATAAATCACGAGGAAAAAATAAGAATATGGCAAAGCAAACATTTTGGTGCTATAATTTATTTGAAGAGCAAATCACACGATAATAAGCGGGAGATGACACTGTTGGCTTTATAAAATACATGCTTGCAGCGTTTGTAATGTGCGTGACAATTGTACGAAAAGAATCAGAAGCATAATTGTTTTTGTTAGACAGTCTTATTATGTAGCCCAAGCAGGCCAATTGTGCAATGTAGCTCAGGTTAGTCTTGAACTTCTTATTCTATTGCATTAGTTTCCTGAGGGCTGTCATTACAGGCAGGCACCATCACGCCTAGTTTGAGTTTATTTCTCATATTTTTGTAGAATTAATTAAGATTATTTTCTTAAAAGTTCTTTTGTTTTAAAACGTGGGATCTCGCTCTATAGCAGAGGCTATCCTGGAACATGCTATGAAGCCCAGGTTGGCCTTAAATAGTCAATCCTCCTGCTCCAGTTTTCTGAGTGCTGAGATCACAGGTGTGATTCACTTCCTCGGAAGACGTCTTTTCTTCTACACGAGGTCTGTAGACGCATGATCCTATCGATGACAGCCAGGAAGTTGTAACACCTCAAATGCATAATCTGGGAATGGATAAACAAAATACATGCTAGCCCAACAATGAAATACTATTCAGATACCAAAGATGAAAGAGGTGCTGGCTAGAAGAATATTGATACATTTATGATCTATTTAAAAAGCCAGACACGAAGAACCACATAGGGTTCTGTTAATAAGGGATACCTAAAACAGACTGACTGTACAGACAGGAAGCGGGTCAGCATTTCCTGGAGTCTGTGTGGAGGGGAAACAGGGAGCAGTGTCCGCAGATTCGTAGTTTTGGAGGAGTGTTTACCACTCCAGTGTGTGAGCCTGGGAGAGCGGGGACCTGAAATTGAGGTGGCCTAAAGTCCTATGCAATAGCCAACTTTATTCAGAGCATCAGACAACTTATACTCTGAGGGTTAAGAAGAGTCACCGACCGAAGTAAAGTACGTGACCACAAGGACAAGCTGCATGTAGCAAAAACCATGTTTTTCCATAGAGGCGTATAGAGACACAACAAATAAATAGCCAGCTGTAATAAATAATCTAAAGTGAACGCACTCCTATCTGCTACACCTGGGAGGGCCACGCAAGCACAGGTCCCATGACTCCAGTCTCATTTCTTTGGAATTTCTCACAAGCACTCAGAATTCCCCTCGTACCACTCCATTCTTGGACTGAGTTCTGACAGGGGAGCACGGCATAATATTCTAGAGTTACATAGTAACAAAGTTTACACACTTTAATGAGAATACTGAAAACATGGAATAACCTCCAAGTTTAAAGGGGTAAATTTTATTTGTGAATCACATCTCAGTGCAGCACAGATGCTGCCCCTTGACATAGAGTTATGTCCTGATAAATCTATCATAATTGAAAACACCTATAGCCCTCAATAAAGCCATAATAAAGTAAAAAAAAATATTGCAAGTCCACCCATCGTAAATCCAGATGCCCCTGGGCTACTATAAACTCTCTATAAAGATGAAAAGTTGTAAGTCAAGCCTTGGTGAGTTGGGACTATTTTTATAACAGCCGAGTCCAGTGAGTATTTCGTATCTTACATGGGCTTACTGATTAGGGGTTCAGTGTCTATATACTATTGAACGCATGATGTCAGTACCTCCATCTGTTAATGCTACGTTGACAATTTCTCCCTTCAGGTAGGCCATTTTCATTTTGTGTGCTGTCTAGCTATGCTGTCAGGTACATGTACGCACGAGATGATCGGTCTGCCGGATGACAAGTTCATCTCTGCCAAACCTACTTATTTGTCTCGAGCAGCAGTTTTTATCTCAAGCTTAAATTCATCTGCTCTGTACCTGTGCAGACACCTCTGTTCCTTGTCGGTTATGTCTTCAAGGTGATGCCCTTTATATCCTTTTATCTTCACTCCGCTTGTGTTCATGAATGTAAAATGCGTCTTATAAGCAGTACTTTGCAGGGTCATCTTTTACATACTTTCTTCCAGTGATTGGCATGGAATGAACTTACTTAAACCGCTTATATTTAATGGTGTTATTGATACAAAAGACCTACAGCTGTCATTTTTTAAATTTGTGTTTGGTATGTAATTCTCTTTTCAGTCTTTATTTTTCAGTATTATATTCCTTGAGTTCGATAGATGCCTTCTTCTTTACAATTTTTTTCTCCCTGCCTCATTACCTCTCTCCCTCCTCCCTCCTCCCTCCTCCCTGCCTCCCTGCCTCCCTGCCTTCCTGCCTTCCTGCCTTCCTTGCCTGCCTGCTTTCTATTTCTTTGGAGACAGCATCTCAGTCTACACCTCAGGCTGTCCTGGGCATCACAGGGTAGTCTCTAACTCATGACAGTCCTCCTGCCTCAGCCTCTCAAGTGCTGGGGTTATAGATGTGAAACCACCACATGTAGTTGCTTTCTTGCCTTTTAAAAGGTATTTTGGAGATAACAAGAAACATCTTCACTCACAATAGAGTTTGAAATAATATCAACTCCATGTCAATGGAACAGAAAAACATTGATCAAATACAACTCTGTTTTCGGCCTCAACTTTGTGTCTCATTAGCATACAATTTACATATGAGTAGACTGTATCGTTATCCCACTAAGCACAAACTTAAAATTGTTGCTACGTGAAAACCATCTTTCAAATCAGATAGGCAGAAACATTTTGCAACCGAAACCACATACACATGTAGCCCTTTACATATACACATCTAGGGGCCTTTACTGTGGTTTATCTTTCTTCCTGTGAATGGAGTTTGTGTCATTTCGTGTTCAAGCACTTCCGGTGCTGTGTTGTATGGGAAGATCTGTTATGATCTATTAAGACGAATGATCTCATTTGAGTTTCTGGTATTCTGCTGAGCATCTGTATCTCTGTTTCATTTTGAAGGGTAATCCTGCCAGGTCTAGAAACCGTGGCCTGTAGCGTTTCATTTCTACCCCACGGCTTTGTCGGCCGGCCTCTTCCATTCTTCATGGATCACAGCGAGAAACCAGCTCTAGCTCTTGATCTTGTTCAAGATCCCTGTTGAAAACAAGTTCCCTTCTGACTCCTGAGACTCTTTTTATGTCGTGTTGCCTGGTAGTTCTAGGATACGTGTAGACAGGGATCTTTATAGACCAAGTGTGTTGGGGTTTGAGTGCATAGATTAATATTTTTCATCGAATTTGGGGACTTGGATTTACTTTTTGCCAAATATTCTTATCTTTCTTTTCTTCTTGTAAGGTTCATGTTACATATGAACTGTTATATGTCACGGCCTTTGAGTCCACACGCATCTTTCTCTGTGTGAGAAATATATGTTTATGCATATGTGTGTGTGTTTGTGCATGTACCCATGTGTACCCTGAGGAGGCCTGAACAGGACATTGAGGTCCTGCCCTATCGTCACTTCCCAGCTCAGGCCTCTGAGGCCCAGTCTCTCACTGAACCTGAGCTCACAGGTTTTAGTGAGGTTGGAGGTTATTCTCTGCCCCTCTCAGCACGGGATTCAGGCACACACAGCCAGGCCCGGCTGCTCTGTAGGATCTGAACATCCCGATGCTTAGATCCTGATGCTTTATTAGCAAGAGCTCCTCCCCAGGCCGGATGACCTCAATGAACATATCTTCATTTCAGCTAACTCTGCTAACTTAAATCTGTAGCCCAGGTAGGTGATACCTTTCCATTCCAGTATATACTCCTCAGTTGTAGCCTTTCTTGGGGGAGTGCACGTGAGAATGTAGATGTGTGTTCTATTACTGACTGCGCAGAGGCTAGCGTAATATCTTTCACGGTCTCTTCTGTTTGGAAGTTTATCTGACTTCCTTACTTCTTGCAACTCTTTAGGCCATGGGTCCCTCATGTCTTTGAGCATTCGAAAGGTTATTCTAGGGCTGATCAGGGTGGCACATATTTATAATCCCAGAACTTGGGAGGAAGATCATGAGTGTAAGGTTACCCTGGGCTATATGGTGAGACACTACTTCCGGAAACCCAACAAACAAACATTAGAAACCTTGAAAAGTCTCTGTGTCATGAGCTCAAGCTTCTGCTCATTTAAAAGATTCTGCTGACTGTGTGGTTTGACTGTAAATATGGAGACCGTGGATGTACAACATCTCTCCTTTGTAATAATTTTACAATAATTTGTTGTAATTTTAATACATTTGTTTAATGATCTCTTTGGAATCCGTGTTGGTTGTTGTGTGTGGTAATTGGAATCTCAGCTTGGTAGCTTAGTGGGCTGTTAGACTATGAACAGAATTGTCCTTAAATTCTCAGATCTGTTAAACCTCCCCATCCTTTCTGAAAAGGGGTAATCAATGCTCAGCCAAGTACTTGACTTTGTATTAATATTTATTTCTTCTTAAAAGAAGCTGAAGGGTCAGCAGAGGTGCAACTTATAGCCTTCTCAATTTTTAAAAAAAAATAGTTTTATTTTTGTTTGTGGGTGCATCTGTGCACATGCATGTGTGCATGTGCATGTACATGTGTCTGTGTCTGTATGTGTGTCTGTGCACATATTGTGTGGGTGCCTATGGAAGCCAGAAAGAGTACCAGGGATGGTGCTGATGGTGCTGATCTGCCTGGCAGAGGTTCTAGGAAATGAACTCCAGTCCTGTGCAAGAGCAGGCTTGTGTGCTCCCCGCTTTCTTCTGAGCATGCAGCCTTGAATGCGAACTCATGTCTACACATGAATTTGGACATCTGAATTCCAGGAAAATTTTGGAACTTTTAAAGGTCCATATGGACATCTCATTAATTAACATTTTCTTTTCTGATTTTGGCTAGACTGTTGCCTGCTTACTTCAACTTCTCTCTATTTAGAGGGTTGAAATGTTAATTGCTTCTGGTTATTTACTTTTAAAAAATCAAATGCACTATTTAACAGGTAGTGTTCAGGTTAGTCTACATGCAGATAGCTTTGTACTTGTGATCTCCAAGTACAAATGAGGCCCCTGATGGCTTACAGACCAGCAGTTCTCTGGGAAAAGAACTTCAGAAGGTCTCCCAGGTCCATTATTCTTCCTCATGTCTGTAAGAATGGTAATTCTCACTGTGTTACTGAGTTCATCGTCTCACAGAGGGCTTAAAAAAAAACCACAATGCTTACTATTCTTATGGAGAAAATCTTTCTCAATCTGGCTTTCCCCCCAACATAATTTGATGATCTCCAGTTCCATCCATTTCCCTGAAAATGACATCATTTCACTCTTCTTTAGCAGCCTTTTATTCTTAAACAGATATTGCGGCAATCCTCCAGCAAATTCCAGAGTTCTGAAGAATGTTCTGCCCATGCTACTGTGCTGTATGGAAACTAAGGTTTTCAGAAGTCCCCATTTAGCCACTTCAGTGACATCATCCTTAATGGTATCTTAACGTACTTACTACAGTGACCGGGTGACACGTGTACAGAGAGCCACTGCGTGTTTATGGTGAAAGTGGGAACAAAAATCAACCCAAGAAAGAAACTTAGAATCCACAAATATTTGTGAATTTGTAAAATATAAATTGTGTGACAAAGAGCAAATCAGAAATGGAATTATAGAATAGCTGAACTTGAATGAAATTTAATATTTAACATATCAAAATTTAAAAGATGAAGCCAGTGAGGTGGTAAAGGTACCGTTCTTGCAATCTGAGTAGTCTGTCTGTGAACCCTGGAATCCATGGTGAAGATGGAGAACTGACTCCTGAAAGTTGTCCTCTGATCTCCACACAGAGATACATACTACATAACACACACACTGTGACGCATACATTTAGTATAACACATGTGCACACTGTAACACACACTGTATAACACACACACCTAACACATTCACACACTGGACCACACACTGTAACACATGCACACTGTATCTCTCTCTCTCTCTCACACACACACACATACTGTGACATGCTCACACACTGTGATGCATACACACACTGGAATATACACACTAACACATGCACACACTATAATACACACTGTAGCACATACATGTAGCATACACGGTAACATACGCAAACACTGTAACACACACACAGTGTGACACATACACACACTGGAACACACACTGGAACATATACACTGTAACACATGTACTCATTGTAATACACACTATTACACACACATGTAGCACACACTGTAACACACACACACATACATACACAAATTGATAAAATGAAGTTGAATCACATATCAATAACACACTAATTCATACACACAATGTGCTTGGCCCCAAATTGATAGCTGAGAGCACTAATTTTAGGAAGGAAGGCGTGTGTCAGTGCCACCTGTGTGACTGAACACTGGAAAACTGTAAACAAAAAACCAAAGGCAGTAGAATGAGGAAAGCAACTTTAAAAGGGTGAAACAGAAAAATAACGAAAAACAAAACAGCAAAACTAAAACCTCATTTGAAAAGATAAAAAACTAAACTGAGAGATTCTTAGCAAGGAGAAATGACAGGAGTTATCCAAGCGTGTATGGAGAAAGCCAGCATGATTGATATTAGGAGGGATTAAATTGATTATGAGACAATGCCAATTACAAAGTTGAATGTGACTCAACTAGCAAATTAGATAATTTCAGTGAAACGAACCATTTCCTGGAAAGATGAAGATTATTAAAACTGGCTTAGGAACAAAAAGAAAATTTGAAATACATACAAATAAAACATTGAATTATTTACACACACACACAGCGGGAGAGAGAGAGAGAGACAGAGACAGAGAGCCCAGAGTCATATGTCTGCTCTCATGAAACCCCGGAAACTTTTAAGGAAGAAATAGTCTGAACTCTTAACAGAAAGGGAGGGACGATTATTCCAGTCATTGTAAGCTGTCACTAGTGTGTCCCTGTGCTAGAGCCTGGAGGAGACCTCATAGCACCATCATAACATGCGCTGGTGAATTCCACAAAATAAATTTAAAAGAACTCAATGAAATATTGTTTAGGAATTATGTCCAACAGCACATAAAAGGATTATGCTTCATGTTCCAAATACCCAGCCTCTGAAAATTAGTTACTGCGAACCATCACATTCTGCCACTGCCATCCCACAGCGTGCCGCAGCTTCCAGCGAGGGATGCTGGGGAGGAAACTGAAGGTACTCAGACCTGGAAAGCAGTACAGCTACTGCCATGTAATTATCAATGACCGTTTCCTGTATACAAACTCTGAAAAACTGAAAAACTAAGCAACTCGAGCAGGGTTAGAGGTTTTAAGCTCAATATGCAAACATCAATCACATTTCTAAATACCAGTAATGGATAATATTAAAATAAAATAGAAAAAATATGACAATGGTATGTAGCATTGAATAGAACAATAGATTTAGGAAAGAAATTAACAAAAGCATAATATTTTTTTCTGTTTTTTTGGAGACAAGGGTTTCTCTGTAGTAGCTCTGGCTGTCCTGGAGCTCACTCTGTAGACCAGTTTGGCCTTGAACTCACAGAGATCCGCCTGCCTCTGCTTCCTGAGTGCTGGGATTAAAGGCGTGCACCATTACCACCTGGCAAGCATAATTCTTAATACACTGAAACCTAGAAAGTCTCTCCCAAGAGCAATGAAAGAAAGATGTAAACAAGCAAGCAAATACAACAACAATTACAACAACAACAAAAACCCTAAACTCCCAGTAACAGTAAGTGTTAGGGATTAGGAGATACCCTGTTGCTCACATGGAAAACTGGCCAATTCCCTATGGAAAGTTTTCCAGGGTGTCTGGAAACACAAGGCAACAGTTTTATAGAATAAGAACAAAACTTACTTGAAGAATATTACTTAATGAAGGCAATGCAGTGTATAGAAACTACTGACACCTATTTGGTGTCATGTAAAAAGCAACTGCCTTCCCTGTCATAATGGATGGTATCCCCTCAAAACGTGACCCCAAATATGTCCTTTTTTACCTTTAAGCTGCTGTTTGTCAGGTTCTTGGTCAACAGCATCAAGAAATGAAACCACTACTGTGAACTGCCTGGCTGAGAAGGGCTGTTGCTATGACTACCTGACATGTGGTTGCTGGGCCCTTGGGAGGTGGGATATGGAGGAATGTGGGAGGCTTTGGAGCAGTATGGGCTGTAATCTACAGAGCTCAGCCTGATGCTTTGCCTTGAGTTCAGAAGAGAAGACTTACAGAATTGGGAACAGTGATTGCAAGCTCATGAGGGTTCAGAAGGGAGAAAGTCAGATATTAGCCCAGAGGCCAATTTGTATTATATTCTGGCAAAGAATCTGACTGTCCTGAAACTGAGTGAAACATATTTGTTTCGCTGAGGAAATTTCGAGACAACGTAACATTTCTGGTAAGGGCTTCTTGCTTTTAGCCAGGTTTTTAGAAAGACAGGCTGGGTTGGGGAGCAGGCAATAGACAAAGAAATATGCAGTTTAAAGGTAAGGTAGATATAAACGAACACCCTGTAATTGTCATAGAGGAACTCTGGAGTGTGCACAGGGACAATAGGACAGGTACTGGGGGGTGGGGGTGAAGGGTGGGGGATGGGCGCATGACTAGACTTCCATAAGTCTAGGCCTCTAGGGTGTAGCAAACGCAGGATCATTTCAAAGGAGAGCCCCTAGACAGCAAAGGCTCCAAGAGTCCTAGGCTGGAAAGTGGACTCCCAGGGTCAATGGGAAAGCGTTTTCCTAGGGTTAGTCAAGAAGATGCCCAGAAGTCAACGCAAATTTCTGTGAAAAAAAAAAAAAAAAGAGAGGATCCAGAACACCTGACAAATGGGATCCATTATTAGTCATTAAAAAATAGAGAGAATCAAAGATCCATCCACCATAGAAAGCTCACCTTAAAATTACTGATGGTAATGAGATTTAAATTAGGCAAACTCAGAAGAAAGAAATTTTAAAATATTTTTGAAGTCAGCATGCCATTGCTATCTAAACCTTCAAACATATAGTTAAACACTTTAGCCTGACCTCATTTATAAATGTTAATGAAGGGACCCCTTCGATGCTATTAGAAAACAGAATGGAGGCAAACAATGCGGCTATATCTTGAAAGGATTTTATTTCCAGAATATTCCATTGTAAGAAGATAATGTCTTAGTATAATATAGCATGTCAAAATACATCAAAATATATTACAACTCACTACATAGACCAAGACAGTATTGTCATCCCAAAAGAGGGTGAAAAGCCTTGAAAAAAAGCATTTCTTCTTCATTAAAAAGGAAACAAAAAGTTTTAATGAAGTTACAGCCAAAACTTTCCTAAACACGATGAAATAATAGGATCATGCGCCATGGGGAAATACTTTGAACAATTTCAGTGAAGTTCTAGAGGTGATGACAAGAAATTAGAGAAAATTGAGGGCAAAAAAAATTGAAAAAGAAGTGAAGTTCACTCTTTTGCACAATAGCAAATTGTATGCAGGGAAAATTTCAACCACAGAATATTGCACAGAAGAATCTTAACGTAGAGTATAGAGAGACGGTTGGAAAGAGATATATAAAGTTCATATCCCTCTTGCATAAAATAGAGCTGACTAGAAAATGAATGCATCTGATGATATATTTCATTCAGAACAATAAAACATTTAAATAGCTATAAAATTAAAAAAAAAGCATAGTATTTGTATTGTAAGAGCCACAGTATCAAGGAGTTTACTGAGAGATTTTGTCTCTTACTATTATTAGAAGCTTGCCATGCCTCCCCCAAATGACTGACCAATGTGAGCTGAACAAGGATGATTCTAGTCTGGAATGTCCAAACAACCGTGCACAAAGGTAACTAAGGAATGCTGGGAGCAGGAAAGGTACCCTCCGCAGGGGAGAGCACACCAATTGGTCACCCACTGCCAAATGATCAGCCCTGAAAACATACGTGCAAGTAATGTGATACAGACCGAGCAAGGTGTGTTCAGGAATGTTTGTGCATATACATAGATGCTTGTAATAACAATTACTGAAAGAGATGCCGTGAATTAGAAAGAAAGCAAGGAGGGGTATATGGGAAAGTATGGAGGGAGAAAAGGGAAGGGGGGAATAATGTAATTGTTATCATCTTAAAAATAGAAAAAGGGAGTAATGTTCTTCAACGTTAAATAATTCCCAGAAAAGGATCAAGAATACCTTCTAGACAGACCTGCAGTGGCATCAGCACATAATTCAGAGCAGGGACACTCCGGCTGGGCTCCACCTCACTGAAACAAATGTGAGACTGTGGAAAGTAAAATACTCACAAAAGAAGACACAAACTGGGACCTCATGTAGTTTCTGTGTAAACGAACCAGAGACCAATTTGCCAGGATCTATTAAAGACAAAATGCATTCTTTCCATGCAAGTGTGCTTGTGTGGAGACAGCTGATTCTCGTACAAGACCCTTGTCTTCCAAGAATGAAAGGGGCAGAGAGCAGAGGGCAAACAAAGGAGCAGACTTTAGGATGAGCAATCCAGTTAGCAACAGGTTGCCAGAGGTGAGTGACAGTGGAGCAGTGAGATTTGAACTCCCATACTACAGGGATGCTGGTGAGAGCTTGGTGGCAAACCTTAGGGCTCATGTAGGTCTCCAAACAATGGGTCCTGGAGGGCAGGAATGAGCAGCAGCAACGACTTCTTGTCTGTAGACAGGAGTCCACAGGAGCCTGAGACAGAAGACGGTTCCTCGTCCTTCTCTTCCCTGCAAGCTGATGACATAGGAATTCAAGCTCATGCCCTGCCTGAGGCAGAAGCCTCGAGGGTGGCTAGTCTCTGAGGATTCTGGTTCTGGGGAGTCTCAGAGGCAGTCTTCCTTTTCTTCCCCCTGATGAAAAAGCTGTCCCCGTGTCCTCTTTTTGGCTGATTTGGAACAGTTAACTGGCAGTCATCAGAAGGTTCCAAGAAAAGATAATGAGAGTAATGGCTCATCATTGCAAGTTTGACACAACCTCCAGAGGAAGAAAACACTTACAGCAAACAGAAACCAGAGGAAAACATCTTAAAGCCAAAGTTCCAAACATTCAAGGGAATAGACTGTCTCTATGTAGAAGAATCAGTGGACGGAATATTGAAGTAGGCTGTTGCCTTTAATGATACCAGAGAACATCAGAGTTCCTTGAAACATGAAGATCCCTATAGCAATTCTATAGATAATGATTAGTGCGAACAGTCACAAGACAGAATCTGACGGAGACATCTGCTGTCTGTCTGAAAGTAATAGCTTCAGAGAGAGGGGACTGATCCCAACAACCTCACAATCCCTGAATTTTTACTCTCTGTTAGTAATGCATTATGCTTGAATGCAAAAGATAAATTCCTGAAGACCAGCAGGGGAAAATAATCAGTATTGTACAACTTGTATCTTAACAGAAGTGGGGGAAATATGTAGAATAGAGCTTTGCTAAAGAAAAGCCCTTGCCCCTTGTGGTTGCATGCTGCTTGGACTTCTGGGAACTGCTTGGAGGGAGGTATGAGAGAGAGAGAGAGAGAGAGAGAGAGAGAGAGAGAGAGAGAGAGAGAGAGAGAGAGAGAGAGATATGAAAGGACAGTTATAGTAGAAAGAGAGCACAAAAGCTGCTGATAGGGAAAGCAGGCAGAAATAAGGCTCAGATAAAATGAACTAACTGGGGTTTTAGAAAAGCTACAATTTAGATCTTTCTCAGTAATTACCATGCTGGGAGAAGCTGAACCAGAGTGGGTTAGAGTTAGTTCAATTCTCCAAGCTTAGATAGATTTCCCTTCCCTTCCCTTCCCTTCCCTTCCCTTCCCTTCCCTTCCCTTCCCTTCCCTTCCCTTCCCTTCCCCTTCCCCTTCCCCTTCCCCTTCCCCTTCCCCTTCCCCTTCCCCTTCCCCTTTCCCTTCCCCTTTCCCTTCCTCTTTCCCTTCCTAACCCTATGACCTAACTGAGGTTTAAAAATGTTACAAGTTAGAAATCTTTCAGCCAGGAAGAGAGGGGCGGAGTCAAGTTGCCAGTGAGAAAGAGTAACAGATTTTGAAAGCCCAGACTCAAATGGCAAAAAACAGCCACACCCACACCCCCTTTAAAAGCTATCATATTTTTAAAATCTTTTACAGCAGAAACCTCAGGGGTGGCTAGTCTCTGAGGATTCTGGTTCTGGGGAGTCTCAAAGGAAGTCTTCCTTTTCTTTCCCCTACCCTCAACAATCTGGTGAGTTTGCAGAGCCTGTACATGCTGTTATACAAAGCCAAGTGGACTCTGATTGGCCAAGAGTGCATGTATGCAAATAAAGTATAAAATGAAGACCACTCAGGAAAGAGCTGCCCCACCCAAAGCATCCCAAACAAGTGGGTGCTTGATTTCCCTTCCTGTCTGGTAACCGCAGAGAAGCCGGAGCAGGACAGTTTGTGTGTAGGTGTGGGCCATCTGTTTTGGGTTTCCCTGATGGTCGGCTGGGCCATAGATCCTTGCCTCTGACTGTCAGATGGAGACTGTCCCCAGCTGCAATTGCACTTGTGGCTTCTGTCCGGCTTTCCTGATGACCTTCCAGCTGCTGCTGTAATGAAAACTGGAGCTCCTCACGTTGTTATCACTATGGGCTTAGTCTGCAGACAGCGTCCACCCATGTCTGAAATACCAAATGAACAAGAATTCTCCTGCACTATGGCTGTTTCGTTAGGTCAGAATATGATTGAGAGTCACCATGGTTGCGGTGGCGTGCAATGCAACAGGGAGCCCGAGACACTTGCTTAGCAAATGACACAGCCACATCACCCAAATCCAAATGTTCAACAACAAAAACCACCAAAGGCTGGCAGGCAAAATGGCTCAGCTGAGAAGAGCGTGACAACCTGAGTTCCATGTCTGGAACCCATGTAAAAAGCCAGGGTGCACAGGGTGCACATCTGTAATCCCAGCACTCCTACCATGAGATGGGAAGTGGAGACATAAGAATCAGCCAGAAGTTCGTGGGACAGCTAGCTCGGAGTGTACTCCAAGAAGCCACAGAAAACAAAAGACACTGCCTCAACAAGTAGGAAGGTGGGGAAGGACTCTGATCTTCATACATGTGCCATGGCATACGAACATCCACACTTATGCCTCTCTCTCTCTCTCTCTCTCACACACACACACACACACACACACACACACACAGTGCTAATATTTATATTCAAACATGAAACAACACACTTACAGAGATTATGTCTCTACAGACCCAGAAGATGTGGAGGAGCATAGACACTTCCAGACACCGTGTTGAGAAGAGGGGCCAGAGCAGAGAAAGTGTTGCCCCGGAGCTAGCTGCTATACAGTTCTGAGTTTCTGCCAGAGAAAAGCACAGCTCATTAAAGTAACAGATTGAGAAACTAATCATGAAAGAGTCGGTAGGTATGCATTCTTTCTCCTGTATTCCTTGGAAACAAAACGAGAGAGAGGGGAGGGGGGAAGAATAGATGGCTCTTAACTTAGAGTTAAGAATCACTGGACACCATTCTAACAGTTTCAGTAACATACAGCATTGTGCAGTTTTTTTAATTACTCATCCGACAAAAGCAACTCAGGAAGGACAGGCTTTATCTTAACTTACAGGTTCAGAGAGTTGCAGTCCATCTTGGAGGTGAATGCACGGCAGTTTGAGTGTGAGGCCAGCCTGCTGCTTCACGTGGGAGCAGCGACGGACCAGGAAGTGTGGTCTGGCTATAAAGCTTAAAACCCACCTCCAGTGACATACTTCCTCCAGCAAGCCTTACCTCTTAAAGCTTCCACAACCTTCCCAAACAGGGCCACCATCTGGGTTGCCTGTGACAGGCATGTCTCATTTATACTACAATACCCAGTGCTAGCATTTTCTGCCAATTATATCAGGCCTGGAAAATACAGCTTCCATCAGAACAAAAATGTGCAAGCTGTCGACCAGTTGTCCAGATGCATCCTGAGATACTGCTCCCTTGGATCCTGATGGCACCTGTCTAAGTTTGTTTGGATCATGTAAGACAGAGTATAGTTCTGATAAGCTTTTCTCCAGTAGACACCAACACTCGTGATGTCCCTAATGTCATTAGAATGTTTTCAGATGAGTGCAGACAATCAGGCCTTGTTGCTTCATTTTGAAGACACAAGTTCCTTCCGATGATACCCAGGGATCACTAAGTAACTTAACTGACTGCTAGGAGGTGAAAGATTCTTGCCACCTTCCAGACTTCTGTGCAGTTCTAGAGGGCAGGGTGCACTGTCAGTCGGTTCCGAGAGGCGGTGGAAATGTCTGCTGCACTGCCTCTGTGAGTGAGGAGGCGAACTATCCAGCTCAGTGTCACCCGGCCCTGGGAAGACAGTGCGGGGACTGGGAGCGGTAGAAGTCTGAGGATTCCAGCAGTAGAGTGGATCAAGAAGCGAGGGTCAGTCAGAGGTTGTCTCCTGAAGATCAGGACATAGGATCCTGCTGATGAAGCAGGAACCAGGGAGGGTCTCATGAAGGTGGACCTTGGAGAAAGTCGGTTGTAGCGCCCTGGGACTATGTATGAGGGACCAACCATTGCAGTGAAGACACACCAGGCACTCTGCCAAACCCTTCAAACCCCCATCTTGGCTGGCGCTTATTGCTATTAAAAGTGAAAGAGGGGCGGAATCCCAGAACACTGTTTTTCTAGTCACCTGGAACCAACCAGAAGTAAGATACAATTTCCTCCTGTGAAATCTGGTGCCCCTTGAAAGCCCTCCCAGCAGAAACTGCATGAGGGCCCCTGTGAGGATTCCATATTCTCGGGAGTACGTGTGAGAAGAGCCTCTAGACTCCTCTATCAATCTCTCTGAAGTGACAATAGATAAACAAACGTCAGAGCATTTTAAAGGCATTCTTTTAAATGCTTTTGCTTGTGCACATGCATGCTTCCTAGGGAGCCAGTAGGGAGCATCGCCTTCCCTGGGGCTGGAGTCACAGCTGGCAGTGGATGCTGGGAACTGAACCCGGGTCCTCTGGAAGAGCATGATGTACTCTTAATCTGATGACTTTTCTGTGAGCCGACTCCAATCCTTAGGACATTTTTTTTAACCACGGCTGTTTACCATATATTTGAATGAACTCATAGAAGGATTTCTACAACAGGTACGCGTTAAGTAGCTTGCTGTGCTTGGTACTGGGAACTCAATTCTTGAGTCTCTGCCTTTTTGGACTTTTGATTTTGTGGGAGGTAGACATGAGGCAGGAGAATAGGGAACTACATGGCAGACTACATGGTTTAGCTCTCTGGAGACTGACAGGACTCAGGAAGAGACCTCAGTGATGCCTGCTAGCCCCTTGTAGCCAGAGGGTGATTCTGCCTCTCTGTCATCCTAGAGGATGACATCATCCTTCCCAGGGCTGCACTCACTCACCTTCAGGAGTGAAATCTGGTGTTCCCCCCCACCCCCATTATCTTCTTTGTTTCTAGAACAAAACTTTCCTTTCTATAGCTTTATTTTGTTTTGTTTCTGTGTCTCAATTATGAGATTCAGAGTTCTCTGCCCTTAGGATGAGCTATGGAGTCAGGTTTTCAGAAGCTGGTGGCCAGAGACCGGGTCACAGAAGGAGGGGTTAGAAGCTATTGTTCAGCCCAGCACACGCTGACACTGAAAGCCTCCATCTCTGGACCTGGGAGGAACCCATTCAACACCCTCAAGAGTCCTCATCCCTGGAGAGTGTCAGGCGAGCTGGCTAATGGATGGCACTCCCTTCCTTCAGAAGCTGTGGCACCCCCATGAGGACCTGACTCTCACCTACCTGCAGGGGCTCCTTTTGTAAGCTGGCCACGTTTCATCATGGGAAAAGCGCGAGTCCATTTTACTTGATTTTATTCTTTTGGTCTCTCTTCCTATTGTTACAGACATCTGAATTTCTTCTTTTGTCAATTGATCCTTCGTGTTTCACGGGCTGCTTTTCTCCTGGGAGATTCTTTTTCCTGCTGACTTGAAAAAGTAGCCATGTTTTAGACTGGGAGGAACAATCAAAATCTCTTAAATTACCTGTTCTCAGCAGCCTTTCTGGAGTTTGCTGTACAATCGCCCAGTCGCTTTGGTTTTTGGTTTTCGAATCAGGGGCAGTCAACTGAACAATTTCCTTCACAGCAATTGGCTTTCTACATTTTCTCGAATACATTCTGAAACCAGCCCCACCCCCCCCAACACACTGGAGGCGCGTCTAATTCTGCACAATGTTAGCATGGCAAGTACATCTAGTCATATAACAGGAAGGAAAGATGAATGTGGCTTCACGTTTATATCTATGAATGGTGCTTTTGAACTCCTTTTCACCTGGATTTCAAAAAATGAGAACCTAGTGCTGATGCTGGTGGTAGAAGCCGTGGCAGTGATGACAGCATCTACTCTGACGCAGTCGGTGCCGTCTGGACTCTTAGTTTAAGCAGCATTTCTCAGGCAAGTATTTGTCCTAGCAGGAATATTGTTACCAGCCACCGCCCAACTGCAATCTTTGCTGTCTCCTGTGAGACTCAACAGCATCTCTCAGTGGTTCTCTGTGAAGCAGAAAGACATAAGTGAGAAGCTTTTGTATCCTGGATAATAAGGAGACGGTCCAGGGTGGAGGGTCCTCTGTAGTGTCTGCCTCACATGGTGTCTTAAACCGGACACCCTCCAGATTGCTTTATTATGGGCATTCCTCAATGTCCAAATGTCTAGGAAGGTTTGCAGGCCCCTGTACAATGAAAACAGTGTTTTAAATCTCACACCTATGGGTGCAGGGGTATATATAGTTTAGGGGTAGAAGCTCTGGTTTCCATTACCAGGATGATATACCAAACAAACAAAACCAAAAGAAACACTGTTTCAAAGACCCTGGGTCACTGTCTCCTGGTGTTGATGTCAACACTTCATGACTGTTGAATCATACTAAGCTTCTGTTTAAAGATGGTGACTTGAAATCTGCTCCGGCGAATTTATGCTGCATCCCTAGTCCAGGAGAAAGGTGTTCTGGTTAGTCTTATTCTGCAGGTATCACCTGGCACTGCTGCCTTCCATCATAGCTGTGTATGTCTGCATGGCCCTCCCACGATCATTTAGTTTGGGGACCTACATGCCATTAACCTCCGGTGTTTTGATAGAGAAGGCCACTCTTAAAGAGATCCCATCCTGAGAGGGATTTCTGCGCTCTTTGGCTTTCAGCAATAAGAGCATCCTCGGACTCCCATTACCTAACAGATTCCTACAAAATGTGGCAGTGTGTGGAATGGCTTAAACTAGTGTCTGTTTACTTTCTCAGGGTTCTGGGGTGCAAGAGATCAAAATCAGGGTATAGTGGAGGTTTCTGGAGACAGTTGTGCCAAGAACACGTAAGGTTAAGGATGGTGCAAACCTGTAATCATGGCACTTAGGAGGCTGGGATAAGGGGAATGTCAAATATGAGGCCAACCTGGGCAATGGAATGATACTCTCTTCCAAAGGACAAGGCAAGACCAAATCCTGGCAGGGTCAACAGCAGAACTGCAGCCACCTATCCAGCACTAGGGGGTCCTGATGGTATCCTTTGGGCTTCAAAGGCCTTGGCTAGTCTCTCCAGCTCTACTACGTACAGGCCCCACCTCCTAAGGTTTCCACACCCATCCTAAACAGACTAGGGACCAAGAGTTCGAACACATGAGCCTAGGGGCTGATTCACTCACACACAACAACACCGGCAGTTGGGTTTTTGTTGGTTTTGTTGTTACCCTGTTTTTATCCCCAGTGTTATACCTTGGTGTCGTTTCCATTGTTCTCATGATATTTTAGCAAGTTATTATTGTGTTTTAAACAAATCTGTTTCTCATTTTACCTTCTCCTCCTCTTTCTCCTCCTTCTTTTCTCCCAGGCTTTCTCTTTCTCTTACCCAACCTCTGTTTTTTTTTTTTTTTTTTTAAATTATTACTGCGGATTCAGCACATGACATCACACATACTAAGCAAGTGTTTAACCATCAAAGGTATCCCCAGCCCTTTAGAATACATAAGATAAAGTATAGAACACATCTTAAGTTTAATTTTTTTTCATTATTTTTGGCAAATTTAAAGACATGCTGAGTTATACTTTTAGCTCCTTTTCTTGGAGTCCCTTCTTGCTTTTTAAGCAGGTAGATCGTGGTGAGGGTTTCTCTCACTATGACTGGTCCTCTATAAAGTTTTATTGCCTATCTCTGAATACTATTTCACTGTTAGATGCATTGCTTGCAGCCAATGTGTAGATGCTTTTGCTTCTAATCCAGTCTGCTAGTCTGATGGGCAATTGTGATCGTTAATAGTCAAGAGGAAGCTGGTCCAGTGGTAAGAGCGCTTGCCAGACAGGCCTGAGGATCTAAGCGCCATCTTTGGATCCAATGGTATAAGGAAGGAACTGACTCCTGAATGTTGACCTCTGACCTCCATGGCACATGTGCACCTGTATATACACATGCGTGTGTGTGCGCGCGCATACACACACACACGTTCATGTGCATGTACACAGATGGTTTGAAATATAAAAAAAGAAAATTAGAAAAGATGCAGGTCTCTTCATGGTAGTGGAGGTAGCGATTTATACAGGAATCAGTTCTAAGCATCTATACACCATGCAGTCACACCCGAGTTCATAATATAGCACTAATGGTTTCAGCAAAGATCAGCCTCAGCACAACTACAGCGACGACTTCAGTGTGCCTAATTCACCAAAAGACACGTCATCCAGATGCCCCCCCCCCAAATATAGAAACGTCTTAGTTAAATGATAATAAGACCAAATGAACCAACCAAACAGACATCTATAAAGCATCCCATCTGACCCCTGCAGAACATGTGTTCTTCCCAACAGCCCATAGAGCTCCCTAAAACAGAGCTTAAATGGAAAGACCTCCCTAAAACAGAGCTTAAAGCGTCACAAACAAGTCTTAACAAACACGGGAAAGTGAAATCAAGTTTTGTTTTCTCTCTGATTAAATATGGTCAAAGTCAAGAGAAATGACAGAACATACACAAACTCATGAAGATGGAACAAAATGAATGGATTCTCAATAAACCAAGAAGGAAATTATAAAATTTCTTGAGTAGAAAAACAAGCGAACAAAACGCCCTACCACATGCCAAAGGATAATGGGGTGCGGTGAGAGCAGTCTTCAGAGGGGCATTCAGAGCTACTTAAATATACATCCCAGGCACCGGTTTCCCATCTGTCTATTGAAATACACCATGGTCACCTCCGCGTGTTGGTTACCAGTAGGCGATCAACAATCCCGTAGCAATCCTATAGCTATCCCATATCCTAAAGCAATCCCTGTGTAGGGTTTATGCGGACTGCTGAACTGCACTGTAGAACCCTGGCCCTTAATGAGTTCCCTCAGTGTCTTGCAACTTAGCAGTGCCAATTTGTAATCCTGCTGAGCACGAATTCATTCACAGTTCAGCTGAGTTCCTGCAGCTCTGTGTCTTTACCAGCATTCCCATCGCCGGAGTTTGGATCTAGTGCTTCCTGTTTAGTGGTACTTCATTACTGAAGACACTAAGGCATCTGTTCAGATCTTGCGCCCAGTTTTCCAGTGGGTTCTTTTCTTTCTTACTGGTGAGTTCTAAGTGTTGGTTCTACATTTTACATGCAAGTTCCTTATCAGATATGAGCACTGCAAACATTTTCTCAAAAATTTGGCTTGCTTTCTATTTTTTCTTAATGGTGACTTTGACAGAGCAGATGTCGTTAATAAAATAAAGTTCAGTTTTCACATTTTTTTCATGGATTGTGGTTTCAGTGAATCTAAAACCTTACCACTAAATGCAAGGTTACTTAGACTCTCTTGTTTCCTTCCATAAGTTTTGTGGCACTGTTTTAGAAATAGGCCAAGCTCCATTCTGAGTTGGTTTTCTGTAAGCTCCTGGGTGAGGACAGTATCTAGGTTTACAGTTGTTGCTTTAATGTGCTGATATTATGTTCTTCCAGCAGCATGTGTTCAAGGCTGTCTTTCAGCTCCTGAATTTCTTTTCCTCTTCTCAAAGATGGCTGACTATGTTTGAGTGACTCAGCTTATTGGGGTCTCCGCTTCTGTATTGATCCATGTTTTCACTACTTACCCAACACTATGCTGGCTGCCATGATTACTGTAGCTTTGTAATGAGCTTTGTGTTTGGATTGCTTGCAAACTCTTCCCAGTGGGATGTTTGCTGTTCTAGGTACCTATTTTCAACGTCAAGTTAAAAATAAGACCACCATTATACACATATTCTTTGGAGAACATTTTTAAAGAAACATATAAGATCAAGTTTAAAAGAAGGTGACATCTGAATGCATTGTCTTTCATTCTGGGAAGAGGAACTATTGAAATGAGCCTTGATTTCTCTCACTAGAGTTTTGAGATTTCTTCCCCCTAAGTCCTGTGCTTATTTTGTTACGATTATACTGAAAATTTCATATGGGGTATATTTTTGTTTGCAAGTTTTTTTTCCCCCCAACTCAAATTATTTACTGCTTGGAGAAAATACAACAATTGACTTGCACTTTCTGATCTTTTACCCTCTGAGCTTGCTCTGTTGTCTTGTTGCTTATTCGCCATAGGAGCTTCATTGTGATTGAGGCTGATTCAATCCTTTGAGGTGTCAACATAGGTCATTATGTATAAATAGAAGCCATTTTAATTCTAGCTTCTCAGTGTTTGTCTCCTTTGTTGTGCTTGTGGTTACATCTTTGTGCATTTCCCCAGTGTGGTGCTGAGCTGCCGACGAGGTGGAGGATGTCTTGCCTGGACTTTGAGAACCTTATCAATGGCATAGAGGGTTCTAGCTTCTCCCCATTAACTGTGCTGGCTGAGTGCTTTTGTGGGTGTCTAGAGCTACTCAACATATGCCTTGCCCCACATGCCTATTTTCATTGTAGGCTTCGGTCCCCAAGACGTGTAGAAGATCTTCTGTTCTAGTTCCTTTTATCTCCCTGACAGCCTTCATCCTCTGACTGAAACCTCACCTGAAACCCTAACTCCCAAACTGTAGTGCCAGTGTCTTCTCTCTGCCTCTACGAGTACAGCATTTTTAGATTTTAAAACAGGAGAGATCACCGGTTGTTCTTGCGGTTGAGTTATTTCACTTTAATGTCTACCAGTCTCATTGATGTGACTACAAATGACAATATTTGAGTTCTTTCTTGGCCAGGTATCGTCCCATTGCACATTTAAGCCATATTTTCCCTATCTATCCTTTCATTAATGGACTTTAGATGGATCCTCTATCTTGGCATTGTGGGCAGTGCTAAAGGAAACATGGAAGGACAAACTCTGAGAAGCCACTTCCCTTCCATTGAGTATATGCTCAATAGTGTCACATCTGGATCATATCCTATTTATAGCTTTTTGAGGAACCTCCATACAGATGTTCTTAATGGCTGTACCTAATGCTAGTAGTAAGCAAGGGTTCCATTTTCTCCCCACTCTCTCCAACTCCCACTCCTACCTTACATCTTTTTGATAACATCTGTTTGAACATCCATCCATTGATCCATTAAAGTTGTCATTGTTGTTCTGATTCACATTTCCCCGATGGTGATTGATGAAGAACAGTTTTTTGTAACCTCTTGACCATTCATGTATATTCTCCACCACACCGAGAAATGGTCTCACTGTGTAACTCTGTCTGACCTGGAACTCACTCTGTAGACCAGGCTGATACCTGCCTCTGCCTCCTGAGTGCTAGGATTAAAGGTATGTGTTACCATACTCCGCTGTATGCATTCTTTTGAGAAATGTCTAGTTAGGGTCTCTCTCTGTCTTTCTCTCTCTCTCTCCTTCTTTCTAGTGGATATGTACATGTATAAGGGTTATATGTACCTGTGTGAGGGTGCAGATGCCAGAGGGATACATTGGATGTCTTGTTCCTTCACTGTCTGCCTTATTCCTTTGAGATGGTGTCTCTCACTGACCCTGGAGTTAACTCTATCTGACAGCAAGCCTCCTCTCTCTGCCTCCTAAGTCTGAGGGTTCTGGGAGCTCGTAACCATGTCTGATGCTCAGACTGGGTTTAAATAAACCCAAGTCCTTATGCTTGCCTGTAACCTCCCGTCCACTGGGCCATCTCTTTATCACTTTGCCCATCATTTAAGACTTTTGTTTTATTGCTTTGAATGGAGCTCCTTGTATAATTTGTCTCCTACCCTTTTGCAAGAAATTCTCTTAGTCATAGCTTGACTCTTCATCTCTTGGGCATTCTGTCTTTTCTGGTTCTAAGCTTTTCAGCTCGATGCATTCCCCTTGGCTATGTTTTTTGTTTATTGCTTATGCCTTGAGATTGTGGATTACAATCCAAAACACAAAAACAAAAACGAAAGCAAATCACTGACCAGATCATTATCATGAAACTTTCCCCCTACTTTTTTCAAGTGATTTCAATTGTTTTAATAGTCTTAAATTTAAGTGTTAAGTCCATTTTTACTTTATTTTTGTACAAGGTATGAGATGAGAGTGACATTATTTTACATGCGAATATCTACTGTTCCCAGCACCATTTGTTGAAGCTATTCTTTTTCCCCTGTTGAATGTTCCCCGAACCTTTGTCAAAAATCAATCGGCTGTATGTGGATACTTTTCAGGACTATTATGGGGCAGTGGTGATTGTGTCATTTAAAATGTCATATCGGGCTATTTTGGCCATGTTGCTTTGTATTAAAATTTGAGAGTAGGTGGTGTGAAGCTGCAGCTCGGTGGTGTGGCGTTACAGTTGGTGTGATGCTACAGTTGGTGGCGTCGTACAACAGCTTAGTGGTATGAAGCTCCAACCTGGTGATCTGATGTTACAGTTGGTGGTGGGATGTTATAATTGGTGATGTGATGTTTCAGTTGTTCGTATGGTGTTACCTTTGGTGGCGTGGTGTTTTAGTTGGAGGTGTCACAGTTGATGGTATGATGTTACACTTGTTGATATGACAGTTCTTGGTGTGGTGTTACAGTTTCTAGTGTGACGCTACAGTTGGTGGTGTGACATTACGTTTGGTGGTGTGGTGTTAGAGTTGTTGGTGTGATGTTTCATTTGGTGTAGTGTTACAGTTGGTGATGTGATGTCACAGTTGGTGATGTGGTTCTTAAAAGTTGGTGGTGTGATGTTACAGAACGTGGTGTAGTGTTACTGTGATGTGATGTTACATTCGGGGGTGTAGTGTTACAGTTTGTAATATGGTTTTACAGTTGGTGAGTTGGTGTTACAGTTGGTGTGGTGTTACAGGTGTTGTGGTGTTACAATTGGTGGTATTATGTTATATTTGGTGTTTTCTCAGCTGTTGGTGTGGTGTTAAAGTTGTTGGTGTGGTGTTACAGTCAGTGTGCTGTTACTGTTGGTGGTGTGGTGTTGTAGTTGGTGTTACAGTTGGTGATGTGACAAATTGTGATGTTGTTTTACAGTTGCTATTGTGATGCAACAGTTGGTGGTTTGGTGTTACCCTTGGTGGTGTTGTCTTACATTTGGTGGTCTGGTGTTACAGTGGTGTAACACTGTACCCGTGTACAATGGTGTTGCAGTGTAACACCAGTGGTTGGAGTGGTGTTTCATTTGGTGGTGTGGTGTTCCAGTCGGTGGTATGGTGTTCCAATTGGTGGTGTGGTGTTCCAGTTGGTGGTATGGTGTTCCAGTTGGTGGTATGGTGTTCCAGTTGGTGGTGTGGTGTTTCAGTTGGTGGTGCGGTGTTCCAGTTGGTGGCATGGTGTTCCAGTTGGTGGTGTGGTGTTCCAGTTGGTGGTGTGGTGTTCCAGTTGGTGGTGTGGTGTTCCAGTTGGTGGTGTGGTGTTCCAGTTGGTGGTGTGGTGTTCCAGTTGGTGGTGTGGTGTTCCAGTTGGTGGTGTGGTGTTCCAGTTGGTGGTGTGGTGTTCCAGTTGGTGGTATGGTGTTCCAGTTGGTGGTGCGGTGTTCCAGTTGGTGGCATGGTGTTCCAGTTGGTGGTGTGGTGTTATAGTTTGCTTCTTTTTACTCAGGTCTGCTTTATTTCCCCAGCATCTCTTGTGATTACACTCAAATCTTAGTTTTTTTTTTCTGTTTCTGTGGAAATAATTAGATTTTTTTTTGGTGATTTCTTCAAATCTAGGTTACCTTGAACAACATGGCCATTGTAACAGAAATTATTCTTATACATATCTGCCCACTTGTGTTTTCTATTTGATTTATCTTTGTGTGATGCATATGTATATTTCAATATATTTTATTTCCTTTGTAAAATTAATCCAAAACATTTTTTGTCATTACTTGAAATGGGATTATTTTCTTGATTTCTTTTTCCTGTATTTCATTGTAAGTCTACAGAAACACTACTGATTTTTATATTGCTTTTTGTAACGCATAACTTCATTGAATGTATTTACTAGTAATAACAGTTCTTCCCTTTTGAAACTATTAGGATTTTCTATAAATATCATGTCATATGAAAACAGGATCAACTTAACTTCCTCCTTTCTGACTTAGACCCTTTGTCCGGTCAAATTGCTATTCTCAGGACTCCAAATATCACTTGGAGTAGAAACTGTAAATCAGAGACCCGTGTCCCTGACCTTAGAAGTAAAGTGTTCAGCTTCCTCTGGGATTCCCAGGGTCACTTCTTTTTCCTCAGCTGGATCCCCAAAGCTGTCTCTGGAACTTTGGGAACACCATCTTTTATGTATAGCCTTGCTTTGACGTTTGAGGGTTACGTCTACTGGTTACATCTATTCCCTGATAGTATACATATCTCCTGTTTTGTTTTAACATTTGACAAATTCATTACATTGAAATTCCTGTCTTTAAAATCTTAGAAGACTTCATTCCATAATCTCTACCATGTCCTTCTTACTCTGATCCTGGTGTCTATTTAGTGTGTTTTCCTTCCCTGAGCATGACTTTCTGCTTTGTTAAAGGTGCACAGCAGGGTCTGAGTGCGTTCTTGGCACCACATCCACAAGCGGTGGAGATGTATTCTCATCCTAGCTCGGCATAGTGCTTGTGAGAGTTAGATGAGAAACTTACGCTGTTTGTTCAGGTAATATTCAGGTACTTTTCAGAGACCATCTTTGATCTTTGGCCTGGAGAGCTCCGTTGAACCCTGCAACCTAAGCTCCATGATGTCTAGAACCAGGGATGAGTATAGTCCAGTCCTTGCTCTCACATGGTCTAATTTCTTTTGTGTTCCTGGCGTATCCACGTCTCTCCCTTTGGTAGCTGCACCTACATTGTGTGCATCTGTCTGATGTAGCACCCATTGATTTCTCCACAAAAAGTATAAGAAGAAATAGCAGATGTGACTGAAGCTCGTGGTTGTGTGGGATTGGCAATTTTGGATTTTGTGTTGCATAAAACTTTAAAAGCTTGGAAGACTTCTTTCCTGCTGATGTCTGCCTTCCTACCTTACCATCTGAGTGAGCCCTGACCCCATCTCACTTCCCTCCTTCTGAGGTTTTTCTCTCTGTTCTTCCCTATCTTTGTGTCAATGACCACCCGATGCTCCTTTATACCTCTCTCATTGTCAGTTGGTCCTGAGTCTTCTGAGCTTTCCAAGGCACTAAAAACCCTCGGCTGATTGCCCAGGGCTCCAAAAGTTGGCACATTAGCATATTCTTCTATCATGTCCCACCTCTATGACGGTGGCACTGGGGAAAGCTCTTGTATTTTTCATTTCCTTCCGAGTGTGAGAGTTCATAAGTTCTTCTCCCATCATTGCATTTTAGAGCTTACACCATCAAGATGATCTTCCTGAAAAATAATAGGAGATGTTAAGCAACGTGGTATTAGCTTAGAATGATCAGTTTACTATATATTTCTCTCCCTCCATCGGAAAACTGTAACAAGCATGCCCTGGCATTAGATCCTAAACCACTGTGTCAGATTGATACGCATGGTATGAATGATACCACCTTGCTGCGCATGGGCATTCTGAAGTGTGGTGAGGCCTGTGCTGATACATCTCTTCCAAAGGTGTGCAGCCGGTTCCATGATGCTAAAAGCACTCAGAATACATGTGGAATGTGTCGATACTTCCTGTACCATAACAAATAGTATCCCGTAACAACCATAGCTTCCTGTGTTTGCTGACTATAGGATGGTCTGTCTACAAATGAGTGCTTCTCCATGCAAAGAATAAAATAAACACTCCAATGTATAGGCCAACAGAAAGCAGATTATAAAACAAAACAAGGAGACTTCTATAAGCACGGTGGTATTGACTTAAAATGCCAGCACTTTGGAGGCTGAAGCAGCAGAACTATGGTTCCTGGGCCAGCCTGGGCTACAAAGTGAGACTGTGTTTTATAAAACCAACCAACTAATCAACCAAATGCCTAGCCAAGCAATAAGTAAATCAGAACCAAAAAACAATCAATTAAAAAAAAAACAAACAAACTAAAACCAAGTTTGAGGATCTTAGATCATTACTTTAAGGACTGTATTTTAAACATGTAGACACAGCACACACATTTTAAGTCGCTGTGAAACTGACATATGCAAATTACAGAACAAAATAACCTGGCTACAAAGTTTTACATAAAAGCCAACCGATTTTCAATCAAAGTGGCATAGTTACTCAAACGGAGAAGCAGATTTCTATTCAAAAGTGGGGCCGACAATAAATAAAGATCTGTATAAAAGAATTAACAAGGATCCTTATCTCTCTGTATAATCAAAAATCAACTTGAAGTGGGAGATGGGTCTAAATACATCCCGGTCCCATCAAAAATCTTACTAAAAGCTGCAGAATGTCTTCAGGACCCCAAGGAAGGATGCTTAGATACAATATCAAATTATAATCCCCACAGGAAAACAAAAGTGGCATGGGTATTGTTGAATTGAGACTTTTCACTCCTCCAAAGATAAAACAAACAAAATTAACACACAAGCCCAAGTTGTGAGGAAGATCTCACAATACACGCATCAAACAGCCGTGACCAGAGCACGCCTATCCTTTCTACAACTTGGGAATGGGGATAAAGCAATGTGGAACAGCAGTTTCACAAGATGAGGAGGGCAAAGGATCTATAATTGGTGTCATCAGGCACCAGAAGCACACATCAGAGCTGCTCCGAAATGCCATAGTGCATTTTGAAAAATGCCTTGATTTCGAGTCTGTGTTGAGCGTACTTCCAGTGTTCCGCAGATTTGAGGAAATGGTACCATTGCTTTGAGGCGACGTCTGGAAAGTTTCGTTACGGTAGTACAAAAACAGATAGCCCTTGGCTTCGCACTTCTAAAACACTTCCTAAGAGACGTTAAAACTTGTCTTCTTTAAAAATAATTAGACAAAATATTGAAAGAGGCTTCTGTGTAACTTCCATCAATTTTGATGAAGCAAAATTTCAACAAGGGAACACTTTTATGCTCAACATTTAAGAGGAGTGAGAAGACGTTAAAGAACATATACAGAGCAAAAAGAAGCCAGGCACTTCATGACTCTGTTTATATAAATTATCAGCAACAAGCCAAACACACTGATGGCGACAGACATCAGAACATTTGCTGCCCTTGGGAGGTGGGGACTGACTGGAAGAAGGCAGGAGGGAACTTTTCGTATGACGGCTATCTGTTATCTCTTAACTGGAGCATAGATTGAGCACAAACACACGTTTGCTCAAGCTCACTTAACTGAATCATGAAGATACATACATTGCAATATGAATAGATTTTATGTCAATTGAAAATAAGACAGATTTTTAGGTCAGCCACATAATCACTCTATTCTAGGCCCAGAGGTTCAACCCCTTTGCTTACTACGACCCTGGTCTTGGCATAGGATATATGACCAGCATTTGTCCCCTGTCCATCGATGCTATTGGTTATTGTAACTAAGTTCTGCTGCTGAGATTCATACAAGATCCATTCACTGCAAGTGATCAGCACCCTCCGTATCCTGCCACCAAGGTCGAGTGCACTTTACAATGTGTCTCCAATGGATGGTTGGTTGATATGAACTTGCTTTTCCCTCCCTGAGGCTTCCAAAGCTGGTAAGGAAAGACAGCTTTGCCCCCTTATTATAATTTCATACTCTTCATGCAATGTATATGTCAAACATACTCTGCAAAGAGACGTGTGCATGGAAGGAGGGAGAGAAATAGAATTGGGGAGAGGTTTCACATTCATTCTAAATTCTATATTATATGTAAGAGCAAAAAAGATATAACAGCAATAACGTAGCACAGTATCACGGCTAGTAAAAAAAAATTGTACATTCTATTACAGAGGACCGGGGCAGCCCCTCTTTCTAGAAGACTCCCAGCCAGGATAGATTACCCTTGTTAGAAATTCAGGAATACACCTGGGTGGTGGTGACCCATGCCTTTAATCCCAGCACTCGAGAGGCAGAAGCCAGATCTCTGTGAGTTCGAGGTCAGCCTGGTCTACAGAGTGAGTTCTAGGACAGCCAGAGTTGCAACAAAGAAACCTTGTCTTGAAAAACCAAACAACAAGAACAGCAACAACAACAAACCAGGAATTGAACACACATATAGGAGTCTGATGGTTGGTCTCTATGGCTCATACCAGCCCTAGAATATACGAGAGATTCCCGCAGTGCATAGCCATCGGAACACCTGGCTCTGCAAATCTACTTTATCTTAACGCATGCACATCTATTTCCAAGCGGAGGGGACAGGTGTGGCGGCCCCCTCCCCTGCCACCTGCCATTGCTGCTATCTGATGGCCCATTTGTCTTCATGCCTGCTAAGTAGATTCCTCAGAGATGAGGCTGTGTTTAGCTTTGGGCTTTTAGATGGAATCAGCATTTGTTTGTTCCCAAGTAGGAGTGTGAACTTCTCGTTCTGCCCTACTTTTGAAGATGTTCCACGATCAGGAAAAAAAATTAGTTATAACGTCCAGAGAAGGCCACCCTGATGGAGCGAGGGTTCATGGCATTAGTGATCAGGCGCTGTGCTTCCTGATGGAAAGGCCTCAAGCCTGGTGCCTGGAGCCAACCAAGGTCTGCTCTTTGCTGTGCCTAAAACCCGTGGGAAGATTATGGCCAAGATTCAGACATATGAGTGCTTCTGATCCCTCAGCTGTAAAGTAGACATTATGGTATGTTCCATATTGGGTCAGCATGGCTTTTACATGCAGCTAAGGTGTCGAAACCTTGAGAGTATGCCTGGCACTATGTGTCCAATACATGCTATTTTTATTTGCAGTAGTGTCACTTGTGCTAACAGTGGTTTTGACATTGAAATGTGTGTGGTGCAGGAGATACATTAGTCCTCTGTACTCCAGAATAGAGCTCACTGAAGCTGGGGTGTCAACTGCCACCCCTCACAGTTCCTTGCAAGTAAGACAGAAGGATCCTTAGATTCCACTTTGGGCTCAGATCTGTATTCATTTTATGTCAGTTATATTCGGCTCCGTAGTCAAATAGAGGCGGCCCTGTATTGTAGCAAGCACTGTAAATCCACTGGTAGTCAGCAGGCTGTTTGGAACTGGCTGAAAGTGAGCTGCTTTGTTCAATGCCGTTTGCTCCCTCTGGCACCAGGAGTTCTGCAGATGTCTGCCTCAATTTCAACTCCCTGCACTGGATGACATGAATGTGGAGCAGTGGCTTTAAGTCTTCATCAAATGGTGCCAATGGAAAGCTAGTGGCCAGATGCTCTGCTAATTAGCAGGTCAGAGGCTAAGGAGAGAAATGCAAAAGCAAAATGCCAAACACAGCATATTATCTTGGCTTACAGAAAAGCTGAGCAGAAGCATATTTGTTGAGAAGAATGCTCCCACTGTACCCCAGAAGTTAGCAGTTAGCACAATTAAAATCATGTTTAATAAGAAACTAAAAAAAAAAACAAACTAATTGACTAAGAAAAACAGTGTTTTCAGTATTAGATCAGGACCTGTGTTTTCTGTACAGATAAACTATCTTTAATCGCAAGCGTCACATACGCAGGTATTAACACTTAATCCACCCTCCCTTTCTCTCTCCATCTCTGGCTACCACGCCTCTCTCTCTCTTTTGCTCTCCCTTTTTGGTTCATTCCCACTCCAACATTTAAGAATGTAATGGGGAGCATTGGAGTCTTTGGCTCTATGGGAGAATGAGCGGGAGGCTTTGAAGGGATCCATGGCCCTGGCTCCCATGGACACAGGACTGCTGCAACGGTGCACTGGGCAGAATTTGGCGGGGCCGCCCTACTTCCGCAGGAGGAGAGGAGCTCTCCGGAGGCTGCTGCCAAGGAGCTAAGTGCAGGGAGCATGGGGAATCCTATGTGGAAAGGTGTCTAGAACTTGAGGCCATCAGCAACCTCTGAGCCAGGCTGAGGAGCTCTGCTCTATCCTGGGATTCCACTGAATCTTTTTTCCTTTTATTGAAAATATATTTTCTGCAATATATTCTGATTATGATATTCCCTCTCTAGACTCCTCCCAGTTCTCCCCCACCTCCCCTTCCATCTGGATCCACTCCCTTTCTGTCTCTTGTTAGAAAACAAACAGGTATCTAAGGGATTATAATAAAATAAAAAAAATATATAAGATAGAACAAAAACAAACAAATCGAAATAGGAAAAAAAAAAAAAAAAACACCAGAAGGAAAAGAGCCCAAGAAAAGGCACAAGAAACAGGTATAGACACAGAGACACACTCATTTGCACATCCAGAAATCCCATAAAAATACAAAACCAGAAGCCATAATACATATGCAGAACCTGTGTGTGTGTGTGTGTGTGTGTGTGAATTAGCAATAGTAAAAATAAATATATAAAATAAAAGTAAAGTAAAAAAGAGCCCATATATAGCATTATGATACAAGGAACCTCTCAATATGCTATTACATTTATTTTCTGTTGGCTATCTACCGCTGGGCATGGGGCCTACCCTTAAGAGTAGTTTGTTTCTCCAAGGGAGAAAGCTAGATTTTCATTTGTAAGTGGTTATCAATTGGAGACTGCTTCTGGGTTAGGGATGGGCGTGTGTCCACTTCTCCTCTCAGCTCTAGGACCCCATGTGGTGCAGACCTGTGCATGCTGCCTCAGACTCTGTGAGTTCATATGTGAGCCAGCTCTGTTGTGTCTGGAAGGTCTTGAGTCCTTGGTGTCCCCCATTCCCTCTGGCTCTTACACTCTTTCTGCTTCCCCTTCCAAGGCTTTCCTGATCCCTGAGGGGAGGGATTTGATGGAGACATCTCATTTAGGGCTGAGTGTTCTGACGTCTTTCGTTCTATATATACCGTCCAGCTGTGGGTCTCTGGGTCGTTTGTCCCCATCTGCTGCAGGAGGAAGCCTCTCTGATGATGGCTGCGAAGGCACTGAGCTGTGAGTACAGCAGAATGTCCTTAGGAGTCATTTCATCCTTCTGTTCCTTTTGTAGAAAAGTTCTACTGAATTCTTTACTATTCTGCTTTACATTTTTGTGGAATACGCACGAAAGGCTATAAGCCCGTTTGTCTTACTTAAGGGACAGTGGTAAAATGAGATCAATGGATAGAACACCTGGTTTTGGCACTCCTCGCTGAAGTTCTGAGAAAGTCTCCACAAGCTTCTTCCGCTGCTTCCCTAGACTCCCAGCATGCACTTGGGATTGTTCTTTCCTGGCTTTCAGTCTGCTCTCCCATGTACATGGCTGCCAGGAAAATATAACTTTTTTTTTTTTTTTTTTAAGATCGATCTGTGTTTGAGTAACGTCCTGGAGCATGTGTCCATCTGGCAGATGTTTCCAGTGACGTAGACACAGGTTCAGTGTGTTGGTGTAGCTTGATGCTTTTATCCTCATGACTGTGTGAGAGCAGAATCTGCTTGTCTGTTATATGGACAGGCTAGTGAGCATAGATTTGCTTCTTTACTTTTTCTTGATATCCACTGCTCAGATTTGTCACAGAGAAAGGATTTTCAGTAATTGGTTGTACCACTCAGATCAAGTGCTGGATTTGAAGTGTTAAGAACTATCACATCCATCTTGCAGTGAGAGATGGATGACAGAAATGGCTTCAGGATGAAGGTCTGATTAGAACAAGATGAAATCAGAGTCAGGGCTCCAAGGATGGATGGTGGTACAGGGCCCGAGACTGCCCGAGATCTAAGAGACATCTTGTCTGTTTGGTATGGCACCTTCCACTCTAGGCCACTCAACAAGCAAGTACATAGTACAAAATTCAGTGTTTGACATCATTTATTCATTAAGTTAATCAATAATTACTTATTGATTGTTTTGTTCAAGATATCAGCTAAGAATCTCTGTGGAATGTGTACTTCCCAAAGACACAATTCCACAACAAGCACCTCATCACCCTTTTAGAAAGTGCAGTGAATAGTTTTCTCAGTGAATGAGGCCAGGCAGAGAGAAACAGAAAAGGTATCTTCCTTACTCTGCAGGAATCAGAGAGGGGGACACGTGGTAGGGTCAAGAATGAACCAACCAACATGTCAGTTATTTCAATTACAAGAAGCATGCTGATCTCTCCTGTAAAAATCTTGAGATACTATTCTGGTCACCAGGCCGTTCTCCATGAAGACGATTGTAGCCTGGGGTCATTTCCAATGCATGGCTTACCTGCTGCTTTGAGTGTCATCATCTTTTGGATGGGGGGCTTTGTGGGTGTCAATGAGGAGAGGTCCTCACACAGATATTCAGGACGTCTACAAAGAATCATCCACAGGCCATTCTGAGCTGCCAGAGAGGCTGACATGTATGGTCCAGTGTGTGTCCAGTAGGAAGAAGGGGTATTTGGTGTATCTTTACTGGTCCAGTGAAGATGTTCTCCATTTTGGCAGGGCCCTCAAAAGGGGCTCTGAGTTGAAGAAGAATGGATCCAGGGAATTGGGGAATGCAAAGAGCTGGACTTTGGGGAGTTCTAGGCAGTCCTAACAGCATGCAGATCAACTCCAGGGCTGGAAGGGCAGCTTTGGGGAGTGGAACCTTCTCGAAGAGCCAAGTTTTAAGCTAGTGATCTCATGGGTAGCTTTGTGCTTTAGTCTTATTCCTTGGATGTAGCAGGAGCCTGTGCAGACCTGCACTGTTGGGTTCTCTCTAGCAGGGCAGGGCAGAGCTGAGGAACAGGAGGCTGTCCACCTGGGCTATGGGCGGGGAAGGAGAAACACAGGTCTTGTAAGGCCAGGTGGGAGGTCCTTCTCTTGTCCATAACACATGAATCCCTTTGACTTCCATGTGTCCTTTGTAAGCCAGGGGAATAACCTTAAACAGTCCAAGTTAAACCAAGTTACCAAACACCTAAGAGCTGAACCACTGCTGTGCAGCAATGGAAGGCTTCTGCATAGAGCGAACTTTGAAAGGCAGAGCTTCCTGGTCTGCGATACCATTTCTTGGGCTATTTGTAAGCACGTAACTACGATATTCTCTGATAACAAAAGCATGCTTTTATGAAAAGTTTCAGTAATAAAATATGCATTAGTATCTCCCAGGGGAAGAATGACATTGGGTCAGGCATGCAATCAAACAGATGTTTGCAGGTGACTTTTCCTAGGAAATTTCTTTCTTTGTATCCCGAAGCCAGCTCTCCCTCTTGCCTGATGTGTTTGATGTGAGCTATCTTAGATTTCTCTTCCTGCAGAAATGCTCTTTGGCTCTGGAGGGCTAAGCTGGGCAGGCACCTTCATGTTCCACTCCAATACCACAAGAAAGAACAGGCTGTTGTCTTCTTCCACACACCACAAAAATGCTCTCTCCGGTGACGAGTGAGGTTATACACAGGGCTGTGGCAGAGAATGGCTTTTCCATTTAGGCCTGTCAGAGTCTTTGGAGACCCTGTTCAAAGTGAGCTTTTTGGCTCGAATCTTAACTGTCAAAACTTAGTTTTTAAGGCAGCACAGATTATCATTCATTCTTTTCTCTCTGGCAGATCTGGAAGGAGAATCAGTATCTTATAGGATACAAGCTTTCTGGGACACCAGCAGCAGCCATGCTCAGAAGGACCTGGGAAAACACACTGGAGGCTCCCTCTCCCCCATCTATATAATTCAGGAAGTCTGGGTTTTCTGACTAACTCATCACCAGCACCAGTAGCCACTGAGCTAGGTAGCACCGGTCCTAGGACAGGTCAGCCTGTGGCGAAGGAGTTAGCATTTTGATTTATATTCATTGGATTTATTTATAGATTAGTTTTGATAGGGTGATCGTTTTCATAATATGAACCCTATGAATCCATGAGTGATCATGGGAAGTCTTTTCTCTTTGTATTCTTCAATGTTTTAAAGTTTTAATTGTAGAGGTTTAGTTCAAGGTATCTGTTTTCGTGTTTGTCATTTAATTGTGAATGGGATTGTTCTCCCGGTTTCTTTCTCAGTATGTTTTTCGTTAGTTTATAGGAAGGCTACTGATTTTTGTATGTTGATATTGGAACCTGCCACTTTTCTCACAGTGATAATCAACTTTAGGAACTTCCTGGTGGGGTCTTTAAGAACATTGTGTATAGGATTGTGTAATCTGAAGATAGGGCTATTTTGGCTTTTTATTTTCCCATTTGTATGTCTTTTACTTTCTTCTATCGTTTTATTCTCTAAGACCTGAAGCACTACATTGAATGGGCGTGAAGCAGTTGGGGAGGCTGGTCTTGTTTCTCATCTTAGTGAGAATGCATTGAGTCTTTGTTTTTCAACATGATGACAATTATAGGTCTAGCTTTTACTAATTTAAGATATGATTTACCCATCCCTAGTCTCTCTAGGGCTTTTATCATGAAGGGATGTTGGATTTTATATAATTTATATAATGAGTTGTTCATTTGATTTTTGCCCTTTTATGGGATAGATTACATTTATTGATTTATATATATATAGAACTATCCCTACATTTCTGGAATGATGCCAATTTGATTATCATGAATGATCTTTTTGGTGAGTTTTTGACTGTAGTTTGGGAGTATATTATTGAGGACATTTTGTCTGTGTTCATTAGGGATTTTGTTTGTTTTTGTTTGCTTTTTGCTCTTTCTTTATCTGGCTTTTCAATCAGGATAATACCAGCCTTGTAAAAAATTGGTGGGAAACATTCCTTTCTTTTCTAGTTTACAGGATTATTTTGAGAAGTACTGGTGCTAATTCTTCGATGGTCTGGTAGAATTCTGAACTGGATTCATCTGGACCTGAAATGTTTTGGTTGGAAATTTAAAAATTACTGCTTCTATCTCATTGGTTTTTATGAGTCTGTTTAAATTATTTGTGCAATTTTGGCTTAATTTTGGGGGGTCGTATGCATCTATAAATTTCCCCATTTCTTTTAGATTCTCTGGTTTAGTGAATATGATATTTTTTATAGTTATAGCCCCATCATTCTCAGGATTTATTGCTATTTGTTGTGATGTCTTGCTTTTTAATCTCTGTTTTTGTTCAATTTGGCCGTTTATCTCTTTCTTTTGGTTAGCATGGCTAAAAGTTTGTCAATTTTGTTCATCTTTCTAAAGAACCAACTCCTTATTGATTCTTTGTAATTCCTTCACTTTTACTTCATTACTTTCTGCATTCATCTTAGTGACATCTTCCCGTCTACTGATTTGGGGCGTTTTTTTTTTTAATGCCTTAACATCATTAGGTTGTTTATTTCAGATCTCTCTGATTTTTTTAATGAACACACAGCTACGTACTCATAGGACTTCCTTTATCGTATCCCATAGTTTTTTGGTATGCTCTGTCTTCATTTTCATTTAATTAAAAAAATTGATTTCCTTAATGACACATTTATTATTCAATAGTATGTTATATAATTTCCCTGAGCTTGTGTGCTTTCTGCAGTTTCTCTTCCTATTGCTTTGTGTTTTTTTTCAGCTATGGCCATAAAAAATACAAGGAATTATTTCAAGTCTCCTGAATTTTGTGAGAATTGCTTCATGTCCTAATCTGTGATCCATTTTAGAGAAAGTTCCATGGGCTGCAGGGGAGAATATGTATTCTTTCATATTTGGGCAGAATGTTCCATAGATGCTTCTACTTTCCACTTGATCCATGGTGTCATTTAATTCTAGATTTTTCTGTTTATATTTTGATGGGTTGATGTGTCTAATTTTTGCCAGTAGGGTACTGAAGTCACTGACTGTTACTGTTTGGGTTTAGTCTGTGGCAATATATCTAGTCGTATTTGTTTTAAGAAATTTGGTAAGCCTTGTGTTCGGTGTGCTGTATGACTCTTACATCTGCACGGGCATCTCTTTCTCTAGATTTGGAGAATTTTATTCTATGATTTTATTGAAACTTCAGAGAACATTGCTGGTGAGATGTGAGGCACTGAGCAATAAGATGTCCACACACATCGGAGTTTTTTTTTTTTTTTTAAATATTCTCAGTTTATTCACACAAACTTTCCTTATAATATCATGCTAATATAAAAGTTAAATAGATATCTCACCAAGCAGAGAACAGTTGTTTGGGTAAAATTGTTACTGCAGGGTTCTGCTGGGGAGTCTTCTCCAGTGAGGACACTTTGGAAGCCTGCATGCAGACTTGACACATGTCCACTGTAAAGTCCTTCAGCTGTGGCAGGCTGTCGTGATGACACTGATAGAGGCCCCAGGAAGCCCTTGAGAGTGCTGCCCAGCAGCTAGCATTGACAGACAGGCCTATGTGAGCCCCATGACAGTGCTGAAATTCAACAGTCCCTGAAGATAAGTCCTCTCATGGGTGGGTATCAACACGGACCGGAGGAGCCAGGTCTCTTGGAAGTACGACAGTGTGATCGTAGAGACCATTTTTGTTCCATTTTGTACCATTTCAGTTGTGCTATCCGTGCTCACAGCTTGGGACTGGTTCACCACCACATCAACGCAACCCTGGGGTTAGCTTGTTAGGATGTCAAGGCCTGTCTTGAGCTAGACCCGGATCTGAGCTGTGAGGTGGTCTGCCTGGGGCTTGCTTCTAAGGCTTAGCTCTTATCAGAGCTGCTGGCAAACTCAGGCATCATGTTATTTCAAGTCACACAAAACTGTGTGTGTTTCTCTATGTTTCTAACAGCAATTGTTCTTATTCTTTTGGCATGAAATTGTTCTCCTTTCTTGACTACTTAAAAATCAATAAATTTGCCTTTTCGTACTATCCCCAAAATATTACGTGTTCCTTTTATAGGACTTTTACAGTTTATCATTGACCTTTAGTAAGTTATGTTATCCCTCTGTTTTGTCTTAAAGGCCCGAAATTCTATTCTCCACGTGATCCATTCGAACGGTGAGGCTTTCCTCTGGACTTCTAATTGGACCTGCTGTAAGTTTTGCCGTTTCTATTTTCATTTCAGTTTGGCTTTTTTCAATATTGCTTCACTGCAACCTATTTTCATATCCCGAATCGACTTCCTTACCTCATCCGGTGGTCATATTGAAATGCATCATATCCTCTTTGAGTTGCTTGAACATACCAGTAATTGTTCCTTGGGATTTGTGTTTGAAATTTCCCATAGGTCATTTTCACTGGGGTCATTCATTACTATGGAGTTGGTAATTCCTGAAGAGGACAAGCTGTCTCTGTTTTTCACATTCCCAGTGTGTTTGCACTGTAGCCTGGTCTCTGAAGTTGGATAGTAGTTAAGATTCTTGCTGATTTTCAATTCAGATTGTATATCTACTCTTGTTTTTTTTTCTTCAGTGTTTATGAGAGACTAGGTTGTAGTATGCTTAGGTGACATTTGTCTCTTTTAGACTGTGGTTTGTGGCACCAGGCTGAATTCCCAGACTTCTGCTTAAAGTTGAGAACTATCTGCCGCTACAGTCACCGTAGCAGTAAACTCACCATGAAAACAGAGCATCAGCCAACTACAGGCATTCTTTAAATACCCACATTTATGGGAAGCCAATGGACACCAGTAGTGCTGTGTGTTACTGTGGATGTGGATGTGCATGCAGGGAAAGACATTACAGGGGTAAGCAATCATGTTAGATTGCTGTAGGAGAAGCAGAGGGTAGGAACATGTAGAGAAAGATGAATGGCAGAAGCAAAAGAGCAAGGGGTAAGATGTGAGGGTATTGGTTAAAGGTAGGCTGACGTAAAGATATGTACCCAAATAATGTGGAACATTCTCATTTCTAAGGCAGTTGAGTCACGGACACTCCGCATCCTAAGGCAGCCTGTGTTCTTAGAAGGCGAAAAAAAAAAGACAATGGAATATGGAGAAAAATAAAAACAACTAGCTAACAAATAAAAAGTGAGGCGTGAACCACAAGGGACAGGGGTCTCTTCCTACACTGACTTGGGGTTTTAGATAAGTAAGTACTCTGGAGGGGGTAAGAACTGGGTCAAGAATGGATCTGAGGCCAGATTCTCAGCTGACTTCCTGGTCTAGTGTGGAGACCTAGGGGAGGGGCTGAAGTGCAGGCAGGTCCTCCAACTTCGAGTGGGGAACTTAAACTGGTATCAGAGCCTGGGTGGACACTTTGCCTCAAGTGGCAGACTGGAGTTGAGACTTGAGCCCTGGTGGGCACTCTAAGCTCAAAAGGCAAACTAGAGCCGAGGCCAGAGTCTAGCTGGGCGCTTTCATCTCCAATAGGAGAGCAGAGCTGGGACCGGAACGTGGGCAGGCACTCTCACTTCAGAGGTTGAACTGAGGCTGGCAAATTTGCTTTCTTTTCACACTTTCAAAACAGTCCTTCGTTGTCTTCTGGCTTATATACTGTCTGCCACAAATACGTGGGAACCCTTAGATTTATTTCCCTGCATATTGTGGGTTATAAAATTCTGATACATTTGAAAGCTATGAGGTGGGGGTCAGCAAAATCTTTTGTAAAGGGCCCGTCAGTAAATATTTTTAGTTTTGTGTGCCATAAGGGCTGTGTTGCAGTTATTCAGTTCTGTTATGACATCAGGAATGCTTTCATAATCTATGTCAGCGGACACCGTGACCATGGTTACTACAATTTGGATCATACCAACAACTGGATTTACACAAGTCTCTCTGCAATCTTGTCCTCTGAGATCAGGTAAGGTTGGCACAGATCTGTCCACCCTCGCTTCTCCCCACCGAATAGAACTTAGAATCGTGAAAACTGTGTATGGTAATAACACAAATCTAACATTGTTATCTTTGGAGTATCAGAGAGACAGAGAGAGAGAGAGAGAGAGAGGCAGAGCTGGAAAAAAAATCGAAGAGATGAAAGCTGAAAAATCCCCATGATTAATAAAGAGCATAAAACGCATGCATTCAAGAAACTGAGCAAATTCCAAAGAGGGTCAACCTAAATGAAAAGAGCACAAAAAACCCCCCACACCTTAATTGAATTTATGGAAACAGAAAGCCATCTTGAAGATCACTAAGTCAGCTACAAATTGGTCAAAACACAGCTGACTTTTTGTAGGAAACATGGGGATAGCACCTTGCATTTTTAGTTACTCCAGGAAGAATCAAACTCACGAAGTCTACACTTGACAAAAAAACAGCACAAACAAAGGCAAAATAAGGATATTCTAAGACCTAAGAGAATAAAACAAGATTGGCTAAATAGATTTTTTTTTTATCAAAGGGAAAGGTAACCAAAGACCTGAAGTTTAAACAATGAGACAATTAAATAGCCAAAGTATGAATACAATATAAGCACGTTTGACTACAAGACAGACAGACTGCGCACGTTTCCTGTGGTGTTTTTCCATGCTGGAGATGAGCATTATAACACTAATGGAGTAGTTGTTGTAGATGAGGAAACACGTGTCCAGTTACCCCGGGTCTAAGAACGAGCAACGCCCGGGAGCACCACAGACGGAAAAGTCACGCATAGGTAGGGGGGTAAAACTTAGGCCGAGCCAAGGAGGCTCTGAAAATGAGCGCTTCTGAAAGGCTTGAGTCTATAAACCAGCGGTTCTCGACCTGTGGGTTGCAACCCCTTTAAGGGGTTGAACAACCCTTTCATAGGAGTCACCTAAGACACCTGCACACAGATGTTTACATTACAGCCTGCAACAGTAGCAGAAGTGCAGTTATAAAGTAGCAATGAGAATAATTCTACGGTCGGGGGTCACCATAACACAAGGAACTGTATTGAAGGGCCGCAGCTTTAGGGAGGTTGAGAACCACGGCTATAAACTGAAATCAAGGCCAGGATGGTAGATGTTGGCCAGCACCCTGACTTCAAATGATGCAATGCACAGGGCAAGAACAAAATTTTAAAAAAATTAGAGATTTTACTGAATTTTACCTTATGCCATAAATTTAGAAATTTAGAAAAAAGTGTTTACGCTATAGGCTATAAATCATTACGGTCAATTTATGATACGAGGTGCATTTAGAGCTGAAGAGAATTATAGATGAGCAGAGCCACTAGGCCGCTATCTTCCATAGCTGGAAGCTGATGCCTGCTGGAAGGTACTTTCAGTTCGTCTCAGGGTCGGAAGGTTACAGGTACTCTGCTTTATGACTGAGCCCATATCAGTAGAGGGCAGAGGCCTCTTCTGATATGAAGAGAGATATATATCTCAAGGCCCAGGATACATATCAGATAAGGGTTTGCATACTGAACCAACACGATAGGGCATTTGGGAATAGGACAATACTAGTGTGTCTTTCATCCCAAATTATATGAACAGATGCCTCTAACTCTAACCTATTACTATGAAGGGCATGTTAGCCTCTTGTACTCGCTTGTCCATGAATTCCCTCTAAACGCGAAAACCCTGTTTCCTACCGTCTGCCAATCACTCACCTAATTGTCCCACTGAGCTGCATGTGCATAGTAATTTCAGAATTGTTATATTTTTTAATCTATCCATTATCTTCAGTCTGGCTCATATGAATGTTTCTGTGGCTGTCCTCCTCTCCTTTGTAAGTTCCACAGACAGGTTTTACACCTGATTGGTGCCCTTTTCTATAGGACCGTTACAGGGGCAGGTGCTCCATACATGTGTGAAGGATAAATGAGTACGAATTTGAGAGTCACATTAACAATAAAACACGTGATGATAGGTATGAATGTGAGCGGAAAGGGGTTGGAGTGAACAAGGTGTTCCAGAATAATTATAGGAAATTATCTATGTCGGTTCTGTCTAGAGTCTACGTCATCTGCACAGGAACGAGAGATGACAGTGCTTTAACCCATTATCCCTAATTAGCACCGATGGCTAACAAAAAGTCACAACGTTTCCCAGGCTCCTCAGATACAGGAGTCTGCAGGGCAGAGAAATGAAGCCATTCAAGGGTAACGGTCAATCTTTCTAAAGTTGTGGCTCTTGGGGAGACGGCTCAGTGCCTTGCCACTGAAGCCCGAGGAGGCCAAGTGCAATCTCTCAGAGCCCAGGTAAAGTACTGGGTGTGGTGGCACATGCCTGTCACCACAGGCCTAAGAAGGCAGCCAGACTAGCTGAATCTGTGAGCTCGAGGTTCAGTGAGAGATCCTGTCTCAAAATATAGAGAGCAATTGAGGGAGACACTAGACATCAGCCCCTAACTTCTATACAGATTTGCAAAACTGTCCACGTATATCTCCTTATACACTTGCATACACCCACACACATGTATGCATGTACACACAAATCATGGGCCCTTTAGCAGAAATCAAAATTTTAAATGTTTTTTAATGAGATACAGAAGATGTTTTTCTTTCTTCTTTTCCTATAGTTACCAAATGTTCTCCTCAAATGACATACCGTCTTTATATTGTAAGGGAATTTTTTTACTTAAATGACATCTATCTCAGTTGTTTCGGTCCTACTACTGGCGGATATAATTTAATTTCCATTCTTTAGCAACCACCAAAAAGGCAACAAGAACAGCAGAAATAGCAAGCAGAATATTGTGCTGAATTATTCTCTCTCCTTTCACATTCCACAGTGAGAGAAGCTACTCTTCTGCTATAAGCTTGTATGGAAAGAGCCAACTCTGGTCTATGGGAACAGAAGTTGTTACTTTGATTATTCTGTCAACAGATAGAAAGGAAGAGCCCAGTAACCCTTTGGGCCTAGAACTGTCATGCTGCAGACGCTGAGCGCCCAGAGCTGATATGTTCAGGGGCTGTTGTTCTCATGGTTGAGATTATGGATCCCTTTGTACAGCAGCAGTGTGCCTCCAACCTGAAATGCTGTTGCTACCACGATTATGAGTGGCACGTTCTATGGGAGGCATGGAATTTGAGAGCTTAAGAAACGGAACCCGTGTGCTGGAGGTGTGTCTCAGTGGCAAGGCACTTGACTAACGTGCGTGCAGCCCTGGGTTCAATCCCCAGCACTGTAAGGTTTAAAAACACAAAAGTAGAAAACAGGAGTCACCACTAGTCTCTGCATACGGCTCAAGGAGTGCAGCGTGAATCCTAGTGCTCTGCTCGAATGTTCTGTCTGATAAGTTTTGACACATGTGATGGTGGTGGAGATACTACTAACTGAAGACACAGCACATTTCTATCAGTCCCCAAATTCTCCTTGTGCCTTTGGCTACTGATCATCCCATTGATCCCAGCTTGCAGAAAACCAAATTGTATTCTGTCACAACGCATCAGCTGTGATGTTTCAAATTTCCAGAGAAAGGAATTCTGCTTTATGGAGTCTTTATTGCCTGGATTTTGCCATGCCTACTCTTCAGGCTTTCATGTGGTCAGGGCTTTTGAACAAATAAATCCTGGAGTCTGCACCGAAGGATGACTGACAGCATCCATGCCTGGGGAAGCTGAAGATAGCTTCAGAGTCCACAGATGTTTACAGTTCATCTCTCTACGCCCATCCATTTATTTCCCAAAGGCTTCCCCTTCATTACCACGGAGGATCTATTCACGTGAGAGAGACACAGTTCCCTCTTTCTTCCTGAAGGGAAGATGGCAGCTTATGTCCAACATGAGCCTGCCAGTGTGCCATCTCAGACAGTGTGTAAGGTGGGCACCCTGTCATTGCATCCAAAGTGTAATACAGAGAACAACACAAGCTGTTCCATGAGACATGAAGTCAGACTCTGGTCCAGAAGCAGTGGTGCACCCTTTTCCAACAGCAAGCAGTCCGCAGTGTAGAGAGAGTTAACATTTTCTCTTCAGCCTAATGGGTTAGTTTCATATGTTCCCACACACATCTGTAGCTGGTTTCTGCTTATTGCTGAGAAGTATTGCACCATTTAGATGCACACATGTGTGACAAACTGCTTTTCCTCTTGCTGGCTCATAGATACTTATATTCTTTCTGGGTTTTTAATCTTAAGGTATGAATTCACTATTAAGACACATCTATCTATCTATCTATCTATCTATCTATCTATCTATCTATCTATCTATCAATCTATCATCTACCTATATACCCATCTATCTGTGTGAATGAAATTTGTGTGTTTTGCCCTTTGTGTCTATTCATGTGTATATCTGGGTGCATTAAAAGATCTTAGTGTTTCTGTGCATATTTTTCATTGTGGTCTATCTTTGGACTTTTCTTCCTCTCCTTCTTTTTGATTGGGTCACCCTTTTAGTGATACCAGTCAGATTTTTCTAGAACACTCCCAGTGGATCTAAGTGAGGCATAGTCAGCTTATGCACATACTAAATATCTGACCCCAAGAGTCAATGGTATTTTACAAGGAAGAGGAGGCCTTTGGGTATATCTAGTTCTGGTATGGAGAAAAGACACTTGGAGACTTTGTCAAAGAGTCTTCTTATGTACACGCATGGAAGCATATAATTCTATGGGTTCTCTATTTTCATCTCTCACTACTGAAGACTTCTTTTTCATTCTGTTTGGGTGCGTAGTCAAAAGCAGACATGCTGCTCATGGATGGTTATTGTGTGTTTAACCTTGTTAGCACAAAGGTGTGATACTATTTTATTTTCCCAACAGATCTTTGCCAATAGATAGTGTAGTAAAGATTCTGAAATTTGCCCCACTATGGGAAGGTGCGTAATGACGCCATGCTTCTCTGTCTGGTAATAATTTGCATGCTTTAACTTTTGTTGCTGACAGTCTTTGTTTGGAGGCATTTTTATTGACAGTTGTTTTAGTTAGGGTTTCTATTGATGTTCTGAAATGCCATGCTCAAAACAGCGTGGGGAGGAAAGGGTTTATTTCATCTTAAACTTCTAGGTAAACTGTCCATCACTAAGGGTAGTTCAGGGAGGAACTCAGGCAGGGCTGTAGTGGGACTTTGTCAAGAAGTCTTTTGAACTGTGCAGCCTTCCTTATGGTTACATGCTCTTCGGACTTCTGGAAACAGCTTAGGAGCTCTATAAAGGAGAGTGTAGCCAGTTGACGGTTGACAGCTGATGGGAAGGCAGGCACCAGGCTTAGACAGAGGGCAGCCTATGGGACAGCATTGATGGGAAAGCAGGCAGGCACCAGTTCATGTTAAAAGACAGTGGCTGGACCAGTTAGGGAATAGAAGATGTTTGAAGATATAGATGATACATGTTCAGTGCTCTCAGAGAGCTGTTAGAAGTTAGTTCTCCAGGCTTCAGACAGATAAGGGGCAGTGAAATCTTCCTTTCTGTCTTTCCTTCCTAACTTCTAAGAGATAGAGAGTTAAAAAAGTTACAGATTAGGAATCTGTCTCAGCAGCAGTTGGGGCAAGAGAACAAGAATCTGCTACAGTAACATTCAGTTAAAGCTTACAAGCCGCACTCCAGTGGAGAGAGCAAGAAAACGGTTTCCAGGCTTTCCGTTATAAGCAGAGCAGGAGAACCAGGAGGGAGATTTCAGTTAGAAAGTAAAGAGCCAGAGTTCAGTTCCAAGCGGCCCCCAACATATAAGGTTTAAGAAAACAATTGCACAGGGCAGGAACCTGGAGGCAGGAACCTGGAGGCAGGAACCTGGAGGCAGGAACCTGAGGCAGGAACTGACTCAGAGACCAAGGAAGACTGCTGCGTAACTGCCTTGGCTCTTCAGATCTTGCTCAGCCTGCTTTTTTTTTTATGCCACCCAGAAACACCTCACTGGGGATGGCACTGCCCACAGGGCTCTGGGCCTCCCACGTAAATCATAAGTGAAGAAAATGCCCTAGAGACTTACCGACAGGCCAGTCCTATGGAGACATTGTCTCTATTAAGATTCCCATTTTCAAATGCTTCTAGCTGTGTCAAGGTGACATAAAAACTCTCCAGCACAACAGTCTTCTGAACATTGACCTGTTGACAAAGAACTCTGTCTTGTCCAGTATTCTTTGCCTAAGTGGGTGAGTGAAGCCGTCAGCATTTGAATTGATAAGATCTAGAATCACCTGGGGGACAAGTCTCTGGGCTTATCTGTGGGTGACCATCTAGGGTTGTGGGTAGCATCATCATCCCATGGACATGGACCACGGACTAATATCAACACAAGAAAGCGAGCGATCATAACTCTCTGCTTCCTGACTGTAGACATAATGTGACTAGCCACTTCAAGCTCCCGCTGCCTCCTGTTTCCCCACCATGTAGACTGTGCCTTGGGACTGTGAGCCAAAATGCACTCCTTCCTCTTCTTCTGGAAGTATGCTTTTGTCATAGCAAGGGGAAGAGTAACTAGGATAGTGCTGCATGAACTAGCACCCGACAGGTGCAGGCTACACTGGAGTCTTTTCCAAATGCCAGCTCACACCCTTCGTTAGTTTCTTGCTAATAAGTACATCGGTGTCTGAGGGCTCTTCTCTTGTAACAGTGGCGTGTATTAGATAGTTAGCTGTTCTCAGATAGCCAGAGGGGATACAACCTTACTTTTTAGTCTACAGGATTAAAATTAACCCATTTCAGGTGAGGGACTTCTGTCTCCTTAGTCTGGTAGCCACAAGGGACCCAACTATCCGGATTCTTCTCAGATATGCCTTATAGATTGGTTTGTTCCCGACGGTGAGATTCAGTCACAGTGGGGACACTGGATTTTTCTAAAGCGGTTTAGAGGAAATTTAGGCTGGACTCTGGCAGAGTGCTCTCTGGGCTGAATTACTGGCCCATACATGTGGGGAGAGTCATGGGGTACAGGTCCCCTTCAATCGTGCTAGAGGCTGGTGTTCAATCTGTGGACAGAAGGTGTGGACTGGTAGCATTTCCGGCTGGCAACCTGGCAATGTCATTAGCTGACTGCCTCTCCCAAGGCAACTGAAACCGTACACAGAGCCCTCCCTTTGTAACTGTGTGTACGAACCAGGTATTGGAACTGCTGCAAGAGATTAATGGGCGCCTGGGGCTGGAGATTAGTGAGATTTCACCAGGTAAGCAGGGCTGGGCTTAGTAATGCTTGTTAGGGGATTTCTAAATAAGAGTAGAGAGGGCACACAATGCATCCTCCACCTTGCTGATGAGATCACCTGTGAGTAAGAGAAAGAAAACTGAGGCCCCCAAGGGCAAGGCACTCAGTTAAGGAAGATTCTGAGCCGAGGATTCCCAGCAAGCGGGGAAGACTGTAGGCATGGATCGCTCCAGCCCCAGCAGGAACTCAGGCTTGGCACTTTCTCGTGCTGTAAGACCATGTCTGGGTTTTAGTGAAGGCTAAGGTGAGGTCCCAATCCTGGGCGGGTTCTGCAGCCGAGGTTCCCTGGACTGCCTCCTCTCAGGCGCTTGACGACCATTCCCTCGACCTTCTTTGGAACATTCGATTTAAATCTCAAATTGTATAAACAATTCAGTCTACCCAAACACACTATTTCTCGATCGTGACCCACCGTGGATAACAGGCGAAGTCCTGAGTGATCGTGTATTAGTAACACGAGCACGGCTACCACGTCAAGGATTCCAGTGCCCTCAGAGCTGCGGAAACTGCGAAGCCCATCAGGCTCAGAGGAATGGCAAAGCCTTCCCCTGATCCAAGTATGAATGTTTTCACGCTGTACGCAGCAACTCAACACTATGTAAACTATAAAGCACGGCTTCCCCCACCTGGATGGCTGTAACTGGACACTGCCCAGCTCCCCTACAGAGACCCCACCCTTCCCCCTATTGAGATTAATCCACTTCCTCTTCGTTCATGCTGTAGATAAGAAACAGGTGAGTTTCCAGGTGGCTCTTGCAACTCTAGCTGAGCACAATCTCGGCTTTGCTGTGTGCCTATTTGTCATTTCTTCACTCCCCATTGTCCCAGTTAAGTCAGTCCCAAACCACACAGGAGGGGCAGCTCATGCATAAGCATTCTGTAAAATTAAGAACAGGAGATGCCTATCTGCCCTCTAGGATTGCCCTGCACGAACTGCCCCCACCCGTTTGGAGAAGACAATCACAGTTATCAGCTTACCTGGTATCATCCCAGAATCTTTTTTTTTTAAACTTAAACATACTATATGGACCCCAAGAATGACAAAACACACAAATAACAATGATGGCATTGACATCGCAGGCTTTACTTTGGCTACTTCAAATATCAGGGAAAGAATATTTACCTTTAAAGATTAGTGTTTTTGTCCTATGTAAGCGATCCTTGGATTTCGAGCGCCTTTTTAATTTCTACACTCATTTTCTTCCATAATATTATTTCAGTATATTTTCGATGTTCCCGGTTGAACCTATGCAGCTTTATAAAATGGGCTAATCGCAAAATTCCTTTTTCTGCTTTTCCTATATCTTATTTTATCTTTGTTTCAAATCTATTTTTTTCTTTAATTTGTTTTTTTTTTTTCTAAATCCAAGTATTTATGATACTGGATAATCCGAAGTCACAGTCATTAGATGAGTTTTTTTGTTTGTATGTGTACAAAGAGCAAGGGATTGGCATTTGGGAAGGTATAATTATCTTCAATTATACGTGAAGCATATATTTGCTTTGACAGAATCTGAAATTTCTTATTATTTTAATTATGCACATCTATAGGTGCAGTATGATAAATTGATACTTAGGTATAGCATATCAAATCAAGATAGCTAACATTTACATCTCCTTAGCTACTTTAATTTTTTTTATTAACACATAGTAAATACATATTCTTTGAAGACGGTGAATTCTTTTGTTAGTGGTACATGTTATATGCTGGTCAAATCAGTGTAATTAATGTCTGTGCCTCCATGTTTTCATACAGAAAAACAAATACCAGATATGTTCTCTCTCCTATGAGAAATGCTAACAAAAAGTCTGTAGACGGGTGTGAGAAGCTGGAGAGGTAGGAGGGAGAATGGCAAGGAGCCAGACACTTAGTACCTGGACACTGTTAGATGCTAACGCTCTAGTGCTCTACAGAGAGGGAGCCTCTTGGTGAAAACAACCTGTGACAAGGGGCCAGAGAGATGTCTCAGCGGTTAATAACACCAGCTACTCTTGCATAGGACCCAGATTCAGTTCTCAGCACCAGTGCGGTGGCTCACAATCATCTTGTACTCTAGTTCCAGGGGATTCAACACCCTCTTCTGACTCCCAGGGTCATCAGACATGCACAGGGTGCACATACACGTAGACCTAAAAAAAAAAATTAGAAAATTTACAAAAGAGAAGGAAAGAAATTCACCATTATTCATTTCTATTGCCTTCACCTTTGAGTAAGGGCCGTGTTACCTGTTTATGCATGTTGATCTCCGGGCTCTCTTGGACTCTCCTTTGAGACTTCGGATAGTCTCATTCATGCTTTTAATTTCTTGGTGACTACGGTTGCAATGCTTTCCTTTACACTGGGGCGAGATCTGCCTAATTTTTTTCCCACCTACCTGTTGTTTTTTTCTGTTCCTTCCCTCCCTGTGTCAGCTATGCAGGTAGCATGTCTCTTCCTTGGAAAGTTGAGTGAGACTTCAGAAAAATGAGAGCTCCCTGTACTTGGTACTGATCCTCATGGTGGATGAATCAGCATCTTCTCCAGTTCCTTGGGAGTGCCTTGTAAGGCAGATTTACGCACGTGTGTGTGTGTGTGTGTGTGTGTGTGTGTGTGTGTGTGTGTGTGCTGTGTATTTGCAACTGTATGTGTGAATATATGAGTGTGCATGTCTATATGTATGCGTGTTGGGACCTGTGTGTTTTTGAGTGTATGTGTCCAAGTTGTAAATGTGTTTGTGTGCCCTGGCGTGTGCGTGCGTGTGTGTGCGTGTGCGTGTGTGTGTGTGTGTGTGTGTGTGTGTGTGACTTAGTGTGTGTGTTTGCTCAGCCCATTCACTAGGGTACCTGAATGAGGAGGGAAAACTTTCTCTTTGGAATGGCTCCCAGGAACTGATGATGAAATGCTAGGAAACAAATACACAAGTCATCAACATAATTGTGATTGCTCCAAAATTCAGATAATAACCGAGGCTTTTCTCCCAAAAATGACAGATAAGAAACAGAAATAATTTACACATGTCATTTGAAAATATATATCCCTAGAAATATATATCATAGGTATTGTTTTAAAATGACTAAATTCATGAAGATCTGTCCAATTTATCTAAAAGCTATTTTTTTTTTCTCCTTGGTTCCAAGCTAGTATAGAAACATGGCTGATATCTGTTAGTGTTGTATACCTGCAATATTCCACGAAAGTGGAAAAAGTATCTATTCTAATCATCACGAGAGTGTCTGTGACGGCTGCCGTTGCTCCTGAGGGCCTCAGTGGGTTAGCATGACATTGAGGCTGACCACTGCCCATGGCTCACAGCTGCCGGAACAAAGCTTCAGTCAAGCCTCCGAGTAGTATCAGTTCACCCCAATCCTCCCTCAGGAAGTCTGAGGGGCCAAATGGGGGTTCCTGAAATTTCCAAGCAGAGGCTCATGCGCTTTAATAGAGAATTTGAAACAGGTGGAACAAAGGCAGAGCCCCAGGCTGAGCCGCCACAGCTGGTCCACACCATACCGGCTCTGATTGACAAGGTACAGGTGGCCTTGTGTTGTGGAAATGTATTATTAGTTATGTTTGAAATAATGTTTTTTGTGCACTGTTGGGAAAAGGGATGCATAGGCCTTGGCCTTTCGTATTGTCTGCAGGTGTTGGATTTCCGTGAGGGATGTTTGATTGCTCATGATCTGCACCTGAGGAGTTCTGAATGAATAAAAACACCTGAGCTCAGATGTTCTGGGTTCCACTGTCAAATATGGCATTAGCCACGATGGTGGTTCCCTCTGCTGAGGTCAGGCAGGGCTCGCACCTATGAGAATCCCTCCTTGTCTCTCTGCTGAGCAACCACAGCAGTTTACTACTACAGTCTTGTTCATGGCTGCCTTAGGAAGGCGAGAGATGGCTGGTCTCCTGATGACGTCTCCACTATGTTCATGGACATAAAATACAGTTAGGAAGTAAAGACGGCAACTCATATAAAGATTGGCAACACATCGTAATATTTTTAAAGGAAGCTCTTGAAGAATGCACACCTTAAATTGGGTTGATCACTCCTATTTCTATCAGAATAGGTAAAATGAAGCAGGATCAGTATTTCAAAGTCTCTCCTGAACTGGCCCTGTGTTCGCTTATGAGTCACAAAAGGCCGGTTTGCACAGCCATGTTACCCTCTCTGGGTTTAGGTGAACTGGCATATGGATATATTGCTCCTTTTGTGTTGGCTCTATATCCCACCTTGCTATAAATGATTGAAAAAAAAATCACAAAAAGCAATTGAAAAATATTATTCCAAAGTACTTTGGTACATTTTGCAGCCAAAAACTCAGCTAATTTATCAATTTGCCAGCCCAAAAATTTGCTAAGTTCCTGGCTGAGAGCGGAGGGGACTCCCAGCTTGGGAAACTATCACGGGGACCATCTCCTGTGTTCCACAGCGTTTCCTGCAGTGGAGAGCCTGACAGCAGCATTAATGTGAGCTTGGGGTTGCCAGTGGTTTTAGTCTTTGATGATTATGATAAAATGACATATGTTCACAGGGGATTATGTGTGTGTGTGTGTGTGTGTGCATGTATAAACATATTGTTGATATATCTGAAGTATTTGAAATACTTTTGGAAAAAGTTTAAAATTGAAGTCCCTCAAAATCCAGCAGACACACCTTCCGATGCACCTCAGAATGATTTGCTGATTTGTGTATCTGCGTTTGCGACAATGCCAGTTGAGGAATCAATCTAAGTTTCATCTGTGGATGAATGGATAGAGAAAATGAGATTGTGGGTACATTGGAGTACTATTCAGCTTTGATAAAGGAGGAAATGTTATCATTTTGACATCAAGGGTGAATCTGGAAGATGATTATGCTCAATGAAGTCATCCAGGCCCAAGAGAAGAAACGTGAAGACAAAGATGAAGACGAAGAAGTTGCATGAGCCCATTCATGGAATCTGGAGAGCAGCAGATATTGGGAAGGTCTTAACAGGGGCCAGATGTGGGGGAAGATGCCAGCTGCAGAGTATGAATTTCAGTTAGGCAAAAGAACGAGTTCAGGAATTTATCGTACAGCAGTGTATGCATGGCTAATAATGTAGTGTACATTTGAATGACACTAAAATGGTAGGTTTTAAATGCTTTCACCACAGAAAATATGTGAAGTGATTCATATATTAATATTATTGATTAATTCATTTTACCATGGAGGTAAATAAAACGCCATGTTGCACAGCCTCTATGAGATCACCAAATTGTCATTTGTCAATAAATAATACTTTTGGGGGGTTTACACATCCATCTGTAGTTGTACCCTCAACTTAAAGACTTGCTCAGATATAATAGAAAAAGGGAAGTTTGATCAGAGGTACTCCAGATGGTTGGATGATGCCACTCCTAAGAGGCATGGATTACTTGATGAAAACCTCAGTGCCAGGCGTGGGATACCTCCTGATGAGTTATTGGCCAATAACTGTCACGCCTAGAATAACAGGGTATTATCATTCCCTACCATAACTTTAGGATAGGACTCTATTGCTGAAGATACCACCCGTTTTGGTGGAAGGACATCAAGAAATCAATTTCAAGCTGGCTAGGAAACTCTGTTCCTGTTGGAAGATGCAGTGCAGCTTGCTAGGGGAGAAAAAAAAAATCAGTGGTCTTACCCTGTGTTAAACCTGGTACGATACAATACAGACCTGCCAGCTAAGTTGTATAAAACTATAAACTTTGTCAAAAACCTGTGACTGAGGAGGTCATCGTCCTTACTTGGGGTGGACTCATTGGTGGTGTTTCACTAAATGGTCGTATTCTCAAACTACCCCTTTAAATATTTATGTTTATACCCATAGATTTGTGCTGCTCTCAGCCTTAGCCAGAGAAACTTCTTATTGCAGTGTAAAGTAGTTAACGCAAGGGCTCTGGTAAAAGTGCTGAGAATCGGTGACAGTGAGAGCTGAGCCACCAACGAATCATCTGTATCCACCTCCCTCTACCCAAGGCTCTTGGAAGAGCAGGTGGAAAGGGCATAAGAGCTGGGGGGACGGGGAGGAGAAGTACGGAATGCTGCCTTCCGGACATGGCACGGCCGATCACGCATCAACTCGCAGCTGCTATGGTTGCTTGCACAAGACCTGCACGAATTCAACAGCTAGCTAGTCAAAATTCTGACACAGAATGCAGGGGAGCCCCAAGGATCCATTCCCTAGCTGAGGGATTATTGACAGTTGATAATTGCTGAGGAAATGTCACTTTTTTGTGGGGAGTGGAATGTGGCTTCTGGTAAATTGCCCATATTCCAGTGGATGGCCCCAAACCCATGCCCATATGGTCAACCCTGGTTGGACTCAGGGGCCGTTAATAATATTAATAATAAGGAAGAGGACTTGAAATTAGGAGAAGACAAAAATCAACAGCAACTGTTTATCAAGCATCTACTCTGTCCATCTTGTAGTTATGTCCACGAGTCAGCAACGGAACAGAAGTGCATGCTGGTGCTTCCCGTATGGTTCACTTCACCCCTCAACCAAAGAGCCCAGAATTAAGAGGCAGGAAATCTCTAGAGACAAGTAGCAGTGAGAGAATTCTCAGACACGGCTGACAGAATCACCCAGTAAAGAAAGGCTTTATCAGGGGTGGGGGAACAGACACCCACAGTGAGGACCACATACAGAAATTCCTTCTGCAGAGCAGATGGGGCACCTGGGAACCTGAAATCCAGTCTCTCCTGGGGGTCTGGGGGTTTCAAGGATCTCTGAGGGGCCTTCCTACCCTAATTTAGGGTTGGCTAGTTTGAGCAAAGGCAGACAGGCTGATAGGACCACAAGTTTGGAACAAATGTCTTGGTTTCCAATTTGAAATTAGACTGGTTCACCACAGGAGAGCCCTACTAGCCAGAGAAAATACCTGCCAGGCCTTTAGGCCTTGATCTCCAGTTAGGGGTATGAGACAGAGAGAATAAACCAATCGAGACCTCTAGATAGTAGATGATTCAAGCCACGGTATACCGGGATCCAGCTGTCTTGTGTTAGTTTAATAGAAAAGGAACAGTCACCACATCCTGCTTGAACTGGCCTCTCTGTCCTGCCACTTTGTGCAAATTCCTGCCTCAGGGACTTGTCACTTTTCTTCCTCTGTCTTAGGATCCTCTTGCCATTTCTGTAGGGTTGCTCTCACAAGCATTAGCTCTTCAAGGGATCTTTCTTTATTCCTGGGGAAAAGGAGCCTCAGGGTGGCTCGAGCTGTCTACTGTCTTTATTCCGGGCATAAGTACCTGACAACATTTTGTGTGTTGATTATTCATCTCAAGCCAATATAAGAAAGTGATGCCCGAAGCCACTCCTTCTTTGTGCCCGTGGCATCCTCGAATCAGGATGCAGAGCACAATAGACTTCTCAAGAAATGCTGTCTCTGGAGGTCTGTGTGGAGCAGCTACTGAGAGATAGTCAATACTTTGGTGCAAAGACATGCGTGCTTTAACCTTGCACAGCTGTGGAGCTTGGACTCCTTAAAAACTTCATTCACAGGCTGAAGAGTGAAAGGCATTTCCACAGTGGCAAGCATCCTGTGAGGAGGAATGCGAAGCCAGGGCAGCGCCACGTCCTGTCTTCCATGGAGGCTTATTGTAACGACGAAGGCCAACACACCCTTCCATCGCTACTGCTCTTTCTCCCGAGTGACACCCACGAGGTTGAGGTGAAGGTCCTGTGGTTTGAAGACTTTTCCCCAGTCGGGCAACACAAAAGCAACCCTCAAACTGAAGGTCCATGAAGAGGCAGGAGTAGCTCGAGGGACCCTACAAAGTGACAGAGAGTGTGAATATGCAGAGTGAATCGGTGTCCTTTCCCGTGGCTACGATGGCCTCATGGCTATTGGAGTCTCAAGACTGGGCTGTATCTACCACTTGGCGCTCTAGCTTCCTGTCTCTGCACCACTCCGTCCAGCGCTGGGAAGCTTGGTTGCATCTCCTCAAACACACAGATGTATCTTTTCTACGCATTATTATTGTTATTTCCCTGGTCCTTTACCCAGCGTGGATGCTGCACAGTGCAGCTGATGCACACGTGCCCCCGTGCTGCTGGAAACGATGAGCCCAGGCACTCATTTCCTTCATCCTGGGGGACAGTATTTTCGTTCTAGAAATTAAAGCTTTAATTCTGCATGAGCTGTCTTGGTTCTATCTCCATGCTCGGTGGCCAGTCTGTACCCTTTGATGAAGGGGTGAAGAAAGCGCTTTGAGATGTTCCAGGGTACACTGCTGTTGCGTTGCTGTGTCTTGGACTTGCTCTTGAGATTGGAAGAGTAGATGCGTGGAAAGCAGCTGCTGATAATTATGTTTGTCTCTTCTAATGGGCAACAGTAAACATTTCCCGATATATGAGTAAGGGTAAGAATTCTAATGGGGAAGAGTAAGGAGACGTTACTTTAATGAATTGCATGTGTGAACAGTTCAGAGCGTCAGTTTGAACTCTTATTGTGAATCGCTCGTCTTTTGTTCGGGAACAGTGGGATAGGCTAAGAGCTGCTGCTGGCTCCACTTTTGGCTAAGGGCCCTGGTAGGTGTTGGTAGTCTTGCTCACTGTGGTGAGGGCTCTCGGTACCAGCTGATTAGTCATTAGCCCAGTACTTGCCTAGGCATGGCCTCTGTCCCCAAGGACATACAAGGTCAAAGCCACATTTCTGGATTCAGTAGGTCCATCTCTACTTTCACCAGGCTGGGCAGCAAATCATCAATTAGACCGGACAAGGGGACAAGGATGTCTCTGTTTTGTTTTCTTCCAGATCTATCTAATGTGTCAGAGATGACCTAAATTAACGGAGCATTAGCTCCATTAAAAAGTCCATCACCAGAGGACTTTTAAAATTAATTCAAAACACATGTTTTTCCTCTGCATTTACTTTGTGGGCTAAGAGTCTGGAGAAATATAATGTTGACTAAGAAAATAGGTCCAGCCCACCTTCACCCTTTAATCAAAGGGCACAGGTTGGCCACCAAGGATGGGGATAAAACAAGACAGAAATTATGCGGAACTATGTTTATAATTTATATAGCCAAAGAATTTCCCTCCAGGATGGAAGAGCTGAGCATCTGGGCTCACAGTTCAAGAACTTTAGGTGTGTAGTATTCACATGTAGGCAGAGGACACCAGCTTTGACTTGTCCCTCCTTTAACATCTGGGGATCTGTGGGGGAAAAAATGGCCACATTGTGCTACATCATTGCTCTGCTCTTTTGAATTTGACTCCTTCATTATCTGAATGGGACCAATGTGGTGGACCTTGGTAGCAGCAGTATACTAAAATCCCATGCAAACCTTTTCTCTCTAAATTCCACCTTTATGGAACAAATAAACGACACCTGATCCATGAGCAGGGGCTGCTTGTGGATGACTTGGTTCTCAAGTCTTGGGGTGGCAACCTTATCTCTATTATGGAGCCAGGTTCTGAGCCCAGGCAACCTGGTCACTGTAGGGAGGGTGGACCAGGAAGCAGGCAGGTTGAAATGGGAATGGCAGAGTCTAATGGTTCAGGCCCAGGTGCTCAAAGTGCTGCCCAGGGCAAATAGGCATGTGTGAGGCTCTAGGAGTTCAGAGATAAGTTCAGAGAGAAGGTTTGCATCTGGAGAGAGGGGCGTGGGACACTGAAGGCAGCACTAAGTATTGGGAACATTTGAACTTATCATGAGTATGTATCTATAATGCACTGCAAGACATTTTGCAACCTGTGTAGAGGCTAGGTCACGCTTTTGAAATACTGTTTTACATTTATTTATTTTGTAGATGTGGGCACACATGCCATGGTGCATGTGTGGAGGTCAGAGGACAATGTGAGGAGTCCTTTCTCTCTTCCTCTGATGTGGAATCTGAGGGTTGAATTCAGGTTGATGGGAAATGCCTTCACCCATTAAATCATGTGGCCAGGACAATATTGAGCTATTATGACACACATATCCATGTATGGTGAACATATGTCATAGGTACCAATCTAGCAATTTTCAAATGTTCAATCCATTGCTAGTTTCTAGAGTCAGCATCCTGGACAATGGATCTCTTGCTGACTACTGGCTAGTTTTACAAAGGACACCTGACACTCAAGGCAATTCTTGGCTTGTCATGGGAAACAAGGGAGTCCTGGACCCACAGAGCAGAATTGGGCAAAGCTGTGATATTGGGGCATTGCCCAAACTCTCAGACATCTCTATCCTCACCTTCACAGCAGGGACATCAAACCCAACCCTGGGGCCATGAAGGGGATGGGCCAGGGCATAGCCTGGCTCTGGCACAGAGCAGGAGTGTGAGGTCTGGTATGTCTACATCTAAAACCCTTTCTCCTTAAAGAATCCCAGAAGAATCAAAGATATGCTCTCTGGCTGGGGAGGGATGTTTATCTTGTATCTGAACTTTTATTTGCAATGCTTAAATCCTCATGCTAATTTCTTGCCCGATAACTGATACTTTCTTATGGATCCATTGTCCTATAGAAGCTTCTAGTGAAAGCATTTATAATGAGACATTTCTAGGATTTTGATTGTAATGGAAAGAAAGCCACCAAGCCATAAACAGAATACATGTGTGTATCACATGGTTTTTAGAAGCAGATGTGTAGAAAGAGTTATTAAAAAAACAAAAACAAAAACAGAAACAAGGGAATAGAGAGTTAAATAAAGGGGTCAATCCATGAGGGTTGAGGGATGGAGGAGGCTCACTCATTGGAAAGAGATTCCGTTGGTCCATATAGGAAACTGAAGCTGGAGAAGACGCTTGAAAGGGACTGGGGAGGGAGGCAGCCTGGGGCAGAGGGCTCCTGGCATCCACCAGCGAGAATAAACAAAGAGATGGAGGCAGGTGTGTGAGGAGCACAGCCCCTGAGATGAAGGAAGTCTTGGCCTGGGACTCATTACACTGAAGGTTACTCTGTGTGTCTATTTCTTCTTCCTCGTTCTGTGGGACTTCTTCAGCGACGGGGTTATGCAAACTGAAAAGTCACATTGTTTTACTTAATTCACATATGATATATGGATGTAGGCCACACACTTCCTTCTCCAATTACATGTCTCTGATAGCTGGCTCTCCTTAGCAGTTTCTTCCTTTTCTGGAATTTTTTTATTTTTATTTTTTTGTAGTTTTAGACTATTTCCTACTTCCTTGGTACAGTGTCTTCTTCTCTGGCAGTCACATTCCCCTTTATTTTATCCTTCCTGTATCATCACCTAACGGCGCTGAGCCAGGGCACTGGCAATACGCTGGTGTGAAACTGGCGACTCTGGTAGAGGCCTTCGGATTGGCTTTGCTGAGGTGCGCAGGGCCGCTTTCGGCGGAGACAGCGCTTTCCCATGCTTTGGAGTTCTGTTTTACCCCACATCCAGTGACTTCTTTAAAGTTTAATTTCTTATCATTATGTGTGTGCAGGACTGGGGCACAGATGTCAGTGGCTTGGGTGTGGAGGTCAGAGGACAACTTTGTGAAGTTGGCATTTGCTTTTTGTTTTTTTCCCCCAACTTTTATGTGGGTTCTGGAGACCAAACTTAGGCCCCCAGGCTTTTGCAATAAGTGCCTCTTCCTGATAGGCTACCTCTCTGGCCATTCATTCAATAAAGCGTTTGAAGTGTTGTCTGCTGTCAGAAAGATAACACCAGTGTCAATTTGCATTCTCATCATCTGGAGCACTACCTGTGTGTACAGACTGAAGAATATTTAAATATCCACATAGAGGGAGAAGTTCTTGGGGCAGATGCCCAGAGGTTAGGAACATGTGCTACTCTTGTAGAGGATGCAAATGTAGGGCCCAATACCCACATAAAGCATCTGTAACTACAGTTCCGGGGATCTGACATCTTCTTCCTTGAGGTACCTGCTCTCACGTACACATCCCTGCACCACGCAAACACATAGTTAGAAAGTAAGTAAATATTTAAAACAAGAAAAGAAAATTCTTAAAGGGAGGGGACGTTTTTCAAAGATAGGGAAAAATGCTATAATACTTATTCACCTGGAGACAGAATTTCTTTTTATGCTTATAACATCTCTTGTAATAATTGCCCATGTGCTTCAATATATATATTTTTTTACTATCTCTTTGATGTAAGCATCAGTTTCCTCTAAATAAAATAACGGTATTTTCAATTTTCATAGTCCTTTTGCTGAGGGACCTTGAAAACTGAGGAACAAGAAGCTAGAAATTGTCAGGGACAGGAGTTTACACCTGTAGTTCCACACTTGGGAGGCAGAGGCAGAAGGATTGCTGCAAGTTTGAGGTCCATCTAGACTACACAGTAAATTTCAAGCCAGCCAAAGGTACACAGCAAGACCTTACCTTGAAAAACATAAACAACAAAATGGAGACAGAGGTAGAGACAGACAGAGACACAGAGAAGAATGTTACATAGTGGCTTACATAATAGCAAGTAAGAATTTTAGGGTTTTCTTCCCAGAATCAAAGTGATTTCACTGCTTCAAAGACACAAAAGTGAAGAGTCCCTCCATTGAAATGATAAAGGAGCCAGGCGCTGTGGATGCGGAGAACCGAACACCTCGGAGTGACACCAAAGTCACCGCAGTGCTTTAATGCCAAGTCTCAACAGAACGATATCATGACATTTAGTCTGATGTCAAGACATGAAGCCAGTCTCAGAAAGACAATCGCATGTGTCTTCTCTCACCTGGGGCTCTGGGTGCGTAAAATAATGATGCATATAAGAAATGAAGACAGAAGTACAGCTGGCTAAGGGGAGAGAGGGGACTAAGGAGATGGGGAGGGGAGAGAAAGGGAGGGCAGAGGGATACAGGAGAAATACACACTTGTCCAAACTTTAAAAAAAAAAGAAAAAATATATATATAAAGAAAACACAGATAATAGTTGAGCAGCATCGTGTGGAATTCAGGGATCACAGCCGGCCCGCCATGGAATGGCTTGCTTTTCATTTCAACACAGAAGCCGCACCTTCTTCTGCTTTTCCCCACACGCCAGCAGAAATCGCATGTCAAATTGCTTCATTACCTCCTAACTCATCAAGAATCTGAAAACAGTTCTGTTCTTTCTGGGGTCTCATCAGGAGCACTCAACGCACAATGATACCCCATTAAAGAGAGCCTTTCACACTAGAGGGCAGAGTGCAGAAGCCAAGCCAGCCTAAGATTTCTGCATTGGGTTGCACGCACCTGGGGCTGTGCAATCAGAAGGCGGAGCCCTGGGCCCTTGGATAAGAGCTATTCTGTTGCTAAAGACTGTGGTAATAAACTCTGCTCCGGACGTGCTCTTCTTCACTGTCTCCTGGGAATAGACGCTTGATTAACTGGGTGGTTCCCGCTGAATGATTAGCATACCCCCAGGAGCTTTTGCACAGAGCAGAATTGGATTTGGACCTCCTGATCTGGGCAAAGGACCTCTTACAAGACTGTGACTCAGCAATCACATGGGTATTTCTCTTACTACATTCCACAAAGTGCAAGGAGGATAGGAGAATTATCGGGCGACTCAGGGGTATTTTCCAGTCTGTGTAGCTCCACTGTTGGAACTTGTGGGTTCCATCCTGGCCTGGATTAGCTATGACACACAGCTACGACTTACTGCCTGGAGCCATGTGTGCGTTACCCACAGCTTCAGGTAGGAGTCAGCCTGACTCAGGCCTTGGCAGGTGCTGGGATCTCTCTGTTCCTTTCTGTGCAGCAACTGGCAGTTCAGTGCCAGTGCCAGGAAAGATACGCTATCTGAGAAGCTGAGGAGAGCTGTCACTCCTCACAGCTCAGGGTTGCTGGAGGATGGAGTTGTTGCTCCTGATCAAAAACACCTGCCGCTCCTGCAGGAGGCATCTCAGGTGAAGGTGAGTCACGGAGAAGTTTCAGGTTTCAGCTGGTGAGGGATCATGAAGGCGTCATCTCTCTGAGCTGAAAGAGACCCCGGGGCACCAGAATGCAAATCTTTCTAGATGCCAGCATCCCTCTGTGACATCTTGCCAGGCAGAGCCTCCATGCTTACTTGAAACATGGGTGCAGGACCTGAAGTTTCATGCAGTTGTGGTGGTGATTATACCCCATAGATGTCTGGAATGGATGCCACAGCTGTGGGGTCCGACCTAGAGCCTCTGACCAATCTGAGAAGTCCAATGAGTCCATTATGTGCATCCAGCTTAAGTCAGAGCAGCCAGAGGGAGCCCACGTGGTCATGTTCTGACTTTCGTGTATTACTGTACTTACGCTTGGTGGGTGTAAAGCACTAAGAAGTGCCTTCTTTGCAGTGTTCTGAATGCTCCCTGGGAGAAAGAAAACATGATTCCTTCTGGATGGAGCTATGGGAAAGGAAGGTCTTTGTAGGCCATGGAATCACACTTGCTCCCTTGTGCTAGTTTCTCCAGTTGTGCCCTGGTTCTGACATTCAGGCCTGTCTCTGACCCGTGGGACAGTAAGAGATTTCAAGGTAGCAAAATGGGCCAAGTAAGATTCAGTCAAAGATGGAGACCCATGAAGTACAGGGCACTGGGAAGGACCACAGTCAGTGTGTGTTTGCTTTCAGGGCAAGAAACTGGGCTCCCATTTCTTTTTGGAATCAGGTAGGGCCTTGAGACCAGAATCCCTGATCCTCTGCCTCAAGTAGAAGAGGTCTCTAGCAGTATATGGGCTTGACTGGGTTTCCTAACCCTAATTATTAGCATTACCTCAGACCCTTTGAGTCCAATGCCATTTTGCATGGTTGTCCTTGCTAAAATTACACCGTTGACACAGAGTCACCATATCACCCACAGGACAGAGCTTCTGCTTCACTGAACACATGGAGCCATCAGAGCAGACTTGGAAGCTCTATACTTGCTTCTACAGCTCACCCTGGGGATCTCTTCCTCTGTGTCCTTCCTCAGAAGACAGAGTTCTGTGAGTCATTCAAGCAGATTCATCACCATGACTTATAGCCAAGAAACCAGAAGCCTGGGTAGGATAACCCAAGGCTTGGGACTGGGTCTGAAGTGAAGGCAGTCGAAGGGACTGAGGCCTCCACCTGGAAAGGATCCGAGGCTCTCCTGAGGTAGCGTCAGAGTTGAATTAAATGAGAGGGTGTCAGCTGATCTTCACTGAAAAAAAAGCAAAAACAAATCCATTACCTTATAGTGGGAAAAGTCCACGCACAATCTGAGGTCGAATTGCTGATCTTATTCACAAAACTCTAGTGGGAGAAACTGAATCTGTGTATTTTTTCACACGTACAGTTGAACATTTGTCAAATATAGGAAACACAAAACAAAGCAACAGAGTAAGCCTGGAGGCCATTAAAAGAAGCCAGGGGGTGCACAGAGATGAATACCTGTTCTCACCTGTTTGTGTACCGCCCCTGCCCCCAGGAGCTGTTCCTGTGTGTGGACACAGAAGGAAAATGGTGGCCACCGAGGTTAGGGATGGCAGCAAGCAGGGTATAATGGAAAGAAACTGGACACAAAATTGCAGTTGCCCAGGAGAGACTAGGGCTGGTATCTCTGATGTGGGGCATTACTGTAGTCAAAGCTAAAGTAGTATCTATTTTTAAATAGAGTATTTTGAATAGGTAGAGTAACAACTTTTGTCTATAAATACCACAAAGAGATGGTCAACGGAAAAGAGGTAGACACGCCAGATATTCTGTTTTGATCATTACAACCGTATGCATTTATAGAAACATTGCACCAGTCCCCACTGTTATGTGAAATCACCGAGTGCCATTTAGAATAAAAGAGAGCCGAGCTCTATCAGAGAGCCCAGGAGGGAAGCCCCCACAGAAATCAAGGCATGCAATTTGCTAGTAATGTGAACTTATCCTCTGATGTGTATGACAAGAAACTAACCACCCATAACCTTTGGCTTTCATTCCTGAAAGTACATTTTAGTCTACAGGTTTTGTTTTGTTTTTTCTTAAATGCAACTTGAGCCCACTTCCAAGAGGATGGTTCAGAAAGTCTCTGAAATGGCTGAGAGACCTGTACTTCAATTCCTGGCCTCTGACATCCCACCACGAGCTCAAGGGACGTAGACACCTCCGAAGATGTGAGATGAGAACATGAACATGGTGATAATTTTGGCCAGGAGGATGGCAGCGTGAGAAGGAAAGGTCAGATGCGTGCGATTTTGTAAAGTTCCACTACTGGCTGTTGGCAAGGCGATGAGTTCAGTACAACAGATGAAGGGGTCAGTGATGGCTGACTATTCCCGTGTTGCCCACGGAGACTGATGTGCTTCAAGGTGTCGAGGATCAAGGAAGGTCAGGTGTCATAGGAGCAGGGACGTGCAGTGCTACCAATGGTGTGTTATGTACTTTACACATTCTTACCACACACACACACACACACACACACATACACACACACACCACTTATTAGTATGGCTACCTATTCACAGTCACACAGGCATACATGTGGCTACACATCCCGCTTAGAGCCTTGTTCTTAGTCCCGTGAGGATATACCCTTGGAAGGAGAGACCAGGGATGAGGAAGCCAGACAGCTTGTTCCTTTGTGTCTAAGAAAGCTAGCCGACATGAATGATATTGCGCAAACCACCATAGTAGGAGCAGATCACAGCATCTATCTGTGCTGACAAAGTCACGACAGAGCCATGACCATTAAAAGCTGCGAGGAGTAGGGTATTGAGGAACGCTTACATTAGTTAAAATGCCTTTAGTGTTGCAACACCATCAGGGGTAGGGACTTGGCTGCTGGTAGTATATCTTTAGTGTAGGCCTTAGAAGACTGCACCCTCTCCTGGTACTGGCCTAGTGCTCCCCCCCCATCTCTCTCTCTCTCTCTCTCTCCTTCCAGGTTGCACCATATTAGAAGCCATTAGCTTATGCTCATTATGCTCCTGGATTGGGTCATTCACACTTCCATGTCTTTCTTGCTGTGATTGGTTTAAATTATTGTAAAACGGATTCTCCTCCTCCTCCTCTTCTTTTTCCTCTTCCTCTTTTTTTGCCCCTTCCTCCTCTTCTTCTTCCCTTTCTTCCTCCTCTTTCTCCTCATGTCCTTCTTCTTCTTTCTCTTCTTTTTCTTTCTTTCTCTCCTTCTTCTTCTCCTTCTTCTTCTTCTTCTTCTTCTTCTTCTTCTTCTTCTTCTTCTTCTTCTTCTTCTTCTTCTTCTTCTTCTTCTTCTCCTTCTTCTTCATCCTTCTCCTCCTCTTCCTCCTCCTCCTCCTCTTCCTCTTCCTATTCCTCCTCTTCCTTCCTCTCCCTTTCCTATTCCTCCTCCCCTCCTTTTCCTTTCTCTTCTTACTTATGTGTATGTACGTGAATGTGTGTTAGGGCCAAAGGTTGGTATACAGCGCTCATTCCCCCTCTCTCTGCCTCCCCATAGTATCTTTTTTGAGACAAGATTTCTGACCCCAAAGCCCACTGATTGACTAGGGTCATTGGCTAGCTATCTGCTGGCATCACCCTGTCTGTGCCACCCAGCAATGGGAGGCTTGTACTCCTGTGCTTGGGTTGTTATGAGTTCGGGTACTCACGTCTATGCAGCAAGCACTGCATTCACTGAGCCTTTCCCCAGCCCAGCCAGCCAGCTTTTCCTAACAATTTCCTGTGAGAACAGTCCATTTCATGTGATATAAGTCCCCAGAGAGATTTCTATAGAAAGACTGAGTTCCAAACATGGAAACTATCGCCTGTTAACATCGGTAGGTGACCCTCTAGAGCTATGCGGGGAGCAGAGATCAGCAGACACCCTGTTCAGTTGTTCCGTGGCCAATTTGTGGTTGCTGTTTTTGTTGTTCGTGGAAGCTTCTGGGTGGTCTTCAACTTCAACTTGATGCTTTTGTTCTTTATCTTGTTTATGATCATTTCACAGCTGTATCTTGACTTGATTCCAAGACGTTAAAGTTGAAATATGAAGCCGTGAGATGGGTTTGGGAATATGATTGAATGGTCCTTATGCCATCTCAATAGTAACCGTATACCGACTATAATGTGTCGTGTAGGTTCACTTGCTTCTCCTAGATTCAAATATAATTTTTTTGGCCAAAGAATAGAGGCCATGTGACTTTCGGGACAGCATATGAAGCCTGGGGAGCCTGGGTAATACATTTCTTTAGATAATAATTTCTATAACCGCTTCAAAGGAAAATAGAAAAGGCTAGAATAAGTGGAGGTTTCTATACTGAAGTACCGAAGTAACAACTGCCAGGCATACCTTTGGAGGTAAGTCGGTGAGATGCTTGGTGTCAGTCGTGAACTAATATCACTGAGTGGATGACAAATGACTCCAAAGTTTAGTCAGTGGCTTCCAGAAACAGCTATTGTGTTTGTGTTGGGTTCAGAATTTGGCTGGGCTTGCCTGGGTCCCACAGACAGCTGTGGTCATCTGGAACTGTACTGCACAAAAATCAGTAGTCAGCAGCCAAATGAGGAAATCATGAATTCACTGAAAAAAAAATTAATCTCCATTACTGACCCATAGCAGCCACATAGTAAGTGCTTACCAGGTCCTTAAGGGAGAAGGCTGCCAAGCCAGGCAATCCAGTTAGAGGACATTCTTACTATTGTACAAAAAAAATTCCACAGGGCAGCCTTGATAAGAGGCTTGGTGGCGTGAGAAAGCTCAGGATATTCTCTGTCTATCCACTCGGTTGGTGGTTTTCACCTCTCTTCAACTACAGATCTCCGTGGGTTGTTCTGGTTTTATCTCATGTAGGCTGGCTTCGAAAATAGAAATGAGAGGATGAGCTCCAATACCCAAGATTGTCTACAACCTCTACTGACATCCGTGTATTCATGCCTCACAGGCAATCAGCTCATCATACCCTGTCTAGGAGGGGCTGAACACATACTGAAAGGCGAGACTCGTTTGGGATCATCACAGTGTAGTGGATGGGATAGAGCCTTTCTTAAAAATTCATGTCTACCTAGGACCTAGTGGAATCAGCATATATAGAGATAGAATCTCTGCTGCTGTAATTAGCTAAGAAGAAGGCATACCAAGGGTGAGTAGGCTGTAATACCAGAGCAGAACAAAACACACATGGTCATAGCGATCCAGGCCTGTGTTCCCAGCTACTCTAGGAAGCTGAGGCAGGAGGATCACAAGTTCAAGGCCATCATAAGCAACTTAGTGGGAAAACAAAAGAAAAAGAAAACTGGGTATGTGTCTCAGTGGCACATTGCTTGCTTGGCATGTTAAAGACCCTGTATTTTATTTCAGTATACCGAAGAAGGAAAACAGGAAAAGGAAGCCGATGTGTAGGCACAAAGGGACAATGGCCATATTGCAATGGAAAAAGACATTGGAGTTAGTATGTTACAAGTCAAGGAATACTAAGAATTGCCGGCAATCACCTGAAGCTAGCATGGGAAACAAAGGCTTTCTTACTCTAAGAGAGAGAGAGAAAGCATAGTCCTACAGACAGCTTGAGTTTAGACTTCTCCCACAGAATTATGAGATTATAGATCTTACTTTAAGGGGCCAAATTTTGAATGCTTTGCTACAATAGCCTTAGAAAACTGAGAAAATAAACATGGGGTGACTATGAGACCAGCGTCCTGCTGCGTTAGACGAACAGGAGCACCAAGGCAAAGGAGTCGTTATGTCTCAAATATATAAAGAACTAAAAAACCTGGATATCAAGACAATAAATAACCCAATTAAAACACGGGGTACAGATCTAAACAGAGAATTCTCAAAAGAGGAAATCAAATGACCTAGAAACAAGTAAATAAATGCTCAACATCCCTAGTCCTCAGGGAAATCAAAACCACTTCGAGATTTCATCTTATACCAGTCAGAATGGCCAAGACCAGTGCAGCAAATGGCAGCTCATACTGGATGACTTTTTCCTTATAATCACTTTCTATTTTATGATGGGATCTCACTAAGGTGTCCGGGCTATATTTCACTCATACAGACCAGGCAGACATTGAATGTGGCGTCCTTTAATGAGTTTAGACTCCGGTTTCTTCAGCTTTCCAGTGATGACCAGCATCAACTCTCCAGCTCTGAGAACCCTTTCATTTAATCACAAATGCCTTCTTGAACACGCCGCAGGAAGTGCGCCCTGCAAGCACCCAGTTTGTGATGAGAGTAGCAAAGGGCTCTAAACTCCTGGTGCGGGATAACCCAGTGTGCTGCTGCCCCTCAAGGATCCTGATGTTCAGACTCTCTTGGCCAGTAATGATCTGCCATCTTTGATTCATACAAATGTCCAGTGCAACCAGAATGAAATTTCAGGTCAAAGTGGGGAGTCTGAACATGTCCTAGTTTCTGCACCTTTGTCAGTTGTGGGTCTCTGAGTTAATCATGATCTCCTGAAGCTTCTTTGATAAGACCGAGAGAGGCACTAATCTACGGTATAATGAGAAGTCATTAGGAAATGGTTTAATATTATATATCTCTTTAGCAGAGTGATTGTAATAGGTTCATCCTCAGGGCTTATTACCTGTTTAGCTATGGGTTCTTGGCCCTGTTATCTATGCCAGATATGGGTCCCATCTTGTGGAGCAAACCTTAAATCTGATTAGAAAGTGGTTGGTTACTATCACGACATTCCGTCCACTATTTCATCAGTGGGCATGCCTTTCCAGGGCAGTTGTTATTGTAGCTCAAAGCGTTCACAGCTGGGAAAGGCTGGTGACCGCTCTTCTTGGGTAGCATGAACAGCACCTTCCAGCGCTGTGGAAGCTGGAGGACAGGCATGAAGCTTCCAGGGGAGTTCCAGCTTGACTTCTCCATGTTCTATAACTCAAGTATGTGATGTCTTCAGTGGTAGGGTCTTACCATCAAGTTCTGAAGGATAATCAAGACCAGTGGCAATAATCTGTAATGTTTGGGGTGTCTGTGGGACCTCTTTGACCTGCAGCTCCAATAGACAACCTATTCTGGACACTGAGCTTTTAACTTCTTAGCTTGGTATTGCTGCCTTCTCATAGGATAGTTCCAATGAAGTTCTTTTTGCATGTGTTTGATTATACTGCTTCTGCAATAGTAGTTTTTCATCCATAAATGGAACATTTATATCACATTACTTCTTCCCAAGGCTCTGGGAGTATTTTGGAAAAGGGACAGAAATACTTTAAGAGCCAGAAGCAGCGGATGACTATAAGGAAACTGTTTTCTGGACACAGTAGGTGCATTGTATATATACCTTCACAGGATTGTGAGAGCATGCTCAAGACCTGTGCAAACTCAAGCTGGACAAAACCCCAGTGTGGAAGAAGTGGGCAAAGTCCCACCTATAGATGAGGAGATATTGGTAGCTGATAGCTGCGGGGCAGGGGAGAGTCAGTTTGTTTTAAGGGTGTAGCCCTGGTAGGTCTGGTGGATGCCACACACTTAAAATATATATAGGCAGCATTAATGGGGCTCAGTAGATCTTTTTTAATGAGGATACAAAGTGGGTTATTTCTGGAATGGGGCGTGCATCTAGGAGGACATGGGGGGAGGTGAAATGGTCAGAATACATTATATGAAATTATCTTAAGAATTCCTGAAAGGATTAAGAAATATAGCATGTCTAATCCATCAAACAGACTCAGTCCATATTAAAGGAAGAGCTGACAGATGAAATATGACCATCCACACACACAGGGTATGGATTTTTTCTTTCCTTGAATGCTGCTTGCTTGGGAGAAGTGCTGTGTAGGATGATTACATGCTGATGGTCTCTGTGCCTTCACGAGCTGAATATGTCCTTATTCTCCCCCCTCCTTCTCTCTTTCCCTCCCTGTCTCATCCCTCACCCCACTCTATGTCTCTAGAAAAAAAGTTCTGAGGTCAAAAGTGTTTCTTTTCAAGACTCTGCAAAATGCTTCATTTTGTTACACATGTTACCTTTGTGAAAATTTAAAATGAAAATACACCCATCCAGATTTGACTTGTATGTGGCTTTTGTTTTGGCCATCTATAAATTGCTAGATCTCTTTTTAAAAGACAAGAATGTCTTTGCTTCTCTTTAAATTTTCCTGTACCCAATTCCTGAATCTTTGTTCACACCAAGTTCTGTGTTCTCGGATTCCAATCATCGCTATGACAACCATCCTCTCTGTCCCTGGTTTATTCCTTTTTATACACAAGGTTTTCCAGTTTCTGCTCATTCTAGCTCTTCGTTTTGCTTCGTCTTACATTCGTCATCTGCTTTACCAGTTTTTTTCCAGTGGACTCCACGTTACTCCCGTGAACACTGTTTTGCCTCTGCTTTTGCCTGCTTCTCACGGCTTTCCTGGCTGTTAATGCCTCCTCCTTCCAGCGCCCGTTTTAGCTGGGTGTCTATCACGCAGTGTCAGTCGTGTTGAGAACTGCAAACTACTCTCTCTCATGAGGAAAGGCACCCAGTGGTGGTCCCCAGCCTTGCTTCATGTTCTGCCGTTCCTCTCGGAGGATGGCAAGTAGAGGGATGTTTTTGCTTAACTTTCTAGGAACTCCCGAACTTTTCCACAACAAACGATCTTTCTGGAGAACTCTGTGGAAAAACAAACAGTTGACAGGAAGTTCCCATATCCAGAAAAGTGATTGAGAAGTCCTAGAAGTCTGTCAAAGCGCTGGAAAAGAGTCTCTAGTCATTTGCCCATGTCTGCCTCTCCACAAGGTCCTGAGCCTCTCTCTGCGTCTTTCCATTCTTCTCTGGGAGATGGATTTCCGGGGTGTCAACACGTGAGTAGGTCAGCACACACCTGTATGTCTCTGCTAGCTCCACGTTCCTTTGAGAGTCAACTGAAGAACAATTTTCTGAGTGGCCTTTTATTCTTTCCATCTAACAACAAAGACTAAAACTCAGGAAGCTAGCTGGGGAACTTCTGCATCAAGCTATCGTGAGCATTCCTCATGCTCCTCTTTAAAGAACAGGTTGCGGTGATTTTTTTTTTTGAACTGATTACGTGAAAAACTTTCAGTTTTCTGGGATGGCTACACGTGTTTAAGGACACCGTTGCAGATCTGTGGCTTCTTGCCACAGAGACTAGACCTCTAACCAGCCACCACAGTCCTCTGCCTAAGCTTTATAAAAGATACCTTTTGTGTCTAAGCATTGCTTACTGCCAACATGTCAGGAACATGTGCAGAATGAACTGTTTTCTTGGTTCTTTGTGTATTTGTCAGTTACATTTTTTTTTTTAATTTTTCCAAATCACCTTTGTTTGGTAAAGGCCAGTTTCCTGTTCTGCCTGGGGTGAGCTGCTTGCTTCTAACTTGCCTATACACCCACCTGTGAGCAGAAACCCACATGTACTTTTCTGCCAGAAACTATTTTCTCAAACTCTTTTCCCTCTTGACCCTCAGTATTCCAAGGGAGTTGTCATGTCCTGTTAACCCTTTATTTAGCTGCTTGCATATGGTCCGTCCTGCTCAGGATTATGCAGGGTCTGCTTCCTTTAGGGTAAAGTTGGTTCCGTTGATGAACTATTTTCATTCCTCAAAATACATCATTTATTCACCTTAAACCTTTCATGGCATGATGGGATGACAGCCTTCTGTTCTCCCCTGGCTTGCAGCCAGCTCTGCTACCTAAACCTACTGATGATGGATGGACGCCCAGGTCTCCTGGGCATTGATTGCACTGTCAGATGGCTGTCAACATCTCCCATTTCCAGAAACCAGTGCAAACCTCTCTCTGTCCCTCCGAGCCCATGCCACTCTCCCTTTCCCACCTGCTTATCCCATTTTCATAAAATCCACCTACAAAGTCCCAACACTGGCCTGGGTGTGATGGCGGGTTAGGGAAGAGCTACCATACTGGGCCATTGCTGGTGTTGTGGTGCACAGTGTGTGTTCATGTGTATTAATGTGCACATGTGTGTGTTCATGTGCATTTATGCAAGTATGTGTAGTAGTATGCTGCTGTGGTGGCTCAGCCAAGAAGGACAAGGAAGCATATTCATAGGTGCAAACCCTGCCAGACCTCAGCAGAGGGAACCTCCGTCATGGGTAGTACCATCCTGCCAGTGGAAACTGAGCATCTGAGCTCAGGTGTTTTTGTTCATTCAGAACTCCCCAGGTGCGGATCATGAGCAATCAAACATCCCCACAGAGATCCAACACCTGCAGACAGTACAAAATGCCAAGGCCTAGGCAGCCCTTATTCCAATAGTGCACAAAAGCAATTATTTTAAACACAACTAAAAATAAACTTCCACAACACGTATGTGTGTGTATGAGTTTTCTCATGGGCTAGGAGCTCATTCTTGTGTTCATGAATTTGGGTAAGTACTTATGTATAAATGTATGTGTGCGTGGGTATGTAATGTGCGCACATACATTTATATGTGTATGCATGTAAGCATATACACACTCTCACAGGTTCCGAGTGATGTATTTCACTTGTATGTCATCTCTTCCATGGAAGGAGAGAAACTGGCATAACTCATGTCCACTGGAGACTCCCTTACAAATATCGGGTGGTATGACCATGCTGATTACATTTCAGACAAGGCTGTCACAGAGAAGGCAGTGCTGGCAGATCACATTGTCTCTTGGCCTGCGGCTTGTTCTTTGCTTGACTGTCTGTCCCTGCCTAGCTCTTCTCCTGTCAGAATGCACCACGCCATTCCTGAGACACCTCCGATAGCTTCCCTGTGCTCCTGGGATGAGATCCTGATCTGCTCCTTAGCTCCTTCCCTCTCGCAGAACCTGCGGAATATTCTAGAAACAGCCCCAAAGCTTGCTGTTTCTTGGGCTACTCTCTTAATGTTCCTAGTTCGGGTTCGTTTCATGCTCTTTTCATTCCAGAAAGTCCTTGTCTATCATCTGTGACCAGCATTCCCTGCCTCTCCCTCAGGATGCTATTTCTAGATGCTTTTAAACTTTGTGGTAGAGCCCTCATCTTGCTTTTAGTGGAGTCATTAATGCACACATCTGTTTGTCCTAGCAGACTGAATCCCAAGATGGTACTTATTTTAAACCCTGGCTTTCACATCTTCCCACCCAGCTAACACTAAAGCCGTCAGGAAACACCCACAGGGACAGCTGCGTTTCCCATCAGTTTTCACAAACGTTCTTCCAGACACTGCACACATGCTGGTTTCACCCTCTCTTCACTTGTCTGCACAGATGGCAAGGGACACTGAAGAGATGCAGATCCGTGCCTCTCGATTTCCAGGTTCCTAGCCCACATTGCTGTCCTGGGTTTTCCCCAACCAGGGCACCGTCTGTGGAGGTATGAAGATTCGACCATTTAGCCAAGGGTGCTGGCCTCTGTCTGCCTTTTAGGCTCTTCATTCCCAGAACCTTAGAGAATTTTCTGGAATGTTCCAAGGAAATAAGGGATTAGAAGGAGCATCCAGCACAGGCTTTAACTCTGGACAGCAAGACACCCACATTAACCCCTTTGAGAATGAGTCATTTTACAAGCCTGTAAAGAAGCAGCTTGTACCCTCTTTGAACACAGTGGCTTGGTTTGGGTTAGTGGTGAGGAAGTACCAAGTTCCATCTTAATTTTCTAAGATCTAACTTCATGCATTTCAATCAGCTTTGGACATTTTTATCTGTGGCTCCTCTTTGATATTAAAACCAAGATCATGCACTCTTAAATAAATGTTAATCACCTTTTCTCGAATCATATCTAAGTTCCATGATCTTAAAAACAACCACACTCATCTGCCTCAGCTATGCAGATATTTAAGACAGGGAAATGCATACATGCATGTAGTCTGCCTTAAATCACCAGATAGACTCCTCCACATGGTGTTCATGAATTCTCTCTTTCCCAAAGTGGTACCTCTCTTTACCAAAGTGGTAGTTGATTCTTCCTAGCGGTGCCCACCATTTCTCTCCTTGGGGGCCTCACACTGGGAAGTTCCTGTTCCCCAGGGAATGGGACAGCTTGCCAAATGTATTTATTTAGTCTGCCTCTCTCCTGTGTCAGAACTGGAACTTTCCCTCTTTCTTTCCGGGAGCTCAGACTCTACCGAACATAGGGCCCACTGTCAGACAATCAGCAAAGCCCAATGCCTGCCTCCATGTCAACCTTCCCATGATCAGCCTTCTGGGTGGATCCATGTGGCTACATGGGTCTAAACAAGATTCCTGTGTGTCTTAAAATAGGGACACTGATTTTGAGCTTGTAAGTGGACTCAAGGTGGTGCGGACACCCAATGGGAACCTGCGGAATGAGCGAGCAACAAAACAGACAGAGAACCAATCACCTCCAAGTTGGGACACCACGCTGTCGTGTGCCATGTGGGTTAAAACACTGTGTTCAGTTTGCTGGATAATTTGGCAAGATGGAGCTGGTTTCAGTAGCCCTCGGATCTGGCATGATATCCAGACTCAGGGTGCTGGTCATCCTTGACAGCAGGCCTGACATCAGGCCTGGACTGTCCTGCCATTTTGCTCTACATGGCTGGTGCCTACCTGCTGAGGTCCCAGAGGACCTGCCAGGGTACTCACAAATGCTGCCTGGCTTTGCTTTTGCATGTAAGAGTTCAGAAGTATTCTACCCCAAATTTCATGAGAATTCAGCAACTGAACATGTATTCTTTCTTCTTAAGTGAAAAAACAAAGCTGGTAACCATGTAGGAATGTTTCTCTTTGCAGAAGGGTTGTGGCACAGGCTCTAATCCCAACACTGAGAAGGCCAGGAGAATGGACAGTTCAAGACCAGCCTGAGCTGATTAGTGGGATCCCGTTTCAAAAAGATTAAAGACAAACCAACCAGCAATGAGCAATGCAGCGCGTGTAGGGTGAGTCTTTTGTTACCAACCAGTCGGCCAGCCAGACAGCCAACTGATCAACCAACCAACCAGCCAGCCAAAGGTGGGATGCGAGGGAGTGAGAGACAGTCACAGCAGCTGCCATAGACCTTCCTGCTGAGCTGCAGAGGGCGATGCTCCGGCAGGCACCTGCTCTTGACTCTGGCAGAGCTTCAACTTCTAGTCACCTGGAAATCTTTCCAAATATTTGGCTTTCTCGAAATCCACTCTAGGGTCTCACCTCACAGAAAGAGCCACATTTGGCAGTTTGTTAGCCAACACTTCCCCACCCACCCCATCCATGTCTTCTCAGAGCCTGAGTCTCTGTTGTTCATGGCGTGTACGGCATGGTCTGCACCTCACTCATTCATTCCAGCAGTGGTGTCCCCTGCTGGACAAGGTCGAAGAAATAGGTTTTCTTTTGCCTTTGGCTTGTTGGTTGATTCTAATTGTCTAATAGTACAGGGCATGTAGGAAGTAACCGAAAACTATCTGTGGAGTTAGGGCACTTGTCTCTATTTAACCCTTCTGTGCTTGTTTTGTTAAAATCCAGTCATTTTATGTCAATATGGCTAGGATCTTTAAAATAAGACTTTATGGACTTTAATGGCTTCTGGTGCCTACTATATAAAACTTCCCTAATGCCCTCCCCCAATCCATCACTTGACCTTGGGCTGTTTTCAGTGTTTCTCAGAGAAGTGTGTAGGCGTGTTGAAGATTTGTTTGCTCTCATCTGCTCTGGTTATATTTGGAGCCTTGTAGTAACATGTGGAGGAGAATATTCTACAGCTGCCCTATTGAAATTTGGTCTTTTAGCGAGCCTGTACAGTGAGACATTCATAAGAGTTCCTCAAAGTACACCGTTTTTCTCTCTCGACCTACAGTCCTTGGTGCGGTGTCTCCAACCTGCTCTCCTGTGCGTTGGTGTCTGTGCTCCTGTCTCCCTTTTCTAGGCGTTGGGGGAGGGTCAGCCCTGCACACCTTTCCCATATCAGGGTCTGAAAGTCACCTTGGTTAACTCCTCTCCCCCTGGAGAACAGGCCCTGGCTGTGGAGAGGACTCTGGCTGCACTTTACAATAGCTTCTCTTGTATTACAGCTCTGCTACAGCCAACCAGGCATCTCCCTGTGGTTCCTGGATGTAACGCTCATGAGTGGTGGCTGTGCCCTGCCACTTTCCACTCCCTATCGGTCCACACTCAGCTTCTAGCACACAATCAGGACTCTGTGGAGTTGTTCCCACCAACTTGCAGGGCTGGGATACTCTGCTGCAAATCAATTACTGGTGTCTCTTGGTCTGGTTACTACTCTCTCCTTATTTGGAGTCTTAGCGCTCTCTCTCTCTCTCTCTCTCTCTCTCTCTCTCTCTCTCTCTCTCTCTCTCTCTCTCTCTCCACCTCTGCTTGCATATCCGTACGTATGCGTGAACCATTGTGTGTACTGGGGAGTGAATCTCCTGACTTCAGACAAATTTGAAGAAAGCCACCAACATACAGTCTGCGTGGACTGCTCTAAGAACATCGAACACCTCCTCTCATTTTTAAGTACTTACCTTCCATCAACCCCTAGAATTTTAAAAGTGAATTTGATTCACTTTTAAAAGAGAACTGTAAGAGTGATACACGTTTTCAGTCTTATTATTCTTGCTCTGGAGCTGAACTTGGGCCTCACACAAGCTAGTTATGTGCTTTGCCCATGAGCTTCCCTTTCAGACGTGAAAATTGACTTTTACCTGGATCTCAGCATCCAGTTTCGATGAGACAGCATATAGGACGAATCAGTAGGTTTATATAAAGTCTACCCCAGATATTAGTTATCAAGTGCCCTGTGTGTACTGTAGACACATTGAAGTCCTTTTACCCCAGGTACCTTCATGGCTTTCTCTTTGCGTCTCACCAAAACTTTGGGCCATAGTTCTCGGGCTGGCAACAGTTCTGACATCTAAACTCCACGAGGACCAGTTAACCTTACTGTCTTGGGTGGAGTCTGAGTGCAAGGGCCTCTTGGGACCTCTCCGGTGTTCCACCATGCACGGCTTGGCCCTTTGTGGGCTCACCTTCAGTCCCATATTTTCAAGGAAGCTCCATTTTTCTGGCATGAGAATCCCTTGAACTTCACCAGAATGATGGTGAATGTCCATGGACTGAGAACCTTCCTAATTTTTTTATGTTTCAAATAGGAGCAAATAAAAAATATCCCCTAAAATTCTTTGATCCGTATGGTTTCATTCTTGTTTCAACAAATTACAGGGTTCATAATATTGCAGATCCTATAATATTTATGATTATGTTGAAATGCTATATTGAAGTGGTGACATAAATATGAAAGGACTTTATAAAATTAAATAAGTACTCAGATATTTCTTGGTTGGATTTGAGACCTGCTCCTTGGGAGGGAAGTCATGTCTGGATTGTAAGCATGGGTCAAAACCTATGGGTAAGGAAGCCACAGGCCCTAGAGAAGAATCTATTGATGTTGGTCATGTTGTCCAACTGTCTTCTGTGCATTTATGTTTGTATTCAGATTTCTGCTGCCTCACCCTTGGTCTGAGAAGCTTTGCATTGCAGAGGGTAGTGGTTAATGCGGAGTCTCAAAGCTGTTCAAGATGCTAAGTAAGTGACTGTGTGTGCAAGAGTTCTTAATTCTCCTATAGGGAACAAGAGTTCAAATCCCAACACACATGTCAGGCAGCTCACAATCACCTGTATCACCAGCTCAAGGGGATACAGCTCCCTCTTCTGGCCACCATGAGCATCTGCACACACATACATAGACATAAAATGAAATAAAATTCTTTAAACAGACATGAAGTTGGGAGATATTTTGGGAAGGGATTGGGGGAGCTGGGGGGGAAAGGAGTGAGGGCCGGATAGGACAATTATACAATGTATGAAATTTTCAAAGAAAGGAACACAATATAAATCTGAAAAAATATTATAGTAACCTTCGATATATTATTTAATCGGTTTAGCTTTATGAAGGGAAGGAAAGTACACATTTAAAGCACAGCTGCATGTGAATCTGATAATGGCTTGGATGTCAGTGTAGGTCTGAGCCCTAGTGGCCTAAGGAATGCAGGCTGCTTTGATGTCCTTTGACATCCTCTCTTTGATGTCCTCTCTTGCATCTGAAACCCCCATTTATCAGCCTTGATAAACACTGATAAACACAGATTAAAAGTGCGCGTGTGTGTTGAAAGGGAATTACTGTGTGTGGTGATTAGTTTTATGTCAACTTGACACAAACTATAGTCACCTTAGTGGGAACCTCGACTGGGAAAATGCCTCCATAATATCAGGCTGTAGGCAAGCCTGTAGGGTATTTTCTTAATTAGCGACTAACAGGGAGGACACAGCCCATTGTGGGTGGTGTTACCCACCCACAATAAGTTCTATAAGTAATCAGGTTGATCAAGCCATGAGGAGTAAACCAGTAAGCAGCAGTCTTCCACTGCCTCTGCATCAGCTCCTGCCTCCAGGTTCTTTGCCTGGTTTGTGTTTCTGCTTCGATTTTCCTCAATGGACTGTGATTCAGGTTCTGTAAACCAAATAAACCCTTTCCTCCCCAACTTGCTTTTGGTCATGGTGTTTCATAGTAGCAATAGTAACCCTAAATAAGACACTGTGTCAGTGGGTCATTGGTCCCTTATTCTGTTGGGTCACATTAGAAATAATTACAAGCTTGCAATAGCTGGAATGTCTCCTGACTTCTATCCCAGAAATCATCATACACTGTGTTGTTTTGTTATTATTTCAAGTGGACTCATTAGAAGCTGGGGTCCTGGGATACTAAACCAGAGACACACAGCTACTAATGGCTAGGTCAGTGTTTTCTAGGTCTGGTTAGTGTCCGGTGAGGAATTCTTTATAATATAAACTAATATAATATTAGAGTTCAAGATTTTGCTTCATTTCATGGAAGCAAGATAAGGTCGATCTGACTGATTCCACTTGACTTGGAGAATCAGACTTCTGGGGCCTGGCCTCTTGCTTGTGAATTCCAGTTATGCTGAGCTTGACATGGATTGTGACCATGTTGTCATCTCCTGTACTAGTCCCGCTCTCCTGGTCATGAACTTCCTTCCAGTTGTCCCAAGCACTTCCAAGTGGTTTCCCTGGTCCTCTTTGCATCAACTTCTTTGTTTTAATGGATGCAGATTAGGGTAAAATACACATACCACACACAATATCAGAACTCACAATGGCTGGATTAAAACACATTCTGCTAAGAGCTGGCCTGGAGGTGAGTGTTGCTAAGTTGCTTAAAGATTCAGGAGCCAGGGAGCCTGGGATCTCATAGCTCTGGGAGAGGGCTCACAGTCAGAAAAGGGAACTGTGGGAAAGAGCACTCAATACAGAGAAGACAGGTCAGCCAAGTACATAGGGATATGTGAGAAACCATAAGTTCAGAGTTCCTGGAACAGGAATCCAACTAGGAGAGGAGACCTGTAGGAAGCATGTGGCAAGCCTTTGAGATACCCCGAACTTCATTCACCTTCCATCCCCGATTCTCTGGGGACAAAACACCATTAGAACATTGTCCTTTTTCTCTTGTGCAGGTTAGTAGTGGAACTTGAGCTGTGCGATTATTAGCAGCACACATGAGAGATGCTAACACATGTGAGAGATCTGAGCGCACATGAGAGATACCGAACACGTGATGATCATGTGATCACTTTCATCTGTACATCAGCTTTGTCTGTTTCACTCAGGACCTTTCGGAGCCTCTTTGGGAAAGGAGAAAAATATGACAAACTTTCCTGTTTTGGGGATTCTTTCCCATGTTCTGGGTTCAACAACTTCATCATAAATTAACAAGTGAGCTGGCCAAAGTCCACACACATGCAGTGTTGACTTACAACTGATAAGCAAATCCAAGTGGGCCTCTGCTAGCCAGCAACGCAAGATCCATCTTCAAAGTCTTTTCTTATTTCTAAAGTTCTTATTTTGTACAAAAGATTTGCTCTCAGTCACCATCTTAATGTTTGGAAACATCTTCTAATTAGTTTCATGAAGCTGGCTTTTAACTTGGCAAGCTAAGCGAAGCTTTAAAGCGAGAGCAACAGAGGGAGAAAAACATTCCATTTTGTGTGACAAGTCAAGGGCACTCTTTCAATGAAAGATAATTGCTGGAATTTTGACAAATTATTTGCTGTACTTCTTTGTGTGTGTGTGCGTGTGTGTGTGTGTGTGTGTGTGCATGCATGCCCATGTATGTACACATCCAAGTCTTGGTCCTGACTAATCACTGGCACACATACATTCCTTGGCCATTACTAAGTTCAGAGATCTTTGGACCTCAGGATGTGCTAGGGACTGAGCCCATTCATCTTGTCCCTCTGTGTCACTGACTCCCTCTCACCAGCTGCACCCCTGCTTTGGTTGCCATGGTGATCCCATCTCACCCACTCCAGGCTAAGCCAGAAAGTCTTCCAAAGCATCTAAGAAAGAGATCACCAGGCACAGCTCACTCCCTCTGTCTTGGTGGTGGCTTCATCCTGCTCCGACTCTCTTCCTCTTAAGGGCAAGATGCTTCTTCTTCATCTCCTGTGGATGCACTTGGTGATTAGCTTTTACACTCTGAAAATAACAGTGAGCATGTAAAGCTCCAAGCTGAGGAAATAGTCAAGTGCCTAGCCTACAGATCAGGGTCATTCTGAACTTGTCGAGTTTCCTCTCCATTATGGGGAAGTACTTGAAGCAGTTCGTCTGAGGAGGAGCGAATGTTGGATGCTGAGTTTTGCTGTAGATTGCATAATATCCACTTTTTCCTCACGTGCGATGCTCGTAATCAGTACGCAGGATGCAATGCCACCCCACACTCCTTTAGGATGCACCGTAATTCACCTTCTCTGCATTCACCCCTGTGTTGTAATGTTATTTTAGTACAACCCTTCCTTTTCAGTCTGATCTCACAAGAGACAGTTACCATGCTAGCCCTCAGCAGAGGATTGAGTATAGACACTAGTGTGTCTATTCTCAGCGTCTATTTTAAAGAGCATGGCTGGTTGTACAAGGTAGCGTTGGAGGAAGGCTGAGTCAAAACTCCGGACCATGGCCGGGCTCCAGGAATGGTGGTTGGCTCCTGGTCCTCACCTGCAACTCTGCACTGACATCTCATTATTGCAGGCCTGGACCACTGCCTTCTCTGCTCTAGTCCCTTCCCCCCAGGAGCCCATAATTTCCAAATAGGGAAGGGAATGGCTGAAGTGCCCTATTTCCAGGTTCTCCAGATCTGTTGGACAAATGGATAAATTAATGTTCGAACCCGATTTTAACCATTTCTTCTTAATCAAGGTTGCCCTTTGCCTTACCTTTGGCCTGATAATCACCGGCCCCGCCTCCTGCACCCCACACTGCAAGCGTTCAGTTCTCTGTTCTGAAGGAGGTTTTATTTCTTTCCGTCTGTGTTAGATTCCTTTACTCCCTCCATGGTAACAACCATCGTCTCTAATTTTGACTGTGCTGTATATCTTCCCTGTAATTTTCCAATTAGCAATCGGGTTCCAGTTGCAAACTCCCAATGGGAAGATGCTTCAGTCCCTCATCATCCTGTCTCAGAGCACTCCTAAGCCCTGCCCTGGTCACTGACTCCCCTCTTCTCATGGATAGCTGACAGTATTTATGTGGCAGCATCTGTGAGGTATGTGAGTGCGTGACAGAGTCCCCAGTTCTACAGATCCCGTTCAGGGTCAGTTTCATTTATAGGCGTGGCGTAGGAGAGTATCTGAGCATCCCACTGACACAGCTGGAGCAGCTGATCTTCAAGTTATATATTCTCTCCATCAGGTGACCTGGGCGGTGTGTCTAATCAAGAATCACTAAAGACCCTGTAGTTCTGTCTTTTGTTGTCAAAGTACCCTTTGGACTGACGTGCTTGAGTACATTATCACAGCGTAGGAGGGAGAGGTAGAGGTTGTCTGTGGACTAAGGTCATACGAGAACTGCTGTGTCCTGTTTGCTGTAGAATTCCACAGTGTATTTTCTTTGAAGGCTTCCTTTATCAGAAGAAGAGAGTCATTAAGAATTACAGAGGTGTGTGAGGACTAAACATAGACTTAGCAAATACCGTTTCATTCAATGACCACACTTCACCACAAGGACTGTGGGTCAGTAACCACACACCATGAGGACTGTGGTCAGTAACCACACACCGCCATGAGGACTGTGGGTCAGTAACCACACACCATGAGGACTGTGGTCAGTAACCACACACTGCCATGAGGACTGTGGGTCAGTAACTACTCCACCATAAGGACTGTGGATCAGTGACCGCACACTACCATGAGGACTGTGGATCAGTTACCACACTTCACCATGAGGACTGTGGGTCAGTAGCCACACACTATCACGAGGACTGTGGGTCAGTAGCCACACACTACCACGAGGACTGTGGGTTAGTAACCACACACCATGAGGACTGTGGATCAGTAACCACACAGCACCATGAGGACTGTGGGTCAGTAACCACACTTCACCATGAGGACTGTGGTCCAATGGCAGCCGTCATGGTAGACAGAAGGCCTGTAACACAGGATGGGAAAGTGTCTTTGCTTTGTAGACATTTCTGTACTGAAGGTTTGACAGATGCCTGTGCAGGACATCTTATTCTCCACTTCATTTTATTTTAAAATGAATGCTGAGTTTCGATGCTGAAAGTTTTACAGGTGACACAGGCTGATTCAGAAGCCACTTGAACGTAACTAGCATAAGATGTTTCTTTTCTGTTCGAAAGTAATAATGATGGCTAAATATAAACACTGGCTATTTCTGTTTAAGAATTCTTGCTTTTGGAATATTAGAACAATGATAGGACAGTTGGGAAACTCCCCATCCTTGTGCTGTGTCGCCTCAGAGTTCCCTAGACCACACCGGGAGCTCAGCTTTAGTGTCCTGTAATCTAACCCCTCTCCCATTCCTGTCCTTTTCCCGTTCCCTCTTTCTTTTCTTCTCCAACTTGTTATTTCCTGATTGAAGCTGCACATAGTGCACTACGGGTAATACACGACTTTCTGTAAATAATAGAAAATAAGACAAGACTCTCAGCCTCGAGGTACTTAGATAAATTGTGGAACCACGCAAGGCTTCAGATAGCATTTAGAGGAGCTGGAGGGGTGGTTCAATGGTTAAGAGCACTTACTGCTCTCACAGAGGACAACTTGGGTGTGATTCCTAGAGTCTACACCATAACTCCAGTTCCAGAGAGCCTAGCACCCCCTGTGGCCTCTTTAGGCACCAAATGTACATGGAGCATATCCATGCAGGCGAACCACCCATGCGCATAAAACTTAAGTGAATAAGTTTTTCTTTTTAAAATAGCCTTTAGAATTTAAAAGCATGTGTTTATCATTTAAGTGCTGGGGACTGAACCCGGGGCCCTGTGTATGCTAAGCAAGCATTCTACCACTGAGTGGTGCGCAGAGATCTAGACATTGTTTTAAAAAAAACATTTTATTGTCTTAATTATTTTCAGCTTACAGAGGCACCGCTGGCAAATAACAATCATATATCTTTAAGCTGTGCAATTTGCTGATTTGCTCCACACGGATGTCGTGAACTATTCACTGCAACCCAGCTAAGGAATGTTTGTCGCTTTTCTTTGTGTTCTTGGAGAAAACACTTAGTTCTCTCCTCTTGGTTAGGCCCAAGGGCACTGCACAGTGTTTGTGACTGTATCCACATGCTTTGCACCAGATCTCTAGAAGGCATGCGGCTGTATAGCTCAAAGATTTCCCACACAGTGCGATGGCACCTGTTCGTCGTAGCCGAGGGCAGAAGAGAATCTGCTTTGAGATCCTCAGGGAGCCTGGATCTCAGACAGGGGCCGGGTGGATGATGATGACCGTGTCCACACAGCTGAAGACAACTGTGTATACACGCCTGATGATGATGATGGTGGCCACTCAACTGATGATGAAGACTGTGCTTCATTGGGGATGATGACCATGCACGTACCTCTGGCCCCTACACCGTGATGAGTCTCGTGAATCCGTCCCAGAGATTCATTTCAGCAGGGGTTGGCCAGCCAAGGCTGGTGTTTAAGAGAGCGACTTCTATTGTTTTCTAGTCAATATCAGCATATTTGACTTAAAAGAGAATTCAGTCTGGGAAAGAAGCATTCCAAGATTTATGTTGAGGAGAGAGCCCTTGTGACCTAGTGTGCTTTCTGTTGTTGCAATGAACAGTACGACCGAAAGTAGCATATGGACATGTCTTAGTTAGGGTTACTCTTGCTGTGATAAAACACCATGATCAAAAGCAAATTGGGGAGGAAAGAGATTTATTTCTCTCACAGTTCCACATAACAGCTCATCATCAAAAGCAGTGGGGGCAGCAACTCAAGCAGGGCAGGAACCCGGAGGCAGGGGCTCACGAGGAGACCATGGAGGGGTGCTGCTTACTGGCTTGCTCATCATGGATTGTTCAGCCTGCTTTCTTATAGAACCCAGGACCACCAGTCCAGGGGTCGCATCAATCGTAATGGGCTGGGTCCTCCCCCATGAATCACTAATTAAGGAAATGTCCTATAGGCCTGCCTATACCCCGAGGCAGTGGAGACTGAGGCTCCCTCCTCTCCAGCTTGTGTGAAACCTTCCAGAATATGAGATGATTTTTGATTGACAACTCCTAGGTCATTGTGAGACGTTGAGGCAGTAACTCAAGGCACCATCTGAAGCAAAAGCCATGGAGGAATGCTGCTTACTGGCTTACTCCCAGGCGTATATCCAATTAGCTTTCCTATACAGCTCAGGCTCACCGGCCCAGGGACAGAACCACCCATGGTGGGCTGGGCCCTCTTACCTCAATGAGTTATCAGGAAAATGCCCCACAGACATGCTCACAAACCAATCTGATCTGGGCAATCCCCCAACAGAGATTTTCTTAGATAAGTCTGAGTGTGTCAAGTTGACAGCTGATGTTAACTAGGTCTCCATGACTGTGCAGTTAGAGCAGGGATCCAGGGCCAACCGTGCGCTATTACGAATGCTCCTCTCTGGGTGTATGGAAGAGGTTTGCTACTATCTGCCATCGGAGGTCCGAGAGTCCATGGCTACAGAACAGTGCACTGAAACTTTATTTGTTGTATCCAGAGAATGTTAAGGATGCCTTGGTGTATTTTGAATGTGGTTTCCACCTATTTTCGAAGTGAAGTGGAAGATAACTGTGTGGGATTCTGGACAGCCAGCTTTAATCCGGAGTTACAAAAATACCACAAGAAGAAACCATCCACCTGGCTAGTAGGCCTTCAGATTGCAACCACAGTAACTGCCATGATGGAGCGGCAAGAGGTGTCGGAGGAGCGTCCCTGGAGGAGCTTTAGTCTGGGTTGGGTGCTGTGGTGGGAATGAAATGCATTTCCCAGGGACTCATGCATTTGAACACTAGATTTCTGGGTGGTATGCTGTTTTGGAAGGTTATGGACCTGTTTGGAGGAAGAACCTTGCTGGTAGATGTACATCACTGGGGAGAGGCTTTCAAATTTTATAGCATGTTTGCACTTTCTGTTTTCTCTCATGCTCTTGCAGCTATGCCTTCCCTGAGGTGGACTGTGTCCCCTCTGGGTTTATAAGCTAAATAAACTCTTTTTTGCCAAAGTTGGTTTGGATCATGGTATTTGAAATATTTATTTGCTTTATGCGTTATGGGTGTTTTGCATATATATATGCACCTTTTGCATACACACACACACACACACACACACACACACACACACACGCACACACACTCTGTGTGTCTGTCAATGCCAGATGAGGGCATCAGATTCCTGGAACTGGAGTAACATGTTTGTGAGACATCATGCTGTGCCAGGAATTGACCTTGGTTCCTTTGGAAGTGCATTAAGTGTGCTTAATTGTCAAACCATTTCTCCATCCCCTCCCTGGTCATGGTGCAATAAAATAATGAATACTGTAGAGTTTGGATTCTTTCAGAATCATATGGCAGAAAGGAAGTGGGACAGTTTGCGGTGAAGAATTCCAGGAGAGAGAATATTGCTTAAATAGAATGTTCTAGTTTGCTTTCTATTGAGGTGATAAGCACCATGACCAGAAGCATCCTTTGGAGAAAGGGTTTTTTTTTGTTTTTATTTTTTTTGTTTTGTTTTTGTTTTTGTTTTTGTTTTGCTTATATTGACTGCCAGCTTACACACAGACTGTCATTGTGAGAAGTCAGAGCGGGAACGCAAGAAGGAATTGAGGTAGAAACCATGAAGGAATGCTGCTTACTGGCTGCTCCCTGACTCATACTTAGCTAGCTTTCTCCGGTAGTCTAGAACTTCCTTTCTAGAGATGGTGTTGCCCACAGTGGGCTGGGCTCACACATATCAAGCATCAATCAATACAGTGTCTCATAGACATAGCTATAGACCAATCTAATCTCAACAATTCTTCAGTTGAGGTTTCCTCTTCCCCGATGATGTCTGGTTGTGGCCAGTTGACAATTATCAACCGGTTTGGTCAGGTCAGTTCTTGGGATCTTGTTCTAATCCTCCTTTTCTTTCATTTCCAAGCATGGCGTTTGATTTGAGAATTTCAGGGAACATTATAAATGTGATTGAACTTGTTTGTGTGATACAGGATGGGTGGACTTGTGTCAGCAGTAACTTCGGCAATTAATTGCCAGGGTTTGGTTTCAAGTTATGGAGATGAATACCTTCTTAGTCAACTCCAGCTCCTGTAACTAGTACTACAGAGTGAGTGGCTTAAACTACAGAGATAAAGCTTCTCACAGTTTTGGAAATTGGAGGTCCATGGCCAGTCAAGGATACAGCTAACTTAGCATGCAGTAAGAGCTCACATCTTTATCCATAGATAGATAGAGAGAGAGAGTGTGTGTGTGTGTGTGTGTATGTGTGTTCCATAGCAATTTTCTCCACAGGGAAACACTCTATCTTGGAGGGAAGCTCATAAAAGCAAGGATGTTCTAAAGGGACTAAAACATGAAATATTCCACCCTGCAGGGAAGCTCCTTAAAATTCAAAACATAAACAACTCAAAAGCTTCAGGAAGTCCCTGAAACTGACCAGATGTGCCAAGCTCCTTCATCCTCAAGCTATAAGCAATATTGCTATAAGCAATAACCATTGTTGGAGAGAGTCTCAGACTAGGTGAGCCGCCTGGGGGCAACACTTCTCAAACTGCTGATCCTCCTGCAGGCTGTGCAGTGGACTCCAGGTTTCCAGCTTTCATGAGTTGTCCCTCATGCTAGGGCAAATTTTGGTGATGCAGCTGTCTTTGTGACATTTCTGCTCCTGTGACTAAAAACCTCACCCATATTTCCTGTAAGTAACCCTAGTGAGCTTTCTGGTTTACCAAATTGGAGTTTGGTAGTATCCTTCCTTGGGTGTGTTGCTGATTCCCTCACACACACACATACACTTGGGGTCAGTAGATGTTTTTTTCCTGTCTCCCTGGAAATGGTGCCACACAGCAGTGTGGGAGGGGGTGAGGGCTCTCTTTTATAAAGGTACAAATCTCACTTTGAAGCTCTGCCCTCATGATTCATCATCTGTCCAAATCCCCATTTCCTGATATCATTACCCTAAGTACAAAGACTTCAATTGTGAATTGTGTTAGGACATAAACATTTCAGCAATAATGTATCTGTCTCCCTGGAGAGTCAACAGACCCCTCAGTTTGTTCCACACTGACTAGAGATGTAAATTCTGACTTACCTAAGGGAAAAGAGCACAGCGACATCCATGGGTTCGCCTGCTTCTTTCTGTGCACCCACAGTTCACTCATTGCTGACTTCCAGCCTCTATTTGTCATGGTCAGGCTCGGCGGGCCTCTCTGGAGGAGCAGTGAAGAAACAGGTAAGGCCTGTGTTCTAAAGAGCTCACCCTCTAATGGGGAAAGGAGAAAGCGTGCTCTGATGTCCTCTGAGGGGTATGAGAATAACCACTACCCACTGTAGAAGCAGTACCTGGGGAAGTCTTGGAGGTCTTTAGGTAGGGCTGGGAGGGACCCCTAGCAGCAGGACAGAAAGCAGGCAAGAAAATGGTCCAGGAGACCCCTGGAGCCAGGCTGAGGGTCCCCACAGGCACAAGAGAGCTCAGGCTACAGTTGTGCTGCAGAGCCATTCTGTACGGCAGGGGCCACTAGTAGCCCGTGTGTCCAGAGTGACAGGCAGCCTACATCTTTTCCAGTATCCCACTCGCCGTCTCTAACTTACTCCCCTAACTGCCAGGCCAACTGGATCTGTGCATAAGTACCTGACCTCTCTCAGCTCCTCCATCACCCAGAGCAACTTTCAGGAGGATGGGATTGGAGGCCAGGTAGTGTCAGAGAGATAGGTTTTAAATATAGTTTGGGACTTCTTAATGGGACAACCCATTGGACAACCCTCTGGATTATATGCTTCACATGGCTTCCTCACCCTAAATCTTTGAGAAATGTCCTGGGGCCCAATGCAGCCTCGCCTTGTCCAATGGGTTGTCCAATTAAGAAGTCCAATGGGAAGGCTCCCAATGAGGCTGCAGGATGAGTCTCTCCAGCGCGAGCATTGAGATGGACTTCGAGGGCTTCGAGGAGCTGGCTGGAGCCACTCCTGAGAGGATGAGCACAAGGGCCCTGCATAGAGCAAGAAGCCAGCCTGGAGAAAGAGTGGGGTGCTGATCCCAGCTCTGAGACACGATTGACATGGGAGTCAGTGAACACTGTGCCTCTGTTTCCCCAAGTAGCTCATGGGGACCACAATAGGTAGAAGGAATGTGCTCTTTGGTCAGAAATTACTCTCTTTATTAAATGAATTGCAGAATTTATGGTATGAGTTATTTGACAAATTTAGTTGTCCCTCTGAAGGTGTTAGAGTCCCTTACCTATAGAAGTAATGATGCCTGTCAACCGTGAGGCCTCCTGACTGCTTTAAATCCTCTCTGGACTCACAACACTGACTAGAATGACGTGCCAACTGCGAGTTTTTCCATGTCCTTTGGTTATCCAGTAGTGGCTAGCAATGGTACAACTGTGGCTTGAATGGGCACCGTTGTTTCTTCTTTAGTATTTTTGATTTAAAGTCTGGGAAATCTGTGCACGTGAAGCCAATGGGTACGGTAAGCTAGCTTTCCTCGCTGTCTTTTGTGCCAGACACCGTGCTCAGCCCATCACAAACGCACAGGCACGGAATCCTCAACCCCTGCCAGGGAAGTATTGTTGTCCCCGTTTACCAGATGTCACTCACCACCCAGGAACTTGAGTTATCATGTGACAGGGCTCCTTCCTCTCTCTGTGCTCTCTTTCCGCTGTACTATATACTCGGATTCCTGCGTAATTTTGAAGTGTAACGCACAACTTCCAGCCTGTTCTGCCTCTCAGTGAGTTACTTCAGCCAGCTCCTGCCAGCCCTTCTGAGCACATGTGAACCTCCTAGTCTCTGAATTCTATTTATTTCTGTGCTTGTTTGAAGGGCTGCTAACTTTAGCCATCTGTGAAGTTACTTCTTCCTACCTGCCCTCCCTGTGAATTGGTGTGATACCGGGGGCCTGCAGCTTCATTGTAACCTTTGTTTCTGTCTGTGTTATCAGGCGCATGCTTACGCTGGCCTGTGTGATATCACGTGGTCAACAGGTAAGGATAGTTTGTGATAGCAGTCAGTTCCACATAGTTAGGAGACAACCCGTGTCTTTCTATTGAGAAAGCAAATAATTCCAGTTGGTAGATGTGCACGCTCATTTTACGTGTGACTGGTCTCCAGGCTGTCAAGATATTTGGCCAAACATTATTCTGGGTGTGACTCTGATCCTGTGTCTCTGCATCAAGTCAGATCTGAATCAGGGGACTGACTGAGACAGCTGGCCCTCCCCAACGGGAAGTCTTAGCCAACCTGCTGAAGGCCAGAATGGAAAAGACTGAGTAAGAGGAAATTTCTGTATGAAGGAGGGACAGAAACATCAGCCTTTGCCTGTCTTTGGGTTTGACCTGTAGCCATAGCTCATCCTTATTTACTGAAGATGTTGGGGCTTGTCGGCCTCACAGTCATGTGAACCCACTCTTGGCTGTCTCTTGTAGAGACCTGACTGACACAGCAAATATGGAATATTGGTGATTCCTGGACGCAGTGCTCACATCTCCTTGAGCATCTCTGTCTGTTTTAGGGACTTAGCGTGGGTTTAAAAGAACATGCGATGCTAAGAACGCTAAATGCGTGCCACCTACCATTGCTGGATGTTAGCATTTTCTCTGATCACCATGGACACAGGAGAGCTTGGGTTGTGCTGCAAAGCCATTCTGTATGGCAGGGCTACTAGTGGCCCTTGTGTCCTGGCTAAAAGAAACAAAAGCTTCTTGAGGATTCTGAAAGCAGTTTCCCAATTACTGAGCTCAGCATTCTCCCCGAATCCTGTCTCTGTAATTTTTGTATTAGAAGCAGAGGGGTTACTTGTGATGTGTCTTTCGGAGATTTTGGATTTCCTGACTTGCTGTAGAGTTTCTCAGCTCAACATGAGGCAGCCAAGAGACGAGTGACACCACACTGGGAATGTTCTACTGACTTTTGATGTACTGCAGAGAGAGAAACCAGAGAGAGGAAGAAGGAAGCTGGTGAAGAGGGAAACTGGGGTACCGGTGTGTGCCCCATCCCATAGACAGAGATCTGCAGGTGGTGATGGCAGATGGCTGGATTACTGGCTCTCTACTGAAGACTTTGTCTCCTCACCATTAACTTCAGGGCTGAAGATTTGCCCAAGGACAGTCAGGGTTGAAGAGCAGCATATAATACAGAGGTGTGCGTGTGCTTAATTGTGAACAGGGCGAATTGGGCCACATTATCTTAGTTCTGGAAGAACAGAGGCCAAGGTGCACAGAACACAGGGAATATTCCAGGTGGCGCTCATACCTGACCTTATGGTGGTTCTTTTGAATCTGTATTTTACTCTATGGTTCTGAGTTATCTTTGGTGGCACAACACAACACATTTAAGCTGGTTATCTTCCATACTCCCGCTTTTTCCTTCCTAGCCTGTTGCTAGAAACAACTGCCTGTCTACTACATAAGCCCCAGCTGTAGCTGAGGATGACCTTAGCAATGACCTGAAGAAGGCCATAAGGGAAGTTCTCCTTAACTTCTGTGGGAACCTACTTGTTTCGTTCTTTTCCCTGTCTTGTACATTATGCCACTATTCAGGCTCCTCCCCTCCTCCTTGTTCTTTTCCCCACATTTTGCTTTAGGGACTTCAAATGTTACTATCTGTGGATTTCCTTTCAGATTTTTCTTTTCCACTGTGCACTAGAAATTGTATAGAAATGCAGTAGCTCTCGTCTACCTGCCTGAAATCAAGGATCTGGGCCTGCTTTCCTCTTTGGGGGTTTATTTTGTTGGACCATAATTTCCAACATTTTTTGAGGCAGCCTCATGCATCCCAGGCTGGCCTTGAAGTCCCTGTATATCTGAGGATGGCCTTGATCCTCCTACGTCTGCTTTCTTAGGAAAGGGCTTTCAAGAATGTACCACCATAACAAGTCTATAGGGTGCTTCAAGTACCTTAGGCAAGCACTGTACCAACTAGGCTATAAACATTCTATAAACATATATAAACATATGTGTAAACATATTTTTTGCATAAACAATAGTAGGTCTACAGCCTTGAAGATGCCACTGTACTTTTAATTAATGGTGTTATCAGGTTTTGAACTCGTTTTTTTTGGTTTTTTTGTTTTTTGTTTTTTGTTTTTGTTTTGAGACAGGGTTTCTCTGTTGGAACTCCGGCTGCCCTGGAACCCCACTCTATAGACCAGGCTGGCCTTGAACTCACAGAGATCCACCTGCCTCTGCCTCCCGAGTTTTGAGATTAAAGACGTATGCCACCACCACCTGGCTTTATTTTCTTTCTTATAGGGATGTACTAGCTTTCCTTTTTTGCCAGATCCTTCTGGAAGTTTCTCTGTATCTTTGACATCAGGTAGTCTCCTTATTTCCAAGTATCCATTGCAAACTGGATGGAACATGAGTGCTGATTGGGTACTTCCCTGAATTCAGGGTCTGTGATGTGTGAGAGGGCAGGATTGGGCAATTGGAGGGACCAATCCGCCCTACACCATAGCCTCAGACAGACAGTAAGAGAGCGAAGGAAGAGCCTTTGCAGAACTGCTTGCCCTCATCAGACACGGACCATCATGCCTGAGGCTGTGCCCTAGCGAGGAGAGGTCTTCCTGCGGTTCAATTGAGGCTCAGGTGCAGAGATCCCTGAGGCTGGGCAAGGGTTCTTGCAGGCATCTGGGAGATACAACCCGGTGTGGATCCTGAAGCCCCTGTCTTCAGAGTTAGTCATCAGTACTGGGCAGCTTTTTCACACGAAGGCTCCGAGTCTCCACTCTGGGACATTTTTCTCTATTGGAATTTTTGCATCTAATTGTATGTGTGTGTGCAAGTGTGTGTGTTGTTATGTTTGTTAACTTTTTGCGGTTGTAATTTTTATTTATGTTGTTGTTTTTATCCTTTTGTTCTGCTTTTAATAAAAATCTTCCCTTGATCTTTCAACTTTTGTTTTTGTCTTTTTAAAATATTTGGGTTTGGCCCGTCTATTGATTTTTTAAAAAGTAAGTATTTATTTAATTTGTAGGACTACTTGATGTGTGTGTGTGTGTGTGTGTGTGTGTGTGTGTGAGAGAGAGAGAGAGAGAGAGAGAGAGAGAGTATCACAGAGAAAGAGAGAGAGAGAGTGACAGAGAGAGAGAGAGAGAGAGAGAGTATCACAGAGAAAGAGAGAGAGAGAATGACAGAGAGAGAGAGAGAGAGTGACAGAGAGAGAGAGCTCTCTGTCCTCTCAAATCCTTTTGAAGATATTAATCTTTATTCAAATTTCCATGAGTTATTTCTGTGGTGATGTGCCTCACACTGGTTTCTGTCAAACGTGTGACGACTTGAGTGGCTCTTCCGTGTGGAGGATCTTCAGGGTGCAACCCCAAGGAGAGAAGCTTCCAGCCCAGTGAGGCTGCACACTCTGAGAGCCTGGCAGCTGGTGTGGTGTCATTCCTCCCTGAAGCTGGCTGTTCAGCTGCTGCTTGGCACCTAGAGGCTCTGGAGCGACCATTCTGTCGCTGACTGAGGAGCAATGAGCTTGGCAAGCTTGGCATTGTCCATGTGTGTGTCAACCGCATTCTCTGGAAGATGGCGCTCGATGCTGCTACTGCCCTTTCCTGTGCACCCACGGCTGAAAGTCCCTCAATCCAGGGTTTCCCCCTCAGCCAGACCTACCATCCTGTCCTTCGATCATCCCCTTTCTTGCCTGCCCCACAATGGACCTTGTTTCTTGGATCTGATATAAATTTATTCTTTCTAATGGCCAGCTTCATTTGTGCATACACACATGTAAGGCTGGTACCAAGGTCCCTTTCTTGTCACACACCCCATCTCTCCCTTTCTTCACAGCTGAGCACCACAAGATCCGAGTCCTCTTTCCTGTACTCCGACAATCCCCACAGAGCAAGACCTTCTTGGATGAGCTGTGTATGGAAGGACTTTGGTCCCCAGAGAGCAGGCTCCTCGGGGCCAGGACTAACCTATGGTTGTGGTCGTTAGTGCTGTCAGCCAGTTTACCTTTCAGTAACAGCTCTTTAAGTGAATGAATAAGGAGAAAATACAGGAATCGAGGAGCAAGCTTATTGCGCTTTGAAACCAGGGATGCTGAATGTATACACGCCGTCTACTGAGTCACGTTAGCAAACTTTATCCTCCTTGTTTTCTTGACCTGATCAAGGCCAAAGCTTGAGTGGCTCCTCTTGTGCCCACACCCCATGTCCATCCTGGCTGCCTTTTAGAATTATAATCCTTTTCACCCGATCTGCGTCTCCAGAATTTACCGTTTTATCTAGAGAGATGCCCAACGAAACCACTGTTTGCTTTGTGTACTGCAGACTGCTTAGGGTTGTTTTCTGGGAGGACACCTGAAACATTCTGTCAGCATGAGATAATGCCTTTAAATGTCCCCAGCCATGTGCCTTGTATATACAAACGACAGTATCCCTTGTCCGCAGGGACAACTTTTAAATTAAGTGGTTCCTATTTCCGTGTTGAAGCAGAGAGAGAAAGCGAATCCAGAACCACGTCTTCATGCTCTCTACTTTGCATAAAGAAACTTTTCATGAGCACTTGCCAGAGAGGGAGGGCAGGAGAGTGAGGATTGATATGCCTTGGGTTTGGGCTCTTACATGCTGGTCATATAGACAGGATGTAGTTGCTAGGGTAATTGATCGGGAGGCTGTTGTATGGAGGTAAAGCTAGGGCCCTGCTTTCTTATGTAACCAAGCAAAGATCAGCTCACTGTAGATGATAAGAAGAAATTTCAGCTTAACCTATCGGGAACGGCCTATAACCTTTAGGAACTTTCCACTTTAGCTCATCAAATATTTTCTCTGTCTGATTTCCTGGAACACCTTATAAAAGTTCCCCACTGTGTCCCCCTCACTGGAGCACTAAGCAGTTTGCGGTCTGGCACCGTCTGGTCATGAATCACTGAATGCTGAATCTATTCATTAAAAGTTTAATGAGTCTAAGTTTATCCTTTAACCCTGTAGAGGCATAAAATCCACCTCAGAAAGTGGGCCTTACCATGCATGGTCTTGAAGACCGGTGCATCTCCTTCCTTCCCTGTGTGGGTCCTTCTGTGACTTCAGCTCCTTCTGCCCATCCTCACCTACTGTACCTCCTCTTAGTGGTCAGCATGCACTGGGTGCCCTGGGGTGCCCTGGGGTGCCCTGGGGTGCCCTGGTATGTCCTGCTTTCTGTTGTGCTCTTCAGACTCTTCCCCCATGTCCGTGTTCCCCTGGTTCCTCGGCCCACCTGTGCTGAGGCTTCCCAGTCTCGCTCCCTCAATTGCTTTCCTCTCTAGCAAGGTTTTGCTTGCCATTCTTTCTCTGAAATTCAGCTGCCTGAGGGGATGAGACTTGGCTGTGCTCCCTGCCCATCCATAGAGGTTATCAGGAGGTTAACGATGCTCACCATGGTTGGTCCTTCTTTTTAAGGGTGCCGAGCTTATTCTTGCGTTTATAATTTTGGACCTTTCCCAAAAAGACAATTCCTGAGTCCCCAGTGACATCTTGGCTCCACAGTTTTGTCCGATTTGCTCAGGGCCATGCACACACACACACACACACACACACACACACACACACACAGTAAGCCCTAGGCACCGTGGGCTCCTCAACATGTGGAAACAGTGACTTCATTGGCAATAAAGGGGTCTATGCAGCCTCGAGGGAAGGTCCCTGATGATCCCTGGTGTCACATTTGTTCTCACAGACTGCTGAACCGAGCGCGTGTCCAGCCTTGTGACGTCACTATCACTTGTGTATTAGCTGGCTGCATGTCACTGAAATGGGATACTTAAGGCTATCGACACGTGAAGGGGAAAGCTTTCTTTTTGATGCATAAGTCCGTGAATAGTTGGCCCATTACAGTGGGGCCTGTGCTAAGGTGTCTGTGCATGTGTGTGTGCGTGTGTGTGTGTGTGTGTGTGTGTGTGTGTTAGAGAAAAAAACTCACTCATGGGGAATTTACACAGAGTGAAGAGTCTACTGTTCCCAGGGATTCTCCCCTCTTTCAGTATGTAAGAATACCTCACCCTCACCTCAGGTTTCCCTGGTAGCCCCAAACCTTCCATCAGGCCCCACCTTCTATTTGGGGTACATTCAATGAGCAAACTATAGCATTTGGTCTAGACTCTCATAGACTGAGCTCACAGTAGCTCGGTGCTGTTGGTCCCTGCCAAGCTTTTGAATCCCAGGTTCTTTCTGAGTCTCTGCCTATAGATGGAAGTCATCAGTGCACTGGAACAGCCACTGCGGGCTGTGGAATTCTCCTTGGACTGAAATGCCTCTCCCCACCCTCCTGCATTCTTTGTTCCTCCACCTGCCCCCTGGAAACCATGTGTGAGCACCAGCACACACATCACCACAGCTATTAATAGGCATACTGGGCCTGTCCCAACTTAGCACCCCGAGGAGGAGCCCTGCAAGACCATGAAATGTAAAACGATGCTCTCAAGCTATGCTGTTTAAGAAAGGTGTGGCCCCAATCTTGGCAGCTTGCAGGGAGTAACACTGGGGCTAAATGGAGCCAGTATTTAATTCTTAATTGGCTACACAGCCCCTGGGAATCTCCTGTAAGACACCAAGCCTGGGCTGTCTCACTGGGACTGTGAGGACAACTGGAGAACACTTTACCCTTGCCGGGATCGATGAAAGAGATTAGCAGAGGTGGCGTTTGTAAACTAGGCTAACCTATGTCCTTGTAACAACCAGGGATTCTACTAGACAACAGCCACGTTTATAGTTAAAACCAGCACAAAATTCTCACACGACCTCCTGGATTTGTTTGAGAGTGGCATTTATGCTCGACTCCCCGAAAGCGAAAGGATCCGTGCTCCATGGAAACCAAGTTGTTCTCGTTATCAGCTCCTTAACAGTTGAGGAAACCGAGGCTCACTGTGGCCAAGGGTCTGACCAGTTTGCCCAGGCCTTGGAAAGCCTGACTTTGCCTCAGATGCCCTGCCTCCTCCGGGAAAGCAAGCCAGAATGACAGGGCAGGGGTCTTTGTGTGTTACTTTCTCATGTAATCTATGGAGGGCTTGTTTAGAGAACAAAGACGGGGTCTGAATGAAGGTGTGGGCTCTGGATTCGGGAAGCCTTGTCTATAGGGATCTGGTTAGGAAGTCTGCCTGTCTGTGGGCAGGATGCCTGAGGCTGCTCATGACCCGGGCATGTAGTCCCAGCTTGAGGACTCCTATCTTCTGGAACACTTGGCGAGTTGACTTTTGTACTATTTTGCCCTGCGGACAGAAATTCTCTGAACAAGTCATGTGGGTGTTTGAGAGCAAAGGCTGGTTAACTTCATGACCATGGAGAGAACAGATGGAGACCCTGAATTCCCTTTGTTTATCTTTAGTCCTTGTTAGGAGCCATAGCTACTGACTTCTGTATCGTGACTGGACGTCCTCGTGACATGTGTGTATGTGTGTGTGTGTGTGTGTGTGTGTGTGTGTGTGTATGTGTGTAATCTTATATAAGGACACAAGATCGAATGGAGACCTGTTCTGCAGAGATCTTCAAAATGTAGGTTTCAAAATTACTATAGTTATTTTGGGGGACACTGAATGTGGAACCCAGGATCTCCCATGCCACACCTGTGCTCCATTCTTGAGCAATATCCAGGGTTCTAACCACTTCTTAACAGGCCCAGTCTAATTGCACCGCCACATCAAGAGGCCCTGGGGACTGGGATGTTCCATATGAATTGGAATTTGCAAGAGCCCACCCACACTGGCTTATGTTTTGAAATCTTGGTTCCTTGTTGAAGGCTGCAGGGGCTGAAGAATGTGGGACCCGGCTGGAGGAATAACATGTCTTTTATGGTCATAGTCATCCTGGGTTCCTGGATTGTTTTCTTTGAAACCCTAAACCCAAATACATCCACCCTCCCTATGTGGTCATGTAATTTGGCCACAGTGAAACGTTCCATAGAGGGAAAGGAGTCAGCATAGGAGAGGGGCTGTGTAGCCCCAAGACTCCAAAATGTTAATCCCGAGTGAGGCTCTCCAAGTGAGGCTCTCCTGTCACTCCTGTGAAGGGACTGTCCAGCACCCATTATGTCCTCTCCTTCCTGTCCCGCTTCTAGGTGGCAGGTGGGCTGTCTCTTTGTGGAAGCCACTGTCCTTTATAGATGCAAGGCTTCCTCGTCTCCTACTGCCCTGGCTCTGTCTGCTTAGTGAGCTATTTGTCTGCCAGAACTTATCTCAAGTGCCGAGGTCTTTCCCTAACATCTCCGGACTGAGTTGGGACCCCAGACCCAGAGATCACCAAGTGTTGCCCCAGCCTCTTTTGTCCTCTAGAGCCTGTGCCCATCAAGGAGACAGACCTCTCATTCTCAACGTCTGCATAGCCTTTGCACCTTTCTCAAATGAAAACATTCATTTCTTCGTAATGTTATTTTGAGAACATTTTTCTGATGGCTGTTCTGAAAGGCACGCTGAAGCCCCCCAAAGGCACTTGGCTGTTGTGTATGATGCCCCTGCTCCCTGGCTGGCAAGAGGGCCAGGGCCTCCCACATACGTGGCTGCCTAAGATTTCTCCACTTCAGACACACCAGGATCCAATGGAGTCCACCCTCCTCATTTCCCAGAATTTTGCTATAAATTCCTGACAATTGCCAGGAAATGCTATGGAAATAAAAATAAGTGAATTGGAGAAGGCAGTGTCAGTTCCATCCAGGGCTGGACAGAGCTGAAAGGATGTTGCTGTTTCCCAGGCAGTGAACATCCCTGTTGCCCTCTTCGCCTCCCTGGTCTGATGAGAGGAAATTCCTCTGTGTCTGGCACTAGAAACCAGGCTTCTTGGGAGAGAAAGATGCATCACAGGCAGACCAGGAAGGGGAGCAGAGAAGGAGGGTCCCAGGGAGCTGGTGACAGTGACTCCCCGGAGATGAGCATCTCAGGACCGCACACTGAGATCTCCTTAATCAACACAAGCTGTGCTGCGGGGTGCCCGCTACTGACCTCCCATCAGAGCCAAATGTCACTGACACGTGGTAGTTCTTTGGAGAACTGAGCTTCATTTCCAGGAACATAAATCCGGCAACATTTACTAAGCAGATCCCCATGAAGGACTCCAGGCTCGGGGGCTTGGCTTGAGACAAATGTTCTTCTTCCTATTCCAGATGGGACTTTATCATTGGGTGGACCTATGTAAACAACTGAACTCATAAAATCCCACTGAGAGGCTTGCAGGAGCCATAAACCCATGTAGATGGGCAAGGAACAATAACCTGTGCTGGCAGGGAGCCAGTGTGAACTTACAGGGGTATTGGTGGGTTGAGATGTCAGACTGGAGGATTCTGGGCAGGAAATAGCCTGGTAGAGATTCTGTTTTGTAAGAATATGGCACAACAAGAATTACTCGTGTGCATTATTTGGGATGTCCTTGGCTATAAGGATAACGACTTGATAATCAGGGAACCCAAGCCTACTCAAATGCTCCAAAGAGGCTGGCAAAAGGGTGGTCTGAGGCATCCCTAAAAATACCCCTGAGTTCATAAAGTGGTGCAAGCACCCGAAGGGCAAAGGATTGTGACAAAAGATACTTTGAAATTACAGCATTCTATCCTTCTATCAGGAAACAAGTGTTTTTCTTAGAAACTCTTAGACATGAGAGACAGAGCAAGCTGCTGTTCACTCCATACTGAGGTCTGGTCTGGGCAGACAGAGACAGCCTTTACCATACCATCTCCCTATATAAGGACCCCCGCCTCCTTCACCATCCCAGGCACAAGGACATGGTTTGCATCAGAAAGAAAGTAAATGATAGCTCAGAATGCAAACTCAGCATATCTTTCTTACCCTCATCTTTCTCCTGATAGAAGGAGAGGATGATGTCATTCCAAAGTCCCTTTTGTCCCCATACCTTTCTGTTGGGGTGCTTGAGCCCCATTGTGAACACAGGGATATTTTCAGAGATGCTTCAGACCTGGGTCGCCATTTTGCCTGCTACTTTGGGGGCATATGAGGTAGCTTGGGTTCCCTGATTATAGGTTCTGTGATTCTCAGAGTCAAGGGCATTCCAAATAACACACCCAGGTTATTTCTTCCACAATTTCTCAGTCATCATGTACACAGCTAAAAGAAAGCAGCAGGCCCAAATGGGATCAGAAGGCTTTCTAGCATACTCTGCCACTGACAACGGGTGACTCCTTACATACCAGTGAGTAAAAACCCATCTCCACATGTGCCAGGCCAGTGCAGGAAGGAGGCCTCTGAGCAGACCCAAGGCTGGTGCGCTATGGCCATACAATGGAGTGCTATATGCCCACTGGGGCCATGACCCTCATCTCCAGTCATTGGGTAGGCATCTCCTGAGACTCACATGCTCCTACTATGGTCTGCCTGCAACCACATCCTTGCCCTCCTCTGTCAGGACATGAGTTCTGTTCACTTGTGTGCAATGCTGAACTTCTCACTCCTTCCCTCTTCTTTGTGTGTTGATACTCCAGTGACCACCGCATCCCAGTGTGAGCCCCCAACCCTAGCACCAGATGCTGTTGCATGCCTGTGTTAGTTACTTTACATGGCGACCAAAGTATCTGATACAAGGAAGAGTTGAATTGGGTTTACGATTACAGAGGGTTAAGATTCCCTCCTGGTGGGGACTGTGGCAGCAATGGCAGCTGAGCAGGAAGCTGAGAGCTCGACACACATGAAGCATAGAGAGAAACTGTAAGAGGCTGAGACTCTCAGTCTCAAGACCCACCCTCAGTGACATTCTTCCTCCAACAAGGCCACACTGCCTAAATCTTCTCAAACAGCGCCAAGCTGGGAAACAAGCACTTACATGGCCCAGACTGTGGGAGACATTTCTCATTCCAATCTCCAGTGGGCCCTCCTTGCTTGTATGTGACACAGTCCTCATCCTGTTGGCTCAAAGACTGATTTGGGAAGATTTCCTTCTCTGGGGAAAGGCTACGTTTAAAAGAACGTTTAAAAGATGATCAATATTCCCTGTAGTCTGTGAGTTCCGTTGAATGCCCAAACACACTTACCGTGGTCTGGCTTGTGTTGCTTATGATGTCGATACTTTATCCCGTAGAGAAACCCACAGCGGTGATCTCATCATATCTTGGACCTGAGGTCATGCTCACACATGCGCTGGGTGGTCTGTATACTTCCCCTATAAGTGAAGGCACTGAAGTTCAGGCCTGAGGTCAGAGGATCGCACTCCAGTTTGTGGCCCCAGAGTGGTGAGAGGAAGAATTGCCTCTATCCCTTCCATTAGGAGCACTCCAGCTCACTCCTACCCTCTACAGCTGTCTCCGATAGAGCCTGGCCTACCGACCTCAGCGCGGGAACTTCCACAGGCAGATACAGGAGTCTTGGCCTTGGCTTGGAAAGTGATCCTTGCTGGTCTTCTGAAGACAGCCCTCAGAGGACTGACCCTTGGTTTCGGAGTCAGATTGCGGAGAGCATCCCTCACTGTGTGAACCATGGTTTCTTTTCATGAATAGGCCACTATTTTTTTTGTAACGTGTGGGAAAATGGCCTCAGAGTCACAAAAGGAGATCCGGGAGTCCGTAGACACAGTACCAGACAAAGCCCACTGGGACTCCATCAGAACAAAGCTGCTTACCTCACCTGCATGGAGAAGGATGATGTCAGGGTCTGGACAAGGGATTCTAAATTAGATTCAGATATCTTATCTTCCCCAACAAATGCAATCCCAGCGCAGCGATGTTCCCAGAGGCCTTTGGTTGAGCAGGTCTTCTTATTGGACCTTTTTGTGAATATCCTGAGCTAGCTAGGAGTCTTACATAAGAGGATCATAGAAAAGGATGCTTTTGTCTCCCTGGAGGTAATAGGGACTTATCCAGGAACTGACAGTCTTGACCTTTCCCAGCTCTGCACCTTACTGAGCCAATGATATGTGTTTGGGGGACCAGGGCCTCTATAGAAATAAAGATCCATTCATGGGTGCCAACTGTAGACACAGTATTGCATAAGGAAGACCCTGGTCTGCAGGGTCCCAAGGCAACACATACCTCCCCTCTGCTCTTGGGCTTCTCAGGGGGAAATCTGCTGTGCCCAGCTGCAATGGAAGCTCCAGCTGATTTTCTGGCATGGGAAAAACCTATGTGGAAAGCTTGGGCCAGCCTTCAATCAGAAGTAAGTCTGGCAGACAGTCATCAAATGCTTGGCTGGCCAGTTATTCTCAGGCTCAGCAGAAGTCTTTGACATTTCCTTAGGATCTCGACTCACATCAGTGAGACAGGGCAGTAACGAGCTCTCTGTGTCTTTTTTCTGGACCTTCCTCTAGGTTGTGTTGCTTGACTGGGACCGTTCTCTAACGTGTTTTCTTAAGATGCCCTCACTTGCTGTGAACTCTCAGGGCCCGCGAGGGTGCCAATCCCCTGTCTTCTCTCACCCTGACCTTTTCTATGTCTGTGATAAAGTCAGCCTCCTATGGTACTTGGGTGAGCTGTTTTCTCTACCTATAAAGTCTTGTCACATGTGTGATGCAACATGAATGTACAATTTTTCTTTATTATCATATATTCCTACCCAGTGACACAGGATCATCTGGGGTTCTGCGTTTTCTTTGGCATAGAAACCATCTCTGGGCACCTGTGGGCTGACCTAAGCTCAATCCTTCTGTGCCAAAGCACCGTCTCCAAGTAGTCTCCCGAGGGTCCCACAAACAGTGGGAAACAGGCTGAGACTCCCTGGACCTCTGTCTTTTCCTCTGAATGAGTTCCATTCATTAAGAGGATGGTATTCTTTTCAGTGGCTCAAATAATCTAATTAATGCAGCAGAAGTCAGAGGAGAACCTAATCCATTCTTTTGTCCAGTTGGGAGATTCTCACAACTCTCCTCCTTTCAACTGGCCATTTCCTTCTGCTGCGCACAGACTTTTACATATAAACTCTGCTTCACTGCAGAGAATTAGAATTCACCATCTGTTTCCAATCTAATGATAATGATCATTATTCCCACCTCAAATGGACCCTTCTTAATTAAGATTGCCTTGGTCCTTATGAACAATGTGTTATCATCAATCTATTATTTTTTTAATGATAATTAAAGTGGCCAGGGGTTTAAGTAACCTCTTGACCGGGTCATACCCTGAGTAGGAAGCCAGGGATGTGGCTTATAGGTCCTCCTGCCTAAGACACATTGACCATGCCATCAAGATCCCACTCTATGACATTGGGGTACACTTGCAGACAATGGAGCAACCACAGTTCTTCAATAAAATCTTGGGTTTTTGTTCGTTTGTTTTTGTTTTTGATGTTTCTCTGTTGTGACTCTGGCTGTCCTGGAACTCACTCTGAAGACCAGGCTGGCCTTGAACTCACAGAGATCCGCCTGCCTCTGCCTCCCAAGTGCTGGGATCAAAGGCGTGTGCCACCACTGCCCAGCCTTCAGTAAAATCTTGAAAAAGAGAATTAGTGGGAGAAAATAGTAGACCGTGAAAAGGAATTTGAAAGCTCAGGGATGATGTTGCTTTGCTGGCTCCATGGGAGGCAACTGTGCTTGTAAGGAAACTTCTGGCTTGAGGGATCGGAACTTCCCTTCAGAGAAAGGGAATCCTGCCAATGTGGAGCCCATGTGCCTGGTTGTAATGGTTGACAGCTGTCTTGGTCCAGATGACGGGCACTGCTCCACAGGTGTTTTCGTAGTCCCTGCCCGTCTTGGTCCCACGACCTGTTCTACACTGGTGACTTCCCGTCATCACCTCTTGTGTCCTCTCTTCTGTCATGCCACTCACTGATTACCTGTGTCTTTCACGGGGTTACTGAATACCGTTTGCTGAATTCGCTGTGGACGCGTTGCGTAAGTGTACACTGCTCGGTTTGCATCCTTCTTGCGGTTCTGTGTGTGTCCTGATCATTTCCTCAGGTCTTAGCTTCTCAGGAGTTCCATGCGTGGGAAACAAGGGCTTTTTGTCTACGAACCCGATCTTCTCGCTGCTCTCTCTAAGGAAGTCGTCTTTCTCTAACTGCCGCATCAGCGTTTCCATTGCCTCATGCTTGATGAACATGTTCCATTCATCTGCTGCAACTGTTGTTTTTTCCCCTCAAAAAATGCCAGGTTTTAATTTAGAACAGCCATCCCGCAACTAATTAGAACCTTCCAGCTCACTATTCTTAGGATATGTTTTCATAATTTTAGCACCGTATCGATGATCTGAGGCTCGAAATGTGAATTTTATTGTTACTACTGAAATACTTGGAAACCATGACAGAGACAGGGCTCTGGGAAATCACACTGTATGCTCTGCCCCTGAATCCTGGCCCCATGGCGGCGTTATTCATCCAGCTTCCAAGGTGAGCTTGTGAGATAAAGTTGGGATGGAGACTGGGGCATCTCTGGTCTTTGCTTTGCTGGGGCCTGACCACCACTTGCTCCCTTCTCTCGCTTGGGTTGGTCTGTTCCCCTCTGATTCGGGGTCTCCAGGTAGATCTCCTGCTTACAGAACTGCACCCTCATCTCCTTTCATCACCTTCTCAACGATCCGCAGGCCTTTGGTTGTTTGCACCTTTTGTTTATTGAGAGCGCTGCTGGAAAATGGTGAAGGATACAGCTTGTTTCTCAACATTAAAAAAAGAAGGAACTCAGATTCCATATGAAAGACACCGAAGAGCCGAGGGGGTCACTGCGAGATAAAGCACCCCCACACCACAAAAAAAAACAAGGAATGAGTTAGTCAACACATGAAGAAGCAGAAGAGTCAAGTCAGAGTCTCTGAAAGTACCAGGGGTGGAAGGGGAGGAGATGGGAAGTTACTGACTAGCAATGGGATGAAAGGGTCCCCCAAACCTTCCACAGCCAATATACAGCGTTATGAATTGAAAATTTAAAAGCATGGTTCTTATGTCCCATGTTATTCTCACGATAAAATTTACAATAGTATTAACAACCATTAATAAAAATTAAAATGTTTCTTTGATAAAATTATGGTAAGTTATTTACTGATTTAAAGATAGCGGATTGAACCCAGGAGGAATTACGTGCTCTCTTTACTATGTCCTGTGATGGTTTTTGACCTTCAGATGTGTTCAGAGCACTGGTGTGCTCAGCTCAGTACTCAATCCATTTAGCACCTGTCCTTGAGGGCCTCAGATGGCTGCAGAGTCACAGTGGTGCATGACTGCCCACCTAGAGTCAGCCGACTCTAAGAAGGGACGTTAGTGCACAGGCTGGTTCGCGGTGAGGTTGATTGGGCTTCACTTTCATCCTCCAGGTCTTGCTCTCCATCATGCAATTACACAGATAAGCGGTTGAGTGTAGGGAGGTGGTGGGCACGGACTCAGGATGGCTACTGAATAACTACGAGCCAATGATGGCCTCTGAGGGGGCATCTCTGCCTCCATGTGGATGGAAGAGAAACTCAGCTAACTAGAGTCTCTCTTGCTCTCCTCTCTCTCTCTCTCCCTCTCCCTCTCTCTCCCTCTCCCTCTCTCTCTCTCTGTCTCATATTTGGGCTGGAAAAATTAATAAAAATTTCCCTAGGATCAAAAACAGAATTAGGACTAAGGAAGTAACTCGGTCATTAGTTGTAGAAGTTTATTTTTAGTTATGTATAAAATCCTGTTTTATGCACTGTTGGGTGAGAGGCTGCCTAGGTCTTGGCGTTTTGTATTGTCTGCAGGTGTTGGATTTATGTGGGGGATGGTGATTGCTCATGATCTGCATATGCCACCAATAGAATACCTGAAAAGTTCTAGATCAATAAAAACACCTTTCTGGATCAATAAAAACACCTGAGCTCAGACACTCGGGGTTCCACTGTCCGCTTTGGTGCTGGCTAGGATGATGGTTCCCTCTGCTGAGGTTTGAAGCATTTGCACCTATGAATATGCCTCCTTGTCTCCTTGGTGAGCCGCCACAGCTGCCTAACTACAATAACTAGTGGTGTTGTTAGCAGTGGGTAACTTATTTGACATGTTACAAATGCCGGTGCTAAAAGAAAACCAGCAGCCCTGGAGCCCTGCATGCTGCTCACTGGCCTTCCTTCACAGTATTGGCTCACATAGCTTCTCCCACCTGAGAGCCAGGGTGCCATCAACAAAGCAACCAACAACATGTTCGTGAGGACCTCCAGGCCCTGTGCTCATAGCCTGTGGTTCTCCAGGAAGCCTGTCTAGAACTCCAGCCCACTCTACAGAGGCCAAGGAAGCCCTCCTGTGGTAGAATACCATGAGGAGGAAGCCTGATGGGTAAAGGTGGAGCCTCAGGAATGGGCCTGAAGGACCATAGAGTTCAGCAGATGAGGGGAGGAAGGCATGAGGAACCATAGAGTTCAGCAGAGGAGGGAAGATAGTATGCAGGACCATAGAGTTCAGCAGATGAGGGGAGGAAGGCATGAGGAACCATAGAGTTCAGCTGAGGAAGGAAGATAGTATGCAGGACCATAGAGTTCAGCTGAGGAAGGAAGATAGTATGCAGGACCATAGAGTTCAGCAGAGGAGGGAAGATAGTATGCAGGACCATAGAGTTCAGCTGAGGAAGGAAGATAGTATGCAGGACCATAGAGTTTAGCAGAGGAGGGGAGGAAGGCATGAGGGACCATAGAATTAGCAGAGGAAGGAAGGAAGGTATGGCTAAAACTGCAAAGAAGTGTTCATTGTCTTCTTGATTTTCCTAAAGAGAGAAATCGTTTTGGAAAAGAGGACCCCCAAACTGTGATACAAATCCAGGACTTTGACTCTAGAATTCCGATTTAGTGCTGTGCCCACTGTTCTAATACAGAAACCATCCCACTGTAGCTGGGTGGACGCGCTGGACAGATGGAGAATGAGTACCTGGGAAAAGATCTTTAACTCCACAGATGTTCAAACAGGGCGTCCTGCCGAGAGCCGAGTTCCACTACTGATTGGTGATTCCAGGAGCAGGTGGACACAGGAGCAGAGCTTTCTAAACTGAACTCACGGCACGTGTGCAGGTGACGGAGGTGAGAAAGGAGAGAGGAGACTGAGGTCGAAGGAAATGCTGAGCCTGCGCGTGGTCATCAAGGGGAAGCTCAGAGGAGACAAGAATCAAAGCGAGTTAGAAGATGCCTGAAACAGAGCTTTCCTCCCTCCCTCCCTCTCTCCTTCCATTCCCTCCCTCTTTCCTGATAATGATAATAATGCAGTCCTACTCTATAGCCTATGCAGACCTTGAACTCACGGTAATCCTCCTGCCTCAAATCTCCTCGTCACACCTGGCTAGGAAACTCTTTTAGGTTGCTTTAAAGGATGAAAAGCTAACCACTGCGGCCAATTTATGCCGTGTGCTGGGGTTGAGGGGGTATAATCAAGGAGGTTGCTGTGGGAGGCTTGTGAGTTCTGAGGAGCCGAAGGGGTCCACAGCACGGCCCCGGGAAGCTGCCTGAGGCCTCGGGTGCAGGACCGCAGGAGGGATCCGCACGTGTTCACCCTGCGGCAGCGCGAGGTCTAGGAAGCCACCAAAGTGCTGCCTCAAAGAAGGAGTAGGAAGAGGCTGGACACGAGCAGCTAGGAGCTGGGAGAGAACAGAAGGGCAGAGGCCTCGTGAGGATTCGCTCCACAGAGCAGACACCACTTGCAAGGTGGTGTATCAGCTGTCAGATGCTGTTGAGAGGCCTGGGATGACAAAGAGGGAAATTTTCCTATCCTTTCTGATAAGGTAGAAATGGTTAGTCACCCCAATGAGAGCATTTCCCTGGAAGACGGGAACCCTGACAGGGCAGAGTTGGAAGATCAAGGACACGCCCGAAAGGCAACAAGAAGAAGCCAAAATTTCAAGGAGTTTCAGTGTGGAGAAGAAAGCGGGAGGTAAAATGTTTCTAGCACTTTCTAGTGCGGGTACTAGCAGTAGTGGGAGTACCGAGAGGAGTAGGGTACTGTGGGTGCTGTGGTTTCTGAGGGTACCGTGGGTACTGTGGGTCCTGAAGATACTGTGGGGGCTGTGGCATCTTGGGTTCCCAAGGTTCTGTGGGAGTCTGATCCTGTCACTAGAAATTGATAGGGTATGATTGGATCTAAAATTTCTTGTACACAAACTGTGCATATTTACATTCTATTTCTGATATATTCTTGAAATTCTACTTTAATTGTGTTATGGAATTAATCCTTCCAGAAAGCTATGATGGAGTACAGAACCAAGCCCGGGGGTGCTTCTCTCTGAGAGCAGTTCTCACACCTGGCTCACTGACCTCAGGATGTGGTAACCCTGAGCCTAGCTCTCTGCCCAACCCAGTGGCATCTTCATGCATTTTCTCTCTCTCAGAGAACCCCAGAGGGCAGGGCAGGCAGCGGCTTCAGTCGTGCTTAGCATCAAGAAGTGTGTCTGGATGGGCAGGAGACATTTTCTGAGAGCCTCGTTCACAGCGATTAAGACACTTCTTGAGTGGTCTAGCATTTGAGATCTCCAGGCATTTCTGGCTTAGCAGAGATATTTCCATTCATAAGATCTTCCACTGCCTCATTATTTCTTAAATAAATGTTTGTGGAAAGACATTGTTAGGGGAAAACAGAGTTTAGCAATTATTTCTATTCTGATGGCCCCAATTCCGTAATATTCTAATCTGGGCCTCTCTGAATATTTTCATTGTTGATCAACGCTAATTATCAGTGATTCACAATTCTACGTGGACCAGATTCCAAGTGGTCCAGGGCAGACATGGGAGGGGCTTTGGCTTGTTAGGGTTGAAAAGTATCTTCCTTCCATCTTCCACTGCCCTGTTCTTATTGAAAGCAGCCATGGGGCAGGCAACAAGCTCTTTGATGTGGATTCAGAGATGATGTGGACATGTCTACCGCCCTTTAGGACTCTGTCGTCTCCTGGGAGAGACAGTCAATGACACTGATCATAGCAGCAGAGCTAGGTAAGAGTACTGCAGGCAATGCAGAGTGAGCAGAATCCCGCTAGGCAGCGCCACAGCTGACAGGATACTCTGTTATTTTTCTTAATGTAGCCTTCTCTTGTATTCATGGGGGATTAGTTCCAGTCCCCTTCCAAATATACTAATGTCAAAGAACAGCCAGGTCCCTTTAGAATATGGTTAGAACTTGTATAAAACCTACTTTTGTCTTCTCGTACGCTTTAAATCATCTCTTGACTAGTTGTGCCACCTAACACAAGGCGCTCTCCGTGTATGGAGTTACGCTGCACTATTCTTGGAATGGCAGCAGTAACAACTCATGGATGCACAGTGTAGACCTGTGCCTTTCTTTCTGACATATTTCTCACCTGCACTTGGTTTAATCTGTGTATACAGAACCCAAGGATGTCTGACTATAGTTTGTGGTTGTTTACATTATTGCCTTCTTGAGATTATAATTCCAAAACTCAGAGATACAGAACTACCTGTCCACTCTGTCCCAATTTGATGAGTGACATACAAGCAACTTACCAGATATCACAAGGAGTGAGGAATGCTAAGTCCCAGAGAGCAGACCATTGGAGACCCTAGACTGGGAGTTGGGCCAGGAATGCAGAGACTAAGAGAACGGCTTGGACTCAGGAATTCCTAGAAGACAGGTGGGAGGAAGTACAAAGAACGCAGTTGCTGAGGTGGGATTGGGGTGGAGAGGCAACCACATGCGGCTTGTAGAGTGGTGGAGTTCAGGGAAACAAAGCAGGGAGCAGGATTCAGGGGTGTGGACTTTTGTTACGAAGCCGAGGACACTACAAAGAATAGGAGGAGGCTTCACAGTCAGACATCTGCTTTCAAAGAATGTTCTAGATTGCTCCACAGTGATGCGATTGGTGAGGGCGAGGCTCAGAACTGGAAGGCAGTGTGGCTCAGAGATCTTCTGGACAGACAACTGGGCTGGCAGGCAGATGGCAGGATGGAAGTTTGGGAAGGAACAATGGATTGAGGGGAAGAAGTGGTAAAACCACTCCCTCCCCTCTTATAGTGTGACTTATAGGATATAAGGTTGTTTTTGCTTTTGAAAACATTGTTTTCCAGTCCAAGCTAGTGCCTTTCAGAGAAGAATTCTTACCTTTATCATTTAAATCTCTGCCATCCCTCAGTCTAGATTCCACACATAGCCCAATGGCAGGGTTGGACAGCCACAGATGTTAATTTTTCTTTTATAAAAATTTCATGTATGAGTACTCTATCTGCATATACACCTGCATGCCAGAAGAGGGCATCAGATCTCATATTATAGATGGTTGCGACCCACCACGTGGTTGCTGGGAATTGAACTCAGGACCTCTAGAAGAACAACCAGTGCTCTTAACCACTGAGCCATCTCTCCAGCCCCTGTTTCTTACCTTTAAAAGGTGGTTTTCCCTGCTTGAAATGTGCCAACGATCTATCAGCTGCATAGGTGCAGGATACAGCCTTAATTTCAACTGATGCCAAATGTTAATGTTTACAGGACTCCCGGTTATCTGAGAGTAATCAGGTTGGATGGAATCTTCTGTGGACTCGCCTTCCCTGTAAACCTGGGGTTCCTTTGGGAATTGTTGGCTGGGAGAATCCCATCCCAGGTCTAAACTTCAGGGTCATCCAGAGTGCACTTGGTCACCCTCCTGGGGCAATTTCTGTCTATAAATGAGCCTTGGAGCCTATGCAGTTCACAGAGTATCGCTGACATTCAGAAAATGGCTGCAAATAGGAGGGAGAACCTACTAATGTAACGATGGAGAAAATCGAAGTCACCACCTAAGCCAGGTGACCATTATCAGCAGTCATGCAGTGTGTTGATGCCACACGCCTCCATGACATGATGAGAAGGCCTAGCATTCTCTGTGGTCATCCTTCCTGTTGTGGTTTGAATGAGAAATGCCCTCCCCTACGCTCAAGTGTTTGGGGACTTGGTCACCATTGGTGTCACTGTTAGAGGGAGGTCATGGAACCTTTAGGAGCCTTGCTGGAGACAGTATGTCACTGGGGGTGGGCTTTGAGGGTTATAGCCTCACTCTACTTCCTGTTGTCTCTCTCTGTTTCCTGTGTGTGGATAAAATGTGATCTCTCTGCTCTCTGCTCCTGCTATTATTTCCTCCTGGACATCATAGACTCTGTCTCTCTGGAACCGTAAGCCAAAATAAATATTCTCCCTTCCCAAGTTGCTTGCGGTAATGCTATTTTAACACAGTAACATAAAAGTAATTAATACATTTTTCAAATCCACAAACCAGTCTAGTCGAGAGAAAATTTCAAGGAAGACAGCTTCTGAGAAATGACAGCTGAAGTTAACCTCTGTCCTCTGCACACATGTTCACATACCAGCACATATACAAACGCACAGATGCACCTGAGTTCTTTCTATGTTCCAGCACTGTTTAGGGGCTGTCTAAGCATATCTCTGAGCAGGATGGATTAAAAGGGAATCAAGAGAGAACATACCAGCCAAACCTCAGTTCTCACACCATTCTACAAGATACCCAACCATGACTCTTCAAATACCAACGCCATGGAAAACAAAGGAAGAACTGAGAGCTGTCACACACTGGAGAATAAGGTTGCAACTGAGTACAACCTGAGCCCCATGCTCACAGATGGGCAGCTCTAAAGACCAGGGCATCCTCAACTTTCTGTGTTCAACCATCTGTACTCAACAGTGCAGTTTCCTGATTCTGTTGCTTTCAAATACCCTGGATTGTTGATCCCAAAGCTGAGAGACCATAGACATATACCACCACCAAGTGTATGGACTAGAATTCTCCTGTTGAGTAAAATCCAGTAGGGGGAGGAGTGACCTGTTTGATTATTGGCCCAGAGAGCCTGACATTTACCATGCAGGACATCACCCTAGAGACCCAGGATGATTTCTGTGTTAGAGGTTAGAGGCAGACTTCATATTTTCTTTGAGAAAACTCAGTGTGTTCTCATCCAATTATTGGAGAAGACCCACTCACATTGTGGGGTGTCCTCTGCTTCACCTAGAGTTCTTTAACGTAAATTTTAATCACATCTACTATATATACCTCTGACCAAACATCTGGGCACTGTAGTCTAGACAAGCTAACACATGTTTTGTTTTGTTTTTTTCATTCTATAAAAGTGATCATGGCTAGTGTTCCTCAGAATAGACCATGGGAGGCAGAATATATTGTCTAGTAAAATCTGGTCCATTTCTATGGAGCTCAAAATTGGTTTTTTTTTTAGATGGAACTGAATCACTGTGCAGGATGTGAATGAAGATACCTGGCCTCCATGTAAGGTATTGGAATATACCAATGGAGATGTGGTTTTCTAGATTTGCACTTACTTTATTAGAGGTATATCAATGGGATTCTGAACATGGTTGGACAGCATCACTCAGAGACTGCTGTCAAATGTCTATCTTACTGTTATCTGTTGCTGTTCTTTCAGTACATCAACTTTTCTTGAGTTACTGGATAAAAGCTCCAGAGAGCTTTAGGACTTCCTGTTTTCTTAAAATCTATAGGAAGTTGTTATAGAAATCCCAGTTTGTGAAAGTTATCACTGATCCAGAGAGTAGTATGCCTGGTTCAGAATGTTAATTAGCACTTCGATCTTCAGTCAAAGAACTTCAAAGCAGAAGCGTCATGTCTTCTGATGTCTCCAGTGAGTCTGCAGGTTAACAGCTCTAAAAACACTCTAAATAATTAATATGAGCCTGTATGCAGAATTGAGGCTTATTAACAGAAGATTAGTAGAGCTATCTAGAAACCAATTTAGATATTTTTAGGAAAGAATGATTAAATGTGTGGCACAGAAGATCGAGTGATGTTTAATCATCGTGTTCAGCTAAATGTCATTGTTAATGGCCTGCAAATGAGTAATTATGGCATGCTTAGCACAGGGGTTTAACTCTCATATCAGTACATAAGGAAAGCCTATCCTACGATGAGGACAGAAAGCTTTGGAAGATCCTTAATAGGAACAGAGACACCTGGAGATGCCTGGTATGGAAAACGCAGTCCTGTGTGTGTGTGTGCGAGTTTTGAGATGGGCACGATAACGTGTTTTTTATGCTGATGAGAACCTCTCAGAGGAGAGTGTTAATAGAAAAGAAAATGCTGCAGAAGAGAGGAGAGACATGTAGGCACATGTCCTTAGCAAGGGGCAGAAGATGGGGTACTGTGCCCAGGTTGGGGAGCACAGGAAGGAGGGCAGAGTGAATGGCTGGACAGCTGCAGATGTGAGGTTCCCTGGGTGTGCTCACCTCATTGTCTCTGGCTCTGACGGAAGTTGGGAGTTGGACATCTGCAGAGGGCAAGGTAGTCTGGGAGAGAAAGGCCTACGTTGTGACCCAGGAGACTTGAAGAGTGGATGAGGCTGGGGACCTTTCTGGGACGACTGGCTGCCATCACTGTCGCTCTGACACTGGAACGGTGAACACTCTTCAAATTCCCAAGGGAACAAGACCCTCCTGTGCTTCTGGAACTTCCCTAGCTTGAAACTCTAAGCCCTTCAGTCCCAGGAGGGTGGCGGCTGGTCGCCACCTCAAAGCTCTTCTTGTCATTACCTTTGAAACTTGACAGGAACTGACACCCAACTTATGCCTGGGAGGGAGATGGGAGGCTCTTAGCAGCACTTTCTCCAAAATCCCCTCATTTAGATCAGTGGAAATGTCAGCATCTAGTAAGCTGTCCTTGAAAACTGTTATATTTTCCAGTTATAATCGTAAAAGTTTTTACAAAATAAGTTATTTTAAAAGTACTTGTATTTTAAAATTATCTTTAGGATCTGACATCTAATTGTTTTTCATTAACACATAATTGTGCACTGAAGGGTCAGCGTGTGGTTTTGATTCACGTATCTAAGGACCAAATTCTTAGCGTATCCATCACATCATGCCTTGGCCAAGATTTTTTGTATTGGGAAGAGTCAACTTTCTGTTTATTAGCCATTTTGAAATATTTGATATGGTATTGTTTGCCACAGAAACAGGGAACAGAAAACAGGGAGCTGCACCAGCTACCTGTCTCAACTGTGACCAGCCTTCCCCAATTCGTCTCCCAGCCTTTCACAGTCACCGTCTCTACTCTGCATCGACAAGTTTAACCCTTAGAACTCTATCTGTGGGTGCTCCCACGTAGCCTGGTCACACTCATATATGATGGATCTTGCTGTGCTTGGTTTATTTCACTTGATGTCCCCTAGGATCCTCCACTTGCCACACAAGATAGGATTCTATTATTATTTTTTTTAACGGTAGAAAAGCATTCTGCCGTGTGTATGTGCTTCCTTTTCTGTATTCATTGATGTGACCCAGACTTAGGTTGATTCTATAGCCTGGCTATTGTGAACAGCGCTGCGACGAACATGGGAGTTTTGTGTGTAAATCACAAATCATCAAGGAAGCACAAACTATGGTCACAATCAGCCATATTTAAATTAGGGTGGGTGTTATAAAAAAAAAAAAGATAAAAGAAGGAAACGCCTTATCCTTTGTTGGTGGAAAGATGTTAGTACAGTAATCCTGAAAAACGGTATGGGAATTCCTTGAAAAATCGGCTCCTGGGGCAGGAGAGCTAGCTAAGTAGGTAAAGCACTTGTGCATAAGCAAGAGATCCGAGTCTCCAGAAACCAGCAAAACAAAACAAAACAGAACAGAAAACAATCTGCAGTAGGGTATATCTGCAAACCTAGTTCCCTATGATAAGAAGGGGGCTTAGGTGGGAGAATCCAGGAGGCTGGACAGTGAGCCTGGTGTGTGCATGGTCAGCAATAAAGAGACCCCATCTCAAAAATGGTGGAATGTGAGAATTTACAGCTAAGGTTGTTTTCTGATCCTCACACGCCCCAGTGGCACTCCTGTGCCTGCATTCACAAGAACACATTATGCACAACACACCTACACACACACACACACACACACACACACACACACACACACACACACAGAGAAATGTTTAAAAAGTTACTACTGGCATGTATCAAAATGAAAGAAAAAAAAAAAAAAGCATGCATTGAGAAGCCTGTTGCAGCTGTGACAACTGAAGCATCCATTTAAGTGGCCAGCTGTATTGATTCATCTATTGATTGTATGTTGTACCTTTGGCTTTGAACTATCTTGCCTCAATGTTTATCTTAAAATTTTACTAATACTCAATGTTAACATATTCCTCAAAAACAAATTATATTGCTATTTAGATGGCTCAAGAATAGAGTATTTCTCTAATACCTGGGTTCAACTCTGTTTAGTTAGAAGGATTTAATCAGATTTCTTCATGGTTTCCCCAAACCCTTGTCTCTACCTTAAATTCTGTGAGAGACCGAAGAGAAAGCCAGCCATCGGCAATCCTCTGGAGCCACAAGAGAATGTGCCATGGGCTGAATTTTAAAACCAACAGCTGGTCAAGATCTCTACTTGTGCAAAACAAGAATAGCTTTGCAGTTTAAGACTAAAGTCCTCTCCATCAGTGTCTGGTCAGAATTTGTACAGAATTTGTACCTTTTCTTAGATCCCTTTGCAGATCTCCTGTTTCGGTTCTCTCTTTAAGAAGGGTGGAGAAAATGTGGAAAATGACTCAGGGCTGAGCAAATTAGTGTTACACAATTTCTGTTTATCAGCCTGCAGATCTTGTATCACGGAGGGTGTACTCAATTATTCAAACCATTATGAAAGAGCGTCTCCAAACTGTTGCCAGGTAGCTGCTCAAGAGAAACACCTTTGACTCGTCTAACTTAACCCTACTTTTCTGTGGAACTAAGATCATATATACAGGATATTTAGTTTAATTTTTTTTTTTTGAAACCTGGTGGCAAGGAACACAATAGGGAAGGAAGCACTGTAACTGTCTGTCTCGTTGTCATTGACGTCATTGACAGCAACGATTCTGAAGGCACTTGCAGCCCAGGAAGAGGCTACCACCCAATCCAAATTATGCCATTATCTCCCCAGTGTGAGAAATCGGCTTCATGAATTGCTTGTATATTGCAAGGTTGTGGTTGTCCGTCTCGAGGAGCGAATTGGTTGAGGGGTTGAAGGGTGAAGAGGAGACTGATGCTCGGGGGGAAGTATTGGTGTCAATCTAATTCAAAGAGTCACAATTTCACCTTCATTTATCTTGGACATAACAACAACCGCGTGATTATTCAGTATCCGTGGCGTTAGAACCTGTCAGGACAACTTCTCTCCTTTTCTCTTATATTTTTTTACCTATGATCTGAAAAGAAAAACGCATCTCAGTAATGAATGGGTAATCTTAGTTGTCAACTTGACATCCCTGGGGAAGGGGAACCTTCCCTGAAGGGTTGACTCTGTCTTCTGGGACTGTGGGCACGTCTGTAGGGCATTTTCTTGATTGCCACTGTAGCAATTCCAGCTCTCCAGGTTCCTGCTTTGGCTTCCCTGGGCTGCGGACTGTAGCCTGTAACCCAAATTAACCCTTTCCTTCTCGAGTTGTTTTTTGCTCAGTGTTTTATAACAGCAACGTAGAAGCAACCCGGGACAATTCCCATAATGTATTCCACTGAGGCAATGCGGATAACAGCCACTTTTCTCACTGCCGCTCAAGTATCGGTCTTTTAAAAATTACCTTAGTTTGTGGGTATGGATATGACTTAACGGTGATTTAATGTGGATCATTATGTGAAATATTTTATCTTTACACTGTTAAAGACATTCGGTCTCTCCCTAAAGAAAAATCACAAAAACCTTAAGACAGATACTTAACCGCAGGTTTATGGATCACGTCTCCTCTTTCTGCCACTTTTACCTCAATGTAATTAGGACTCTTAACATACTAACAATGGACTGGACTATGTAACAGAGACAGCTGCAAGCTTTAGACTGTTAAGAGAGTAAGTTTTAAGAGAAATCCCAGAATAACAAGAGACAAAGACAAGGACACTGGAGAAACTGAAACCTCGGATCCCCAAAGGGGTGGCAAATACTACACCCAGCATGTCTTCCAGCCAGGCAGACTTCAAGCTCAAGCTGTTAGGCTGCTCCTGTTTTCTAACAGGTTCTGTCTGTTTTCACCAACAGCAAAATGGCAAGATAGACTAAAAGACACTAGAAAACAACGCTGGAAGAGACAAATAGCTATAAGACTTTGGAACATCAGGCAGTTAATGTATAATGCCTATGGCTATGTTGAATGCTCTAAAGAAGAACAGGCAACGTGGAACAGTGTTATTGAGGTCACTCTGTGCGTTCTTAGTCCTGTTAATAAAGGGATTTAGAGACAGACGTGGGACATAACTCACGGACAGTTTTATTAGGGTTTGAGAGAAAAAGCAACACAACAAGTAAGCCGCACATCGTGGCAATACTGCAAAGAGGGAGATGAGGAAGAGGAAAGAAAGTTACGCCTTTTAAGGTCAGATTGAAGAAGAGAACTGAAGAAGGAAATGGAGAAAGTTACACTTTTTGAGATAGTTCCAAGTTAAGCAGGCTTAGCAGTGACGATCTGTAAGCAACTGCACAGGGAATGAGGCTTTGGGGAGGTGTAAGAACATTATCTCATTAAAAGGATAATTATTCCTCCCATATCCTTAGCATGCTTTAGGTGAATCAATTTTCCTGAAGGGTCATCTCCTAGACAGATGATTGACAGACCACTTCGATTAACTCTTAAGGGAGGAGCCAATGGTATACCAGAATGTCATATCTCCACCCAGTGCTGGAGATAGGATTCAGAGTCCATTATTTTGGCTAGCAACACATAGCTTTCCCTTAATGGGGTGCAACATAGCCCGAAGCCTCCTCTTTTCACGTGATATTTTAAGAAGGGGAAAATGTGCAACTTCCCTTTGAAAGGATCCCAGGGAAACAGGAAGTGGGGTCCAGAGTAGACTATAAAGGAAGGTTGCATCCTTAATTGCCTGCAAACCCACTGACCCTTGCCTGGCTCTCCAACAACAGGATGTGCGTGACGAAGACAGTAAGAACTGAAAATAACAGTGCCATTAACGATGAGCTTATCAATGGTCTCCGCGTGGCAAGGGAAGGCTCAATGGATCTGATGCTGTCAGAAGAACTGTTCGAAACGTAAATTCAAATAATAACTAAAAAGCAACTGGACCAAACAGAACACAATATCCAAGAACAATGAGACAATGTCGCAAGATTCAACACACATGCTTGGAAAGGAAGAAGAAGAAGGAGAAGAAGGAGGAGGAGGAGAAGAAGAAGAGAGCAGGGGAAAGAAAGCAACTGAAGCGATGAAGTTGGTTGCGCTAAAGTTAGTGATCGGCATCAAAACACAGGTCTAGGAAACCCAGACAATATGAAACACGAGACACGGAAAGCTAAATGGAACGGAGTGGGCTCTTTAAAACCTGAAAACCAAATCAAGCAAAAACAAATTAGCAGCCTACAAATTTATATCCTCTAAAAATGATCCTTCGGAAGTGAAGGATAAACACCTTCTTGGATAACCAAACCTAGGGAGATTCATTGCCAGTAAAGAACTTGGAAGATATCTGAAAGCACATTATTTAGAAAAAAGAAATATGATGTTACTTAAGGAAACACTATTTTTTAATACAAATATCATCTATAGACTGAGACAAGAAAGAATTGGGTCATATTAACAGTTCATAAAAAGTTGGATCAACAAAAAAGGTGTCAGATGTCTCCACCTGTATATCATGATTTTCCAGGCCCCTGGTGGGGTGCGACCAGTGGGGAAGGTCAGTGGGGAGCTGGGACTTTCACTACTGCCGGGTCATCAGTAGGCCACATCCCGAGGAGGGGATGAGAGCTGCGTGGGTGAGCTGAAGTTCTTCTCCATCTGAGCCTTAGCATGGCGTTCCCTTTTCTCCTTTCTAGGACGGCACTAAGGAAGCTCTGGCAGAGACCTGGGATGTCACCACTCTTCAGCAGGACGCTGTCAATATCTGCATCCATGGAGGTCACCTGAAGGGAAATAACAGGAAAGTCTATTCTGCCAAGCCAGGAAGGTACCTGTGTTCAGGGAAGATGTTTTGGGAAACCACAGCTCCTATAACTACTTAAAAGATACCCCACATATCTTGTGTTTTAATGGAAAAATATAAACGAATGTTCTAGCAGGCAAGCACAGGAGGTGATCTAGATTGGGAATTCCGTTTGGTTTGGGGTTATATACACATTTCCTGTTGCAATAATGTACTTGACAGCCTCGTTCCTTCACTACCACATACTGTATACACACCCCTCTCCAGATAATGCAACTAGCAACCTCAGAATTCCTTGACTACCCCCACTGGCATCAGCCTAACGTACTTCAATCCCTTAACAATCAAATTTCCCCATCCCTGGCAACAACGGAACATAGACAGTTTATACTCATGTGGACTCCAACACATGAAGTTGGAAGCAGAAGGGCTGATTGAACTTAGACTGGTTTTGAGTACGTATGCAGTAAGGCAAAACCATGTCCTCTTGTAACCTCATAGGGAGACTCCACCATTTGCTATTTTATGCCTATCTATGACTCGGAGTGCATGTCATTAAAACCAGATGCATTGTGGGAAGGGGCATGCACAGCCCGAGAGGTGATCTATTTAGCAATCAAAACAGAGAACCACCCAAATTGTACCCCATTCGTAACCAGTCCCTCTTTCCTTTAGATGCCATAAAAGGAAACCCCGAACAATAATTTGTGCCCTGGAGTACTTTCACATTTGGGACACGTGTTTGATTTCACATATGCAATCTTGATCATACATCCCTATTTAATTTGCACTATCGCTTTGCTCCAGGTAAAGTTACCTTGCTTCTTTTACAAGTCTGTGTGAGTCTTTCTTTCCAATTAATTGGAAAGAGGCCAAGAACTTTAAACTTCTAGATTTAGACACCCCTCCCCGTCCATCAGTAACATTACTATACCTGGAATCAATAAGAAAGCTGCCTCCCTGTGTAGCTGCCTTGCCTGGGTCATGACAGGGACATCTAGCTGATGCAGGAAACTTCAGGAGGATCCAGAATTTTAAAACATAATGACCCATGAGTCAAGCAGTAATTACTTTCAACGCAAAGAAGCAGGACATGGAAGATTGTGAAATTTTATGGCCAGATGCTGGTTAGGACCTAAGGATTAAGGGATACGTAGACACCTCTGGTAGGAATGTACATTAGTAGCCATTGTGAACATCAATATGGTTGTTTAAAAAAAAGAAGACCAGAAACACCCCAAAATATACACCCAAAGTATTCCAAGTCATCATCCCAAAATGATACTCACGTTTTATTTGACTTCAAAGAAAAGTGAAATTACATTTGTGAAAAGATGAGTGGAACATGGGATCCTTGTGTTAAGTGAAATAAGCAAACATGGAAAGACAACCAACAGATGCTTCTTCCCATGCAGCGTCTAGGTGTGTGTGTGTGTGTGTGTGTGTGTGTGTGTGTGTGTGTGTGGGGGAAAGGAGGGGGGTAACAGATAGATGCTACATGACAGCAGAAGAAAGGACTGTCTGGAAGGAGGGAGGAAAGCATCGAGAAGCAGAGGAGGAACACAGGAGACTCATGGGCATCAGATAAGTATGAAATGGAGGGACTAGAAATACACCCTGTGTACTCTTTTTCTATTGAAGGGGAGGCTGGAAACTGCTTACAGAAATAAAAGCTGCGAACTTCCCAGTTTCAGCAAAACATAAACTAACAGGCTCAAGGCTCAAAGGAAGCTTCACTGCGGCACACCCGAGGAAGCCCATACCAGGGAAGATCATAATCAAAATTCTAAAAATAAATTACCGAGAAAATACCTTAAAAACTGAGAGGAAACAGCACCGAGGGTAGAAACCTTTATCCACGCTTTAGAAGATTTCTCACCAGAGATTGCAGAAGCCAGAGGGAAGCAGCAGAAATTTTCAAGTGCTGCAAAAACAAAAGAAACAAACAAAAACTATTGCGGTCCAGAAGCCCATTCATCGAAAACATGCTTCCGAAAGGGAGGGGAAATACAAAAATTCTCACACAGGAGAAAACGAAGGACATCAGTCACCATGTGACCTATCTTCTAAGAATGACTTAAGGAAGTTCTGAAAATAGAAAAGAAGCCATAAACAGGCACACTCGAACGCCCCTTGAACGGCGCTGTCCACTGAGAGCTCCGAACAATTGTGGGAAGGGAAGCAGAACGCAACATTGTCGTATGCGCTTCTCAGAGCACCTTACGTGAGTGTTTACCGCACCCGTGTTGTCATGACATGACGAAAGGCGGAAAACCACCGGAGACATCCGGTTTCAGGCCTTTACATCAACAATCGATGTGATGGCGCAGACTGTGATATCATGCGTGCGATACACAGAACACTGCTGAAAAGCTGTACCAAGACTGTGGATTCCTAGAACAGTAACTCTTAGAAAAACAAACAAACAAACTACTGTATATAGAAATGCAAGAAAAAGAAAGCTGAGCAATGGACAGTGAGCGAATCCGCAACAAGTCTTAAGTTCTCATCCATGGTATTAGGGATGAAGGGCTCCAACGTAGCAGCAAGAGAACAGATTTCTCAGACTGTAATTAAGAACAGGAACCAACCATAAGCTCCTTACAGAAAACTCATTTTTATCTATAACTATATAAGCATTTAGAAAAAAAGCACACACAAAGGCATATCATGTAAACATCATGTAAACATCAAAAAGGAAGGAGTAGTCACTACAGAATATATAGTATGTACAGAATAAAATATGTAAAATGAAGCAGACATTAAAGTGAAGGAAACTGCCAGTGATGTAGAAGGACACTCTACATGATAAATAAATAAATGTAAATGATGGTGACGGACGTTCCGGTACCCCGAGGAGCTTCAGCAGTCTCAGCGCAATCACTACGGGAAACAGACACAATTTTCACAAAAGAACAGCTGACAGCGATGACGTGAGTTATAAGTGGGAACTTCAGCAAAACCCTCTGTAACTGAGAGAAGAAATCATAACGTTATCATTATCCCAAATGAAACGAGTCGATCGGCACATACATTCCAATCCATCTCAAAGAACACACAGCCTTCCCTACCACCTGTGGGGAAAAAATTACCGAGATCAACAGACACTGCCCTGGACCGCAGAACACACTTGGCAAAATCGAAATCATACAACCTATTCTCCAACCCCAATAGAGTAAAACCCGGTCTCTACAATAGAAAAACAATACGAGATCTTCACCTGATTAAGAACTAAGTAACTTTTTAAAGTCATTCGTGGGTTGTTCAGTGAGGAAATCCCAAAGGAGTTGTGGTGGTTTGGATGAGAATGGCCCCCACTGGCCCATGCCTTTGAGTGTTTGCTCCCCGTTTATTGGAACTGCTTCAGAAGAGTTAGGAGGTGTGGCCTTGTTGGAGGAGGTGTGCCACTCAGGGCGGGCTTTCAAGTTTCAAAAGCCCACATCAGGCCCAGGCTCTGTCTGTCTCTGTCTCTGTCTGTCTCTGTCTCTGTCTCTGTCTCTGTCTGTCTCTGTCTCTGTCTGTCTCTGTCTGTCTCTGTCTCTGTCTCTGTCTGTCTCTCTCGGCCTGCTGTCTGTGGATAAGGATCTAAATCTCTCAGCTACTACTCCAGCACTGTGCCCGTCTGCTCCCCACCATGATGCTCACGGACTAGCCCTCTAAAGCTGTAAGCAAGCCCCAGCTGAATGCTTTTTTTAAAAATAAGAGTTGCCTTGGTGACGTTGTCTCTTCACAGGAGTAGAATAGTAATGAAGACAAGGAAGCAAGTTGAAAAACTACATTAAACTGAGCTAAAACGAATTCATGACACGTATAAATCTACAGAATAATGCCAAAAGACTGTTGATGTATTCTGTTGTTATTTAATGAGTACTGGAGGAAGGAGGAAAGCCCTCAAATAAATCACATACAGTAAGAAAGCCAAGGAAACAAGATGGTAGGTTTTTTTTAAAAGAAAAAAAAATCAATGAAATTGATGGTCTCTAAGACAATTGATAAGGCACAAAAGACATAAGGCATGAATCACCTTACTGAAGAATTAATCAGTCTGTCACTCGTTGACTTTGAAGATCTGAAGCATCAGAAGAAGAAGGATAGAAAAACATTGGAAACAACCCCATGTATACAATTTGATAGAAGATAGGCACGCACTCTTCCAGAAGCACACAACACCAGACCTTACCCAATATAAAACTAGTAATATGAGCAGCCCTAAAATTATTAAAAGAATTGAATTGCGACCTTTTTCTCTTAAATTTGAACTTGGCTTTCTTTCCTCCACAATCCCCAGGCTGGGGGGTCGGGGGATGTTTCACCGGACAACGTTCTACCAAATGTTCTAAAACAATCAACACCCGTTTCAGTTTTTTGCAATCTAGTCCAGAAAGTAAGAGAGAAATTGCCCTCACCTGAATAATGAAAAAAATTTACCTGCTGTCAAAATCAGGCCAGGACATTGTGTGTGTGTGAGTGTGTGTGTGTGTGTGTGTGTGTGTGTGTGAGAGAGAGAGAGAGAGAGAGAGAGAGAGAGAAACTAAACTAAATTCTATCTGTACACAAATACAAAATTCCTTTGCTAAATATTAGCAAATAAAATTCAGCACAAATAAAACATAAAAGGAATTCAATGCATGATTCAGTGATGTAAGGCTGATTAAATATTTGTATAGTAATTATTGCAATGTAACCATGATATATTTTTAGTAACAAAATTCATGGTCCTATTAATTAATACAGAAAAGGACACTGACAATATGTAAAAATTCATTTATAATAATAGCTTAATGAGTTAATGAAAGGTAATTTGTATTTTCCCAACTTGGCAAGAAATATGAAAACAACAGCAACAAAAGAGGTCAGCTCACCCAGTCCTTGATGGAAAACTGGAAAGAATGTTTTCCTGCCAAGGTCAGGAATATTGTATGTGCCTACTCTCAACATAGTTTTGCAACACAGAACTAGGAATTTAAGATAGTATAATGAGACAGGAAAAGTAATCAAATAAAAATTTGTCAGAAAATGTGTCATCTTCCCCTGGGCCTTGCCCATCCAGCTAACAGCCACCGCTGGTTAGCCCCTGGCTCCTCTCGCCTCACTGTTGGTCCCTGTGTCTTCCTTAATCAGCCCCACATGTAGCCAGTAAGCCCATGACCCCATGGTGACCACTAACTTCGAATCACTCCAGCCTTCTCACACACAAATCAACACCGAGTTTCTGAAAGACTGAGCCTCCAGCACCTCCGACCTGATCCAAAACCAGCCAAGTCAGTATAAAAACAAAATCAGAATCATGCACTCACTCAATGTATGTAATCTAGAAATTCATATCAAAGGCATAGTCAGTAACATAACTCTAGATGCCCAGGTCTCATCACAAAAACACAAGTGATGTGAAAAACTGAGAGAATGTATCCACATACTCCCAAGATTCTTGATCATAGCATAGTGATCCCTCATGAGAACAACCCAGGTGAATCCCAAGACTGGATTTAGAAGAAAAATTAAGACATGTTTAAAGTAGTTCAGAGAGAACACAAGTAAACAGCCAACTGAAGTTAAAGAGGAAAGGAATAAAGTCCTAATTTACCTCCAAGAAAACACAAATGACCAAAAGAATTAGTAAAAATAGCTCAAGGTATGAAAAAGTGGATTCAATAAAGAGATAGAATTACCGAAGAAAACCCCAGCTAAAATAAAGATGAAAATGAAAAATTCAATAACCCAGTTAAAAAACTCAGTGGGGAGCTTCACCAAGAGACAGTATCACATAAAAGAAGAATAACAAGGCTTGAAGATGAGGTAAAAGAGCTGGATCGTCAATCAAAAAATGTGGAATCATTAAAAAACAAAAACGAAAAACAAAACAAAAAAAAAAAAAACCCTTCATAAACAGAACGTATAGGAACTTTGGAACACAATTTAAAGACCAAATTTGTGGTTATGAGTAAAGATGAGGGAGAAGAATTCTGGGTCAAAGGCACGAAACAGTTCTTCAATAGAATCATTGAAGAAAAAAATGTCAAAATTAAGGAAAGAGGTGACTATTCAGGCATGTGGAACATGGGACACCAAATAGACAGAATTAGAACAGAAACTCCTCACATCACATTATCATTAAAATAATATCAGAACAAAGAACGAGTGTTGAAAGGCATGAGAGGAGCTACCACTCATTAAGAGCACAGCCGTGAAAGTAACAGCTGATTTTCCAATTTTAGCTCGAAAAGGCAGAAGAACTTAACGCACTTCAAGTCCTCGAAGACCACAGATGCCGACCCAGACAACTGTGCCAGGAAATCTGTCGTAGTTGAAGGAGAAAGAAGGCTAAAGTAACGGATTACAAAGTAAAGGATTCATGTTCACCAAACCAGCTCTACATAGAATAAGGGAAGGAATAATAGGTCAGAGTAAAGAGAAGCCTACGCAAGAGATTGTAGGAAGAGAAGGAAACACCACCATAACGAGTTATAAGTGCATTAAACTGAGTAACAGAATAAAAACAAAAAATTGAAATCAACCAACACACACTTTTCAATAATCACATTGAGTATCAATGCTCTCAGTTCCCCAGTCAAAAAAGTGTTGGTTAGCTGATGGATTAAGATTCGGTATGCAGCTTCTTGTTGTCTAAAATAACACACCACTTTCAAGGTCAGACACTACTTTTGAATGAGAGGATAAAAAAAAAATTAATCCAAGCAAAGGAGACTAGGAAACAGGATTCCATCAATACTCTAATATCAGATAAGACGGACTTTAGAACAAATTATCAGAAGAGATTTTTTAGAAAGTGCCCCTTCATTCTGATCAAGGACACAATCCATCAAGAGTAATCCCAACTTTATACAAAAAACAAAACAAAACAAAATAAACAAAACAAAAAACCCATGCTCCTAGGCATTAAAACTGTAGCTTAACTTCAATATAGTAATATGTTGATTTTTAGGTATTAAATGGATAGGTAATTTTTGTTGGGAAAGTTTATTTTTAGTTATGTTTGAAATTGTTTTATGCACTGTTGGGTGAGGGGCTCTCCTAAGTCTAGGATGTTCTGTATTGTTTGCAGGTGTTGGATTTCTGTGGGGGTTGTTTAATTGCTAACGATCTGCATGTGCTATCGGAAGAACACCTGAGGTGCTCTGAAAGAATAAAAGCACCTGAGCTGAGATGCTCAGGGTTCCACTGTGAGTATGGCGCTGGCCATGATGGTGACTCCCTCTGTAGTGGTCTGGCAGAGTTTCCACATATGAAAATGCCTCCATGTCTCTCTTCCTGAGCTAACTAACAGCAACTAACAACTACAAATGGTGTACCAGTGTGGGGCACTGGCATCATACCAACGAATCCAACATGGAGACAAGCAAGAAAAAGAAATTCCAGACCTCGAAAAGTCCAGTAAAGTACGCACAGGGAAGCCACCAGGGAATAGAATTTAAGGTATTAATTGAAGACCCCTGAGGGAAAAGGAGAGAGAGAAAGGAACTAAGCCTCTATGAAGAGAAAGCTGTGAAAAACACTATCAGGCATTAAAGACAATCACTTCATATTCACAATGGTGTGATTTTGTTAGGCAATTAGTAACTCTTTTTTTGTGGCAGTAAATCTTAGGGGATCATATTTCATGCTGAGAAACATTTAGAAATTCAAGGGAAACAGGCATGATTATACTGAGAGATTTCACAGCGTTTACACAATAATTAAAGTGGGAACAAGGAATACCAGTAATGATTCAAAAGAACCGTAGACTATTTTCCACAAGCGTTCTCATTGGCATTTATGAATCAATTCACCTGACAATTGCTGCAGGTTCTTATTAATTACTAATGAAGCTGCACCTAGGAATGCCACATAGCTAGCCAATAGGGATGGAGACTGAAACTTTGCTCAAGAAAACTTAATACTTGAAAAATAAATGGGTGTCTACAACATGCTTCACTTATTTTAAACCTCACTATTTACTGATTTCCACAAATGAATTTGTAGCTTCAGCATCATCCCCAACTGAACAGCAGATTCTAAAATTTATACAAAAGTTCAGAAGACTCAATAAAACAACTTTGTCCCAACCACCAAAACCAAACCAAACCAAAGAACAACAATGGAAGATTTATACCTACTGGCTGCAAGCCACAGTTTAAATACACAACAATCAAAAGGCTGTGGTATTGCATTACCATGAACTTCGCAGTAAGCATACAAGAACAAGTTGGTATCCATGTATACAAATCTTTCCTTTCATATGGCATATAAAAGCAATCACAAACTTGTTTATAACTGCTTTGTCATGCCCAGAAAATATTGCTTCACCAAAGGCATCAATGGCTGGGACTGCATGCACAAGACTTGAACAAGATCAAACAAACCTAGATCTTACTTGGAAGACGGAGGGGCACGTGATCTCCTGCTGTTGGCGGTTGATGGCTGCTATGAGAGGGAGAGTCATTTTTCTTCAGGATGCATCCCAGGATACAGGATACTGGGCCATGCTCCAGTAGATGGCCCCACACCCATGCATAGACACATCAGTAAATGGACTCAGTGAATGTTAGCTTTTAAAAACAGAGAAAGCATGTGAAGTTGGAGGCGGGCAGTGAGGGAAGAATAGGGATGGAATTGGAGAAGAGATGACAGGTGATGGGTTGGATACAAACATATTATACGCATGTATAAATATTAAATAAAATGTTGAATTTAAAAAAGAGGCCATGAAGTTGTGTGTGTAGGGGGGTTGTTATGATTAGATTTTCGTTAGTTTGGCACAAGCTAGAGTTACCTTGGAAGAGGAACTGCTTCCATCAGATTGCCCATGGGGAGCTCTGAGGGGCATTTTTCCTGATTGACGATTGGTAAGAAAGGGCCCAGCACACTGTGGGCCATGCCGCCTCTGGCTGTGTGACGCCCCTGTGGAAAGGTCATGCAGTTGGGTTTAGAGGGTGCTTGCTGCAGAGCTCATCCCAAAGAGCTGGCAGTAGTTGAGTCTGTGCTGACAGAACACAAGCCACAGCAAACCTCCACCCCCTTCAAGGGGTGGGCTACGACTGACAGAATTGCTTGCCTGTTTTAACCAATGCATTATCTCCGAATATGAAAGACCCTCCCCCTGAATCCTGTAAGGTACCATGACCCTTGCATTAAACTTGAGAATGCTCCTCTGACGGCTCCTCCTGGAATTCTGTCGATTCTTAGTTCCCTAACCTAAGACCCACAAACCCACACCCTGCGATTCCTTCCTATGAGCTACCTATTGGCTGCGACTAGGCTATACAGCCAATAGTCTAGCCCCTTGGCTTGCTGTAGGAGGGAAGCGAGGCCCTGCGGGCATAGGGAGACAGAGAAACAACCCAACACAGATGGGGTAGTCCTGGGTTTGAAGGGAGCCTGTGCAACATAATATAATTCAGTAAATGGATGAATAAGTAAAGAGATGCCTTTGGGAAGACAGAGAAAAACATTCGAACTTCTCCACCAGGCTAAGATTCCATGGAAACAATCCCAATACCGAAGTCGCAACAGAAAACAATGTTGGATAGAAGTCCTCTCAGATTGAGGACCTCCACTTTGGGGAGACGCTGCCGAGCAGTGAAAAACTCACCACAGGCTAGAAGGGCAAGTGCTCACGTCACAACGATGATGCCGGACTCACTAAAGTCCAAGCAAAACTACATACAAAAAAAAAAAATAAAAGTGAGCTTCAGTCAGGAAGAACCACCGGTGGTAAAGTTAGCACGGGGAGACACGCTGAGTGCCCTCAGTGTTCATGACAAAGGATCACACAGCCACCAGAGGGCCTGACTGCCATGCTTGGTGTTGACAAGGGGGTGGAGCAAAGGACATCTAACGTGCTGGGGTGGAAACCCGAATCTACTCCTACTCACTGGTGGATACTAGAAAGTTGATCTCGAGTAGAGCCGAACAGTGGTCACCAGAGATGGAAGGACAGTGGGGGAGGGGAATTAGATAAAGCACAGCGAGATGCAGGAAGAACGAGACAACAACCCACACGCAGTTCCGAACAACTCCAAGAGCAGGCAAGTTCCCAGCAGTCATGTTTGAAAGACGGGAGTGCTTACCACGGCTTGACATCGAACATTCCATGAGTGTATCTGATGTCATACATACTGTACCCCATAAAGATGCACAAATATATTAATAAATTAAAACCGAGCACAGTGTAGTCTAAGCTAGGCTCTCAGGAGCTACAAACTACTTACACACTTAGCCCATGACCACCACGTCAGGCGCAAGGCTCCGGTGTCCTCCCTGCTGTCCGTTCAGGTTTCGAAGGGGGATGGTGGTTGTGGATAAACTACTGTGTCAAGGGCTTTCTGTGATGGGGCTCTGGGGAGGGTAAGATCAGTGCCCCACAGAAGTAGGAACTTCAGCCTCTGTGACTCCAGTCCCTACTGACACAGGCCTGGCTACTTAACAACTAGATGCCTGGCACACAGCGCAGAACTGCACAGACCAGCACTACACCACAGACTCCGACTAGTGATTGCAAATGACTAGCATTCCTCTTGCTCCCAGCAGCCAGAGCAGTCATCTGAAACAGCCACATGAAAGACAGAGCACAGCCATTCATAACTTAGGCTTCCCTTTCCCTCTGCTTGCTACACACGGGCTTTATTCCACCCCCCTACTCGGACACCTCCCCCCTCCCCTGCGTGCCCAGCCTTCAGAAAATTCTCTGTGAAAGAACTGTGACTGGAAAGCAAATGTCCATTGTCTCCTCCTGGGAGCAGGTGTGTCTCCATTTCCCCTCTGAAGAAATTCCCAGCTTCTCAGGCCTGGGGTCATGGCCAGCAGCTGTGGGAAAGGAAGGCGCTGAGAAGCCCATGGGGTAGCCCTGGGCAATCTCCTGAGAGGCTGGCCCCACCTGTGTACCCCGTGACCTCACCACTCCTTGACCTGTGGGGACATACCTCAGGATTTCCTGACCATGCTGGCCCCATTCACACTATGAACTTCCCCCCATAGGAATATGCTTTTTTGTTTTTTTCTTTCACTGAGTGATTCATTTTCTAGTCTAGTCCCTGGTGTACTGGGCATCCTGTTCAAATTTAGGAGTGTGTAGGACAGGCATCCTCTAACACAGGCGACTTCGTCAGATTCTCCATTGCACATACACGGCTGGTCATCTCACGGTGCTCTCTGGGCTTGCCTTGATCTGTTCTTGTGGCAATCTGCCAACAGCTCCCTGGTGCTTCCATACAAACTGCAGACTATACACTGACCCCTCCCCCCAATAATTCTTATTTATTAAGGTCTATTTGGGCCACGCTAGAACCTTGCATTATCAAACAAGTGTAAAATCACCTTATCAACTCATATCATTTATTCTGGTGGGATTTCTACCAGAAATACATCAAACGAACATCCACTGGGGGCTAGAATGCCTTTGATTCCAATCTTCCAACAGATTAAACTTTGGATAAACTTTTCTCGGCGGTGCCCTTTGTAATTTTTAGTGTGAAATCTGAACACATCTTTTTTCAACTTCTTCTTCCCACATGGTTTATATTTATACGCTTTCATGTATAACTTTAGAAATTTTCATTTTTAATCGATGCTGCTTGGTTCAAGTATGATCTTTCTCCAACTGTATCTTAGACCCCTGTGCTCTTAAGATACGCACTCATAATCTTAGTAGTCCTTAATAGACTCTGTGTAATTTCTGTGCATGCAATCATCCTATCTAGACAAGTCATTTTGTACAACTTTTTCATCTTTTTCTTGTAAGACTAGCTAAGATATTCAGTACACAGCTAAATAACAGCTATACTGAACTTATAAATTCTCTCAGCTTTCATTTCTCTGGAAATTTCCTAATTCAAATCTTATCCGAGCCATCAGTAGATATAGGGATATTTGTTGCTCATTTATCTTAGCACCTTCAAGATGTAATTTCATTTCCATCTGATTTGTAATGTTTCTATCAAGAACGAAACTCTAATTTTCATTTCTGGGCACCTGTGCGTAATGGTGTTTCTTTTTCTTCTTATTGCTTTTAATTTTTCTCTTTATGTTTGGATTTCCGCGGTCTTATCACGGTGTGTTTTGCTGTGACTTGCTTTTCTGTTCAACTTAGATTCTTATGTGTGAGGAAACATTGTTTGTACTGAGCTCAGGAAAAAAAAAAAAAGCCATCTTTTCCAAACAAGACTATGTCCAGTCATTTGGCACTGTCTACTCCTGGAGGAGTCTGTGTGTTTAAAAATTAATTTCCCCTCTCTGTTTTTATGTAGCTATTAATCTGTTGCTAACACCAGCCAGTTACATTTTTATTCCAAATTCTGTGTTTATCCCCCCCAAAACATGGAATTTTTATACCTTCAATTTCTCTTCTTAGGTCACCTATTTCTTTTCAATTTCTTGGGACTATGTGCCTCATAATTCCTTCCATTCTGCCACTATGGTCTTTCTCACGGGATTAACCCATCTGGTCCCCACCCCCACCCCGGGCCTCCTGTTGCCATTCATAGTTCCCCTCCTCGCCATGCATCTAGGAAGTTTTGGTTGGAGTCTGGAAATCATGAGTGTTACCTTCTCAAATGACCGGATTTTGCTTGTTTTCTTTAAAGTGGTTGGATTTTTCTTTGACAGGGCTTTGAGTTATTGATGATATAAACTCTTTTGAAGTGTATCTGTTTCAGCTTCTATGGTGATTCGGGACTGTTTTGGCATCTCTAACAAATTCCTGGTCTTGGAGAGGGTAATTAGCAAAAGCGTATATACAGAGATGTTAGTGAGCCTTCTGTCTGTGTTATTTAGTGGGTATGCATCCCACCAAGGTCGTGAACAGCCTTGGCTATGGAATTCTAGGGAAAGGTTGTTTTTCTTTCTCCGGCTTCTCTGCTACCTTTGATCGTTTGCCATTCACTCTGCCTGGAGGAGCCCTTGGCATCACATCCTCAAATTCAGCTCCTTGCTTCTCTGCTTCGTGTGTCTTTTCTGGTTCATAATTTTAAGTGTAAACCCCTTCCAGGGACAGGGCAAGGATCTGCACGTGTGCTTCATTAAGTCTCACATAAGCACCCACACCTGACATTCCTTTAGGGCTCCATCTGCACCTTCAACTGACTACTGGATATCCCTCACTGATGTTCCAGACTCATAGAATCCCAGGCTGAATTCAGCTTCTACAATTCTTTAGTGACTTTTGCATAGTTTTCTGTCTGTACAGGTACATGTTCTTGGCTCCCCATCTCTACTGTCAGTTCCCTCTACTTTATTTCCCAAGATTTTGTGATATGAGCCTACCTCCTCTTCATCTTCACTCTTAAATTCTTGACCAAAGTTTGCTTAGGCTTTTGAACCTCTTCCTAGGACTAATGTGCACTGTTGTATATAATATAGCTTTAGCAAACCACAATATGATCAATTTTGATATCTGATAAGGTCCCTCATCTACTGTTATACCAATGATGTTTGATGCCCCGGACAGTTTTTAATAAGAATGTTTCTTAATTTTTGCTAAAATCTTTATCATCCCCATTTTCTCCAGGGAGCCTCCCTCTGCTGACTCCTACCCAGATCCTTCCTACAGATTCTCATTTTCCCAGGTTGTGTTGGGGGTTGAGCCCGCTTTGTCTTTCCCACTGAAAACTCCTCCATCATTCCCCCATCCCTGTCACAAGAACGTTAGGTGCTTCTCACGAGGTTGCTATAACTGCCACCGTATAATTATGCAGTTAGCACCTTACCTTGTCTTTCGTGTGTTGTTAGAACAACCTCCTAACCTTAGTATCCTGGAATTTATTTGATACAGTATTTGTGTCCCTTTATGAAGTTCCAGTCTTATTCTGTCACTCTCCCAATTAACTTTCCTCAAAAGCCACCTGTCATCTTTGAGATGCAGTCCAGGCTTCGAAGAATGCCATCACCATTTTAACAATGTGATGGTTGTCTGTGCTTTCACACTCGTCTTGCTCTGTATTCAGACAGCGGTGTCTTCTTTCTACCGCCGTCTTCTTACAGGTCTTTGCAATAAGGAATTTGCTTTTCCTCTTGTCTTGACACCTATCCTAGGAGACCCATCTTCCCTCTTCCTTTATACACTGATCATGGTATAAGGAGATCTTTTTATGATTTTTTTCATATTCTGTATTCTCCTTGTACCTGGTCACACCTCTAGCTGCAGCTACTGCACTCAATAGCCATTATCGTTTATATTTCTCATTGGGCTCTAAGTTCCTTCAATGTAGTCTCGAGGTCAAGAGCAATAAATTGGAGTTGACAGGTACTGGGGGGATCAAGGATGAACAAAGCATCCCTAGGGCAAAGGTTGACTTCTTAAACACTATTGAGCAATGGGCCCATTTGCTGCTAATTCAGACTATGAGACACAGGTCAACGATAAGTGAAACGTATTTGTGCCGACAAATGGTGGTCAGATAGAAGCCTTGACGTCTGGTAAGGAATGCCCCAGTTAGGGTGCATTTATAGAACTTTAAAATTAGTATAATTAGAATTGCGTTTTGAGAAAAAAATATACGGAAAAGAAATACAGGATTAATTTATCTAGGAGAAATGAGAATCTTCCCTCAATAGTTTTCATATGTAAATAGTAAAACCATGTACTTTGAAATCACAGAAAGAGCTAGAAAGAAAGAAACAAAAACAAACAAGCAAACAAAAAGATCCAAAGCACAGCGCGTTCACACTTCAAGAGCTGATCGCGGATAAACGCTTGGGTGCAAGTCTGTGTACGAAGTTGAGGTGTGTTTGGGGTTTCCTGCTTGAGAAGCAAGTCAGCAAAAAGAGCGATGGCATAGGTTCTGCTCTGGTCTGATGGCTGACACCCCTTCCTGTGCTGGATCCCTTGTCCAAAGGGAGGGGTCAAAGGGGTAAAAGGAGGGGTAAGCTCTTCTTCTTCTTAGTCTATACTGAGCAGGTGCAGATTCTGCACAGGCGTTTTTCAGAATCTCTGCAATGTTCCTCAGTTGATGGTGACAACAATGGCAGGCAGAAGGGCTCCCGCCATTTGGTAAGTAAGAGAAAAAGGGAAGCCATTTTCCTAAGCACTGGCCTGAGGCAGCCGCTGAGACTGTTGCTTTGGTGGACAGTGGCTCCAACGTCCCTCTGGTCATCATCTGCCTTGATAATGCAAGAAGCTGGGGCCACTGGTACTGTTTTTTCCCATGTAATGCTTGGACACTACATTTTTCAAAATGGCTTTTGGATCTATCTCCCGAAGACCTTGCGATGCTATATCGGACTTTGTCTGTGTTAAGTGTATCTTTTCTCAAAATATTTATGAGGTTTCTACTTCACTGAATGAACAAACACTGATATGTTTGTTTTTCAAAGGAATTTGAGGTAGTAAAATGAGGATCCGTATTAGGTTATAGAGCCCGATTGGATTTAAAAGTAGAATTAATCTTATGCCAGTGGTTATCTGGACACCGGCAGCTATAAGCATAGGACTCATTAATTATGTCCTTCAGCTGCCTGGAATGCACACCTGTAGGAGATGGTCTTTGGGTGATGAAGTTACTATTATGGTAGAAAGTTCACTGTGCGGACATCAAGGATACTCGGAGCATGGGGTGGCCTACATTGTCTTAATAAGTAGAATATAAAGAAAGAAAGGAAATTATTTTGAAGATTCAGATTTCCAGAAATTAGAGGATTTCCGTGTCTGTTCTCAGAATATCAACACTGCCTTCGCTCTTCTTTCCCTAGTCTCATCTGTCACTGGATGAGTCTGTTTCTCTGGATTTGGATTTAAGAAGCAATTTCAGGGTCAGAATGAAGTTCTTATGAACAGTCTGCACCTCTCATCTATGGGATTGTGCTGTAAGAATCCGTCTGGCAATTTGTGCTCTTCCCCGTGCACACAGAAGGCTGCAGGAGGGCAGAACTGTATCTGTTTGCGCCGTTTATTTAACAATTATCAATTCCGGAAGAGAGGCATTGTATTTTAGCAGTTTTAAGTGAGTGTGTGGTGGAGAGGTGACTACTCAGGGAGCTGTGAAGAGGAGTTTCCATTGGACTCAGTCAGGGAATGAATGAGATCATCAAGCACAACTGAGCTTTACTCCCTGTGAGAAGCACTCAGTTTCCACCCCATACACACTATGAAGAATGTGATGCCTCGCGGAGCTGAAGGTCTCTGGAAAGCTGAAGGTGGTCGTAGAGTCTATGATATGAACCAAAGTGGGTCATGGGAGAGGAAGGCCAGCTCTGGGAATACGGCTGACTGAAAGGGCTCTCAACAGCCTGGCTGCAGAGCAAAGAACCACTGGGAATATAGGAGGTCGAAGGTGCTGGAATCTCTGTGCCTAAGCAGCAGCCACGTGGTGGTTCTGGGAGTTGGAAACTGGATTTTCTGCTGCTTTCCATTTCCTCTGCATGTCAGGAATTGCCAAGGTCGGCTGTGATAGTGTCCTATGGGACACACTGTCCTAAGAGTCCCTTCTAGAGACCAGTGAAGTGGACACTTACACACAGGTAGGCAATCGGTGACAGGACCACAGTGTGAAGTTCCTGTCCTCCCTGGTGGGCACAGGACAGTTCTTGGAACAAACGTGGGTCTAATTTTTTTATAGAAACACATTAATGCTGTAAAACTTGGATGTGGAGTATCTCCTGGACGCTCATGTGTTAGAGACTATTACTCACCTATGGCGCTATTGGGAGATAAGAACCTTTAGGAGTTGCAACTTGTTGGAAGGAAGTTAGATCACCAGGGATGGGCTCTTGGAGGGCATTTGGGGCCCTGGAATCTTCTCCTATCTGTTTCTTGGATGCCACTAGGAGAATGGCCTTCTTTGCCATGAGCTACGATGGCTCATGGTACCACCATAGACTCGAAGCATCAGGACCAAGGAACCTTAAGTGGAAGCCTCTGAAAAGGCAAGACAAAAACACATTTTCTTCCTTCTAAGTTGACTGTGTCGGACATTTATCACAGCAACAGAATGTTGTGCAACATAGTAAACTTCACTGGAAACTTTAGTCAGTTTCTGGAAAGCTACACAAACAGAACAGGAACAAGTTGAGTGATGGGGGTTGTTTTTGAAATTATTCTGAATGTTACTACGTAAGTGCTTTAATTGTATAATTAATACCTTAAGCTTACCTAGGATTTATAAGAGGCTACCACTATAATAATGAAAATTGATGCATCAATCTAGTAAACAAAATGTAAATCAATAAACCTAAGAGAAAAAGAGAGTGCTGTATCTTTTATTTTAAAAACCCTAAACCTCACCATGAATACGGGGACTTGGTTCTTTTGAGACTGCATAGATGGCTCTGTGGTTAAGAGCACGGACTCACTCCTCTTGCGGAGGAGAGGAACCGGGATTGGTTTCTAGCACCCATTCAATGGTTCACGACCATCTGTAGCTCCAGTTCCGGGGTATCCGAAGTTCCCTTTTGGCCTCTGTGAGCACGCATATGATGCACATACATACACGCAAGCAACACATTCGTATACATAACATTTCAATGAGAGGTAAAAGAGGGAGGCGATCTGTAAAACTCTACACAGTGTGTGTGTGACTGCACTGGTGATTCTCATATATGTCAACAAAGATGAGGATAATGGGAATATTTCAAAAGGCTGACGAAGACAGGGCATCACTTTAAAAGCTGCAGGAATGAAAGACAAGGGCGTGGGCATAATGTCAGATTGACCAAAGGGACACAACTGAGAGCCCAGAGCGTATCTGAAGCGGGGACGCTGTGTAATGAATGAATGAGCAAAAATTATGGGGAAAATTGATCATTTGTATGGGAAAGGTAAAACGACGGACACATACGATGACATATAGAACTGGTACATGCGATGTGAGGGACAGATGAGCCAGGAGTGGAGGCAGACAGCATACAAACCACCTTTCACTGTCGCTTACTCATATGGGGCCTCTCCCAGCTCCAGGCTACCTCACCCCGCCAGCGGCCATCAGACACTTTGTTGAAGTGGTCTCGCTTGAGCTTTATCACCCTGTCACGCGCTGGTGTCAGTTAGTCGTTCAGACTTGGAGCAGCCTTATTGTGGAAATCCACTCATTCCTAAGCTCATTGAAAAGTTCATATTGCACACACAAAATTGAAAGCAATAAAATAAAATCTTGAATAAAGGGACACTCAGGCAGCATCCACTAGCCCACCAGTGACTCACATGCCCGCCCGGTGCTAATGAACTGAGCGCCATTTGTCTCTGAGAACTTTGGGGTCCAGCCGAGCAGAGCGTCCTCCATTTGTGCAATTGGCTTCTGGGAATGAAGCGAGTGAATGATTGGACAAACATGCAAATGGTACTGTAAGCCTGGGAAGACATTTTATTTTGTGTTGACTGTATTAGATGTGTTCTTGGTCTACCATTGTGTGTAACAGTAATGCCAATTCTTAAAGCTTTGTCCCTTCTATAGTCTTCCGTGATACTTTAGTGAGTATCCCAGAACAGGAAACCAAGGTTAGGCCTTTCACCTCCCAATTCCTCTGACTTGGATTATGTTCCCCCCACTGTCTATGGAGGGAAAGCCAAGTGAATACAAGAAACCAGTTGTACTGAACCCTTTCAGGCCAACATTTTTTTCCATACATGAGTACTTATGTATGTATGCATGTATGTATGTATGAGTACTTTAATTGGTTAATTAACCACACTAAGAGATTAAGAATAACTAGTAATGAAAAAAGTTTATCAGTATACAGTATTAATTATTGAAATTTATGATGATTTTTGCATTTGGAAAATTACTGGTTAGTGTTCCTAGACTACAGTGGCCCTGGGTAACTAAAACCTTAGAGGGAAAAACTGCAAGCAAACGGGAGTAAATATATTTCAGGCTAGATTCGAGGGGATGATTATAAGTATACAGGAGATGATTTAAAGTATATAAATGCTAGGCAAGCACATTGCCATTGTATATAAAGGACAGAGCATGCCCTGACTTTGGAATGCATATTGAGAGGGAGGAATTCCTGGAACTGGCTCCTTCTGGATACTGAGGGGTAGCTGTAAATTTATACAGGTCACTAGAAATAATGGGACTTCTGTTCAGCTGCCTGTAGTGTAAGTGGACCATATGAGGAATCATGGGCTTGCTTCAGCCTAGCTCCTCATGATGGAGAAGTCTTTCTTCCAGAATCCCCTAGGGAGAAAAATCCACAGATCCTATCTGATGAAGCCCTGGATAGTATCTCAATCCCTGGGCAATGACAAGGATGCAAACTCACTACTTTATAGCATCGTCTGGACTCCATATCCTAAATGAATGTCTGCCCTAAGGAATGTACCCACATGCTAACCAGAAAGACTGACAGCCCTGGAAAGAGTTGACCCCAGCTGCCAGTTTCCCATTGGCCTCTGTTTCTCAGCCTGCTTTGATGTGGGCTTGGGCAGAAGAACTCCCCTAGAAAGATGTGGAAATGATAAGCCCAACAGCCAGTGGAAGAATCTGCTCCTGGCTCGCTTTTAGATGAATGAAATTCCCACTTAGAAATTCTTTCCTCTTCTTGAAATACTTTTTTTTTTTTCAGTTGCTAATTCAAGGGTTTGCAACAAGCAACAACAACAAAAACCCAATCACATTAAGTATTGATAGCTGTCGGTAATACTTTCCCAGGAGTGGCAGTGACCTGATGGCGGCTGTTGATCAGGGTGGGGATATTTTGAGCCTCATCCAATCCTATCAGGCCCAGAATACTGGTAAGCCATGAAGCAGATGTCACTGATAATTTCTCCTAAGGAGACAAGCTTAGGAAGATTAGATAAATTGCCCTGTCATCCAAGGCTCAGGAGAGGCTCATCAGAACTCAAATGCAAGTCCCTTACTTAGTATTATTTGTCTGGGATCTTGAGCATACATTTATGAAGGACACGGGAACTCTGGCCCTGATTTGATGTCCAACTCCTCCCATATTTGGGATGTTTTGGAGGAGTGAACTTGTCTTTAAGATGTCATTCATTTTCTACACACTTAGTGGTATGCATGGTGTAGAGCCAGGCTCATAGCCGATGCTAAATCTCGGCCCCTCCCTCTCTGTTTTAAAGTATACAACGCGGATAAAGTTGTCAATTCTTCATTCACATTTTATTACCTCAATATTTTTTTTTTGTTTCTCTGTGAACATCTAAGTCTAAACCTGGGTCACTTTAAATGTCTTAAGTCTCCCCACCTTTAATTTTTCTAAACTATTACTTTGTACAATTCTTTGCCCCATAGTTTTCCCATCTTGTGAGTTACAAGGAAGGCACAGAACCTTTGTCTTACTGTTCAGATCTTTCGGGCACCTGATATTGATTTAGACCATGCATGATCCAAGGGAGTCTGAGCATTGAAAGACACGGCAATCACATATTTAGAACAGTTCAGACTGTCTGCATTCCATGTATCTGCCCAAGTCCTTCAGGCAGGATTTGGCACATTGAAAATCACTGGAGAGATGGTTCAGTGGTTAAGTGCACGGCTTACTGAGTAGTGGAGATCAGATACCAAATCCCACAGTCCTGCAGCTCCCCTGGAGACGGTTGGCAAGCCCAGACCCACCCTGTCCTGGGAAGTATAAAGCAGCTTTTCTTCTTTTGACAAACTGCTTAGGCATTTGTCTTCATATCAAAATATAGGGCCCTGGACACGGGGTCTTGAGGGAGAAAATTTCCCTCCTCACTTTGGGTTTTCCTTTCTGCTCTGGCGTACTCGCAATTCAGTGTCCTGCCTTATAATTCAGAAGTCTCTATCCGCTCTCAGAATATATTCTTTCAGCTTTCGTATACAACAATATAACCTGGTGGTAGTGGCACATGCCTTTAATCCCAGCACTTGGGAGACAGAGGCAAGTAGATCTCTGTGAGTTCGAGGACAGCCTGGTCTACAGAGTGAGTTCCAGGACAGCCAGAGTTACAACAGAGAAACCCTGTCTTGAAAATCCCCCCAAAGACAAACAAACAAAACCAAATACAAGAATATAAATATACTCACAGTGATCTTTGCACACCCCAGTGAGGTTTTATTCTAACATGCCTTCTCCTGTTCTTGTTCCTTGTTCCCAATGTCCATTGTATACACATGCTCATATACGTCCACCATTATGTGTGTATGTGTGTATGTGTGTGCTACCATTCATATGCTGGGGCCCTAGACTCTGATAACATGTCATCTAGGGTGGGACTTTCAGTAGATGTTAAAGATGAAGTCCTCATAATGGAATTAGTGGCCTTGTTAGAAAAGGAAGAAACACCAAAGTCTTTGTCTCTCTGTCTCTGTCTCTGTCTCTGTGTCTCTTTCTTTCTCTCTCTGCCATGTGAGACTCAGTAAGGAGGTGATGTGCACAAACTGGGAAGAAGCCCCGTCTTAGTCAGTGTCCTATTCTTTTGCTGTGAAGTAACACGATGGCCACAGCAGCTCTTATAAAGGAAAGCGTTTCATTAGGGCGTGGGAACATTGTCATTAAGACAGGGAACATGGCTGGAAGCATGGCAGCATGCAGGCAGACGTGAAGCGAAAGTAGCTGACGGTTCTTCATCTAGGTCCATGGACATCAGGAAGAGAGCAGCACTGAGCCTGGATTGAGTTTTCAAAACTCCAGAGCCCACCTCCAGTGACAATCTTCCTCCAGCAAGGCCACACCTCCTAATCCATCTGAGGCAGTGCCACTCCCTGATGAACAGATGTTCAAATATATGAGCCTATGGGAGCCATTCCAATTCAAACCACTACAGGCCCTCACCAACAGCCTGACCACTATGGGCCACTGTGGCTACAGGTCTAAGAACTGTAACAAGCAGATGATCATTATCTAGGTTGCCCCGCCTGTGGTATTTTCTTATAGTAACCTGTTGAAATACATCTATGGAGACATTCTAGTGTTCAAACCTTTAGAAACCAACAATTCCTGAAAGGAAACAAACTTCAGAACCATAGTTCTGTTTTCAAAGGAAAGTGGCTGAATGACTGTCAGGGCCATGTTGTCTCAAACCCCTGCCCCCCCCATTTTCAAGTATAACCAAAAGGTCACTATCGTGGGAGTGCAGGTCTCCATCCCTACATCTGGAAGTTCAAGGAACAGTTTTTCTAAGTTTCTAAATCCAACTTTCCTTCATCAGAGACCAAGTGAAATTAGACAGAAAATAGACCAGACATTTCCTCTCTCCAGATGTCCAGAGGGAAAACTGCCCATGCATGGGGCCAGTGCATGAGACAGCTCTCAGAGCCAAAATTCTCTGAAGTCCAGAGGATCAGATGCCTCTCATTCATAGCTCCATTCCACAAGTGGAGACCCCCAAGCTCCCACGCCTGCTTTGTAATTTTGTAGGAGTGTGAGACATCTCTGCAGAGTCAGTTCTCCATGTCAGAGTGCTCAGCTGCAGGTCTGTGCCCATGGCCCCAGACACATGGCCATCAGGAAGTTATCTGGGAAACTTCACTCAGGTATGTGGGCTCAGCTGTCATTGAGATGCTGAAGAAGCAAGGTTAGAAGTGGGAGCTGGCAGGAAGCTTACCTTGGTAGCCATGCTGGAGCCCTAGAGCACATGGGCCACATTGGCTGCACAACCCACAGCTAAGAAGATGATATTTATCCCCAAAGGTCTGACATATTGACTTTTCATATGAATTCTGTTCAGTGTATATAGTTTTGTTCCACTAGCTTACGGTCTATTCATGGTGTGGTTGTTAATCTCTTTAACTGGTCATTTTACCATGTGTTTTCCTATATGATGAGCCTTGCACCTTTTAATAGCTCACGCTTATTTTTAGAATTCTACCTCTTCCGGATTGTTTTTTTCTACAACCAATACAAAGTAAGCTTCTTGAAAGGCAGTTGCCTTTGTTAGTGAGAGTGTGCTGGCCGGGACAGCTGAACTTCTTGTAGCCTAGGACTTAAAATAACATACATTTTACCACTGGAACAAGAGTCTTTTCTATTGACAGATTTTTCACATTTTTTTCCAAGTCAGTTCTTGAATATTTTTATGACTACTTCCAATAGAACCTTCTTTCATGTGATTTATTTAGGTATTCTGTTTAAATGAAGAGCACAATTTCTGGCATGAGTGGCATAGGCGATCACTACCCTGCTCCACTGTAGGTTACTGTGACTCATGGGAGGTATACAGTCCACTGTATTTGTAAGGAACATTTACACAGGAATCTACTTCTAATCCTCATAGCAGCAGAAGAGACGGGCACTTGTGCTTCTGTGTAGTAGAGGTGACAACAGTAAATTGGAGCATCTTGGCCATGATCATGCACTGAAGAGCTTTGAATGGGGACCAATACCCAGGCCATGTGGCTGAGAGTCTGAGCCTGTTACACAGAACAAGTGGATCATTTATTTCCAAGGAAACCTAAATCCGAAACATTTCTTTCCTGCTGTCCAAGAGAATCAATGTGAATTTTTCAAAGCCAAATTAAGTGCTTATTAACTGGGAAGGTTTTGAACTCTGTACACCAGAGGTCCAGGAAGCAAGCAGCCAGGCCCCAGTGTGCCACAGCAAATCTCTGAGCCATACCGGCAGTGACTCATGACAGGTTGTTGATGGTCTTCTCACCAAGGGTGCCAAAGCCTACAGTCTGAATAAATGTCAAGAGATTGATCTAATTTTGTTAATATTGTCATTAAAAATATACAACTAAAATTCTTGTAGTTTCTAAATATGGTTTATTTGGAGCAACAGGGCGACTGACCTCGTTAACATCTGATGGTGTGGGACTGCCTTGGTTACACTTTGACATTTTCCATTAGTTAATTTACTATACTTACTTATAGATCATGGGCAGGGACAGGTAGAGGATTGAGGCAAGTCTGTTTTCATTTAGTCTGCCTTAGATTGGTGCTATAACGTTTGCTCTCTTCCCCGTTCCTTTCCTCCCTGTGCCAACACTCTCCTAGGAAACAGAACTTCTGCAAAGGTTACTTATACTAGGACTCTCTTTTCTTGTAACTGTATCCCACAGATTTTGCAAACTAATGTGGAGACATAAAAAAGGCATGGGACTTTTAGGTAGGCCCAGTGGCACAGGTCTGTAGCCCTAGCTGCTTGGGAGGCTGAGGAAAGAGATTCTTTATTGGTTAGAATATTTTCTAAGATAATTATGTCCAGTGAGGTACACAGGTGAGAGAACTGAGGCTCATTGTGGCCTGTTGACTTGTGTGCACCATGCAGCTAATAAACATCTGCTATGACCCTGAGCACCACGGTCTTCATCTCTGTAAACACAGCTTCCCGGTTGATAGTGATAAGGAAGGACTCACATTTTCATGAGGCTTAGGTTTGTAAGGAACAATCATAGTCCGAATCTTTTTAAGAACTCTAAGCCAGAGACATTACTGACTGCATGGTAAAATGCCTAGAGAGCGGTGGTGGGAGTTACAAGGTAAAGCCCCGGGCACAGGCAGCAAGTCCAGAGCCACCATGTGAGTCCTCTGTCTCTTACACATGCTTCTTAGAACCTGGGTTTCTAACGTTTCCATCATCCAAAGACAGGCTGAAAAATCACTGAAGCCATTATTTGGTGTATAAGAGCTGTGCTCCTTGTCATTCCTCTTTCCTTTACAGTGTCTACTCTCGAGGGGACATCACCACTCCATGATCTGCTCCCAACGGTAGAGTGTTCACCTCTTGACATCTCTCCTTCATTCCTTCCAGTCTGTTTCTCTTTCTCTCTCTCCTTCCTTCCTTCCTCCCTCCCTCCCTCTTTCTCTCTTCCTCTCTCTCTCCCTTCCTTTTTGCCTCCCTCTCTCCCTCCCCCCTTCCTCCCTTCCATCCTTCTTTCTTTCCTTTTCTCTTTTCTTTCTTCAGTACAGGAGGCGGGACTCACACATGCGAGGCAAACACTCTAACACCGAGCTGCATCCCCACCGCCTTTTTCCTTTTTATTTTGAGGCAGACTATGCTTGAACTCCTTCTACAGACAGGCAGGTCTTGAACTCCTCCTCCTCTTCCTGCTTTAGCCTCCTGAGCTGTTGGTATTACAGGCCTTGTGTCACCAGACCTGGGCGAAAGTCTTATTTGTGTCTTTCTTAGGTCATCCATGTCTGAACTTCCCGTACATCAGTCTTGACTCCAGCTTTGGAATCTACGGGCTATAGCTGGAATAACCATGTTACTCTCTTGTTTTACCATCTGTCAGTCATTAGTGCATTAGCATATGACTTCCTCATGTGTCTGGACATTTTCGATAGACAAGAAACAGTGAGCTGACACTGGAAAGTGAGAGATGCTAGCTATGTTTTGCTACTGTAATGCTCTTTTTGTGAATCGAATTTTGTGATAAATTACTGGAAACAATTTCATTATTTTAGATAAATTTATGTAAAAGCTATGTTATTTAGGATGAGACCTATGGCTAGAAGTACTAATGATGCTTTTTCTGTATTGATATAAAAAAAATCCCCATATATTTTGGAGGAGTATTTTATCTTTACTGGTTGTTTTTTTTATAAAGTTTCCCAGTTAGCATACAAAGAGACAGGTTTCCTTATAGCATTTTCCTTCTCTCTTTCTCTCTCTCTGTATGTATGTATGTGTGTGTGTGTGTGTTTGTCTTCATATGTGTGGTGGTCAGAAGTTTACACCATATGTCTGTCTCAGTCTCTCTCCAACCTAATTTTTGAAATAAGATCTCTCAAAAAAAAATGGGAGAATTTCATATAATCTATTTTGATCATATCCTCCCCCTTTCCCAACCCTGTCCAGATCCACCATCACCCTCCTGACCACCCAACTTAGTGTCATCTTCTTCTAGTGTTTTAAAGCACACTGAGTCCAGTTTACGTTGCTTAAGAACTCTAGGGTGTGGAGTGAACCCCCAGAGCATGGTCTCTTACCAGGATCACATCTTTAAGGAAATCTGACTTTCCCTCTTTCAGTAGTCATTAACTACTAATAGCTCCTCAACCAGGGTGAAACTGGGCACCCACTCAGAGGACTCTGCCTTTCCTTCTCCACAGATACGTGCTTGTCCATGTTTATTGCTGTTTTTCTCACAACAGTCGGGAAATGGAAACAACCTAGGTGCCCACCGACTGGTGAATGTGTAACAGAAACACGATACATTTACACAGTGGGATATTATTCAACTGTTAGGACAACAATGAAGTTTGGAGCCTGCAGGTAAGTGGAGATCTGACAGGAATTATCCTGAGGGAGGTAACCCAGATACAGGAGTGTCTTTCTGACACTGCTCATCCCCCTAGGACTTGCTGGAACGGACACCTCAAGGATACTACATCATGTGGGTAAGTCACCTTCTTCCATGAGCTTCGGGACTGTTTCTGACCTGGGCCGTGTACTTACCTCCCTTGCATGTGTGGATCTGTGCTCTGATGGACAAGAGACCTATGCAGACCCCAAGTGTGCAGCTTATCGTCCCCCCACCCCCCAACCCCCGGCCTTTACTTGGCTCCAACTTCACGTGAACCTCTTGATTCTGCCCTACTCCATTCCTTCCTGCTTGGGCCTGCTCCTGCCAGTGGGCTGGGCTGGTTTTGTGAGACCTGGAGCTTGTGCAACTCAGGGGAATCCTTTTTTAAAAAGAAGATGAGCTCATCGCCGTGAATATCAAATGGCAAATCCGTAACCAGTTGCAAATGAGGAAAGAAATCACAACAGATTCTAAAACTCTCAAAAAAAAAAATGTCATTTACACTTATTTCAGCTTGTTTTCTTTTGGGGAAGATTATTGTAACCATATTTGTAGTTTCATATGGTCATTAATTTAAAAGTTAACCTTAGATTATACAACGGTGATTAAGCCGCACTAATCTGCTGTGTGGCCTGAAGCCCTAAACTACATTATCAAATTTCTCTTTTTTCTGCATGTCTTGATTCAGCAATTAGTTCGTTACCAGAGCTCCGGCTAGCTGACATTTGTATTCTCTGCTGCTGCTGGCTCGGGTGCTATCATAGAGAAGCACAGACGACCATCAACAATGAAAATAAGTGTTTAGCTTCCAACCTGCTGTGTGACTCTTCCAAATTTATTCTGAGGAACACAAGCTTCTCATTTCTAACAGCCAGAAACTGGAGCTCCTCCTAATGTCTACCTGGTATTCTCTTTCTGGATATTCCCAAGCTCTATTGTCGTCTACTTGGCAGCTGTGTTCTGTGCGAAGCACCTTCTGCAACAGTGTGACCTCTGTTTTCGATTGCAGGCACAGATGCCTTCTGGGAGGTTTGCTAGACTCTAAGTGGATTCCCAAAGGCAGCTAGAAGTCACATGGTTGTGTGAGGAATGAATTAGGAACCGCACAAAGATGTCATGTTGAACCCAACCAGTGTATGTCTCTTGCCTCCGTAGGCCTCCTAATGCTACTGCCCTTCTGGGGAAAGTGCAGGCGGGGCTGAAGAGTTCACAGAGCTGGAGTCCTTCTCCAAATACTGCTAGAGTAGACCGCTTTTGAAATACTTGCAAAACCAAAGATGTTTAAGTGAGCCAGTCTGGAAGGACTCTGTAAGACAGGTCACTGGAGCTGTCCTTGTATGGTCCTGTCATTCCAAGGGACAGATGCCTCATATCTAGCTACTTGTCAGTCTCTGCCATGCTTAGAGGGATTCCAAGGGTGGTGTTTAGAGGCAAGGTTCCTGATGGCCTTAGAATACTCATTCTTGGCCGACTTCTAGGCTGATCTCTTAGATCGCTTAGAGCTGATCTCTAAGTTACTTCTTCCTCCCCAGTGGTCAGAGCTGGCCTAGTTCTCCTGTCCCACCTTGCTGAGAGTCATCCTTTGGTGTCAAATGCTTCAAATAGAGCTACTTACAAGAAGTAGTCATTTGAAGCAATGAGTATGATTTTTAGAATCTTTGCTATGAGTCAGATCACTATAGTTTTTACCAAATTCTTCCATTTCCTTCCCAGCACTCACAATGGTCCAGCTGAGCATAGAAAACTATTCTTCCATTATAGCTCTGGACACAAAGTTCAGAGAGATTAATAAATAAATAGCCCTCAGTCTCACACTGGATGGAAAAGAGCCTTGCTGTAAATCCACATGTTTGAGCTAGCTACAAATTCCCTCTATCCAGTGAGCCCTCTCAGTGCACTGATACCTGGGGCAAGACCTCTGTTTTATTCATGATGCACACACTCACACTGCGAGAGATCTGTGTTGGTGTAATTGGTCGGTGACTGTATATTTATCTCTCCATGGCTCACTCTTAATAGAGAAGCATTTGATTAAGGGCCCCAGCGCAGACTGCAGAGTGTATATAAGATATCAACAGAGTGATTCCCACGGCTCCATATTTTAGCTCTGTGATTTAAATGTAAAATTTGACTTTCTTCTAAGCTATTTTTTTTCCTGGTAAAATCAATATTGTATCTACTTTGAAGCTTCAGAGGCAGTTCTCAACATCTGTTTTCTAGAATATACTTGGCTTGGTCAGAATACTCAGTCTACACTTTCCTAACAACCACATACATTTCTAAATGCTACGTCTCCAGACCCATAATAAACAACTAAATATTTGTCTTTAAAGAAAAAGAACATAAATGGGGTTTTGGTAACCAAAGAAACATTTGAGTGAAGGTTCATAGGTCTGAAAACAAAGGAAAGTGTTTCTTTTCCTGGAACTGTTCCTGTAAAATAAAATAACAGACCCTATAAAATAGGAATGAACTGTGCTTATGAATCTACGGGGAAGAATGACACAGAAGGTGTGACGTACATTTGGGGAAAGAAAAGTCCTGTAGAACTCAGCTCTTGGACATCACTGGGCCCAAAGAGACCTTAGATAAGGAGGAGAGACTGACCGTTGATGTGATCTTAACTGCATGCAGAGGTTAAGGAATTATGTTAAGGAATTGGGCAGAGTTGCTGTGGCTTTGCCATTGTGGTGCACCACAATGAGGGTCAAAAATTGATGTCTGAAGTCCTTACTAGTCAGGATGTGTCTCCCTCATTTTGTTTCCTATCAATCTTCACGACTTCCCAAATAAGCAATACTGCAGACCTCTGAGAATCACCTTCCCTGTCTTCAGGCACATGTATGGAGATGTTCTTTCTGCCTCTCTCTTGTAGGAATGTAAGAAGTATTTGAATTAGAGATGTTTACATAATGATGTTGGTGAAGTACAGTGAACATACCTGTTCTCCAAGAGAATTCTCAGAGCACTTACCCTGTACAGATACTTTTTATGAAAAGCATATCCCTGTCCAGATGCTTCTGGTCTGGTGGCTCCCATTGGTCACTAAGTCTCCAAGACCTATGGTTAGAAAGTGTTCCTTTAAGCTGGCCTGGTGATACACTCCTGTGATCCTAGTGTCTAGGTGGCTGAGGTTGGAGGATTGTGAATTCAAGGCAAACTTGGAGAACATAATGAGTTCAAGACCAGTCTGAGCTACACAGGGAAACCTAGTTTCAAAAACAAAATGAACAAACAAAAAGCCTCTTTTTCTGTAAGTCAGACTGCATCATATAGCATGCCTTTCTGAACGCTGACATGGCTAATTGCCATTTGACTTTCCTTTATATGCCATACATGTTTTAAAATTAACTTAATATACAAAACATGTTGAATATACATAAAGTGTATAATTTACATATTTAATATTCACTTAATTCTCCTGATACTTTAAATAAAATGTCCATGTTTTAGCTTTGTCTTTATGTCAGTCTGAGGTAGAAGTGGCTTTCTTTGATTGACAGGCTGAGAGACAGCCTGAACAACTGAGCACCCTGCCCAAATGCCCAATGTTTTTAGTGGTCAAGATTAAACTTGGATCTTCTCATTATAGGTCTGTATTCATCCTTAACACAGCCTTGTGTCAATCACTAGTGTCTGGACAGAGAACGAGGCTGGTAGGGGCCAATGCTTCCCAATGTACGATGGCAAACTTAGGGTTAGGGTTAGGGTTAGGGTTAGGGTTATTAGAAAGTTCAGATATGGAAGGAGTTTTAGAAGCTGCAGAGATGGCTCAGGGGTTCAAAGCACTTGTTGATCTTACAGAGGACCCAAGTTCAGTTCCCAGTACTCACTTTGGACGGCTCACAGCTGCTTCTAACTTCAGCTCCAGGGGATCTGATGTATTCTTCTGGCTCCTCAGATATCTGCACTCAAGAGCACAGACCTACACACAGACACCCGCATGCATACATAATTAGAAAATAAAAATAAAATCTTGCTAAAGACTTGAGGGCAATATTTTATTGTAAATAATGGTATGCTGTCATGTGATCTTTCATGACTCCCAGTATGGCAAGTTTGCTTACACAGTATCACCACAGAACTTGCAATCACTGTCACGCAAAGGCTACTGTTAATGGAAATGCTTTTATGAGGTACATGGCTGCTAGTGTGTGTGTTTGTGTGTGTGCATACGCACCATGTGCGTTCCTGTGCATGAGTATGCATGCAAATGTGTGTGTACATGTATATTGTACATGTGTGTGTGAGTGTGTGTGTGCATGTCTATGTGTTTGTGTATGTGTATATATGTAAATGTGTGTGCACATGTATGTTGTATGTGTGTGTGTATGTGTGTGGTGTGCGTGTGTGTGTGTGTGAGAGAGAGAGAGAGGAGAGAAAGAGAGAGAGAGAGAGAGACTCTAGTACAGCACCATACCTTTGCTTTGTCTTCCATCCTGCTTGTTTGTAATTTGCCTGCCAGTGAAGATCACCTTCCACAACGTGCTAACTAAGGTGTTCAGATCTAATGACTCATGAAGGTATTTGAAAACGGCTAATAAATACCACAATGGGGATCAAATGCACCACTTAGAACAGTGGTTCTCAATCTTCCGAATGTTGTGATCCCTACGTTGTGGTGACTCCCAACCATAAAACTATTTTCGTTGCTGCTTCATAACTGTAATTTTGCTACTGTTATGAATTACAATGTAAGTATCTGATATGCAGACGGTCTTAGGTGACCCCCATGAAAGGGCCATTCAAACTCCTAAGGGGTCATGACCTACAGTTTGAGAACCACTCACTAACTTAGAGCAAGATGCTTGAACATAGCACACCAATTTTGCTTGATTTTTGAACCCACAGCAGCTACTGTTCATTCTGTCCCCGATTCGGTGTAGCTTGCTCACACAACAGTGGTTCCTTGGATGTTCTGACCACTTTCCATCTTTCAATTTATTTTTTATCTTTTATCATTATATATTACCTTTATTTATTTATTTATTAAATTATTTTACTAGACCCCACAAATATGAACATTTGAAATAATTTAAAACTGAAACCCACATGTCTCAGCCCTATGTGATTAGAATATTTTCATCCTAAGTCTTAGGGGGATTTGAGGATGAGATAGAATTATGACATTTATTTATGTTTTTATTAAATAATATTTTTATTAAAATTATTCCTTGACAAATTCGTATGTGTATGTATTGTATTCCGATTTGTGTATTCTCAACTGTCTCTGCATCAGTTACATGATTTAAAGGGTTCTTTTTTTTTTTTTTAGTTTTAAAATTATGTTTATTGACTGACTTATCTGTATGCGTGTGCCTATACACATGCATGCTACCATGTCCCATGTATGGCGATCTCAGGACAACTTATAGGAATCAATTTTCTCCTTCTATCATGTGAGTCCTAGGAATCAAACCCAGGTTTTCAGGTTACTGGCAGGTGCCTTTACCTCCGAGCCCTCTCATGACCCTAAATGTTTCTGTTCATCGGTGCTTTGCAGTTTTAAGCATACTGATCATTTACATACTTTTTTTCAGATTTGAATATAAGTTTTTAAGTCTCAGAGCTACATAAACTTTGTGTTCGGGGGAATTTCAAATTCCAGGTGTGTCTACTTACAAAATGCGATTGAATTTTGGGTGCTGAGTCTGCAACTCGCAATGTTTCTAAGCTCATTTGATCTTTCCAGACGTTTTCTAGGAAATAAATACATTTTCTTCATAGAAAGTCAATCATATGAAAATATATATTAAAAAAAAACAACATGGTTTGTTTTGAATCTGCATTCTTTTTCAAAAAGTTTGTTCCTTAACTAGTGTTCACGTATTGACTTAAAATTTCAGAATGGTCTTGCTCCTGGTTCCAGGGAAACGTGATTTGTGTAATTACTTTCAACTGTGGAGCTTTTAGAAGTTAGACGTTCGCTATTATTGGAACTTCGAAAGTCTTAGCTTTCACTATTGATGAACGGAATAGCAGCTCACAGGGAAAAGGTGTTTGTTTCCGCTCCTGGTTTCAGACCCTCACGCCGTGGAGAAGGACAGGACTAGAGCGTCTCACTCACACACAGAAGAGGGGATGCCTGCGCTGGCTGGCTCTCTCCCTCCCTTATTATGCCATTTTGCCCTCAGCTGTGGAAACTTGTCCACACGTCCTGGATAGGTCTTCCTACCTCAGCTCATCTTCGCTGTATGAGTGAGGCCATGATAGAAAGAACATTTATTTCTGCAATTCAGACTTCCAAGGGTGTGTGTGTGTTGTGGGGAGAGAATAGAAAGGTAGGGAGAAGCTCGCCAGCTTTAAGGCAGGAGGGGGCTTGTAAAGTGGAACAGCAGGCGAGTGGGAGCGGCGGGAGGGGGTTTTGTGGCCAGAACAGCCTGGAAACTAGTGTGGGGACTTGGATGGATTCAGGTCTGTGTTCTTTAGGAACTAGACGCCCCATTGTGGAGGTGGTTGGCTGTAGGGGTGGATGAGGGAAGTGATGGCTTCCCGTGACAAACAGAAGCCTGCTTCCTAAGGTTTCTGAGGAATGCAGATCTGAAGCTTCTGTTTACGTGCTAGCCACCCTTCTGATCACCGGGTCAGACTCCCGGCTGAGCTGACGCCACACTGTCAGCAGCAGCACTGCCATTTTGAGGGCTCACTTTGGACCCAAAGCTCTGGAAATCGTCTCAAAGGTCGGTTCTTTTCCTGTCTCCTGAGTACTTTTCAGTGTAAACATGGTAACATTAGCCATCACAGCTACGTTTCTAATCCATAGAGAAATGTTATCATAAATATTTGCTTTGCTCAAATAATTTTTTTCTTCATCCATTTCATTTTTCACGTGTTTCTTATTGAAGTTGTTTCCGCTGTAAACTGTTTTGGCTGATTTTGAAGTATTGACACAGCCTTGTTTTCCTGTGTGTGTGTACACACACACATACACACACGTATATATACATGAACATACACACACACACATATGAATTTAATTTGCTAATAATTTATTGTAGACTTACATGCCTGTTTGTGACGGAGGCTGATTTCTGAATTGTTTCTTGCAATCCATTTTTTTTTTTTTATTTTAGCATTACTGTTACTGTACTGTAAGTATCATCTTGACTTTCAGGAAGAAATTTACAGAGTAGTCATTATTCTTCACTTCGATATGCTGGTTAGTTTTGTTTTGCTGGTTTTGTTTTGTGTTTTGTCAACTCGACACAAGCAAGAGTCATCTGGGAAGACAGGATCGTCAGCTGAGGGATTGGCTCCGCCAGCTTGGCCTGTGGGCCAGTCTTTGGGAGGTGTTTTCTTTATTCTTGTTGTTAATGATTGGTGTGAGAGGGCAGCCCCCCTGCAGGTGGCACTTCCTGATAGGTGGTCCCGGGGTGTATAAGTCAGATGAACAAGCCATAGGGATCAAGGCAGCAAGCTAGTCCGCAGCACTCCTCCACTGCCTCTGTTCCTGCTTTGAGTTCCTGCCCTGATGTCCATTTATGACGCACTGTAAACCGCAAAAAGAGAGAAATCCTTTCATGGTGTTTATCACAGCAGGAAAGGCAAACTAGGACTGCGCGCTAGCTCGGGATCGTGTGTGTGTGTGTGTGTGTGTGTGTGTGTGTGTGTGTGTGTGTGTGTGTGATATATATGTGAACTATAGGCGACGTGTATAACTCTGGTTTGTCTATTTCGTCTTAGTGTGTTTTGATGAATTGATGAATTATTGAAATCGTTTCCATGGTGATCTGTTGACTAAGTCATTCAACTTATGTCTTCAGAACAATTGTGTAGAGTTGTTCGTGTTTTCTGTCAATTTCTTCTCACTGTTTACACATTCAGCAATGATCTGCACTAACACTCCTGCTTTTAGGATTTTTGTGGTATCCCTTTTGTTCCTGATCTGTCTTCCACACACTGTAACAAATGTGACTGCGTTGTTAATAACAACACTGGCTCTTACCGAAAATCTCTACTGGTTTTCTCCACCTGACTTTTACTAATGTCTGTCGTGACTTTGTCAGTTTCTTCCTTATGCTTTCTCTAGGCTAGATTTGCTCATAAGTTCCTTATGTGAGCACTGGGTATATTTTATTTTATGTATTTTGCTGAGTTGGTAATCTCAAAGAATATGCCCCATGTCCCAGTATGTTAAATCATACTGGGGAAAATGCAGCTCTCTCAGAGCTCAGTCACATGCCTGAGGTTGAATCTCCTGTTGGTGCGACAAGCATCTAATGTTACGAAAGTGACCCCATGCTGGAAAGATGGTCTTAAATAAGAGCTTGTGAAGCTCCAGGTAGATGTAGAACAAACCGTTCCCTGCTCAGCCTGGAGACATTACTTGCCTGATCCGCAGAGCTGAGGACAACAGATTTTCTTGTCAGATCTACATCAGAAGTAAGTGTATCACTCACAAAGATATTGCAGTTATTACACTGGCTCAGGTGAGAAAGAGACTTCAAATTCATTTTCTTTCCATATGAAATTCATTGCAGATTGGGAAAAAAATGTTGACAAATTCTGCACTTGAAGCTCAGCTCTTCTACCTACTAGTCATAGAGGTTTGGTTTTTTTTTTAATATTTGCATGAGTTGGTTATATTTTCTAAGTAGAATCAAGTTGTGCTTTCACAGAGTTATTGAGAGAATTAATGATATTGTAAAGGGCCAGCCATACTGTTGCATGCAGAACAGTGGCTAAGTAGTTTTCTCTTTTCAATTTGGTTTCTGCAGTAGATGTATCTTCTATTTTGTCTTTTACCTGATTCACTGGTTGCAATCTGTGAGCACAATGAGAATGTGCACATTCTAGAAGGGAGGAGGAGCCTGGCTGGGATGGTGCTGGGTAGGACAATTTGCCTAAAGCCCGGGAGGGGTTCTCTGAATGTAAAAGAATATGAGATGTGTTAAAATGTTGGGACCCTCCGGCGGACTTCCAAGGAACCACGAGATGTTCAAACCGATGCAATCACATGAGGCATTTATTATTATCTGGCGCGGGTCGGTTCCCGCATGCTCCCACGCACGGGACAAGCATGGCGGGCCTCGAACCCTTCGTCCCCAGGGCTTTTATCGGGGTGCAGGGGCAGGGGCTTGGGGACAGGGCTTGTGAAGCTCCGATTGGCTCAGAGCTCCTCAAGTCCTGCGTCTCTCAACCTAGTTGGTCAGGTGTTCGTGCGCGCAGGAACCAGGGGAGGGTAGACAGTTGGTGCCCTTGGACTAGTCGTCCCGGAGACAGGGTGGCGCCCAGGATGCCCAGGAAGGAAGGATTCCTGCTGATAGGTGTTAAGCTTAATGGTCATTCCCCTATGGGTGGGGAGGAGCCCGAGGAGGCTGTTCCTGGGAAGGCATCTCCCGATAGGAGGGCGGCATCCCCCCTCCTCCATACGTGACTGCTAGCACTCAGGTGATGAGGCATTGGATTCCTAGAGGTCGGTTTATATTTCTTAAATCCTTTCAAAAGTTGGATACAACCTTTCTAAGCCAAATATCACTGCCATGGAGGATTTTGTTCTGTACTCTTTGTCAGCACAGTGGCTAATTCTGTTGCGCGGAGTAAAATTTGATTGTCCACATATGGCAGTCATTTAATTGTTCTGCATGCCTCTTGACTCTCAACCTGAATTCCAGGATGGCTCTCTTTCTGGAGCAGCTGCACCAAGCTCTTTAAAGGCATTGGTTTTAATAAGCTCCACTTTTTATTTGACTTTGTTTACTCTTTGAAAGATTGTTTTCTCTGTGCACACACGATGCCTCCAGTTACTTTCTCTTCCTTCCTTCTGTTGCTGGACTGTTTTTTTTTTAAGTTAAAAATTTACATGCAATATATTTTTTCATATTCTTTTCTGTTCACCAACTCCTCCAAATTCATCTCTGCCTGCCTACGCATTTCACGTCCCCCCCCCCTCAAAGAAAGTTCAAAACAAACAAAAACAACATACCAAAACAAAATAAGCACACACGCAAAAGGAGTCGAGATACACCGATCTACTGCCATAACAACATGTCAATAGGAGATATTTTGTTGCATATTTTTTTATCAGAATAAGGGTAGTAGGTCCCCTCTCCCCCCCAGGGCCCACAGCCTCTCTAGTCTCAGGTTCTTTGCCACTTTAGCAGTGTTGGATATGGGTTCCATCTAATGGAGCAAGCCTTGAATCCAATATGGTGTTTTGTTTGATTAAGTGGTTAGTTACTCTCATATCATTTATGCCACTGTCGCCCCTTTGTAGGGATGTTGCCGTTGTGGGCTGCTGTGGGGGTTCCCTGAAAGCATCGTTGCTGGCAGTGAAATAGTCCACAAAGAGGCAAGAAGGAAAACTCGGTTCAGCCCAACTTAGTTAGCCAGGCTGGATCAAACTTCTGGAATCTGCCGGCAGGTTTATTGACAGCATATTTAAAGACAGTACAATTTGGAAAAAGTTTCCTAGTAATACAATCCCTGGTGTACAAGGAGGCATAATTACATCATAACTCAACTAAAAAGTATATGTCATTTCTTCCAAGAAGATGGATTCTAGAGAGAGGCTACCTGTATTAGCTTAAGGGCCCAGGGAAGTATCAGGGGTCATCCTAGTCATACAGAGAGAATAGAGGTCACTTGGTAATTAGTCACCTCCAGCCCTGATTTTGGGAGCTTGGAGAAACCCCTAGTTATACAGATAATGTAAGAGTCATTTAGATTGCTAACTATCTCTGGTCTTGGTTGTGGGGTTTGATATGGCCTGACTCTACAGATAATGCAGATCACCAGGCTATTAATCTCTTCCAATTCACAGCCTTCTGAGTGGAGAAACAGGTTACACATCTTTTTCTTTGAGAAGACAATCCTGTATGCTTAACATTCTTGGATTCCCTCATGATCTATGGGTGCTAGGACCTTTGTGCTTCCAGTGGTTTGTAGGGTTGGTAACTGGTGGTATTGATTTTGTTTTCCCTTTGGTAGCATACAAAGTACCTTCAAGCACGATGAATAGTAAGTAGTCAGTATGGGTAAACCTTCTAGTTGGGCACCAACTCCATTTCTCCATGTTTGATGATAAAAGTTAGCGGTGATTTGATTGTTTTCTTAATTCAATTGGGACTTCCAAAAAAAAAATCTGTATCTCAACATTCACTTCTTAGAAAGTCTTTTTCATTACATTTACGTGTGTGCGTGTACATGCGCACATGCTCACATGCATGGGAGCTTGCATGTATGGGGGTGTCAGAAGACAACTAGAGTGAGCTGTTTCTCTCCTTCTACCATGTGGGTCGCAGCAAGTGCCTTCATCTGCTGAGCCGTCTTGCTAACCCCTCTCCCACTGTTTTTGAGACGTCCTCATGATTTGAGGACATCTCGAATTGATTTGCAACAGCTTGGCAATGCTTCAACTTACAGTGTTTTACTCTGGGGTGGTTTGAAAGCTTTACACATCCAGTAACTCCTATAGGTATATTTTAAAAATTGAGTCTTTTCTTTGGCTAATGAGATACCGGTCAACCTTTCCTCCCGAGGTTACACAGCAGCAGTGAGTCACGAGTGTGATCATAGGAAGAAATGACCGAGGCTCCGTACAATACGTTGTTGTTTTTAAGATGTGATGAATAGTAGATCAGGAGTAGTAAATGCATATTCTCATGTGCCATGCATGGCAGGCAAACTCTACTATTTATTCTCTTATCCTGAGATCATTCCATTTTCTAATTAGAATATTTTTCAGTTTACAATGGGCAGGGCTTAACCCCATCATAAGTAGGAGAGAATACGTATGTGACAACTTGATGCTTCATTACATGTTAATATCTATAGAGTAAATACCGCTTTTGTCCTGTTTGGGTTTGGTTTGTTTGGTTTGTTTATTCTTTGCTTCGGTCAGCCTGACACAAACATAAACCTATCTAGGAAGAGAATATCATAATTGGGAAAATGCCTCCATCTGGATTTTCTGTAGGGATCAATGACTGATATGGGACGTCGATCCCGCTGCGGGTGGTAACAATCCCCAGCAGACCATTTTGAAGTTGTATAAGAAGCAAACCAAGAAATTCACAAGAGGCAAGGCAGCAAGCAGCACTGCCCCAAGGCCTCTGCTTCTTGTTCCTATGCTGAGTTCCTCTCCTATCTGCCTTTGATGACTGACCATGGCGTGGAAGTGTAAGGGAAACAAACCCTTCCCTTCCCGAGCTGCTTTTGGTCATGATGTTTAATCACAGCAACAGAAACCTAACTAAGACGTAAGAAAATGAATATATTGTGTCTTTTAAATGTGTCTTCGCTCGCCATGCTGTGGCTCACTCAGTCCTCTTAGTTCTCACTTCATTAAGGAGTGAGTGTCCTTGTAGTAATATAAATTCATTTTCACTTTCTAGAACTTTATTTTCTTCTAAGCATACATATTCATACTTTTGTCTGTCTTTTTTTCCCCCCTCAATGATATCCCCATTTTGAGATCGTTGCTGAGTTCCATTCCATTGTGTGGACATGTCATGTGGACGGACATTTTAGTCCTTGAGTTGGACTCAAAGTCTGGTTGGTTACCAGACGTCTCCAAGTCCTTCCAGACGTGGAGGAGGGGAAGAGTATGAGCAAAATATACTTAAATTTTAAAGTTGTTTTAAATAATAAAAAATAAAACACAAAGAAATCTCCATGTGGACACATGATTTAATCGTTTCTAAGGAATGCTCTCGGAGTGGGGTGACCATGCCACACGCCGGTTGTGTTCATAGCTTTACAAGGCAAAGAGCCTCAACTTCCAAAGTGTTTCTACCCTTTGCCATTTTTTTTTTTTTTGCAGCAGAGCGAGGGTTCAGATCCTCTGGTTCTTGACCTCCTGGCAGGTGATGGAGTCCTTTTGGTTTCAGCTGCTCCGACAGGTGTGAAGTGGGAGTTCATGGTGGCTTTGATCTGCACTCCCCAGAGAATAGCGACATCTGAAACTTTTCCATGCGCTTGCCTGACACATGGCTGGATTCAAGGTTTTATCACAGGGCTATTTATAAATATATCCTAGTCTGTGGCTCGTATTTCCAGTCTTTAAACTCATATTTCATATATCTTATTCTTTCTCTCTTTTGGTATTTTCAGAAAGAAAGAGTAAAGGGTGCTAGGCCTTTATTAAATGTCAATGAGGTCTAAGGCATCGTTTATTCTCCCATCCTGTGCCTTGGTTTTAATGATAGAAATAGTCTTCAGTTCATCCCCGTATATGGAGCCAGTAGCATACTTTACGTGACAGACTATCAATCAGCTTATATTTCCACATTCCTCTCATTCATTAAGTGAATTATGTCTTTGATATTGTATCTAAGAAACAGTTGTCTAACCAGAGGTCAAAAATAATTGAATCTCTATTTTTTTTTCCTAGTAGTGTTATGCCTTGGATTTTATAGTGAGTCTTAAGACTGGAGAATCTGGTTTTTTGTTTTTTGTTTTCTTTTTCTTTTACTGGGCTGTTGTGACCAATTCTCTGCATTGAATTGGACTCTCCTTTCTTTAAAGTCTGTTAAGTGACTTGGCTTTGGGAAGCTGATGGGAGGTCAGAACAGGGCAGTAAGAACCCTGTGTTACATCCTGTGCTGTCTGTCTTTCTGGATGTTGGGCAGGAAGCTTGCAGTGGAGACTAAATTGGTATTGATCCTTGCGGCTTTTAGAACAGTTTAGCTTCAGGGGGGACAAGGGGGCACCTTCTCTTCTATCTACAGTATACATGGTGGCTGTATGAACCAGTTTGAGTATGCTTGCCTGAACATTCCAGAGTGAAGATCTCCACACAGCCTCCTAAAGGTATTATTGGTGGGGTCGGGTTACTTGTTTAGCTTTTATTAAAGGAGAAAATCCAGGACGTGGTAAGAAGCCACTTGTGGAGCAAAGCAAAGCTCTGTGCTTCCCGTAACCTCTTTTCAGTGTGCGTGCAAGGCACCGCAGGATTAGACATTCAGACGTTGTTAGAACAGCAAATGAAACTCTCATTATTTCTACAGTGACATTTGACTTGTAGGAACACGACAGCACAGGGCCGTCACTCACATGTTTCTCAACTGGGGCATTAGAGTCATTTACATTCAGCTCTTTCAGTTTGCCAAATTAAGAAAAAAATGTGGATGCCTGCTTTGGGAGGCTGAAAGAATCGTTCAGGAAGTGGCCACGTCTCTGTCGTTCCCCCCCTGCTCGGCTTCTATGTGGTTGTCACCCATCCATTTTTTTAATAACAGAATTTACTTCATGTTCCCTTTGCCCACACAGTACGTCAGGACCACTGTCGCCCACTCTTCTAAGTTTCAGAGATGACCCAGCGGCCATGGGAAATCATTTTAAACAATGCCTGTTTTAAAAATCAGAAAGGTGAGGTTCTGAAAATCTGAAACAGTTGCTCTGGGTTTTGTGGTCCACGTGCCAGGGATGTGGGGGTGGTGTGGCTCTCTATCAGGAGCTGGGGAACAGAATGCATCAGAATTCTTCAGTTTCTGCCCTTTCCTGATGTTGTAGGATTTCGATCTGGTGGGGTGGGGGGGCAGAAGGAACAATTCTTGGGAAAATCCATCAGTTCTGCTGTGTCAGAAACTTTATTCTATTGCTCTGTGCTTAACTATAAAAATAATCAGTACAGCTCCAATCATGGAACCAGCTGTATACTTTACAGGCTAGGCTTCTGATCAGGTTGTGTTTTAACATTCCTATCTGGTACAGGACCATTCTTTTTTTTCTTTCTGCTAGTGATCACAGAATGATCAATAGCAAGGACTATTTTCTAGATTTGCTTTTGAGTGTAAAACAGTATGTTTAAGGTAAACTAGTTGGTGTTTTCTAATACATTCTGTAAGCTAGTTATAGTGGCAATCACCTACACTTCTAGTGCGAAGGCAGCAGAAGCAGGAGTGTCTCGAGTTCCCAGCCAGTAGGGCGGTGCTGTGAAACCCAGTCTAAAAAGTCAAGGGCTGGCTCAGCTCTTTTTTCTTTTCTTTTCTTTTTTTTAAATCATGGGTCCAGTCCCTCATGTTTGCAGAGGAATGTAACCATTAGGCCACCCCCAGATCCCCTACCTGCCCCCCACTCTTTTAAGTTTCAACCCCCACAAGGCTGCTAAGTAGCCTTAAGGAATGAGGTTAAAGACAGGCTGATTTAGAATACTCAGAAAGTTGCTGTATCTGAGGGGACACACACAAACCTAATCTGCACTAACTTTCACTGAAGACTTCAAGCCCTGACAGTTTCACTGTAGGCCTGAGTTGTTCTGCCTGACAGGATTATCCAGCTGTGTAACTAGAGAGGTTATTTTGGTCAAAGACCATCAGCATCATTTTTGGGCAGGGGTGTGGGGGGGCATTTTATCACTAGTATAGTTTAGAACTATAGTCATGCAAATAATAAAACCCAGCCTGACTTTGATTGAGTTGTATGATGTTCCTCAGGTTTTCTGTGAGCAGGGTACCTCTTATTGCCTACATGAGGACTGGAGACACCCCATTCTGGGCATTGCTAAAACAGGACACATAATTCCATCTTCGTGCTTACATTTTGCTAAAACACCCATGTTGTTGTCAACCTTAAAGATCAGCTTTATTCTTACACACTGACTTTGTTCATCTGATCCCAAAGTCAGAGCCTGGATGGCATCGGAGGTGAGAGTTGGAGAGAGGAATACGGGCTTGTGGGCACACTTGCTCCATAGCCAGCATGCCCATTTCTCCTCACACTGGGAGCTTGCGCACCCAGACGGGAAGAGCTTACCTCCCATACATAACCAGGAAGAAGTCAGTGGTTACTTTCTAGAGATTCTGAGTTTCTACTGACTAGGGCAAGATGCCCAGCCTTGCCCTCCTGCAAAGTGACTCGGATTCAACAATCATGGAGTCGATAATGGCTCCGCATTTAGCCTCTGTGAATCAAGGTTTCGCATCCTTGAAAGGGGGTGAGGTTCTGACATTCACAGAACACAGATGACCTGCATGGGAACCATCATTCCTTGTTTTATGAGGGATTAAACAGAAGCTTTGGTTTTCAAGGATCCTTGCTTAAGAAGAATGTCTTTCAAATGTGGAGCCCCAGCCTTGGTGTCAAGTGGCAGCCATTGATGGCTCCTGGGATGGCTCCTTGGGCCATCAGAACATCAATCCATAACAGCGCCTGGAAACTGACTCTGGCTTGCTCACATCAGGGAGTGGCAAAGCGGTGTTGATTTAATCTACAAAGCTGCTTTACCGCTTTGGGACAGAGCAGGGACCCACCCTTGGGAGAGGTACCAGGTCACCACATCTCAGCTTTCTCCTCCCAGCAAACAGAGCCCATGACTGGTTCTCTAGGGCATGGGATTGATAGTCTTGTCCTTTGCCCTGACCTAGGTGGAGACCCTGTGTGATCACAGCTGGCTCACCCAGGTGACTGCAGATGTCTCATTGGGGTCAGACATCTGAAGGAGGCCACGGTAGAAATTCCTGTGGACATGTGGGTGGCTGATAAAGTGGGATAGTACCTCACCGCTGCTCATTTTACATCCTGATACTTATTCTTTTGCTGACAGAATGCACCACGCTGCTCAGTCACATAATTTCCACAAAATAAATAAATAAATATGAATAAATAAAAACAAAGCATGGTCTGGTCAAATTAACTTATTGGTTACCTTATTAAATACATTGTTAGAAAATCCCGAGCCCCTTGTGACCTGGATGGAGGATAAGCAATTTGCACACTTTTGTTCATCCATCTGTGTTACAAAATTGGAGAGTATTTTAGTGATATTTTAAACCATTCATATGAAAAATTGATATGTGATTGAAATATACTTGTTTGGGAAAATACTTAGCAAGTCCATGATCCCGGGATTTAGAATCTAAAATCAACAAGCATGCTTTACGGTGAATTCCTCAACAGAAGAAGCTGTGCTTTCTGTTTCTAGGATTGTCCATTTTTGCTACCAAAGAATGTTCCCACTGTCACCAGGGACTTACACTTTGCAGTCTGTGTGACCTGAACGTAGATTTCTATATCTAGGAAACTCAGAGGAGGGGTGAAAATTAGTATGATTAAGATACATTGTAAATATGTGCAGGATTTTCAAATAAATAAAATCTTATTAAAAGTTTTAAAAAGGAAACAGGCTCACAGATGGTATTCTGCATCACAGAATTTCAACAGAAATTCATCACAGAATTTCTTTGCTCATCTGACCCCAAAGTCTGACCCTGGATGGCATCGGAGGTGAGAGCTGGAGAGAGAAACATGGGCTTGTGGGCACCTTTGCTCCATAGCCGACGTGCCCTCTTGTCCAACTTGCAGCTGTCTGCTCAGCAGGAAGGGAACCTTACTTTCAACCCTCTTTGTATTTACCTCCATTACATTGTTTATTTGCAGGTGTTGCTATTTGAGTCCTGAGACTTCGAGTTGACATTTGGGCTGGAATTTGAGCATTGAAAAGCCTCCATGGTGACTAGATCAAAGATACACTGTATATCAGATCTGAAAACATGATTTCTATAAACAAGAGACACTCAAACACACATACTCACACACGCATGCACACGGATGCACACACTCATATACACATATACACATACACACACACACACACACACACACACACACACACACGAATACACTCCTAGAGCAATGATGTTGAGGCAATGAATAGAGCTGTCTCTACTCTCTGACAGGTTCCTTGTCTTACCAAGAATGGAGTAGGCAGACCTCAGAGTCAAACAGGAGATATTTTATTGTCAACTCATGATTAGCATTAGACATAATAAAACAAATGTAAACACATTGCCCCTGGAATTTGATGATTCGGTTGTGAGGGATTTGGGCTCTCAGTAGCCAGCAGAGGTGCGACAGTTCTTGGAGTGTTACGGCCAGCTCCTTCAGTTCCCAGGAAGAGCAGGTTTCCAAGGCTTCCTTTCCTACTGTTTCCTCCAAATTTTTCCCCTGTTTTATAGCCCTCACTAAGATCCCAAGAACCATATTGAATAAGAGTAATGATACTATACACTCTTGCCTTGTTCTTAGTTTTAAAGTAAATGTTCTAGGTTTTCCCCATTAACAATGTTGACTTCTAGACTTACCATATATAATCTCTATTGTTCTATGATCGGGTTTTATCCTATTAATGAAAATGAAGACATGACAGCTCTGAGGTATGGTTAAGGAGAAGGATTTTATTGTAGATATACAAGGGAGAGTACAGCCAGAGGCATCTGGAAGGGTCCAGACTAGCCAGGCCATGAGAGGAGAGAGACAAGAGGAGAGTTAGAGAAGAAGAGGAGAGAGAGAAGAGAGCCAAGAGGGCTAAGAGCATGCTAAGAGGAAAGCCAAGAAATGCATGGCCCACATGGCAAATTTTTATAGGAAGCAGAAGCTTAGGAAAGGGAAGGCCCTGGGCTGGAGCAGTTTAGGGTAGGGGTTGGGGGTGAGGGGAGAAGAGAGGAGCCACAGGTACTGAGTGAGCCTGGTGAGCAGTGTGTGCTATGGTATCTCCATAGGCACCTCGGTTAGGTATTTGGAGCAGGTCATTTTGGGATCTGATATTCCAGTCTTGCTGTTGGTGGATAAGGGGCAACACAATCTCTCCTATAACTGTTTCTTAGCTGAAATTAGGGTGTTGTTGCTGGGGGTCCTGGAAGGCTGGAATGTTGGTACAGGGCTGGAAAGGGAGAGAGAAGTACAGGCTAGAAGAGATATGATTAATTCACCACGCAGTTCTGAGGGACCACCTGGGGATGGGGAAGTTCTGGCCATGTCGGAATAGTCTAGGATGCAGGTTTGGAGGGAACCCCTAGGACTGGCGTGTTGCAGGCAGTTCTGGAGTGGTTTCCATTCTTCAGTTGATTGGAAATCTGCTGGGGCAAATATAGACTAGGGACAGAAGGTGAAGCTAAGATTCTTAGAAGAAAATCTTTATCTTGGGTATACACTTGAAACGTCCTGGCCCATTGTCCAGGTAGGTGGGAGGATACGGGTGGGGGAATCTTCCTTCAAGGGTAAGTAGTGGGGAAAGCTTAAGCTACTGAGTGACAGTAGTACTCTTCTGGAGTCCATTTGACCCATGACAGGTAGATCCAAGTCTCATGACTCCCTGAAGCTTACACAAATTATTTTAGGTTTCCAAGATTAAAGTTTTAGGTGCTTTAGCATTACAGCTGTTAGTAATCTATACTGAAATCTGAAATCCACACTCTAGAAGAAAACGAAACAAAACAGTAAGTTCATACCTTTGAGCCAGAAAAAACTTGGGGATCCCAAAAATGATTCTGGGTTGAAAGCATTGGTACTCTTCCTACGTTTCCAGAGAGTTGGATATATTGATTGGACAGAGATTTTTCTTTTTCTAGCACAATGAGAATCACTTTTAAGTCTATACATAGAAGACAATCAAAGGAAATTTGAAATTTTGAATTCGTGACAACGATAGTAGTAGTAAGTGCTTTATCAGGGCTGGATTAATGGGTTATCAGAGCTCCACTGATTAACATTAGAACTCTGAACTTTTGAAGTCTTACTATAACACCAGTATAGAGAGGGAAAGAAATCTGAAACACTTCTCATTTTTCACATACTTTAAGTCACTCCCTTAGACCGTATAACTCACTGAAGCTTTCACGTGCTCAGCGTTGTGGAACCACCTCTTGGCCTGCCTCCTGGACTGCCTAGTGCCAATCCCTAAGTCACCTCCACACCTCGCAACGTCATCAGCAAGGGACCGCGCATATGCCGATTCCCCCCCCCAATATAACGCTGCCCAGCAGCAGTCCCCACTCTCTTGGCCCTTGCTCTGGTTTCCCTTTTCACTTCTCCCCCCACCTGCCATCTCTCTCTGCCCCTCTCCTCTGTCTCTGTGTAGGTCTATCTGTCTGTCTGTCTGTCTGTCTCTATCTCCATCTCCATCTCCCCTTTGCCTCTACCTTCTGCCCCACAATGCAGCATCTCTCCCTCTGTAGCGCCTGTTCTCCTCTGGGACTCAGTGCCTCTCCGCCCTCCCTGCCCCCTTACCAAATAAACCTTTGATAGAAATCTGTCCTTCTATATTATTTCACCCAGACCTTCACAGCTTTCATTTACTTTCTTAGATCTTCATAACTTATATAAACTTTAAACTTCCTTTATTCCATCCAGTCATTTACTGTGAGACACAGGTGGTTGATTGCTAAGTCCCTTTAAAGAACTAGCAAAAAAGTTACATTGAAACCTGTTTGTGAGATTCTTTCATTCAGTGTGAAGCCTGTCAGCAAGGTAAACGGTGTCTGTCTTTCTCAGCAGGGAGCCTAGCATCTTTAGAAAAGTGAAGCCTAATTTTACATATGAAATGGACTGACCAACTGCAGCCTTGGGGAAGAGTTGAGTGCCTGCTGCCCCCAAAACTGACAAAGCTAAGGGTAGCCATTAATACCACCGGAGATTTGAGAAGGATAACTTAGAGCATGATGCATCATCCAAATGACCTCCGTATCAATCAAGATGACAGAGACCAGCGAGCTGGATGGTCATCCTAGGCTTGTCAAGGCAGAGTAAGGTGATAAACCCAACGGTATCCACAGTCTGGGCAGGGTCCTGGCAGTGAGCAGGGCATTGGGCAGTTCTTTGCCCAGTGGTCATCGTCACCACAGTCCAGGTGGAGCTGTCTGGGCCCAGTCATCTCCTTTGGAGACTTCAGAGTTGCCTCAAGGAGCTGGCATTTCTGTCTATCATGGACGCTTCTTCATTAAACAGTTTAAATGCCATATTTAGCAGATCTCTGAAGAGTTTGAGGACCATAGTCTATTAAGTATACCTGAGGTAAACAGACTTTACTTGCTTTTAGTTATTTGCTTTAGGCATAACATACATTGGAAGCTAGATAAATTTTGTCCCTGTAAATAAATTACATTTGTACTTCACCTGACTATAAGCATAGTTCTGAGCACAATAAAGAGTCTGATAATTTATGGAATGACTGACCATTAATTGTTGTATGTCATAATTATCTTAAACAGTTTACAACAAGTTAGTAGGTTTTATCAGAATAGGATTTTACAGCTTTATCCCTGTTAAGTTTGAGCCTTAAAAATTTGAGTTGAAGATTTAATTGAATGCTCTGTAACATTAAAATAAATCATAAGTATAGTTCATAGAGAGACTAGAATATTTACAAAATCATGAAGGCCATAAATACAGTCCACAGAGGGACTGGGAACTTTATTTTTTTGATCCTTCTCATAGTACACCAATACAGAACATCTGCTTTCTTGTATGACTTAGTAGATGTGATTTTAGCACTTCATTTAAAATGAAGAGCCACGGCAGCAGACTGTGAGAATCTAAACCCGGATATATAAAACAATCAAGAAAACCAAAGGTAACCAGGAACAAAACACAGGAAAGAGAACCATTGTAAAAAGCCAGGAACTCGATAATGAAATGCTAGACAAGCATTATCACAGAAGTTACTATCTTAAATACAAATGATAACATATACATCTATGGTGAAGTGGGAAAAACACACGACAGCATGACCTATCTACTTCCGTATGTCTGTAAGCAACTTTCTTCCAGTACACAAATATTAAGCTTTTAATAAGCACGCTTGGCTATATTTATATCTGGTAAGGCAGGCTTCAAAGCAGAGGAAATCACTGGAGGCCAAGAGTGACTTTGGTGTTCATGAATGAAAAGGTGATCCGGTATTGCGAAGACATATCAATCCTCAGTATTTTACATGTTAGCTTCAAAGCTTCAAAATATGCTGATCAGAATCCAGAGAAATAAACAGAGAAGCTGAAGAGTCAGCAGCTATAGTTTGCAGCTTTGGCACCCTCTGCTCAGCACACTGTAGAACTTCAAGAGAGACAGCGGGCAAGACCGCAGCACCATCAGTCACAGGGTGTAACGGGCACCCGAAGAGCAGTCTTGCCCAAGCAGCTCTGGGACAGTCGACGGATGGCAAGAGCCAGGCTGTTAAACTTCATCCAATGTAAGAGCCAGCGTTACACACAGAGCATCATCTGAGCATAATGAAGTCAAATTAGAAACGAGTAAGAAAAGACGATCGAAAATAGCGTGAAAACTAAACAATGCGTTTTTAAATAATTCATGAGTCAGGAGAAGGTCTGGAAAGGAATAAAAATGTGCACAGTACTGAATGGAAATAAGAGGCAGCATTTCAGAACCCGAGGGAGGTCGTGAGAGTAATGGCTGGCACTAAATGCTTCAGTAGATATAATTGAAAGTCCTGCTGATATAAAGAAGAATGATTGCATTTATTTACTTGGGAGGAGGGGTGCGTATCACAGAGTGCGTATAGCAGCCAGAGGGCAGCTTGGAAGTGTTGGTTCTCATCATCCCCCAGGTTGGTCTGAGAAATGGAACTCCTGTTGTCAGACTTGATGATAAGAGTCTTTACCTGCGGAACCTCTTGCCAGCCCCAGATCAGCTGACTCCTGACCAGGATGCAGAACACCCGCTAGGACTAGCACAGCTTTCCCAAAGAGGCTTAGCAGCATTCGTGTGCAGGATGTCACCAGTGACTTACCCTTTATATCCCTCATCAGAAAAGAACTTTAAAAAGCAAGATATATAAACTTTGATGTAAAACTATAAGTCTTTTAGGAGGTCTATATGAGAAAATATTTGAAGTTTATGGTCAGGAAAGAGTTTTCAGACTCGATACCAAAGGCAGGAGGTATAAAAAGGTAATAAAAGTAAGGAGAGCAAATTATGACTCACGAAAAGCTCTTCTTCATTAAAGTACCCAGAGAGGATTGAAAGTCAAACCATGGACCAGGAGCACGCATTTGCAAAACGCGTTTGCGAGCCTACAAATGGTTTACCTGACGAGAACACTTAAACCAATCAGCAGACAAAACAGCAGCTACAGAAGTAAGCCTGTTAGGAACTGGCAAGCAAATTAATACATGCTGCATCAAAGCGTGTGCACGGATGGCCAACCTCCACCTGGAGAGGTTTATATCGTTGCTCTCAGATCAAATCAGATTAAAAAAGAAGTACAATGAGGGTCAGCCACACACCTATCCAAATGCTGGTTGTGAGCAGGCAAGGTTAAGTGGTGCCTGACGGTGGCTGAGAGCCTGTGTCAGTACAAAAGCTTGCAAAGGAACATTCACGGTGTCTTCATTGTTTGTGACCAGATGTCCACGAACAGACAAGCAGTTAACATGTGCACGTGTAATATTACAACATAAAGGAACAAATACAAGTACTTAAACAACTTCCTAAATGAAAAGAATTATACTGACTTTAAAAAAATCGACAAAAAGATTATGTACCCTGCCATTGATATTATCATAGTGCTTATGAAATGCAAAATTAAAAACAGGTGATTAATTTTTTTTTTTTGCTAGCAGACAGAGCCATGGAACTAAGCACAGGGCCCAACCCAAGCCATCCTTGTAGTGTCAGAACTGTTCAGTACCTTTCTGGGATGATGGACACACAACATCATTCCGGTGGAGAAACTGCGTAGGACTGAACGCACATGCATACGTGAAACTTACAGAACTGGCGGCATTTCAGGATGGTTGGCGGCTCATATTGCTGTCATTATTCCGGTCGTGATGTTGTATTATAATTACATGACACTTCCTGCAAATGTTGAACTGTATTGTCCACACTATCTCTGACAGCTGGTGTGAGATCTCTAGTTCTCTTAAAATTTCAGCTGACAGCAGAAGGAAAGCACAGAAATCCCGAAGAAGCAAATTAAAACAGACTTAACATTCTAGCGAACTTCTTCCTATATTTTCGGAAATCTGAACCCAGCAGAAGTATAGTAATCTTGCCCAAATCACCCTGTCACTGATTCCTGTGATGGGGAGCTGACTCCATCTGGCTGAAGTTGTGGTCATAATTAGTGGTAAAGTCACCACAAATACAAGATTCTGCACTGTTTTATAAGCTTCACTCTGCATCTGCTAATTTATTTTTTTTAATCTCTTTTAATTTTCTCCCATAAATATCATTGAAAATATGTTCATCCTAAAGCTTTGATTTGAATTTCCCCTCTCGATCTTGGCCAGATGAATGTCCATGATCAGGGCAGCCTGCTGCCTCCGAAGACCCTCATGATACCAGTGATCCATGCTCTTGCTGCACAAGCTTGACTTGACTTTCTTATATTTGTTCTTTTTCCTTTTCTTTTTCTTCTTTTCTGAGGGCACAGGGATGGGAGGGTGGAACGGAAAGGAATGGGAAGAGATTGTTATTGAGACACATTATATGGAACTCAAATTACTACTAAAAGTATTATATTTTTAGAAAATAAATTGGGGCCGTAATTACCGACCTGTGAGGTTTCTGTTGGAAACTGACCAAGTCTGTCTGTGTAAAGTCCTAAGAACGCTGTGTAGCATGCAGCCAGTGGACACAGGCGGAATCCTCTACAGTGAATGGTTCTGAAAGTAGGGTAGGCGACAAAGGATTCTGGGCCTTTGCATGATCCTTGCAGAGCCTTGGGTGGGTATTGGGCATCCTAAGCCGGTTGCATCTTTTTCCCTGCACGGTAAAGGGGAAATGTGGCCTAGTCAGAGGTATGATTGTGTTTCAGTTACTGTTGTATTGCTGTGAGGAGACACCATTACCAAGACAACTCTTATAAAAGAAAGCATTTAATTGGTGCTTATGGTTTCAGAGGGTTTGTCCATTATCATCGTGGTGGGAAGCATGGTGGCACATGGTGCTGGAGAGGTAGCTGAGAATTCTACAACCGGATCAGGAAGAGAGAGACGCTGGGCTTGGCTTGGGCATTTGAAAGCCTAATGCCCACCCCTAGTGACACACTTCCTCCAATAAGACCACACTTCCTAATCCTTGCAAATGATGCCTGATACTCCCCGGTGACTAAGCGTTAAAATCTATGCACCTACAGGGGCCATTTGCATTCAAACCACCACAGAGGGCAACTGGATGGCAGGGCCACCCGGCAGCAGTGCGGGGGAGCTGTTGCATCCCTTAGGTGTCCCATGCATTCCACAATCACTAGATGTGTAGTGCGATTACTACAGTGTAGCACAGCGTTCTGCAAGGCCATCCTCAGGTGGATGTGGGAATGTTTCCTAAGCGTCCCCGATAGAGCATCTCTGATGAGCAGAGCTCTGGATTCAAGCTTCTCTGTGGCGAGGGATGATGTCCTGCTGGATTCCAAGATGTCCTCTCCTCAACCTTTATTTTGGGCTACAATATCCGAACTATAAAGTAATTCTCCATGCCTCCTCCATCCTGCTAAGTGTAGGACAACCTGGGGAGGGCCCGTTTCTCAGAGGGTGTGACCTCTAAGCTCAACAGCCATTTGGGTTTGTGAGGCACATTAGAAGACAGAAGCCGTATTCTAAAGAAAAGAGGCTTTTTGTGTGAAATTGCGGAACTGGCCCTTAATCTTCGTACTTCCCATTTCCAGGTGCCTTTTATTTGAAAGAGAAACTAACCATCATGGTTTCTTAACTACTTGGATGTTTCTATTTCTTTGGACATAATGTCATCTGTGTCAAACACTTTTGGAAAATGCGAATGGGAAGATTCACGAAAGAGCCTCCACCTGTCCCTTTCCTCTCCGGATCCTTGTGAGACCCAGGGAAAACCTGCTGGATGTGTTCCACAAACCGAGAATGACCATGGAGTTGAGTAGTATATAATTATTTCACAGTTCACTTCAGCATGTTCCTTTAGTCTCTTTAACTCAAGCCCTTTGCCGTAGGCTATCTGGATAGTTAGTAACAGCAGGAAAGGTGGGATCTTAACCAAAAAAAAAAAAAAAAAAAAAAAAAAGCCAAATTAGCTGTAACTTTTCGGCTATGTTAGAAACATCATTCCTGTATGTCCATTGAGAAAACGCCCCGAGGCAGGAAATGATTGTTGAAGTTCCCGCAGCAGAGAGAACCTGGTACAGCAGTCTCTGCTGCTGAAGTGTAGTGGCCTCCAGCTCTCCCAGCAGATGCGGACGCTCCTGTCACGCAGACTGCAGCATCATATGGCTCTTTCCGGACACACAGGAAGCAAAGGCGGTCCCCCCTGCCAACAGCAGCATCCTCAGCATCTCAGAGATTTCACATTGTTATGAGATTCGGCTCAGGACAACCCCCTAAGTCCATCTTTAGGACATGAAGAGTTCCTTTACAGTGTCTGAGGAGCCATGGATGGGACGTGTTTTCCCCCTCCCCCCTTTTAGGAATGCTGGTCATTCCTTCTAGGACAGCGTTCAAGAATGAGGCTTTCCCTTCAACATGTGTGCTTGAAGTAAACTTGGACTTCCCAGTGCCCCAAGGAATGCACGTGAGCACTGAATGTTGACACTGTCTGCTTCTCAGCCCTTCTTCTCTCTGTGGCTTCAGACGTGGGATGAAGGTTTGAAGACACTTAGCTACATGGACCTGATTCTGATCATGATCGTTGAGTGTCCAGACACGCATCTGGCTCATGTATTTCTGCTGAATTTCTCTTGGCACATTTATGCTCTGCTCATAGTTTCCGTGGCAGTACTCTGTCCATCTGTGGAGCTGCCACGCATCAGGGATGATCCTCACTGTTAGAACCATCACATTCCGCTCCACAGCTATGGGAATTGATGACAGGCGGGCCTGGTCATTACAGGCGCAAGGCCTGGGTGCCTCTGATGACTTCCTAGAGATGATTGTTGAGGTAGAGACCTACCCGGCTCATAGGCAACGTGGAGGCCATCAAACAGGAGAAGGGCCTGTGGATTGGAAGTAAAGGGATATTGCAGAAATAATCCCAGGGACCTGAATGGCATGCATGCACATAGTCATCTGATAGGTTCATCCCTCAGCACCACCAGGGATAGATTATCGGACCCTGTAAGCACCTAACTCTGAGGTACTTGCATATTTTCCATAAAAATGGCACTATCTTTGCACACAATGCCTTGAAAATCTGTTCAGTCATTAGGTTAGTTACACCACGAACATAATGCCAATGGATCATTTTACACGGATCCAGCGAAGCACTCAGTGTGTAGTAAATTCAAACTTGACTTTTTGGAGCTTTCTAGAATTTTTTTAAAAAAATCTTTTTGATTTATTTTGTTCACAGAGGATGCATGCTCTCTTCATGTGGGTCTTAGTACGTTGAAAGCATCAAGCAGCCAGCTTTGCAGGCAATGCCGTATTCTAAGTGAGGAAAACTGGCTTTCCAAAGGGAAGCGGCACCCCCAGGCTGTGAGTTTGTGCAGATGAAAGGTATCATTCTCCTTTCCTACTGACACATCGTTGTTTCATTTAAATTTATAAAATGTTTTCCTTCTTTACGTTCATTTATTGACCTTCCCTCTGGGTGTGCACCCACATGTCATAGCCCGTGTGTACCAGGAGGGTGCCTGTGGACCGCAGAGGACAACTTGTGGTTGGTCCTCTCCTGTCTCCATGTGCACCTGGGGCTCAGACTTGGATCCTAAAGGTTGTAGGTGGGCACCTTTACCCAAGGAGCCATGTCACCGGTTCCTTAAGCGCGTTCAACAGACCAGAGACCGTTTAACACCCACGTGGTTTGTGGCCCAGGCTTTTGGTTATCTTTGTTTGTAATAAATTTGGACATACAGTTTTACTTTTATTCATTTACTCCCTATCCATTCATCCTACTCTGGGAGTGGAGCTCCGGGCCTCACATCTACAAGGCAAGTAATCTAACTCGGAGCCATGTTCCCGACCCAAGAACATCTACTTTATAACTGCTCCTGCCTTTATTACTAGGCGAGAAAATATAATTGCCTCTGGAGGATTTGGTTTGGTTTGGTCGTAACTGACGACTAATGAGAAATGGAAACAACGAGTAGACATTTACCTAAATGTTTCCTAATAACCGAGCCTCAGTGAAGTCTTCAGACCACTGTCGGGTTTCAATCCCACTCAGTTTTCCTTGCCTCCCTTTAGTGAGGGTGGTTGATTAACTTTGGGGAAAAGGGTGGAAGCTTTCCACGAAGGTTCAGACTCTTCCATTGCTGCAGGCCTCTCTGGCTGTGGGCACAGAACCCAGCTGTGAGAATGGGTGTTTCCAGGAGCTGTCTGTCTCACTTTTGTCCACGTAGGTCCTTGGACCTCAGGACCGCTCTTTCAGGTGTTAGGCTCTGGCGGGATGAAATGGGTACTCCTCTGTGCCCTGTGCTGCCACAGCTGAGCAATGCTACCCACCGCTCTGCTCGGTTCCTCTGTGGAATATGCTTCATCATAACCTGCCCATCAACTCTCACTTTCCAGAGGTCACAGAAGATGCCAGACCACATGCCATTCAGCCATGGATTGCACATAAGATGGGTTAGAGGTTTTCCTTTCACTGGGCAAGAAGATGGCATTAGTGGGTTAAATTTGGCCAAGTGTGCGTTGTGCTTCCTGCCAAATGCTTACACCCACGAGGAAAGTCAGCTTCGTATTTGGACAAGATACAAACATTCTGTTCCTTTATGTTTATCTGGCATTTCCTTCACATGTTTATAGAAAGGAAGATGGCTCAAAACTTCGCTTTCCACATCAAATTGCCCAGGATCCTGGGGAGACAGTTTTGCGCCTGCGACTTAGGCTTCCCTCGAGGTGATGCACAAAACAAGCTTGCCGTAAGGCTCTGCCAGAATCAGTCTTACTTGCAAAGAACCAGCCACAGTCTGCCATTTCTCGGGCTCATAGCACATTCTACTAGCAATTTTTCCACGAGGCACCAACGCAGGGCTTGGTTTTCACATAGTCAAGGTCAAGGGTGTGGGAGTGCAATGGGCTGTCCAAGTCACTGTTTATGATGAAGCTCTGTTCTTTTTTTAGCAGAAAAGATGAAAGAAAGAACAAAAGCAAGGAAGGAAGGAAGAAGGAAGGAGAGAAGAAAGGAAAAGAAAAGTATAGCAGGGACGCTTGCAAGTTTTGTTATTTTGGTTTTAAAAATGCAGAATGGCGTTTGGACTGCTTTTGTTCCCATCCCAGGTATGGTGGGTGATTATGAGTTTGATTTGGAGTGTTTATTGCTGGTGCCTATAATTTTGTCATGTGCAACTTTTTGGCCATGTGTACCTTGTCCTTATGAGTGTGTGTCACTTGGACTTCTGGGAACACTTGCTTAGAGTATATAAAGGTTGAAGCCCTGAGAACCAGGGTTGGTAAGTTTTTGGTTGGTTGCTTGGTCATTGGTGGGTTGGTTATTGCTTAGAAAACAATGTTTGGAGAAATTAGGTTTGAGGATAGTGAGCTAAGACACTAGACTAGCTCATTATCAACTCCTGCTCTCCAAGCTTTGGACAACCTAAAAGGGCCTTGAATATTTCTTCCTTCCAATCTCTCTCTCTCTCTCTCTCTCTCTCTCTCTGTGTCTCTCTCTCTCTCCTCCTTCCTTCCTTTCTCTTTCTTTCTATCATCTATCTATCTGTCTGTCTGTCTGTCTATCTATCTATCCTTCCTTTCTCTTTCCCTAAATTGAGGGTAAAAGTGCAGTAGCTAACTGCTACAGAAAAGAGGAAAGGAAACCCACAAGTTTGATTGACGTGGCAGGACTGTTGTCATCCTGGCTTGTGAGGAAGACAAAAACTTGGCTGCACATATCACAGGGGATTCTGCCCTGATGGCTGTCCTTGCTCACCAGCTGCCTGTGCCACTGTTCCAGCTGCTAAATTCACACAGGCATTTAGCCTCTGTCAGATACTGGCTAGACCCTTCCTGCTCATATATTGCAGGTTTTATTTTGGTTCTCTTAGATGGATTTGTTTTTATTTTGTGTGTGTGAATGTAAGTAAGTGCACCATGTGAGTGCCTGGTGCCTGCAGAGGCCAGGAGGAGATGCTAGATCCCCCAGAACTGGAGTAACGGATGGTTGTGAGCTGCAGTGTGGGTGCTGGAAACTGAGCCTGCATTCTCTGCAAGAGCATCAAGAGCTCTTAACTCCTGAGTCATTCCTCCATATCATGCAACTGTTTTAATTTTCATTACTGGAAAACATAGAGCCAAGCGGTGGTGGCACGCACCTGTAATCCCAGCACCCAGGAGGCAGAGGCAGGCAGATATCCCTGTGAGTTTGAGGCTAGCCTGATCTACAGAGTGAGTTCTAGGACAGTCAGAGTTACAACAGACAAACCCTGTCGAAAAAATAAAAATAAAGAAAACATAGAAGATACAAATAGCTAAGAAGGCAACTGTGGTAATCAATCATTGCTTTCCGTATTGAGTTTTGTGGTGATTTGTTAGGAGGTAGCAGGTAGGCTGAGGAACGTGCAGTAGATCCTGGAGACAGACAGTATCTGTGAGAAGCAACCTCACAGAAGAACACAGCATGTCTGGCAGACATCAAACGCCCTGGGAGCATGTTGAGCATGTGCTGTCTAGTCCTGGCACCTTTGTGGATTTGTAAGAGGACCCACCTCACTCAAGACTCATCTCTTACATGAGGTAGAGATACCCAGGGATAGCCCAGGAACACCTTGCAGATGCCAGGTTTCTGCTCTTAAATTTCTAAAACAAGCAAGAAAACAAAACCAAAAAAAAACAATGTAATGAGCAGGCAGTGGGTGAAAGAAGGGTCTATTTTTTTTTTTTTTGAGACAGTTTCTCTGTTGTAACTCTGGCTGTCCTGGAACTCACTCTGTAGACCAGGCTGGCCTCGAACTCACAGAGTTCCCCCTGCCTCTGTCTCCCGAGTGCTGGGATTAAAGACGTGCGCCACCACTAGCCAGCTGTGTCTGTGTATATTAATGGTAATGCTGAAGATGTAAGGCAGGTCCCTGCCGATTTCTGAGTTAGATGATGTAGAAGCTGTCCCTGTACTAGAGTGTGCTGATGGAGAGCACACTTGAATCCCTTCCCTTGAAGAGTTCACAGTTAGCGTAGCCATGGAGACAGATACATAAGCATGTGTCACCCCGAATTCACCAGGCAGGGTGTGTGGGAACTGGGGCCAGAGGCTGGGTCGGGCTGGGCTGCCGTACAACCGTCCATGAACTCTGTGATAACCGTTCAGGCTTCCCGATGGGTGTCAGCCAAGCGGGCCCATCGTGCAGGACTGCAGGGTCCCTGGAGGGGGGGAGGTGGAGGAAGTCATTCCCAGCTGTGCTTTGGAACCTGTAGGCTCATGAGGGCCAGTCAATTGCCTTCTTCCCACATCTTATGAAAGTGTTCAGCACATTGTTCAGCAGCAGAGGCTGGCGGTGGGTGTGGGGCACTCCTTGTGTCCCAGAGTGTGGGAAGGTACGTGTGCACCACTTCCTTCTTATTGACTGACTCACCGTGAGTATCCACAATGCCAGCCTCTAAGGATATCCCCAGCTTACAAAAGAACAATTAGATGCTGTGTATCCTAGCACTTCTAGAATTTATTTTACCACCGCATTATAGTTTCAGGAAGCACCTTTGAACTTCCCATGACACGGTGCATTGTGTACAAAGCTACTGTCCCTGACAGCCTTCGTGAATGAAGAAAACCATTCTTATCAACGTGGAAGCGGTTTCTGGACCAGACAGCCAGGGAATGCCCTGCACGCTGATGGGGGCAGACACCTCTGGACACGAACAAGAGGCTGGAGGAGAGGTTACCAGGAACAGCAAAGGAAGGAACATTGTGTTGGGAACTGATGCTTCCACCTGAGGCTGGCGCATGTGCATTGTGTGCGATTCAAGGCATGCACGCTCTCTCCAGCGCTGAACTGCAGCAACACAATGCTTCAGGTCCATAAAACAGCGATGCCACGGTGGACTTACCAGTCCTGTGTTGTCAGTGACATGTCCAATATCCCTCTGAAAAGCCTACAGAACTAAACAAAATGCAGCAGCAATAACCAAATACGTTGGATTCTGAAAAATAACGGAAATAAAACCATCACCCTTCGCCAGTGATGGTGTAGTCCCACTGGAAGGCTGAGGGAAAAATATCCAGAAGCTCCTGTGGTTAGTCACTGAGTACAAAGTGTGGCTAATTAAGAAAAAATGAGCAGACATGCATTTCCTATGTAGAAGGAAACACTAGGTCTACACAGGGTAGAGAAAGGATTCTTTTCACAGTAGCAGAAAACTGTAAAAGAGCCAAACATCGTTGTGTGTGTGTGTGTGTGTGTGTGTGTGTGTGTGTGTGTGTAACAGGAAAAAAATCTAGAAGATTTGGAAGTTCTGTGAAGCAGCCAGCCTGCCAGGAGAGACGGCGTGGGATGCTGGCTCTTGGCCTGGGTCTGAGGTTGGCAGCATGGCGGCACAGGTGTGTGGCCAGGGAGCCCGGGTGGCCTCAGGAAGGAACCTCAGTCAGTGCCTTCATCTCAGAGGTTCTTGTGAGCAGGGCTGGAGCAATTGTTTCTTCCAGCGTGAGAAGTAAAACAGTGTGGTTCCCAGGGAGCCGTCGTGTCTGAGTTCTGTTTAGAGTGTGTTTGCGGTTTGGGTACGGGATTTGCTGTTCAGGGGAACAAGAATGGAGCATGAAGGACATTTGGGAGACCAGTGCAGGAGGTGGGGGTGGGACAGGGTGCTGGCATGCAGGAAGGCTTGCAAACTGGGCCTCCGCACCAATGTGCTGGGAAGGCAGGATAGCCTCTGGATATTTACCTGTTTATCTCAACTGTCTGCCAGGCACCGTAAAAAAATTCAGTGGATACAAGATTGCAAATTTGAAAGATTAATTATAAATCTGTAAAAGAAAATGCATACGAATAAACTCTTTACATGGAAAGGAACTTAGTTTTGCTGTCTGTCGGAGAATGTGAAACGGACTCCAGGATTCCAGGTCTTAAAGTGCTATTGTCACATAACGGAATGTAACCCAAGGTAGGGTACCTTTCAAGCGTGGAGGAAGTAAATCTACAGCATGTGTGTGAAAAATCTCAGAAGGATAGCGACCATGTGACTTCCTATCATCCGTTCTCCTCTCTTTTGTTCTCCTTTCTTTTTTTTTTTTTTTTTTTGGTGGCAGAATTCCAGGTTATGGCCAAATACGGCTCCCTGGTAGCCACCGTTCCTGTCGTTTCGATGGTGATTTGTCTGGGGACTCTGCTTGGTCTGACAAGAGCACCTGGAAGGAATTCCAGAGAGAAAAATCCATCTTTAAAGGAAGGAGCAGGCTCTTCTGGTTCCCCTCTCTTCTCACTCCACTTCTTCTCAGTAGATGCAATGGCTAGACACTGGCAGCCAAGTTGGTCCATGAGGAACTTTTAAATGTGGGCACCAGGGACAGTGGTGCAGAAAAGAAAAGATGCTGGAACCCCAGGAGCCTCCATTTGAACCGTTCACCTTCCTTCTTCCAGAATCCTTTTATGTGATAAGAGAAGTAAATCTCATCATTTTGGGTCAATCCACTCATGATTTATTTCTGATATTTACAGAAAAGATTACTGATAGGGTGGGTTAGTCTCCGTAAGGAATTTTCATTGGCAACCAAAGAAAAGGAAAGAGACAAATCAATGTGTTGGGTAAGATACGGGATCCCCCGCAAAAGTGTAGGGATTATGAATGGCAAAACCCACGAAAGATGCTTTGGCTTCGTTGAAAGCCTTTCTGTGTCTTGAATGAAGTATGAAACACGCATGTTCCACTGATGAACTCAAGACTAGAATGGCTGTCGGACTGTGACTGAGAGGGCGGCTTCCATCAGCAAGCCTTTCCAGCAACTGTTCCCTCTTCTGCAGCAAGTTTGCGTCTGCTGTGAACCCTAAGTACGTGATAGAGACAAGGACCCGAAGGTTTTGTTAAGGGAGTTAGAAGAACTAGAAATTTTCATGGGACGTGTGACACCAGCCGTTGGCGTTTGACTGCTCCATTTAGTAAAGGTGATATCACTTGTAATCACGCTCCAGAGATGGTCAGCGGTCAGCGTGGGGGACACCCGCAGTTTCCATTTTTGCAACTTCTGTGAAAATATGACTAAAAATATTTCACTGTGACACTGAGCTGTTCTGGTACCCTCTCTCTTTTTATTCTTTCTCCCTCTCCCTCCCTCCCTCCCTCCCTCCCCCTCTCTTTCTCCTCTCTCCCTCCCTCCCTCCCTCTCCCTTCTCTTTCTCCTCTCTCCCTCCCTCCCTCCCTCCCCCCTCTCTTTCTCCTCTTTCTCCCTCCATCTCTCTCTCTCTCTCTCTCTCTCTCTCACACACACACACACACACACACATTTGCTCACTCACTCTCATTTCTGACTTTTTCATTGCCCAAACTACTGATGATGTATTTTCTGATCAATTATTTTATTTCTGTCCCCTATTTCCTTCATGACTTAGCCTAATAAAACTTGATCTTTGTTCTTAACCTACCTTCTTCTGAAAATTCCCTGTTCTCACAGTTTTCACTTCTGTTTCCTACCCAGTCGTCTTCTGAAACCACTGCTCATACTTAAGTTCCAAGGGACCCTGCCTGCTGTATACATGGGATCCCAGCTTTGGATCATTCCAGTTCCTCCCTGGGATGCAGTTCTCTGCCTCAACATTGTTTAGGAGAAGTTCTCCATGTGTGAAAACAGATCTGGATGCTTCTTAAAGGTGGTAGGATGAGGCCAGCTCTTGGGCTAATGACAAAGATGTCTCCAGGGGAAGTCAGGAAGTTAGCAAACACGCTGAACCCAATGGCGGATGGAGGTCCAAGTAGAAATGTCCATGGGCAATGGAAGGTAGTTATGGTTCCCGAGCAATGTAGAGACCAGATAAAACTCAGATAAAGGGTGCCTAGCAGGTCACGACTATGCTGAAGACAGACACAACATTCATAGAAGCAAAGAAACAGTGAGCTCAACAGGGATACGCTGACACAAGAGGAGAAGTGTGAGGAGAACAGACTCCAGAGAAGAACCAGTCTAGGAATGAGCCAGAAGGGGGTAGAGAGCCAGGAGAGCTACAGGAGCGTGCTGTCACACCTAGGGAAAGCAGGCAGGCACTGAGAGGGAGACGCTTCTGTGGAACAGAGGCTGGAAAAAGAGATGACTGCAGGGGAATGTTGGGGTGAGGGATTTCTGGAGCCAGTTTAGGGGGCTTAAAATCTTTAGACCCACACTGCGCATGCCATTAACCCCCACGGCTTGGTCTGTTGGTGCTAAAAGTGTTTCCAACACTTATGAGCTAGTCTTACCAGTTATCTCGGTCTACATAACATTGGACTCATAGTACCAAATTTATGTTGTTATTGAAGGCATCGGATCCTCAGAGTGCAAGGCTAGTGACAGGCTGACAGTGAATGAAAAATTGTGTTGTCATGTAGCTAGAAAACAGTAGTTCATCCCCTCCTTCCCCCTCCCCTCTCCCCTTCCCGGTCTTCTCCTCCTCCTCCTTCTTCTCCCCTCCTCCTCCTCCTCCTCCCTCCTCCTCCTCCTCCTCCTCCTCCTCCTCCTCCTCCTTTTCTTTCTAGGCATATTACCATAGTTAACCTGATTTGTAGCAAAGAAGGACAACAATCAAGGTCTCATCTGAAAACCTGAGCCTGGTGTTTGCTATTTTGAGAATCAATTTTATTGTCTGTAAAGTGGGACTACCACTTGCTCTCCTGCCAACTTTAACATGCTTTGGTTGTAGTACAATGAGCTAATGAGCACAAGACAGCATTGTAATCTGGAGTGTGTGCTTCCAGGAAATCTTGCATTCTAGGAAAGTCAGGACACAGGGTAACCACAGTTTAGATGATCTGAAGTCAGATGTTTCTAGAAGTGTAAGGAGACCTTCCCCTCACAGTGAACAGTGAATTCTCATTTTCCTCCCTGAGCTTTACTTGCTTATCAATACGTGAGTGAATGAGTTCCCAGGGTACTGGTCAGTCACAAAACTGCCAAGAAGACAGGGTTAGGCAAGAGATCCCTCTGTGGTACTGGGCTGGGCCTAGCTGCTTCATGACAATATGTTTGTTTTCAATGATAAGATAAAGCCAGAAATAGAAAGGACTTAGAAACTGAAATTTTATCTTTAATTTTTTCTTTTGATTTATTCTGTTTTATTTAAACGAGTGTTCTGCCTGAATGCGCGCGCATGTGCGCGCACACACACACACAAACACACACACACCATATATATATAGTTGTATTGTTTATTTCTAGTTACGTATAAAATATTGTTTTGTGCACTGTTGAGTAAGGCTCTGCTTAGATCTTGGCATTTGTATTGTCTGCAGGTGTTGGATTTCTGTGGGGGATGTTTGATTGCTTATGATCTGCACGTGCTAGCAGTAGAATACCTGAGGAGTTCTGAATCAATAAAAACACCTGAGCTCAGATGCACAGTGTTTCACTGTTAAGTAGGGCATTGGCCATGATGGCAGTTCCCTCTGCTGAGGTCTGGCAGAGTTTACTCCAATAAATATGCCTCCTTGTCTCCTTGCTGAGATACCTTAGCAACTTACAACTTTATATATATATATATATATATATATATATATATATATATATATATATATATATATATTTGTGTGTGTGTGTTGTAAGTATATATTGTATATATGTATACACATACACACACACACACACACACACACAGTGTATACCTGGAGCCCACAGAAGTCAAAAGGGCATTGGATCTGCTGGAACTGAAATTATGGAGAGCTGTAAGCCACCATGTGGGCTCTGGGAGTTGAACCTGGGTCATCTACAGGAGCAACAAGTGCTCTTAACTATTGAACTCCAGTCCCCTGAAGTTGATTCTTATAAAAGAATTGTCCAGATAAAATTGGAAAAAAAACAACCCAAAGCCAAAACCCAAAACACCAAACTTGGATCTTCATCACGTATATTTTGGGAGATGGCAAGTCAGGACAGGAGCACGGTGCATGATTGCTGGGCTAAAACAAGCCTGGAAGAAGCACTGAAGCACAGGCGTCTCCGTGTCTCTTCGGTATGCCAACCTGGAGGCCTTTGGGTAAATACCTAGTAATGGTAGAGCTGGGTCATATGCTAGATAGATTTATGGGTATATTTTGCCAAACCTCCGTCCTGGTTTGCATAGAGGCTGAATTAATTTAGTTCTACGAGCAGTAGTGGGTAAGTGTTCCTTTTTTTGTCCACATGTGGTAGTTCCTATATTTTACATAGTCATGTAAAATCTTGTATATCAGTCGTTCTCAACCTTCTTATGCTTGAATCTTTAATATAATTCCTCGTGTTGGGGTGGCCCCCCAACCATAAAATCATTTTCATTACTATTACATAACTGTCATTTTGCTACTGTTATAAATTATAATGTAAATACCTGATATGAAGGTGGAAGGAGTGGCCCGTCTTACAAATGTTAAGTGATACTTTCCCTGTAAATAGTAAGTTATTTTTAAAACCTAAATAATTATACGGTTTATTGGAGGGTTGACTTATACTGTGAAAGAGCAACAATAAAAGTATGTGATAAAGTTCAGGTGGTATTGCCACACTTGAGGAAGTCTTGGTATTTTTAGTTCATGTATGATTTTGATAAGTTAAAAAAAAAAGCAGTAAAAAATAAAACAATTTCTTTACCAGTTAAATCACGTCTTTTAACTAATGTATTTTTGACGGTTTCATACGTGTATAATGAGTTATGGTCACACACACCCTCCAACCTCTTTTCTTTGCCTCCACTCCCGCCATCTCCGCTCTTCCTCCTGCCAAGTCCCCATTCCACTTCTACATCTATCTCTTTTTTCTTTTTGCTTTGTGACCCACTGGATTCAATTAGGGCCACTCATTTGGGCCTGGAGCTAGCCACCAAAGCACGAGTAACTAACCAATGGCTACATCACTAAAAGCAATGGCTTCCCCTTCTTCAACAGCTCTTGATTGTTGTCGCAGCCTGGGTGGGGCAGGACCCCGTGTGTTCTTCCCATGTTGAGGACTAAATGTTTACCGGTTCAGTAGAACCTATGCAATTGGCCATAGTTTTTGAGTTCATGAGCAGTTGTGTTGCGCCCATAAGAATATTCTAGTACCATTCCCTGGTTCAGTTCACTCTTAGATGCTTCCTGTTTCCTCTCCTGTGATGGTCTCTGAGCCTTGGAGGGTGTAATGTGGGTGTCCTACTTAGTGCCACGCATGCATTTACTTGTTCTTAGCATCTTAATCAGCCACGAGTCTGTGCACTATCTGTCATTTGCTGCAGGCTTCTTTGATCAAGATGAGGACAGCACCACGGCTTGACAACATGTCTTGCTCAGCGAAGTAAAAGGCCTCGTGCCAATAACCATCTCCTCCTGGAGACTGAGCCTTAGATCCAGTCAGAAAGCAGTGGATTACCCCATAACAGGCATGCCACTGTTTTGTCTAAGAACGTTGCCTGACGAGTTGGTATTAGAGCATGCAAGTTCTGAAGCCGGAGAAGACCGGTACTGACCTCATTCTCCCATCTCTCTGCATATCGACTTCCGGCACTACAAAGTTTAATTAGTAGGGAGGAAGCCTCCAGCACACTTCCAGATTGATTTCTCTGCGTCACACAGCCACACTGTGTAACTGTCACTTGAATTCTGACCTATAGGTCATACTGTGTGATGAAGTATGAGTTTAAAGCCATGGATAGTATTTTTAAATATTCCACCAAGAAGTTACCTTTCAACGTGACAGCGAGAGTCCAGTTCATCTCTCCAGGGAGATGTCTGATTGCAAATGAGTCAGCCCTTGACACACGTAGAAAGGAACAAGTTGTATATATGTGTAACAGTAATAATTAAAGAAGATACCATAAGTTTGGGAGAAAGGGAGGACACAGAGTAGCAAGTCATAGAATTAGGTAAGGAGTGATGTAGAGTTGCCGTTCATGTATCAAGTTCTCAAAAATAAAATATACAATAATTGCTCATAACGAGGTCAGCAGAAATTAACAGAAAAGAATGTACTCTTTACTCAGGGTACCGCTAATTCCTCTTTTGCTCTCCAAAGCACAAAAGAGCATTGTGGAAGAGAGGGAAAAAGGAACACATGAGAAAAGGGCCCCTAAATATACCCTCCAGCTTCCTGTCTTTGCATCTTTCTCAAACTATTGCAATATTCAGAGAATGAAAATGAATATTGACCTCTCCCAGAATGTGAGAATGTTTTGTGAGCTCACTGGCTCAGCCAGTTATCTCAATTTGATTCACTGTCCATGTGATGACTAAACTTGGTTGTCAACCTGACACACCTAGGAAGAAAGAACCTCGTTGAAGACTTGCCTGTGGACATGTCTGTGAGAATTGTGTTGATTGACATTGTAGGGCCCAGCCCACTGTGGGCAATGCCACCTTTGGGCAGGTGGTCCTGGGTGATATAAGAAACCTAAGTGAACGAGAACACAAGGGAGCAAGCCAACAAGCGGCTTTCTTCTGTGGTGTCTGCTTCAGTTCCTGCCCCCAGGTTCCTGCCCTGAGTTCCTGCCTTGCCTTCCCTTCCCTCTGTGATGCACTATGTAACCTGTAAGTACAATAACCTCTTTCTTCCCCAAGTTGCCTTTGGTCATAATGTTTATCACAGCACTAGAACAAACTAGGGCAGTCATCAAAGATATATCACTTTCAGTTTTATTTATGGAAGCAATTCTTAAGCTATTTTCCTCAACGGGGTCCAAATTAAGTTAGAAACTAATTTGCTTCTTGTTGTAAGTACAATGAAGAGACATGCCATGGAGTTATAAAGTCAGGAAGCCTGAACGTGGATGTTGGAAACAATCTCTCCATCTAAACTTGTAGCAGTTCTCAACCTGTAGATTGTGACCCCTTTGGGGGCCAAATAACCCTTTCACAGTGGTTGCCTAAGACCATCTATATATCAGATGTTTACATTATGATTCATAGCAGTAGCAAAATTACAGCTATGAAATAGCAACGGAAATAATTTTATGGTTGGGGGGGGTCACCACAACATGAGGAACTGTATTAAAGGGTCACAACATGAGGAGGGTTGAGAGCCACTGGAAAGTCCTATTACCAGGAATGAGTCCTGCCTTGACCTCTTTGCCTGATAGAATGGAAGGATTCGATGGTCTTCCCACCCCAGGGGAGTGTAGAGAACTAAACGAGAGGAAGAACGTGGGAACGTTTCTGCTTGCTTTCTGCCTTCCAACTAAAAGACTGTGGGTAACTTTTTTGAAGGAAGAATCAGGTTTTTCAGAATTATAACTATCCATCTGGTGTCCCAAATCAAGAAAACACTACTGAAATAAGCTTGAAACTTATTTTTTGGGTTCAGTACAAGGAGAAGGAGAAAGAAGTGGAAAGGAGGATTATCTGATACCCTCCTCACCAGAGGATGCAGGCATAGATGGGCAGAACAGAGCACTGTGCCCAGAAATGAAGGGCAGAATGGTGCAGCTGTTTCAGAGTTGTAAAAAGATCAATGGGGGAGAGAAAATTTTTTCAGCTGATGCTGAGAGAAGAGTTGAATGTCCATCTGGGGAAGAAAAGACCTGAAGCCATTTTATTTTATGTTATTTTTTTTACGAGTGGAATGCAATGTACAATGGTAGACTCCTCTGCAAAGTCACCTGCTAGTTTCTTGTAACTGAGTACGTACAGTTCCTACATGACCAACATGCTCATGCCTGCCCTCTTCACACAGGATCCTACACATAAATGCTTCGTAGCTCTGTTCGTGACTGCCCAAGGAACCCGGTGTCCTCCAGTAACACACTGGGTTAACCAATTGTGTGCATTCATACAACACGGTGGGTTCAGCAATGAAAAGAAGTGAGGTTTCATTCACATGACAACATGAATAATACGTTTTGAGTATGAAGTTAAATAATCCAGACCAGGATGTATAATATGATTTCGTACACATGACTCCCTGAAAAACAATAAAGAAGCAATATATATACGGATCTAGGGGAGAGAGGGGGATCACGAAAGCCAGGCTGCCTACAGCAAGTTCTGAGGTGATGGGTATGCTCTGTACGGTACTCTGATGTGCTACTTACAAAGTTGTAGGCATTTGCTAAAACCTACAAAACCTGTGACCACGGCGCGTAAACTTTATTGCATCTAAAATGCAAACCTCACTAGGTGGAGCAAGAAAGAGAGGGTGGCATAATCCTTGGGTCTCCCCTGTTCTTATCTGTGGAGTCAGTCACTGTTTTACTTTGCTTTCTATTGCTGTGATAAAGGCCATGACCGACAGCAGCTTGGTAGGAAAGGGTTGATTTGGCTTACACATCCTGATCACAGTCCATCACTAGGAGAAGCGGCTGATGATCTGAAGCAGGGCAGGAACCGAAGCAATGACCATGGTGGGGTGCTGCTTACAGGCTTCTTCTTCAGGCTCCCATTTGGCTCCCAGGACTATGTCTCTGCCCAGGGATAGCACCTCCCACAGTCTCTCGGTTCTTCCATATTAATCCCTAATCAATAAAATACTCTTCAACTTGCTTGTATGCCTATCAGATGGAGGGATTTTCTCAGTTGAGAGTCTCTCTTCTCAGACCAGCTTGTCAAGTTGCCAACAAACAAACCAGCACAGTCATTGTGAACTTCAGCCCCAAGTCATTATATCAGATGTTTTAAAAAAATTATACCTACTGAGACAGGAACATGGTGGTACTTACCTATAATCCCACTGCCCCGGAAGCTGAAGCAGGGGGATGGTGAGTTGGAAGCCAGCCTGGACTACATAATAAGTTCCCATATAGCTTGAGCTGTCACCAAAAATATTAATAAATCCTGTCTCAAAAACCAAGCCAAACCAAAACAAAACAAAGCACTTCATGTGTATTTTAAGTCATCCGCTGTTGTAAGAAGTGTGACAAAATCTCTCGCTGTTGTTTCTCTACTCCACCTGGGCATGAACTGTGCGTTTGTTCGATGTATCTGCAGTGTGTGTGACGTTGGCCCACTAGTCATTTAGCTGTGGTGTAGGTTTTCAAATTGAGTGTGGGGGTAACTTCCTGGTTACGTTCCAACAGCCCCTGTTTTACTTGCAAATGATCCCCAGAGAAAACCACCGGTTATTGCACACTGTTAAAGTGTCTCTGCTTTATATATGCTGTTGTTTATCTCTTACTGTGCTTGGTTCAACTTTAGCAGGATGTGTAGAGAAAACACAGAATATGTACAGTCCCGTAGCATCCAGAGGTGCAGGCCACTGCTGCGGATCTTGGAGATTTTCTCTGGCTGATAAACAGAGACCACTGTGACTTTTTTTTAAAAAAATGTGTTGATGGAGTACTAAGGGAAAAAGAAGAAAGAAGCTGTATCTAAAGTACATCTTGCTTTGCCTGTTTGCTCCTTATGAGAGTGTGGGTTAGCAATTTGGAGCTGGCTCATCATGTACACTAGAGTTGACTATTTAAATATACAACCAGAAACCACATGGTCAATTATAAGATTCTTATTTCGTGTTGCAGGGAAAGAGGTTTAAATTAAGCATTAGGGCTTCAGTGAACTGTAGGTGTTAGGACTGTCAGCAGAAACCCGTGTGGTAGCATTGCTGTGGCTTCAAGGCACTCACACATTTACATGTAACAGCTTTGTGTACCTACATGTTACCTTAAGTGCTTGACATTAGCATTGCTAATAGACTCATTAAATTAGAGAACTCGTAGTTTACAGAGATCCTCCCAGCCCTCATGCTAGGGATAGAAGCCAGATCCTCGCCTGTCCCTTGCCCAGCCTTTCCTCATGCCTCTCCAGCAGTTTCTTAGTTTCACATGATGTGTTTATGCAAGTAGGGATACTTCAGTGTGAATAGACTGATCAGCTCCATACACGATCTCCCTGCTGTCTCCAGGGTTAAGTTCAGACCGTGAAGCCACAGAGTCAGGGTTTGCATGCTGTCAACGTCAGCAGTGACTTCGGAAGAGTTGTCTTCCTTCAGGAACAACCCATGCTGAGACCGTTGCTCTCACATCACCTAGTGGAAAACAGAAACTGCATAAACTGCATATATTCTCATGGACAACTTTTTTTTCTTTCAAGACAGAGTTTCTCTCTTGTAACCCAGGCTGTCCTGGAACTCATTCCGTAGACCATGCTGGCCTCGAAATCACAGAGATCCACCTGCCTCTGCCTCCCAAGTGCTGCCATTGCCTGGCTCATGTACAGCTCTCATTCTAATTGGCCACATTAAACTTTGACACTTAACGGGTCAAAGAGATAAAGAAATGTCCATTTTCTGACGTTCCTAAAGGGCTCTAGTCTGTACCACTTCTCTCACAGAGGACGGATTACAGTCTCGGGTGAGTGACATCATGGTGTCTGTCCAGTCTGGTCATACATTGCAAGTGAGGAGTCTGTTTTTGGCAGATCTCTCCATTTCCTCAAATGAAACCACATCAGAACTTCAAGTCTTTCACCCTAGGTTGCCTTTGAAAGTGAAGCTGGTGTTCTCTGTGCAGAGAGCCATCATATAAGCTTCCATCAGAAGGACTTTTAGAAGACACACAGCAGATCAGTGTTGAGCCTTCAAAGTTCCTGTGAGAAGAACCAGAGATGGTACATCTATGCTTTAATATCTCTCAGTATATCAGGGTCTGCTGATGAGATAGAAACTGGGATTTTAAGTTGTAATCTGAGACTCTTACTTTTAATGCTTACTTGCTAATAAGCTTCTTCTCAAATACAGCCTCTACTTAGAAATGTAATAACTGCATATACTTTTGTGTGATAATTACCAATTCACAAAAGAGGGCATATTCCTTCATGGGTCCAATGATAGCAGGAAAGACAATGACCATCTTTATAGTTTTATTACAGTTAGCTGTTATGAAACAGACACTCACAAATGGGGGTTTGCTGTGAGAATCTAGGTCCTTATAAATCTTAGTCCATGAAATATATTGCATGTGGCTGTATTTCCAGACAATATATTTCTTTTATTAGACAGTTGTAAAGCCCTATCTTCAGTAAGAAAGACAAAACAAACACCCCAATATCTTTACTTTCAATTCTTTCTGTGCCTCTAAGAGTCCCCTGCAGGTTTCAACAAAGCCACAAGTAATGGTGATGTTGATTGACAAATGTCCCATCAGGACCAGCCAAGCTCTCCACCCTGCCAGCCTTGAGTCTGGCTGAGGTGATGAGTTATCAGAAACACAGTATGGGCTTCAGCAGTTCTCAGGATTTCCCCCCCAGGAACTTTGAGATCAGGTGAACTGGTAGGGTGTGACAGTTCTGTCAGCACAGGTGACTCAGCATTAAATCACCTGCCCTGACGTAATCCCTGACTTCTGAGATGTCTTCTAAATTATTCATGCCTCTAAGCGAGCAATCCCAGGAGATACTCCTGACCTAACATGTCTGCAGGATACATGGCAATCACGGCCCAGTATTCTGGCTGTATGTTTGTGGGAAGTGCTTATGAACCAAGCACGATGTGAAACAGAGTCTTCTGGAAATGGGATTATTTATTTTTTTAAAGACTGTTCTTTGGAGACTTGATCGCTTAGAGAAGAAAAAAAAATCTCTAAACAATTACCATGCATAGCAAACACTAAATTAAAGCCCCAGTGGAATGGGCACAGAAGGGTCAGGTAATGTTTAATGCACAGAGAACAGAAGGAAAGAAAGTAAGATCAGGTGTAGTGGGTTGAATGAGAATGTTCACCATAGGCTCAGCTGTGTGAACTTTTGGTGGCTCTGTTTGGAGAGGTTTAGGAGATGTATGCAGCCTCCTTGGAGAAAGGCTGTAACTCAGGGTAGGTTTTGAGAGTTCAAGGACCTTTTATCACTTTCAGTTTCCCCCTCCCTTCCCCACTTACCTTCCCCCTCCCCCTTTCCCTTCCTCTGCTTCATGCTGTGGCTTAAGATGTGAGCTCTCATCTTCCTGCTCCAGCCACCTAGGCTGTTCCTTGTTGCCTTGCCTGAGCTCCACCACCATGGACTCTTAACATAGTTCTAGAACTCTAAACTCTCTCTTCCTCAATTTGCTTTTAATTTTGGCGTTTTATCAATGCATAAGAAAAGTGACAAATACATCATGGATATTTACAAATAGAGCTAAAACTGAATTCGATTACTTAGGAAAGGTATATTTTAAATAGATATGGGGAAAGGTATATTTTAAATAGATATGGGGGATGAGAGAGGTTACTGCAACCAGTGGAGAATCAACATACTAAAAATTCCAGGAGGCTTCTGAGGAGGTGCAGGTCACAGTGAAGATCTGGAATGGGGCTCTTAGTAGAGGGCTGTCTCAGTTAGTCTTTTAAAATTCCCCCCAAAGTCCCCTCTCTCTTGATTCCCATTCATCCCCTGGAGCTTTCTCCCTAATGATGTATGTATCCAACTAACATTACATGGAAAAACCATAGCATGTACATGGTATCTCTGTCTTGCTCCAGACTCTCTGTGATCCTCTCAGTTGGTGATTTGATGAAGCAACTGCTGTACTAGAAAAGGCTTCATCCCAGAGTGCAGTCAGGGGCCATCAGAGGAGAATCTCGGGACAAGTATGCTGCCCAGGCAGCAGAGCGTCCTCTGTGAAGCTCTGTCATAACATCAGCTCTGCCAGTAGTGGGTAGTGTTGGGTAGGTATCTCACCATCATTGTGGGCCCTGGACTGAGCCTATACTAGGACTCAAGGAACTCCCCAGAGGGAATGAGTTCCTGTGTTAAAAAATGAAAAGTCGTAGATTGAGATGAATTGTTGGGCACACATAGATGACTTGGTGAAACTGTACCTGGATTCCTAAGGCCCTGTGATCTTAAATAACACAACTGTGCTGTTCTAGACTGCTGAATATTGTATGAACTTGCTATTAGCAATAGAACAGTCAGGAGAAAGTGATGGGGCTGAATGGATTCAACAGATTAATGTGCAATGAGAGTTTTGTGAGCTTGACAGACCAAGGAGCTTAGATTATTCATAGGCAGTGAAGTAAAATCATGAGCTGTTTTTACTGTTGTTTTTTAATTGGATAGTTGTAAATGGGTATTATTTATAATGTTGTGGTGAATGCATATAGCCTGGGATGTTTGAATCAAGATGATTAACATATCAGTCACCTTGCTTTTGTCCTGAGTTCTGAGGAGGAAAGTATAATGCTTAGTCAACATCATACAAAAATCTTTAATTCTGTACTGTTTTAAAATATTAGTTAACGAACATGCTCTGAGTGAGAAAGTATGCCCCCATGCTGCATTTTTACAAGAATATCTAGATCTCCAGAAGATTACAGGTTTCAGAAGCATTGAGTAGTCATTCCGGAAGAAAACAGGAGAGGGGAACTGCACCGTGGTCTGTGAGCCCTGGCGACAGACATGGAAATGCACCTTTAGGACTGAAGAATCCTAAGTCATGAGTTTCCATCTTGTCCAGATTCTCTGGTGGTAGAGATGTCACGAGCTGATGATATTGATCTACTAACCTTTTCTCTATTCCTAGCTGAACCTTGAGAGCACGCGTCTTTACCCGAGGATGAATAAGGTAGCATTTACTGCCACGCTTTCTGTAACACACACTACAGAGTTTCCCACACTGGGTATCTCCAGGGGCGGCTGTGTATATCTGTCAGAGATGAGTGGGCCGTGTGCCTTTCCTTCAGAAATGCACTGGTGAGTGAGAGAGAAAGCAAAGGCAGGGGAGAAAGTCAACACTGGGACTAAGAGGGAAGCTGTGGCTTATTCTAGAAAACCAGTCTGCGGAGTGTGAGGAACACACAAGGGACTGTGGGGAACTGACGTAATTACCTGCTTTGCCGTGTGCAAGCAAATGAGACACCCGGATGTAACATTAGGAACTAAAGACTCAAGACCACACCAGCAGTTTTCATATTTTCTTCTAAATAAGAATGTGAACCAGTTTCATGGCAAACGTTATAACAGAGTAAAATGGATGAGGAAATACGCCTCTGCTGAAAGAAAATTACACGTCCATATTAACCAGACCCAAAGTCTGTCCATCTCAATGAACTTCTACACAGTCCAAATAGTCATAGGGAACCGAAAGTGGGTGACTTTACGTTGGGTTTTTATACTTTCATTTTCAAAAGTATTTTTATGGACATACAAAACACTAAAAACGAAAAGCCTATGGTAGAGTTAGAACTAGACAAAACATAAGCCTTTTATTCTCTTTGGTATCTGATGTCTAATGCCTACCTTCAGGTAAAACACTTTTAATCTCCTAACGGGTAGATGTTCAGGAAGTGGGAGTGAGGCAGGCATGTCTGTAAAATCTTGGACAAGCCATGAAATATTAGCAAGAAAGAAACATGTGGACATGAGCTGGCAGGGAGGCCACACTGGGGAATTAATTAACTGTTTGCTGAAGGGTCATCTAGAATGGATCACACATACATACTCATGCACACATATAGATGTGCTCTTATTTGTTTGTTTTTGTGGGTGGGTGTATGCGTGTATGGAATACATGTGTGTGAGGGCTCTTAGAGGCCAGATGAGGGTGATGAATCACCTGAAAGCTGGAGTTACAGGCAGATGTGTGCCAGTGGATGCTGAAAACCTAACTCTGGTCCTCTGGGAGAACAGAAAGGGCTATCCAGTACCCTCCACAAAATATTTTTAAGTATGTAAAAGGAGAAACAGCCAGTGGCAGATAAGAATAGGGATAAGTCATGGTAAAGGTAGATACAGAAGTAGAGAGAGGGTGTTAGGTAAATGGAACTATTTGAGGATATACGACTAAAGACAGCCCCTTGAGCACAGGGAGATTGGGTAATTCTCTAGGGAACAGGACTGTGGACTTAACATGAGCTGAAGACTGAGAGTTATGGTACCTATGTGATGAAATACTTCAGATTTCATGGTGATCCCAACCTCAGTGGGTGCATCTACATTGCAGCTCTGGAACCTATGACTTAGGGATTATTTAAGAAGAGGAGGCAGAGAGATCATGAGAGCCAGAACACTAGGAAGTCTGCTGTGAACTAATCTCATCTAGAAATGGCGGCATAAGCAAGACCAGAACCATGGGAATATCAAAAGATGTGCTAGTGCAGAAGAGAGAAAAACCTCAAAAGGTCCAACCCTAGACAAAGAACTGTAGATAACTGATGACTGCTAGGAGAAGAATTCCATTTCGATTAAAATTCTATTTCAAATAAAAATGTATTAAAAATACTACAATAAATATCACCATTCCCTGTAACTACATACAAAGTAAAACATTACAAACACTTTTGCACTGTGTGGCTAAGGCCCACCGCTTCCCTTCTTCCTAGAGGAAGCTCCTGCCCTGAACTGTGTGTGCATTCTATGTGAAACCTCACACAGGGCCCATAGATGGTGCTCACAGGGGAGGGAGTCCAGCCATAGCTGTAGGGAGCCTGCTGTGTGCGCTGTGGACCTGCTCAGCAGTGAAGGCTGGAAACAGATGCAGTCAGGTAGTGCATATGGATCTGCAAACACACGCAATGGTATTGTAAGCTTTCATATTTGCTCAACAATGTGATCTACATATGCTTTTATAAGTATTATTTCTGCCATTATTATCTCCATCCTGAGGTCAACACATTCTTTCAGGTGATTGCATGAATCTTTTTCTCACTTCTTATTTTTCTCATGGTCTTCATTTCTTTCCATATGAATATACAGATTTTGGAGGCATTCATTTTTCCTGCTTATAGTGCTCTCAGAAGGAAAGCATGCCCATTTGCTGAAATTTCCTTCAGATACTGCGCTGGGATAGCGTTTCCATTTGTTGGTGAGGGAAATTGTTGGGTTGTATCGAAGGTGTATTTTCTTATTTCATGAGTTCTGCTAAATTCCTCTTCAGTTTCCGGAACTGTCTGGGTGGTGTCAGTATTTCCTTGCTGCCTATTGGAGACACACTTAACTTTTGCAGTTCTCGCTTTGGCTTACACGTTATGAAGTAGTGTCACCTGAGGTCAGAATTCCCATTTCTGAACTATCACCAAGGTTAGTCATATGAATAGAGGAGATGCTGCGTTTCCTCTGGGTGCGTGGAAGGCTGCATTCTGGAGCTCTGCTTTAACCCTTTGTGGGTGAAGACCCTAAAGACTGCTGAAGCCCTCATGGGTGTCCCTTGTAAACCTCACCTGTGGCTTAGTTTCTCCCTTGAAATGAAGAAACTTCCCGTCCTGATACCTTATGACCCAGTATGACAGATTATATTGCTTTCTGTAATTACTAGAAAAAAAGCACCTTTTTGACATGACGTGTAAAAATCAAGTGATTCCACCTTAAATTTTAGAGTAGTGGATCACATGAGGAGACTGTCTACTCTGGAATCAGCCTTATATTCCTGGGAAGAACTCAATTTACGTTTTATCTCCTTAATGTATTCTTGCCTGGGGTTTCTACACTTCTAATCGGATATTTACCCTCATTCCTGTAAATAATTTGGATGTGTAGTTTGTCTTCTCACATACCTAAATTTGGAGATTGTGTTATGATTGCTTCACTTTTAAAATGGCTCAAATTCCTTGTTTTCCATGCTCTTGGGAAGGCTTAAAAGATCGCATGTTCTCTGACTATTCACACATTGCTTAATAAATGCAAACCTCGTTGTTTTTCCTGGATATCTCCAGTGTTATTTCCGTTAACAGCATAGTGGCCAAGGGTCCGTGGAGGTTTACTGTGTCTTCTAATGAGTTTTGGAGAGTGGTGCTTTTCAGGGAAATTGTCTGATCTATTTATTTAAAATGCTTTAGTGGCTGTGACTGGTTTAAAGAGGAAAGCAGAGACATTTCTCTCCACGTCGCTCCCTGCCAGATACAATGCTGTCATTACACAATGCACACACATATCAAAACATCCCGCTACACCCACACACTTGTACAACTATTCTCTCTGTTAGAAACAGAAAAAAGCAGCCAGGCAGCGGTACAGCACTCCTTTAATCCCAGCACTTGGGAGGCTGAGGCAGGTGAGTTCTGTGAGTTCGAGGCCAGCCTGGTCTCCAGAGTGAGTTCCAGGACAGCAGAGTTAAGAAACTCTGTCTCAAAATAAACTAAACAAACAAAAATACCCAAAACAACAACAACAATAACCCAGAAAAAGCTAAATATATTCATTCACACAACTGCAGATGCTGTCCAGAAAGCTTCTCTGGGCCCAAGTAGGGAGGCCAGGCAGCAGGAGCCAATCAGCTCTTCTCACCTGGCAGCAGCAGGCACTCCCAGCCTGTTTCCGGACCCCACCCATCTCTGCATAGAAGGCAGCTCAGGTCTCTCACCTGCCCTCCTGGTAAACTGAGGTTGTTAGAGCGGCTGCTGAGGGGATCGGAAAGGACCCCACTGACAGCAGCAGCCGGGACCTGCTCTCCTCCTCTGGTTCTGTCACTGCTGATTGGCATCAGGGAACACTAAGGTAATTCGAGAAGATCAGCCAGGGGTCCAAACAGGAGAACACAGCCTAGAAAGCTTATTGTCCGCCCTGCAGACTTGCCTCTTAGGTCCAGAGATGAGGGGTTGTTGGGAAGCAGCAGCACAGGGCCAACCACGGAGAATCTTCCTAAGTACAGAGTTCTGGGGGTACACGGACGTGGCCCAAAGGACCCTGTGTCAAACGGGACCTTCAATGCCCAAGTGAATGGCTAAAGAGTTCGTGTATTCGGAGACAACAGAGTGTTCCAGGTCTCTTTCACTGCAGGCTTACATGGCAGCTCAGTGAGGAGGCTGTGGGCTGCGTTTCTTCTCTGCGCTTCTCACCTCTCTCGTGGCCTTTTGGTTCAATATTTTTCTTCCCTTTCTCCCTTCCATTTCCACCTCACCCCCCTTCCCCTCCCCCCTCCTCCTTCTCCTCCTCCTCCTTCTCCTCCTCCTCCTTCTCCTCCCCCCTACTCCCCCTCCCCCTCTTCCTCTTCCTCCTCCCCCCCACTCCCCCTCCCCTTTCCTTCTCCCCCTCTTCCCCCTCTCCCCTCCTCCTCCCCCTCCTACTCCTCCTCCCCCCTCATCTTCCCCCTCCTCCTCCCCTGCCTCTCCCCTTCCCCTTTCCTCCCCCTCCTACCCCCTCTTTCCCCTCTCCCCTTTTGCTTCTCCTCTCTCTTCTGCTTCTGCTTCCTCTTCTAGTAGTCATACACTAAAAACAAGGGTCTCATGCATGCTAAGCAACACCCCAGGCTCTTCGCTTCCTTACTTGGCTCTCATTGGTTATTTCATTTATAGACTTGAATAAAAACTGGAATAAAGTTCTGACATAGGTATACAATTTTTATTTATACTCACCTCTAGAATAAATCAAGATAGTTGAATATTGTTTAGGGGAAAGAAAATGCAAAGGGTAAAGTGAAGGTATCTAGCACACCTTTCATTTGATTATACAGAAGTACCTAGAAGGGTTTGGTAGAGACAGCATTTTTTTTTTTTTAATGTAACTTTCCTTAATTGATGAAAGTCAGAGTCGGGAACTTATGTGTTCCTCTGAGCTGTCTTTTATCTACCTAATACTTTGCTTCCTGTGAAGAGATGCCACCCAAACAGCTCTGCTCTGCAGGCTGCATCGACAAAGGAGTTCCAACTCTTTAGTACAGGAAACAGTCTCACTGAGCATTCAAAGCCAGTAAGCCTAGCCGTTGCCATGAGAACCAAGTCCTCTTCAGTCCCTGCATTGGGCATTGTGAGGGGCAAAGGTGTCCAAGAGCAGCCATACTGTCCCCATAGCATCCACTGGCACTGGACTCTGTGGAACCCATGCTTTTCTATGGCTGGCTCTACTTTGTTGAAAGAACAGCAGCGCTGAGTAGAATATCCTCTGAGTCAAACCGCCCCCATCCTCATGAGCTCAGCTGGGCCTGCCTGCAGAAGATCACCCCAGCTGGGCTTGCTGGCTGTTAAGACTCCCTCATCAAAGGAGGGATTGGGACCGTGGGACCCTCACCTGTATATCCAGCCTCTCCTCCCCACCAGCTGCTTGCGATTCTCCTCTGGAGAGAGGCTAGAGCAGCGGTTCTCAGCCTTCCCAATGCTACAGCCCTTTAATGCAGTTCCGCATGATGTGGTGACCCCAAACCATAACATTATTTTCACTGCTATTTCATAACTGTATTTTTATTACCGTTATGAATCATAATGTAAATATCTGATATGCACATGGTTTTCGGTGACCCCTGTGAAAGGGTCATTTGATCCCCCGAGGGGATTGTGACCCACAGGTTGAGAACCACTGGGCTATATAGGTGGTATATAGGTGAAGAAGGGCTAGGGGAACAGGTCTTCATCTACACAGCCATGGGGAAGCCGCCATCCAGGCTGGGTACAGACCTTCCAGTGTGACTATTGTAAAGCCACCCATAACTGTGACCACTCACTCATAACCTTAATAAACTCATTAGTTGCCCATGGTAAACTGTGGTGGGATCCATCTTTCATTTGTCACTGAGAATTTTTCCAGGGGGAAAATACTCAGGACATATAGTTTCTCATACATATGCTCATGCACGTATACAAAACAGTTTTGGTATGTATCGTCTGGTCTCATTTTTTCCACCATGTGGAATATCTTCATTCAGCTCTCTGGAACGCATTATTGATCGTGAATTATAAACCTCCGGTGACCAATACTTTTTGCTGATTGTTCGGAGGTCGTGGTCACATGCTGTTCTGTACTTTCCACAACACAAGGACAACACATCCAAAGAATTTATTAGAAACACAAGTAAGTTTGGTATCAACTTGACTCTAATTGATTATAATTGGACCGTGAATTTTAATATACTTATTCAGGTACACGATACGTTGAAACAAGCACATTCGCACTCAACTCTAAGTTGCTGTACATGGAAATTTTTACTGGAAAGCTCAAAGTGGAATATAAACAAGAGAGAAATGGAAGGAGGGATGGAGAGACGGGGGATTATGAGGGAGAGAGGTAGGATCCAGAGAGAGGAAGAGAGAAGGGCAAGAAAGAAGGAATAAAAGAAAGGAAGGAGAGAGAGGAGAGGGAGAGAGAACACATTGCTTATACATGAGATTACTGGATATTAACTTCCAGCTCATTCGCCATTTGCTCAATGAACAACTGATGGTACCTAGTCTGTAATGGTACCTAGTTCGCGATATCCTTTCTTCTGGACTCTGAATTGATTTAATCCAGCTCCAAAGGCCCCGCACTTTCCTTCCTTGATTTTTGCAAACATTTGATGTGGCAATATCAAACCTGTGCAGAAGGAACTCACAGCAGTCCATTCTCCCATAGCACCTGGTCCTCTAATGTCTTCCTAAAGCCAGAACTTTGAAGAAGACCAGGCATCTAAAAGTAGGGACCACCTGTGGCTTTGGAGGGTCATTTCAGTAGAACAACACTGGCACCTAGTGGCACTTGTCACCGAAGGAAATGCCCCTGAATGCAGACCCATGAAGAGTGCAAATCCTAGACTTCAGGACTTTGGTTGGACAGTCTTGATAGAGTGCATTTCAAATGTACAAGTTTTCAAAATGGCCAGAGAGCAGCATGTACGCTGCACTGTCTCGTAAGAACACAAGTACCAATTTATGAATACTAGCTCTTGCAGAGTGATTGATCGTAGGGAAAAGTCCATTGTCTTCATAATGGCCAAAATCATCCTAATGTGCTCAGAAAATATGAGAAGGAAAAATTCAAAATCAAACAACATCCATTCACTGTCTTAGAAAAAGCTATGTCCTAGTTTAGCAGAGGAGACATTCATTTCTTCATCTATACATTTTGAAGTGTCAGTCATGGCTGGTTAGGTGGCTCAGAAGGTCAAGACACTTGTCACACAAGCCTGCTGACCTGAGTTTGATCCCAGAGCCCACATATAGAACCAAGTCTACAAAGTTGCCTTCTGACCTCCATGCATACAGCATGGCATGCTTGCCCAGTACATGACCTCCACTCATACAGCATGGCATGCTTGCCCACATGACCTCTACACATACATCGTGGCATGCTCGCCCAGTACGTGGTATGCTTGACCCCGCCACACATCACGTTCATATTCACACACAGTTACAATTGCCACCTGAAAAGTGGAAGTATGAATGACTTTCTGAGTCCTATGTGAGGTGCCTTGTGTGGAAAAAGAAGCAGACAGGGTGGGAGCATGCAGTCTCTTAGCAGAAGCGAGTCAACGAAGAGCCTTAAGAGGGAAGCAGGTAGCTGTTGGTAATTACTGTGGAAACAATGCTCTGAACGTCAGAGAGAAGCTCGAGTTGGGTTGCAATGGCTAATTGAAGTGATTCCTGTGTGCTGTTACATTTATGTATCCTAGCACTGGGGAAGATAAGCAGGAGGGTTAGGAGTTCCAGGCCAGCCTGGATGAATGGAGATTTCCAACTAATCTCTCTTAGAACAAACATTAATTGGACAATACCTAAGGCCACCTGGAGCTGTATGCTTGCAATGAGAAACCACCACACAGCTTTCCACCAATCTGATATCCTTAGCCACCCACCCAAACCTTCACGAATCTGCTCCTCGCATGTGTCACCAGGTGTTTCAAAGACAAGCTCACAGGCCTGACTCTTTCTTAAGGAATGCCGTCAATGCTCTAGGAGGAGGCTGCCCATGCCTTTCCCAATCCTAAGACTCTTCCGTGTAGCTTCTTTCATCCAGGACTACAACTTTGAGGTACATTGGAAACGTGAAAGCTCCAGTTCACCCACTTTCATCCTCTTGTGGTATTCCAGTATGGCATTCAAAATACTATATTCACTTGTCTCTTCTGCCATCCGCGGACTCGTGGGTTGTTTAAATTTGATGGCGGCCTTGAGCAGTCATGGAGTGCATCTTTTGGTTCATAGAAATTGCTTTTCCATTGGGTATATAACTAAAGCCAGAGGCTTGGTCATAGACTTCGTGTGTGTCCAACTGAAATAGATAACACAGAACTGCAGTGGCAACATACGTGCCCACCTTTGTGATTCCATGTCTTCACCAATTCTTCTGTCGTCTGCCTTTTTATGTCGGATCTTTAGATATAAGTGGTTCAGTGTTGGTTTTGTTTGGTTTTCTGGGTAGGTAAAGAATCTATACCCGTTTAATACATTTACAAGTCCACTAGTTACCCTCGTTCAAAGGGACAAGGTTCAGTTGTACATCCTAACCCTGACCCTGACCGTCAAAGCAGCCAGGTCTCAAGACTCTTCCCAGACAATCTTCCGAGATATTTTCAAATCCTTCTTCAGGACCCAGCTTGAGTAGCCTGGGGTTGAACTTGCTGAAGACATGATGGAGTGGCCAAACAGCTATTGCCCAACCAGGAAGAAGATAGCATTTTATGTTTGTTGTGGGAACATTCACCCATGTCCCATGAATAATAGATTTATATTCTCCCTATAAGGGAGACCAAACTAAACCAAAACCAAATGAAACCTGGTAATTTGCTCTAAAAGAGAAAAATTGTCTAAAAGAGCAAATTGGGGAGCCTTCCCAAGTACACATGGAATCCCAGAGCAGGTCACCTCTTACAGAGCTCTCCCAAATCTGCCTCCCATCCAGTTCTTCCCACCCTCCATGCAGCAATTTATCCACAGTAAATTTATCTTATCACACAGCAACTGAAGAGGAGAAAAGGGTAAAGACAAACAGGCAGGCACATGGAACAAACAGAAGATGATGTTACTGTTCTCTAAAAGGTATTCTCTCCTCTCTACTCTGACCCTGGCTGTTAGGCTAAGTCTGTGCTGCTTCGATTAGTCTATTGTCTTATCTCACCACTTCACCCCTACACCACTGGCCCACTAAATCTTCACTTGACACACTGAAATGTCTCAATAATAGGCCACATCTCTGTGCTTTCGATCGTGGTAGTCCCTTAACTTCAGATGCAATTTGATCATTAGCAGGGGCAAGGCAAGGCTGAATGAAAACAGGGTCATCTAGCCACGTGGAAGCAAAGGCAGAATTAAAAAGGAAAAACGAGCTGCTTTCCTACCCTTCCTTGGCACTCCACCCTCCTAACTGAGTAACAGCTGGTTAAGCATTTGATTTTGTCGCTTTCACTGACTTAATATGTCTATGGTTAGGGCACACTTCAATCTCTTAAAAGCAGGCACTCGACTAAAAATTAAGTTCCTTGTCTTTGTTTTCATCCTTCCATTTACCTAATTCTTATTTAAGAAATGTATGTTCTTCAGAAGACCCTAAAGGCTGAAAGAACACCTGTTCATAGTAGCCAGTTGTGAACTACTAACTAGCCACACCTGCAATCCCAGCACTTGGGAGCCTGATGCAGGAAGCGCACTCTATGAGATCAAAGCTTGCTTGGGTTTCCTCAAGAAAGAGAGAGAAAAAGAAGAAAGAGAGGCAAAAGAACCATTAATCTCCACCAATTATTTCATTAGAATTAAATCAAGAATGACATTTTGTATTTAGTTGTGTGTGTGTTCTGATCCAGGTGTTCTGCAGAATGTCGTAACATCTGGATGCGTCCATTCTCCCCAAGCACACTGATACTCAATCACAGTTTCATTTCTTACAGAAATGCTACCTGATGCTGCCCCTCTGCCTCGAACTGGGAGGCACAGTTCTGTTCCCGTTGACGGTTAGTGATACTTAGGCTACAATCTAGAGGCAATGCTTTGACAGACCGCAGACTGTTCTTCCCCCAAAATCCTAAGATGATCTTCAGCTTAAGCTGAAGACCTTTCCTTCAACCAGTTATTCCACTCGTGGTCCAAAGTTCTGATTTCCAAGTTGTACCTTTCTGTTATACTTATCATTTGGCATCCATGTATTAAAGAGGGCTTTCTCCTCCTCTGTCAGTTACCACTGTGGATTCAACGTTTTCAAAACTCAGAGTTCCATTACAGTCATTATTTCTCTTGAAAGTATAATTTTCTTACGGCCAGCAGGGGAGCCTACTTCAAGGACTTCCCTTTCTACGGATATTTCCTTCCCTTCATGTTATTGCCTCGACTTGAGCTTTCTTCTCCCCAGATACAGGGCCAGCCATTTTTCTTCAATTTAAACACTAGGTTTGTTCACTTATTTTAGGCTTCTGTGGCTTGTAGACCTAATTCAGAATATGAACTAGGGAAACTGGGTATGCATGCATGAAATAAATCACGTTCCTAAATTGATACCACCCACCTCCATAAGCACTTTGAATCTTCCTTGTCTGTTACTCCATTAACATTACCTTCAATGACACAACTATGGAGGGAATCTTAATATTTCCCTATGTCCAGGTCCGTTTGCTTACTGAATTGATTTCTGTAACTTCCACTTTCTGTTTGAAGCAAGATTCCAGATCTCTCCGCAGAGTGACAGCTGGGTTCGGACGGGTAGTCACTGACATATGGAAATGCTTAAAGTAAAATGGAATGGAATAATGCTCGTAGGGGCCAGAGTTTATTTGATTGTGGAAAGCATTCTAATTGGACGACATCTGCACATCTATAGTTCAGGCTCGTAGCTTGCTGGAACAAAGGTCATTTGCATATATTTTTCTAACAAAGGACCTTCACATGCGTCTCTCCAGCAGAACTGAACCGATGGAATTCTGCCATGTGGGAGGCACATGGCGGGCCGTCATCTCCCACAGTGGCAGCAATCAATGGCTAGAGTACACTCTAGGGCTCCTTAAGAGACCGAGCTTGATGAGGGATGTAGAACGCTGCGCCCGTCTGCTCGCTGAGGGACTTGCGAATGCACAAGTGGATGAATGATGAATATATCAGCAAGGAATCTTGGGTACCATCTTTCCTCACACTAGTCAGGAGTCACTGGAATTTAAAATCACAGATTGCCTCCCTGCAAGGTCGTGTTTGAGTTTAATCTTACGACAAGACAAGGACAATACGGTGCAACAGAACTGATTTATTTCCAGTGTCCCTCCTGGGTGAACAAGCATTATTTTGCTTCCAATGGGAAGTCTGCACCCAGATCTTGGGCATAAGGTACTTTAGCTTCTCCGTTTCCTGTGAAATTATCCTGAGCGCAACAGAACATTTGCAAAGAGTGAGGTTTCGTTTTCCCGCTTCCTCCACCACAGACGTCCATCTCAGGATTGAAACTTTGGGTAGTTGTTTGATTAATATGCAGAGCTTTTTAGGAGACAGAGGGGCAGCTATCATCAGGGAACTCTGGGGAATCATGAGAACCCATGGCCTGCCTAACTCCCACGTGGGAACTTAGTTAGAATCCCAAGATCCCATTTGGATCTTGGAGCTTTGCATTCTGCTCCTCGTTTATGAACTGGTCAGTTGCTTTATGGATCTGTTAAATTTACTTATTCACAAAAGTTTAGTCAATAGTAGAGTACATGGTGTGTACCTGTAGTTCACCCAGCTTGTATGAACACCCATGGGGCTTTGGTTAAAAGGCTGCCCTTTCATGAGAACTTACCACCTCAGCGCAGACCATGACATTCTGAAGAAGCCGATATGCAGAGCAAGTCCCCTCTTGTGGCTCAGTGTTACCACTTTCACGCTGACTTCACCTCCCGAACCCCACTGAGTAGCCTGTTTTCTAAGGTAGTCTCTGGAGTAGGAAAGTCAACAGCACCAAGGAAACACATTAAAACCAGTTCCTCTGTGAATATGTGCACTGGCTTTTCTCTTCGGACTGAAAATATTTATCCTTTCTCCTAGGAGATTTCCAAGGAAATCGACACGACAAAGAATAATTTCTCAAATGGCCACAGTCAGAACTCAGGAGTGAACGTGGGTAGAGAGCTTGAGCAAGAGATGGAGCTTGGTGAGGGCGTGAGAATACAGGGGAAATACCTAATGAGAAGGTCAGTTACCTGTTGCCCACTTACCCATCATTGCGTGTTTATAGCCCAACTGGAGGAAAAGTCAATGCTTCAGTCAAGCATCTAGAGGAAGCTGACAGCAAGTGGAGGGTGAGCAGGTTTAGTGCCCTGGCCGTGCACTTTGGGCTCAGACTTATTTCCCACTACAACTGGCTGTTCCATAGGTAGAGGCTGCCAGGAGCCGTGTCTGTCCCTGGTAAACTTTCCCAGTGATCAGAAAGTTGGCTAGAACACAGAGGTGTTCCTCCTGGGCTTTCCAGAAGGGTTCTGTTCTTGTTTGCAAAGCATAAATCCAAGTGAAGCCATTAATGTTTCTGGTCCTCAACTTCTTCATCCAAAATGTTCTTAATGACGAAAAACTAGAAAATAATGAATTAAAAAAAAAAAAAAAAGATTGTGTTGCCCTGCCTTTTTTTTTTTTTCTGAAGCCATATGAATTGTGTTTGCACTTTATACATTCTGCTCAGTAATGTGTTCCCCAGCCTGACGTTTTTCCTTTATTCTGCTCTGGCTTGAGATCCTCAGGGTGCTTTTCTGGTTCCTACATGTCTGTGATTCAAAGGAATCAAGTATTAATATTCATTCTTTAATGGTCTGGTAGAATTGCGCAGTCTGTCTAACTGGGCCTGGCATTTTCCAAATTAGGAGTCATTATTTCCTCTTCAGTATGTTGGTTTTATAACTTTAAGTTGTTTATGACCTATTGAATTAATTTGGTAGGTGTGTGTGTGGTGTGTGTGTGTGTGTGTGTGTGTGTGTGTGTGTGTGTGTGTGTTTAAACACATAAACACAACCTACTTAGTCTTTATGTTACTTGCATGTATACATTTCAGGGATGACCACTTGGTAGTAGACAACCAATCTGAAAGCTTGTCTCAGGGGAAGACTATTTCCTGTCATATCAGCATGACTTTGTAGCTTGGCACCTTAGTAGTAACCAATAGCTCTCTAATTGGACATAAGGCCTACAAAGCAAGAGGGAAATTGTGCCTGCTACTGGAAACTTAGCCAACTCCCCAGGTCTAGTGAAGTCATGGAATTTGGGGGAGAACCTACAACTGATACTTAACCAGCATAATTACTATGTTCTCAATATTTTTCCCTGTATGTACAGGTAAGAATTGGTCTCACCTCTCATGTGAAATAAATGTCTCTTTGCAACTGACTGAGATTGTTATAACTGATCAAAATGCAGAAAACTATCAACTGTGTGGTGTCCAACTCCAACTAATATATCTACAACCCAACTCCTGCCCCTCAAGCTCAGGGATCATAGCAGAAGAGGGCTAAGACGGATTGCAAAATCCAGAAGAACTGAGAGTTTGCCGTGAGATTTCATCTCCTAGAAATGTCAGAGAAACTGCACTTGTGAAGTCTCACCAATACAGCTGCCTCAACAGGCCCTGAACAATAATAACCCTGATAGTCATGCTAACATGGAGGGGGAGAATCTCACAGGGCCTCAACCCTAATCGCAGACTTACAGGATATAGGTTTTTCAAAGTATGTCCTAATCATCCCCTGAATTTCACTGGTGTCTGTCATGTTTCCCTTTGAATCTCTTATTTTCTATTGTGGCATTCACTCCCTTTCTTTTTGTGAGTTTGGCCAAAGGTTTGTCAATCTTATATTTCCAGAGAACCAGCTCTTTGTTTCATTAACTTTGAACTGTTCTTTATTATTTCTGCCCTGGTCATTTCTTTTTCTTTGTTTCTGATGATTTTCAAAGACCTGAAGAAAGTCATTAAATTACTTATTGAAGGTCTCTCTCTCTCTCTGATTTTTAAATTTGGCTTTGGTAACTATGAATTTGCCCTTTTAGGAATTGCTTTCGTTATTTCACACATTCTAGTATGTTGTGTTTTCATTTACGTCAAAGTTCAGGAAAATCGACATTTTCCTCCTCATTTATTCTACGACCATTATTCAATAGTGTATTAATCATATCCATGAATCTGTATATACTCTGGGGTTTTTCTTCCTCTTGAGTTCTACTTTGATTCCATTTTAATGAGACAGAACATAAGAAATTATTTCAATTTTTTTCATACTTGTTAAAACTTACTTTCTGTCCTAAAGTGAGCCTTGTTTTAGAAAACGTTCTATGGGCTGTTGAGGAGATCCAATATTCTGAAGTGCTTGTATGGAATATTCTGTAGATGTCTGTTAAGTCACTTGATCTGCAATGTTGTTTAGTTCTGCTATTTCTTAGTTTGCTTTCATCTGGGTGACCTGTATGCTGTCGAGGATTGGACATCCAAGTCACCCATTATTACTGTCTTGAGGTCAATATGTTTCTTTCCACTCGTTAATACTTGTTTTATGAAATTGTTGTGTTCATATTTGGTGTATATGTGCTTGTTAGATTGTTCCCCTAATTAACATGAAACGGACTCATATTTTCTGACTAATTTGGGTTTGAAATTCATTATTTTTAGATCTCGGGGTGGCTACACTTGCTCGTTTTCTAGTTCTATTTGCTTGAAATATCTTTCTCCATCCATTTTCCCCAGGTTGTGCCTGTCTTCTTCAGCAATCTGTGTAGCTTACAAACGAGTGGACCTTGTGTATTAAATCCAACCTGCTCATCTATGTCATTTGATTGAAGAATTATGTCTCTGCACACTCAAAGTTAGTGTGAGGCATTCACTCACTCCTGACATTTTTTGGCTGTGTTCTAGTCTATACTTTCCTCATTTCTATTTGCTAAACCTAAAAACTATGAATGGAAAAATAAAATACAGCCAATGATCTCCTCCCTGGTACAGTCTATTCTTTCCTGTGACCTCACGGATGTATTTCCCCTCTTCGGTGTGTAAGATTCTTTCAGATATGTTCTGGTCCCATGGCCAGGCCTCCTTTGGTTTATATATCATGGAAACTCACTTTCTTTGTCCTCAATTATAAAGGCTAGCTTTGCTGAATATCATAATCCGGTTTGACAGTTGATGATTTTCACAATTTGACATACGTTATTCCGTGACCTCCTAGCTTTCAGAGCTCTGTTGAGAAATCTGCTGTAATTCCGGTGGGTTTGCCTTTATGGATGACTTGGTCCTTCTCTTTTGAAGCTTTTAACGTGGTTATCTTATGTCTGTTCTATGCTTTGACTGTAGAGTGGTGTGGAACCTGCTTTTCTCACCTTGCATGGCCTTCGGAACGCCTCTTGCTTGGATAATCATCTCTTATCCCAGATTTGGTAAATTTATGCTACAGTTTTATTAAATGTATTCTCTATAACTTTATTTTGTCCTTCTTTCCCTCCTTCCGTGTCTATGATTTGTCACTCTGTTCTTTCCACAGACTGCAGTAGACTTCACGTTCTGTTCATATGTTAATATTTGGTGTGTTAGTTGTCTGATGGTTATAATCTGTTCTACCATGTCTCCTAGCTCTGATATTCCGTCGTACCCTCATCTGCTCTACTAGTAAGGCTCTGAATTGAGCGTATGATTTCATTTCTTGAGGTTTTTATTTGCAAATTTTAAATTTGATTTTTAGAATTTTCACTTCAATGAATTCCTCTTTTATATCCCATATTGACTTTGTTATTCCACTCAGCTTTGAGTTTGTTTGTATTCTCTTTGAATTCATTCAGAATTTTCTTTCTGCTCCCTTTTGATCATACTGAATATTCTTATAGTCATTCTTTTGACGTCTTTGTCTAGGGTTTAACCTAATCCATGCTCCTTGGAATCCATTATTGTGAAATCACTAATTTTCGGAGCAATCATATGCTGTCTCTACAACATCTTGCTTTTCTTTCTCTGGCTGTTTGAATTGGTGTCTCCCTACTCAATTGAGAGCACAGCCCGTTTGGTATGACCTTTGATATTTCTGTCCTGTGAATAGTGGGTGTGGTTTGTGGGCCAGGCAATGGGTACAATAACTAGAAGTGTCTTTCAGCTTCCAGGTCCTGGAAAGTGTATGCTCTTTACCAACATGACAGAGAGCCTGGCACCTTGAAATTGTTGCTGCTGATCATCCTTTATCTGAAGGTCTAGTTAGTGTAGGCGGTGTCTGTGGCTCAGGCTAGATTTCCACTGAGTTCAATCCTGCACAGTTCTGACTCATTTTTAGCTTTTTTAGCTGGAGGTTTCCTTCATTCCAGGACTCAGACAGTAGTATTGTGATGCTTGCGTTAGCAACCATGGGCCATGCAGAGATGTAATTTGCCTTTAGAACTACCTGGCCACCCACCTAACAGGGTTTTTCAGAAAATAACCCCTTGCCATTGTTCTAGTTCAATCTAGTTCAAAGAGAAGAGAGTTGTGTGGCACGTGTATGCCACGATTCCTATTTGTTTACCCTATAAGTATGCTTAGTGATGTGTCTAGTGTTTTTATACTTTTAGGCTTGCTTTGTTTCTTAGTTTTCCCCATTTTATTCTTGTCCCCACTCCAAATCCCTACCTTAACCTCTGTAATTTATCATATAAAATATCATGAAAAACAGGGTGTGAATTCACTTAGCCTCTTTGTTGTCTCCTGTTCTCTAATTGCATTCCACACTGGGAACAGTAACTGGGGCCGAGTCCTCCAGAATGGACTGTGGATCCTCTACTCTGCTCTGCCTTCTAAGGTCTCCTTCCTTCCTTCCTTCCTTCCTTCCTTCCTTCCTTCCTTCCTTCCTTCCTTCCTTCCTTCCTTCTTTCCTTCCTTCCTTCTTTCCTCCCTCCCTCCCTCTCTCCCTCCCTCCCTCCCTCCCTCCCTCCCTCCCTCCCTCCCTCCTTTCTTTCTTTCTTTCTTTCTTTCTTTCTTTCTTTCTTTCTTTCTTTCTTTCTTTCTTTCTTTCTTTCTTTCTTTCTTTCCAGTTGTTCTTTACTTTGAAAACAATTTAATTAGCTCTCATGTTGAATTTTTCACTTGAGCTTTAAAATTAAGACATCTAATAAAGAATTAATGTTTTGGGCATCCAGAATGAACTAAATGTACTAGTTATAGCATAGGAAACTTACCAATTTATGAGATATTCTTTATTTTTCATGAGATTTCACATGCACTCAGATTTGCCACACCCTTTAGCAATACACACACACACACACACACACACACACACAGATTTGCCACTTTGCCACTTCTGCAGGAACGCAGAGGCATGGTAGGTAGACAGAAGTTTGACAGACTCAAGCTCTGTGTTAGGAAGACATGCCCCAAGCTGGATGGAGCTTCCATGGTGAAGAGCCAGGCCCCAAATTAGTATCAGTCCTGCCTGGTGTCTGGTTTTTCAGGGTTGTGGACTGATAGATTCTGGACTCAGAGAACCTCATATAACAACCTCAATATGGCACACAATGCTATAGTTCTTACCAACAAGAAGATTGGGCCCGGATGGTTCTTGATTCCCTGGAGAGACCCACAGGCTTTTAGAACAGGACTTATGGTGCAAGGCAGAGATGAGCGTTTGTGGGTGGTTGGTCTTTAGCATGAAAGTGGCAGATGCAATCCTAGGATGAGGACCATAAAGGAGAAATGAAAGTATCACAAGCCACATGTGGGATAAAAACAGAGAAAAGAAGGCAGAACGAGGAGTAAGGTATTACGGCTGCTCCTGGATTCCAGATCACTGTAGAATGAGGTCATGATCATGCTTGTATTCATCTGATTGACTGACATGGCTGGAGAAAGATGGGGGTTGATCCATAAAGTGATTGTAAGAAATTGGGGGAGCTTCGGCAGTTCTGCAGGTCATGCTGTGCTGGGAGGGACTGTAGCCTGCAGTATTGGAATTTGGTGGTCACTCGAGGATTAACAAGGACTTTAACAAGGCCAGACTGGAGGGAAGCTAGAGCTTGCAGAGAGAAGCTGAGCCTCCCCAGCCACAATGTGGGCGAGAAAGGAGGCTACAGCCAAGTAAAATGGCCCCAGAAGAATCAGAAATGAGACGAAGCAGATGTCCCTACTTGTCCAAAATGCACTGGATGGGTGTGGGCTTCATCGTCACCTGCAAGGAGACCCTCTTGTTACCGTGTAGTCTCTATTTGCAAAAGGTGAGTCAGAGTCACAGTACTGAAATGCAGTCTCAAAGCATCTGAGCTAATTATTTGCTGGGACCAGATACTGACTTGTCAGTCAACATGGTAGTGAAACCCCAGGATCACAGCTGACTTTTCCCGTTCCTCTTTGAATATTCCGTCACACGAATAAGTCACAAAGCATGAATCACACTACATCTCTAGACAAATCCTCCTGAGCACTCTTTAAGGATGAGAAAGCAAAAGTTTGGGGTTCATTCTCTAACCCATGCCACATGAGCAGGAGACAGACGTGAACGACTCAAATTATGAAGAGTCTGAGACCCACACACGATTGTATGGTAGTCTTGACTACATAGCAGGCAGGTGATAGACAGAAACAGGGTTTTAGAAGGTTGTCTCAGCTGTTGCCAAAACTAACACGAAGCAGTTCATCAAGTATAAGCTAAAGCCTGGTGTTAGATAGTTTTATGTCAACTTGACAAAGGTAGAGTCAAGAATGAACATCAATTAAAAACATGCCCCTACCGGACTGCTCTGTGGGCAAGCCTGTGGTGCATTTTCTTGATTGATGATTGACGATTGATGAGGGAAGGCCCAGATCCCTGTGAGTGGTGCCACCACTGGGCTGGTGGTCCTGGGGGCTATAAGAAAGTAGGCTGAGCAAGATGTGGGGAGCAAGCCAGTAAGCAGCACTCTTTCGTGACCTCTACTTCAGCTCCTGCCTCCGGGTTCCTGCCTTAAGTTCCTGCTCTAACTTCCCTCAATGATGGACTGTTTCCTGGAAGTGTAAGATGAAATAAACCTTTTCCTTCACAAGTTTCCTTTGTTCATAGTGTTTTATCATGGCAGTGGAAACCCTAACTAAGAGAGAGACTGGTACCAGGAGTGGATTCTGAACCCACACAGGCAATGTCCATTTTATCTGGCTTTACTTCTTTCTGCAAACATCTGCTGTGGTCTCTGACATTGTTCCAGCTTCATCCCCTGATAGTAGGATAGAGACTCTCCATGTTCTTCCCTTTAAAGGGCATAGACCAGGCACAGTTCCTGCCTCCTGCAGTCTTCCTATACTGGCCAGTGCACCTCACTTGCCTGCAAGGAAGTCTGGGAGATAGCATCCCTACACAGCTGAAGTTTTTATTTCCATTGAAGAGGAACAGTAAATATATAGCAGCAGAAAGTTAGCAGTTTCTATTTCTTTCTTAAAACAGGCGACACCGGTAAAAGTTCTTTAACTGCAGAGATATGTGAGCATTTTATGTTTTGCTATATTTCTGGAACACACCACAGGGAATAAATAAACGAAAGAAAGATAAAGAGACACAGAGGACAGTCCTAAGTCCTCTGTGTTGGCAGTGTAAGTTTAAATAAGCACAGTCACTTTGGAAAATATTTTGATATTTTTCAAGCAAGTTCAGAGAGGCAAGAGTTTTACTTGCTAACAGTCTAATGTCTTAATTTTTGTCCCAAAGTGTAGGGCATTTGTGTGTAAGGGTTAATTTCAGGTCCAATGGTGAGACTGAGTGACTAGGGAATTTTCTCTAGGCAAGCCATGACAAAGCAGTCTGAGGTCATGAACACCGCAGTTCACTGGGAGGCGGACTCCCGTCTGCAGGCCTGGATGTGCCTCCCTGGGGTGGGGCAGTTGGGGTTTGGCCCATGAACCAGTTGGCATTGATTGCCCTTTCCCTACAACTTGTAGACTGTCGACATCTGCTGCTTCCTCTGGGGATGCTAGAATGTGACGGTACAGAAAGAAGATGCATAGGTTGTGCTCAAAAAGCTTAAAGGGAGCACCGCTGGACTTACAAAAAACTTTGAGATGTTCTTTCTCTCTCTCTCTCTCAACATATTTTGTGAATAGGTGTTTTGCTTGCATGCATATATGTTCAGCACATGCATTCCCGATGCCCCCATAGGCCAGAAGAGGGTCACAGAACCCCTGGACATGGAGTTACAGATGGTTGTGAGCCCCAATGCGCAAGTGCTAGAAATTAAACCCAACTCCTCTGGTTCAGCAAATCCTCTTCCTGAGACATTTCTCCAGCCTCAGCTTCAACAGTCTTGGTAGATCAAACGTCTTACTGATAAAATTGAAAAGCTTTTGTTCATCACTAGAAAAAAGGAGCAAAATAAATTTGTAAATGAAGAAATTAAAGTACCCAAAACTTCTAATAATGATTCTTCCAAAATGCGAATTGAAAGAATAAAGATTTAAAAGGAAAGATATTCTTCCAGTTAGGAAATTGGTGAACAAAAATAAAACAATAAAATAGAAGAGAAATGAAAATGTCCAGAATTGTTTTTTTAAAAAAAAAAAAAAAAAAAAAGCTGCAGCAGGTCGCACTCACCCCACCCTGTGACATGCAGAGGCTTGCTATCCTCTTTTAAATCCTTCCTAATCTATAACTTATATAGTAATCATTTACATTTAATTGTCAAAATAGCAAGTTGATCTGGGTGAACTTAGTAGTCTTTACGGGAAGGGTCCTGAAGCAGACGGCAGAGTTATTGGGACAGGCCATGCGTCCTGCAAGTGTTTTGAAGCCCCTGGGACCTTAGAGCACAAAAATCCTTCTGGGTGTTTTGTTGAGTGTGCAACACTCCCAGACTCTTGTCCAAAGAGGAGATTTCGTTCTGGTTTAGGGTGGAGACTAGGCTTCACTACGATCCATGCTTAGTCATCAGCAGGTTACAGAGATGCTCTGAGGGCTGCCGGGCTGCGTGTTTACAGATACATCTTCTCTGCACAGCATATGGCCATACATCCAGGAGAGCCGGAATAGGAGAAAAGGTTGGCTGTTGACTAGCGCTATGACAGGCAAATCCTGAAGGGCTGCCAGCATTTCACAAGCACCATCATGCAAAATACTGGAAATAAATAGCGCGTTCTGGATCGCCTGATGTTTTGCCAAAACCCCATTGGCAATTAGGTCTCCAAGACTTCTTTTTGGCTGGCACGGCCCGTTTTCTGCTCAGATTTTAACCACGTGATATTAGCTTTGCCAGTTTGGAGATGCCAGGGTAGCTGTGAAAGTTTATTTGTTTGCATCTGAAATGAGCTTTACCTTACGCACGAACTTGCCATGTGGGAAAGGTCCTACTCAGGAGAGTGTGACCTGGGAATATGACTTTATTTGGAAATACGGTTTTTATGGATGAAATGAATTGGGATGAGGTAATGCTGAATTACAGTAAGCCTAATTCAGCATGACAACCACACGCAAAGAGAGATGCCTAGAAATAAGACACCACGAGAAGACAGAAGCAGAGATTGAAAGGATCCATATAGCGGTCAAGGATGGCAGAGAGAAGGTTGCTAACCTTCATCTGAAGTGAGGGAGACACTTGGGGAAGATTCTCACTCACAGTCTTCAGAAGGAACCAATCCCACTGAAACTTTTGTCTTGGTTTCAGCCCTCAGAACGGCGCAACTATCTGTACTGTTGCATTTAGCCATGCATTTGTCGCTGTACTTAGTAACAAGAGCATAGCAAACCTGTAAAAGACTGTTCCAAACTTCATGCGTAACTTGCTAATTGACCCTGATTCAGATAATGGGAATCACATGGGTGGAGTGGAATCCCAGGAGTGAAAGGCAGCCCGGCTGTGTGTCCCTGGTAGTCATGGAGAATGTGTCAAGTGGATACGTGGCAAATTCTGCAAGAAGGCTGTAAGGTCAGTCTCCAGTCTGAGAAAGGAAAGTTGATATTGCTTAAAATGAAGTGGGATTTGGCGTTACTTACAAGGTATCAAACAGGTACTACAAAAACAGAACTATTTGACCCTGTAAGCTGATAGTGCTCAGGCTGAGATATACTAGTTTAGGGCATGCAACTGAAAAGAATCCAGCAGTTACAGAGCTGAGAAGGCAAAATGGACATCATTGACGTTGCCTCTACCAGAGAAAATGGCAAACCCCGAGCAGTATCACCTCTCTGGGGGTGGGGGTGGGGATTAGAGAAATTAAAGCCACCATTAAGGACTTGAAAGAAACGGAGGTAATTGTTCCTACCATGTCTCCCTTTAAGTCTTCTGCTTGGCCTGTGTGGAAGACTGACAGGTTATGGAGAATGACAGCTGACTCACAAACATAATCAAGCAATGACTCAAATTGCAGCTGTTGTGCCAGAGGTGATGTCCTTACTCGAACAGATTAGCATGTCTCCTGGTGCATGGTGTGCAGCTATTTATCTGGGAAATGCTTTTCTTTCTTTCTTTTCTATATTTGTTCGCAAAGGCCATTGGAAGCAATCTGCTTCCAAGTAGCAAGGGCAGCAGTACACCCTTCCAGTTCTGCTCCAAGGGTAGAGTAACTCTGCAGCCTTGTGTCGTAAGTGCAAGGATGTCGATCCCTTACTTCTTCCATAAGGTATTGGCCCACTAACTTGATAAAATTATGAATGAATGAGCTGAATGAACTGTATGAGAACTATATATCCAACCACTTTGGATTTGTTGATAAAGCATATACACATTCGAAGATAGGGAATAAATTTAACTAAAACTTAAGAGGTTTCTACTGTGATGAAAATTTTAGGGTTTGAGAGGCCCTGTGCCTCTCAAACAGAGATATTCCTTTTAAAGCGAAGAACAAGTTGTTCTATCTGGGCCGTCCTACCACCAATAAAGAAGCACAGAACTTAGTAGGTCTACTTGGATTTCGGTGGCAGCACATTTGGTGGCAGCACATTCCCCACCTGGGTGTGTTACTCCAGCTCATGTGCTAAGTGATTCTGGAAGCTGGTAGTTTGGAATAAGGCCTGGAACATCAGAAGGCTCTTCACCATATCCAGGCTGCTGTCCAGGGAGCTCTGCCACTTGGTCCATGCAATCCAGCAGACTTGATGGTACTTGAAGTATCAATAGCAGAGAGGAATGATCTTTGGAGGCTTTGGCAGGTTCCCATAAAGTGAATCACAGTGGGGGCCTTTGGTATTTTAGAGCAAAGTCATCTGCATAAAACTATTCTCCCGTTAAAACTATTCACACACACATACACACACACACACACACACACACACACACACACACACACACACACACATTCTATCAGTTCTGTTCCTCTAGAGAACTGTGACTAATACAACAGCTTTCTCCAAATGGGTAAAAATTGTGAAGATACTTGGTCCCAGGTAAATGCTCATTAAAGTGACTTCAGCAGAGGAAGGAAGGATAAGCAGGTTAGAGAAGGACTGACAGTGTTAGGAGTGGTTGATTCATATGATCAAGGAAAAATTGACTGCTTCTTACAATGGAGGTAAGGAAGACATTTGTCTGGAGTGCAAGAGAGCCTTTCGGGTGTCTGTTGGTGTTACTATTTTCTGTAATTATGGTTAATTGGAAACTATGACAATCCAATCCAGTCAGGAGGATAAATGGTTCAGACCCTTCAGGAATGAAAGTATGTGCCACCCATCGAGTTAAAGAAGCAAACTGCTGAAGTGCTTGCTAAGGTTGGAGGAAGATATAAATGCCAGCTAAGTCCCTGGTGACCAATTAGAGAAATGAGGACTGTAATTGACACGAGTGTTTTTGTCCTATTTGTTAAGAATATGCTTGTTCATACATTAGGTTAATATTTTGTGGCATTCTTTCTTCTGGTTCTGTATCATACAATGTCACATCAATTTCAATACTAGAGATTGTTATGAATCTATATATCGCATTTAAGCTATAGGACATTACGAGATAAAACAGTCCTGGAGAGATTTAGGTACCCAAGCTCTTTGGAGCTCAGATGACTTTCCAAATTCCACATGTTGGTCGTTGTCATTGCAAGATTGCTGTTTTCTCTGCTAGGTTTGATTTTGCTTTTGATACGATTGTTTATTTCCTGTGACCTTGTTTTATTCTTTTTTGGAATACGAATATATAGTTGGTACCACATTATGTAATTTGTTCTTAATCATTATAGGATTATAATGTTAGATAATAATTACATGTTAGAAACTTGAGGTTTATTATTATTATTATTATTATTATTATTATTATTATTATTTATTCTTCTCTCGTATAATACATCCCAAGTGCAGCTTCTCCTTCCTCCACTCCTACAAGCTGGCCCCACTGCTGCTCTCCCCCAGGTCACCCCTCCCCCTCAGTTTCCCTTCAGAAAGGAGCAGGCCTCCCAGGGACAATCAACCTAACATGGCACAACAAGATACAATAAATTCTCATATCAAGCCTGGACAAGGCATTTAAAGTGTTGGAATTAGTAGGAATTTGAAGGACATTTTAAAGTAGACTGTACTTTATATGATACAATAAACCTGAGATTTAGGGGAAAGGGGATGCGATCGTGGTTTTTAATAGTTATTTTAATGATTATTTTTAATATTGATTTGTTTGTTTATGTGTATATGTGGGTATAGCATACTGTGATGTGTGTGTGTGTGTGTGTGTGTGTGTGTGTGTGAGAGAGAGAGAGAGAGAGAGAGAGCTTGCTGGAGATTATGGTTTTTAAAGCGACGTTCCCATGTGTAATTTGACCAAGGGGTGGGTTATGGTGGTTGGTTTTACAGTTAACTTCTCATAAATTAAAATCACCTGAGTAGGAAGCTTCAATTAAAGAATTGTTCCAGTTGCCTTAATTGATGTGGGAAGACCCACCCCAAGTGTGGGTGGCACCTTCTGGTAGCAGCCTAGATGAAAAGTAGCATGGTTGAAGGAAGATAGTTTACCTTTCCTTCCTTGGTCTTCCCTCCTTGTCATCCAGGTGATTATCCCGTTACAGACGCTGCTGTCTCCTTCGCCGATATCAAAACCAGAGTATCCAGGCTTCCATTGTTGACTCAAGACCAGCTCCATGGACCTTCCAGCTTTTTGGAACCTGAGTGTGACCTCTGAGGCACCCAGCCTCATCGACTGAATGACTACCGGGTTGTCGTCCTCGCTAGTATGAGGTAACTATTGTCATTGCTTTACTGAAGGTGAATTTAAGAAATTCTTTGTATGTATATCCATGCTCTCAGTTCTGTACCTCTAGAGAACTCTAGTACACCATGAGATGAGTATGAGATTTCTAACTCCAAATGAGCCAATTCCTTGTGAATCTGTCCATATGTATTGTTAGCAGCTCCGATGGATTCAGCTGATAATCATCTGTATTCAGCTTGTTCAGCCATTCTAAACGACAGGCCTCTCATTTCCCCTCATATCCATTCTACTGAAACAAGTAGGCAAGTAGAAAATTCTATCATCTGTCTATATGAGTTTCATCAAATTTTGCCTCAAATTTTAGTCCATTGCTTCGGGAACTTCTAACCCTGCAGTAGTTTCGTCAGGCACAGTGATCTTTAAATCCCTGGGGATAACTGCACCGGGAATGCTAAGATGTATATAGTCAACTGACTTATCCCAAATTGCGGTACTGTTCCCTTGTGAGATAGGCTAAAGCACTCATTTCAGTGATTCTGCCCCTTATCATGCCTACGGTGTTGGATAGTGGTTACGTATTGAACAGTTGTGTCCCCTCAGATCCCTATGTGGACCCTCTAGCCCTTCAGGTGACATGGGAATATGGAGGTCTTCGGGAGTTGATTAGATTGTGAAGTTGGAGTGCTCATGAATGCAATTAGTAAGCAGACTTCTGAGGGAGGCACCAGGAAGTCTGCCACATCTTCGGTCACACGTGGACAGCAAGAAAGAAGGGCTGTCTATGAATAAGGATGAGCCATCTCTTACACCACAACAGCACCCAGCCCCCTGGTGTATGATAACTTGCTCTGGGGGTAACTCTAATTCCCTACAGTAGTTTGCTTAGTTCTTTCGTAGACATTTGTCAAAGGTCCTTTATTATTATTATTTTACCTTCTATTTTCCCAAAATCCATATACATATCTCTGCCTATGTCCCGGGTAGTTCATTTTTAGCTTGAGAAATCAATGACTATACAATGTAGCCATTGGATGTGTGAGATCGGGTAATGGACCCCTGGAGGGGGGCTATGGAGAGAAAACATAAGTAAGTTTCTTTTATTTTTCTTGCCCCATGTTTACTCTAAAGCTGTCCGGCTCACGCTGAGGAGGAAGCCCAAGCCTACAAGTGTGATTGTCATCTGTGCTGAGTTCCAGCCCAGCAGCCAAAGATAACAAACAACAGCAACAAAAAGTCAGGAAGAGAAAGAATTTGCAATGTTTATCCTCTCCAATTGAGATATAATTATGGGTTTATTTACAAAATAAAATGATAAAGTGCTCTGAACTTGGGGCGGGTCCAGTGGCTCTTTTTTGTTTTGAAGGAAAAGTAAAGTGGAGCTTTGGATGGGCGCCCTTGGGAACGGGCTCGCTGAAGCCTTTTGCCCTTTGCCTTTTGGCCTGAACTTCTATAACTCATGATTCATGAAGCCCAGAGCCTGGTTTCAGGTTTCTTGTAGCTGAGCATGCCTGGGCTTCTGATGGCACCATTCAAGTACACCCATGTTGGGGTGGGAAGCTGATCTTCATGAGAGGCCTTGTCTTCTCTGGTCCTCTTTGCAGCTATTTCTCTGTGTAATATGTGCTGCACTTCACAACTTCAGAGTGACGGTTGGTGACTCGGCTCTGTGGCACCAACTCTTGGTCCCATTCTGTTTTCTGGGATGCCCTTGTAGTGTTGGGTTTTCTCCCTTTCATCTCAGCACAGCACAACAATCTAGCAGCCAAAACCAACAGGTTGATTTTGTTGGTCATTGACATAATAGTCTCATGTTCTACTAACATAGCAGTTCCTTTGGTAGTTCAAGATGGCACTTAGTGTTACTTCATTCTCTGTGATGACCCTAAGTACTGTTTACACTTGGACCAGGGTCCTTTTACTCAGGGTTTCCCTTCTCTTTTCCATTTAGATCTTATCTCGGCACAGTTTGATTTCAATAAAATGAGAAGGTAGGAATTCAAGTGTAATTGGCTGGATTTTGCCCCACCCCATATCCTCACATGAAGTCCTAACCCCTAGTGTGACTATATTGGAGTAAGGGAATATTTCTAGAAAGATGAAATCATAAGTGTGGGATCTTGATCCAATAAGAGTAGTGTCTTTATAATAAGAGACATCAGTGAGCTCAGCCCCTCAGTCTGTGTTGATACAGTGAGAAGTTACCATCAAACCAAGAAGGCCTAATGAGAAAACACAGTGGCAAGAGCATTCAGCATAGACTCCATGCCCGCAAATTCTTGGAAGCCACCCATCCTTCTGCTATCCCCGATAGGACACTATGGAGTTAGGCTCTTACAATCAGTAGAATTTTTCAGACTGGTTCCTTTCACTTAGTGCTATGCATTCAGACGTCCTTCACCTCTTTTCATACCTCAGTGTGTGACTTCTTTTCATCATTGCCTACTGTCATGTCACTTGACTACACAAATGCTTGTTTATTTATTTGCTGAAAGATATCTTGTTTGCTTTCAATAAAGATTTACATGCAAGTTTTGTGTAGACATAAATTCTGAATTCATTTGTATAAATATAAGAATGTGATCGTGGGCTTTGTGATAACAGCATGTTTAGTTTCTGAGGAACTTCCTTGCTGTCTTCCCAAGTAACTACAACATTTTGTATGTCCAGTGAATGAGAGTTCCTTTGCTTTACATCCTGATCGTCATTGGTTATTGCTGGTGTCTTGAGTTTTAGTAACTGAGCTGGTTAGTTTTATGCAACCTTGACATAAGCTAAAGTCACTTTGGAAGAGGGGAACTCAACTGAGAAACTGGCCACATCAGATTGGCCTGTAGTGTATTTTCTTGATTGGTGACTAATTTGGGAGGGGTCCCTCACTGTGGGTGGTGGCACCCCTAGGCTGGTAGTCCTGGGTGTTATAAGAAAGCCTGTTGAGCATGTCATGGGGAGCGAGCCAGTAACTCCATGGGCTTTACATCTGCTCTTGCTTTGAGTTTCTGCTCTAGCTTTCGAGAAAGATTACCTCCAATAAGATGAAATAGACTCTTTCTTCTCCAAATTGCTTTTGGTCATGTGTTTTATCACAGCGACAGAAACCCTAAGACAGTCATTCTAGCAGATGTACAGAGGCAGATCCGTATTTCCATTTGAAATTATCTCATGCTATATGATGTTAAATGTATTTTCATTCACTACCTGTAGATTTTTGCTGAGAAGTCAATTCAGATCTTTCGTCTGTGTTGTTTCTAGTTGAAGTTGTTCCCTTAGTACTATGCCTTAAGAATTATTTCCTCAGTTTGGATACAAGTCCTTTATTCGACATGTGTTTTGCAAATATTATGTAATTGGTGGCTTGTCTTTTTATTCTCAAATAGTGTCTTTTGCAGTTTTAAAACTCACGGAAGACGAACTATTCAGATTTTATTTCAGGGAATGTTTTCTTGGTTTTGTGTCTAAAGAAATCATTGCCAAGTTCACTTAGGTTTAAGTTGTAGTGCCTGCATTTTGTATTTATTACTACTATTCTTTCTGAGTTAGTTTCTGTGAAATGTGTAAACTTACTTTATTTTTCTTCTTTGCTCCATGAACCTTTTATCTTCCTTCTTCTCTGTGCCTCGCCTTCCCCTTTGTCTCCATCCTTTCCCTGTCCCTCCTTCCCTTCCTTCTTTTCCTTCTTTTCCTCTTCCTTCCATCAACTTGTTTAAGCCTTTACAAAGAAAATCTTTTATTATAACAGACTTACTTAAAAGTTGATCACAAGACGTAGCCACTCAGCTGCTAACAGCATATATAACCTTAGCATAGTTCAAAACTGAGGCATTAATGGTGATTTATTAACCAAATGCGCACACTTCTGTGTATTCTCCACAGATGTCCCTTTTCTGGCTCAGGGTCCAGTTCAGGGTCCAAGGCTGCACTGGTCATTTTGTCTCCTCAATCTCTTCCTTTCTGGGAGGGATCCTGATTCTTTTCTTTTTTTGGAGAACACCACATATGCATTCTGGGGGTGTTCCTCCGTGTTCCTATCACTATCCAGACACCTAACAGAAAGAGTCAATGAAGAGATGGTTTATCTTGGTTCATAGTTACAGTTCATTGAGGTGGGGAGTTCATGGCAGAGCATAGCAGCTCACCTCACAATGGCCAGGGAGCAGAAACAAGTGTGCCTTTTTCGGGGGGGCTTTCTTCTCCCCACCTTTTATTCCAACCATGCCCACAGCCTGTGGTTGGCACAGCTAACATTCAAGGTAGATCTTCTTTCATTAGATAATCCTTTCTGGAAACATCCTTAAAGACACACTCAGAAGTGAGCTTGGCTAATCTCCCAGGTACTTCTCACCGTAATTGAACTGATAGCCACACCGTGTTTATTTGCTGTGTTCTTGTCACTGTAGTCATTCCTTAGACTCAGCTGGCCACTCGTGATAGGTTAGCGTTGGAATGGCGGTCCTCACCTGAGCCTCACACTAGGTCATGCGTGCTGACATGTCTCGTGACTGGGGTTGTAAACATCAATCACTGAGATATAGAATGACCTTATTGTAAAACTTTTGTTTCCCCTTCACATTTAATGAATATTTTCGGATATAAAGACGAAACCATTCAAGCACCCCATTTCCTCTGATTATTTTACCCTCTCATTTTAACATCTATCCATTTCCTAGCCCACTTGTTTATTTGTTTCTTTGTTTATTTTTATGTTTTAGGTACCTGAGTGTTTTCCTGCATGTAGGTAAATGCACCACGTGTGTGTGCCTCGTACTCTCAGATCCCCTGGAACGGGAATTACAGATGGCCCACTCAGAGACGAACCTTGTTTTCTTGATTCCACAGCTTTCTTCACATTCTTTTCCTTTTTACATCTCATTTAGATGTCATCCACCACAGGTAATTGGTTTCCTTAGTTTAGGGATTTAACCACACAACTGAATACATGCGAGTATATTTTTATTCCCACTTCAGGGAGTGGTTTTTGCATTTTGGGTTTTTTTTTTTTGGTATTTTGTATTAATTGACATAAAAAAAAAACCCTATTCTGTGCAGTGCCATAAGCCATGAAGAGAGTTACAAGAAAATAGTTTTGAAATCTCAGTGGTTAAATATATTTACACACAGCTTAGGAATCACTGGTTACACGCTCGTGTTTATGCTAGAGAAAGGCACACTAGGAGACAAAAAGAAGAGAAACCGAGGACCAGGATCTGGGGGGCAGTTTGCACGCATCCAGGTTTCGCCACCCTGTAAGATCGGAATACGGGAGAGGATTTCTCAGAGTGACAGATGTCTACGGAAAGGAAGGCCCTGTGTTCCTGGAGACAGAGCACATGGAGAGGAGAAGAAAGCCCATTCGAGGCTGAAGATGTGACATGGGCTTAGGGAAGCAGGTGGAGTGAGTGTTTCAGAAACAGCAGACTATGCATTTTTCTCTCCTTCCTACCTATTTTTATTAATTCTTAATTTCATATATTATATTTTGAACATTTTTATCCCGCTCTCCCCTGTCTCCTCCCAGACCCACCCTGACAACTTTTTGTCCTGTTTAAAAACAAAAATGAAAATACTGTGTCCCGTTAGTGCTGAGGTCAGACAACATCTGTGGGAGTCAGTTCTCTCCGCCATGTTAGTCCTTGAAACCTCCATGTATACGTTGCAGGCACGTTAGCCCTGCCTTTCACACACAAATGTATGTCTGTTGGATGGGTATACACATGCACATACGTGTTTGCTTGTGAAACTATTATGTAAGTGCATAAAGATCTATCTCATGGTCCTAAATTAATGAATTGAAATTAACCTTGCTCCTTTCAAAAATTTCCATAGATTAACAGATACTTGTCTCAGGAATTATGTAGCCAGTACTTCAAAGGCACATTGTGAATTATTTTAAAACTAAAATCCTACATTTTTTATTTTAAACTTTTACTCAGGGGCTGGAGAGATGTCCCAGACTTTAAGAGCACTCGTTCTTCTTATAGAGGACCAAGGTTCAGTTCCTAGACCCGTATCAGGCAGCTCCTAACCACATGTAACTAGAGGCCCAATGAATCTGACGCTCTCTTCTGGCCTCTGGGAGTATCTGCATACACGTGTTTCATATGCAAACATTCAGGTACACACACACACACACACACACACACACACACACACACTTCTAAATGTACTAAATAAAACTAAAAGTTTTGCTTAGTGATGTGGTTTTATTTCACCAATACAAATGCCAAAAGTAAAGACTCTGTTTTCTCTCTAATACACAGTTCAAATGTGCACCAAACCCCTTCAAGAAATCTTCATTGAACCCATGTTAACACAGATAGCATCAGAAGATTTTTTTGTTTTTCAAGATAAGACAAGGTCCCAATATTCTGCACATACTGGGACAGTCTCATGGAATAAAACATCAACATAGTTATCTAATAAAATCCTTTCCAGGTGAAATTGGGAATAAAAATAATTCTAGGTACGTGAAGAATCATACATGACAGTTCCCCTGAAGTGGTCTACAATTCCAGGAGTTGCATCTGAACTGTGACAGTCCCTTTCATCAAGGTACCGATTGCCCTTGCTCTGACCCCAGACCCCAGAAATCTGTTCAACTGCATGTTTCCAATAATCTTGCTAAGACAGAACCATAGCCACATTCTTAAGTGTTTCAAAAATTTTAACTTTCCATGGCTTATAAACTTGTGAACCTTTAGAAAAATGTTCTATTTGCTTGCAATCTCGTGTCTTTCTTCTTGCATATAATATTCAAAGGGAACAAGCTGCATTACAGTCAAGATCCCGGGAGGTCTTTTTGTACTAAGATGTATTCCATAATTAATAGAAAGAGGTAGCAAAAGTACTGGGCCTGACTACCAGTTTGCATATTTATTGATAACATTATCAAAACTAATGTTCTTTTCCACTGAGAAACGGTTCACAGCGCCGGACACTGCGGGTCTTCATGATTCTGCGCTCAGCATCACCTGGTTGAATTTATGATTTCCCTCCCTGGCAATGACTTTGCACTCTGGTCTATAGCAGTGCTGGGTACTCACCTCTCCAGAAGCTTCAGAGACAGCATGTGCTTAACTCGTTTCAGAAGAGAGGCCAGTGAGTTCTTAAGTCAGTTTCAGCTTCAAAATCTCCACTGTCACCACTCTCTATATAAGCGTGGGAACCCAACTGTTGAGCCGCCACGCCTTTGGAATCCTGTCTTGCAATATCCCTTAGCCCCTTGTTTGTGCCCTGCAGGTTCTTCCACGTTCTCCTCGAGGAAATGCACTGTTTCATGGCTGTTGGCAGTTGGTTTGTCTTCTGACTGCTGAGGAGTCTGGAAGCTGTACCGAGGAACAGAGTAGCATCTTCTGGGCCTTAGTGTTTCTTCCACGGTCAGTGTGGTCCTTTCTCTAGGGCTGTAGCACCTCAGTTCTTTCCTGGCAGTGCTACAGACGCAACGTTTATGTCCCTTCCAATGTGCACGCTGAGACACAATCCCCACAGCAGCGCTGTGAGGGTGCGAGGCTTCCCGTGAACTTGTCAACATGCCAGAGAGATTTCAGCGAGTTTTCTTGCCTTTTTCCCCTATGTGGTCTTACAGCTTCCTTGCATCTATGAGCCAGCTCTGCAAACATGGATGACACCCCTCCTACCCTCCCTACACTCCTCCCAGCTCTCCCCATATCTTCCCTCTCCTCCAGATCACACTTTTTATGGTTGTTCAGGCTACGGACTTTGGCTCCAACGTTAGCACCAGAGTGCTTGTGGCCTTCATTGAGGTAAAGGGACCTGCCCTCTTCGGCCATAATGTCAGTACCAATTCCCGAGTGTCTCAAGGTCAAGTTCAAGGCCCGGGAGGGGGTTAGCACAAATGGCTGCTGCAGAGGTCACATCAGAGCACCTTCTCAAGTTGCATCGTCAGGGGGGTCTACCCGTGGCATACAATTGGTGGCATGATGCTGGTGTCTTATGATGGTGACGTCTTCCAGGGGAACCTTCCTTTCAGACTTCCTTATCAGCTTTTCTACCTTAAATATGAGCTGTCTACATAAAATATATATCAGTCAATTATAGTACTTCTTACAGCTCAGAATCCTGGACTTTCGATGGTCCTGCTGCTTCTGGGGACAGAGTGTGGAATGCCAGGACCATTTGGTGTTGGTGCTCAAAGCACCAGATGATAGGAAGGATGGTTCATTGCCCTTCAAGTCATCTTGACTGTCAGATCTACTATCTCAGGGGCAGTACTTGTGTCAAAGGAACCCTTATTTTACTTGATAATGACCCCAAACCCCAAATGAGTGGGAGTGGAAAATCTATTATACTTTACCTTCAAAATCATTCTCTTTTATTATCAATTATTGTCATGTGACTAATTTTCAAATTAAATACTCATAGTTACAGCTTTATAGAATAGACAGTACATACTATGTAGAGTCTGGTACTATCCGTATGGTCAAGAATCCACTACAGTCTCAGAATGTGCCTCCTGCAGACAAAGGAGCGCTCCTGTGTTGACTTAGAGGTGAACTCAGTACTAACCCTATTGACAATTGCTTCCCAGTAATCAGTGTTTCTCTGCTGCAGGAGCTGGCCATGGGAATCAAGTCAAATGAGGCCTCTGGATTAGCATCCGTAGCCTTATCTGAACTACTGGAAGCCCCGTGGCCTGTGAGAGCCGAGCTGGCCACGATGCACCCTGCTTTCCCACTGAGATTTATGTCCCTTCTGCTTAGGTTGGAAAGGATGAACAGTTAACCTTCATAGTCCCTAGCTGGCGGAGTTCTCAGCTTGGAGGAAAGGATACATGGAAGAGGAACGAGAACACTTACACTGCACTTCCCAACCTCGGGGAAGCCTGTGCTTAATCTCATCCTATCTGAACAGGTCAAACATCCAGAGAGCAGCTTGCTTTTTATGGATTCCTGCACATCCTGAAATAAACAGAAGTAAACACTGGGGACCATGCAAGCTTCCCTGGAATCAGCCACAGCTTGGAGCTCGACAACTGCTCCAGATGGGATCAGGTGGGGGAAAGGCAGCTACTGGCAAGTGGTTCCCATTAGGAAATCAATACAGCTCCGCTGTCAATGGCCTCCCTCCACTATGGATAAGTTTCCCACTCATAGGGAAGGCAACCCAAGGAAACTGTCTTCAGGCAGAAGCAAACCATTAGTGGTGCTTTGGGTCTCAGCAGATCCAGAAGATCTACTGAGCCAGAGCAGTGAGCCATCAGCTCCCTCCTGATTGTGGACACAATGGAGTGGTTTTGATGCTCAACACCTGTTGTCAGGGGGAAGTTCAGATTCCATCCTTCACCATGACTGTATAACACACTGCTGAGGTTACAGGGACCAACCATAAAAACATAAGACTGAAAAGAATCCACAGACGAGTCCTTCGTAGAGCTCAGCCTGTATGTTCCCTGATGTGCTTTGGAAAGGTGCATTATGTCAAAGCGCCCCAATTTCCTTTCCTGATGTGCCCTTTCCACTACTTCCAGTCCTCTCTCCAGGTGACCCCATTTTCTCCCAAATTCCATTGGTACACCAAGTAGGTAGAAAGTTGCATGTGGAATTACTTTCTGTGTTCTGTATTTTGTACCATCCGTGAATGCTGGCTGACCCCAAGCAGTGCATCAGGGAGAATTTATGTGTCCAGCTCAGCTTCCACTCTTCCAGATTCTCTGCTTCCCTCAATGGTATCTACACAGACAGCTCTTTCTCGCTCATGCCCTCTACAAGTGGTCAACCCCCTCCCATGAACATGAGTAGGGTAATGCTTTTACAGCCAACTTTCTTTTCTCCCAGACCTCAGTGTCTCCAAGGGGTTATTTTGGCCCTTTCACAACTGGCCTTCCCTATTAGCCTACTGTAGCTGCACAGTACACCCTCAGGCAGAAACCAGTTGCCTTTGCAATGCTAGTTCTGAGACAAGAGTATCGCAGTGTTCCTGTGCTATCCCAGTGTTACTATGTTATCCCAGAGTTCCTGTGCTATCCCAGGGTTCCTGTGCTATGCTAGGGTTCCTGTGCTATCCCAGAGTTCCTGTGCTATCCCAGGGTTCCTGTGCTATCCCAGGGTTCCTGTGCTACCCCAGGGTTCCTGTGCTATCCCAGGGTTCCTGTGCTATCCCAGAGTTCCTGTGCTATCCCAGAGTTCCTGTGCTATCCCAGTGTTCCTGTGCTATCCCAGAGTTCCTGTGCTACCCCAGGGTTCCTGTGCTACCCAGGGTTCCTGTGCTATCCCAGTGTTCCTGTGCTATCCCAGAGTTCCTGTGCTACCCCAGGGTTCCTGTGCTATCCCAGAGTTCCTGTGCTATCCCAGTGTTCCTGTGCTATCCCAGTGTTTCTCTGTTCAGCCTTTACTTCCTTTCCCCCCTGGGCTTTCGTCAGCACTGTTCTGAGTGTCTAATTACTACCATGTGCCTTCAGTAGCACACACTCTGGCCTCTTCCCTTCTGCCCTCATGCTTACATCACTCCTACAGCCACACTCTTCATACTGACCCACAGTGCCCTGCGCTTTCAGGTCAACCTAGACTCTCCTAGTCAGTGACTCTGTGTGACATGGTGTCTCCCAGTGTTGTGGTCAGCATCAGGCTTACCTCTTTGTAGTACTCAGCTGTGGACCTTCAGTTTTCCCTTTTCTTTGTTGGTCCTTTTCCACCTTGCTGCTTACTTGCTGTTTCAGACAGCTAAATGCAGCTTGCTGGAAGAATGTACCATAAGCAGTGACTTCACACAAGCGGAATGCATTGTCTCGTAGTTAAGGGGCCAATTCTCATGGGTTCACAAGCCCCTTGCTCTCAGACCCCCAGGACAGCCTGTACTTTCTCTTCCTAACTTCTGATTGTGGCTGGAAATCTTCAACCTCTACCCACAGCTTAGTCACTGATGTCTGCCCTGAGTGTCCCGGGACATTGGATAATAATCAGAAATAAGGATATATTTAATAGTCCCTCTTCCTGTCTTGTAGTTGAAAGAACTAAACTCTACCATGTAGTAGTATATTTTATCCTTTTAATTTATAGTCAATCAAATCCAACTATCCATGAAGCAACAAAAAATGGTTACCACAGTCCACTGCCACACCTGGCTCTCTCTTTTTTCATGCTTCTCTCAGTGAGCCATGTCCTCATCCTCTCTGGAAAGAATCACCTATGCATCCTCCTCCTCCTCCTCCTCCTCCTCCTCCTCCTCCTCCTCCTCCTCCTCCTCCTCCTCCTCTTCTTCTTCTTCTTCTTCTTCTTCTTCTTCTTCTTCTTCTTCATGTGTACCTGAGTCCTACACTCAACAGAAAGAGCAAGGGCTTTATGCATCTCTGTAGCACCTGATCCAACAACAGAAAATTCCAAATACAGATTGAACACTCTGCAATGAGAGAACCCTCCCATGAGGAGCCTGGGCATCATATTCCCATGAGACCCATGACAAATGTGCCTCTGTATAGAAAACTAAAGACATTCAGGTAACAGTCAATTCCTGCCAATCTCTCCCCTCCTCTCTCAGCTCAAAGTTACCCTTTGTCAAATCCACAGTGTACTCTGTGGAGTATTGTTTAGCCTTAAAGGAAAGAAACTCCTGGCACATGATAAGAAATGAATGAATCTTAATACGCTATGTCAAGAGAAATAGGTTGGTCACATGTTATAAGGACACATGTTATATTATTCTCTTCATACAAAGTACCTGCTGTCAAGCTCAGGGCTACAGAAAGTGAGGCTCTGATTGCCATCTTCTATGGAAGAGGGTTGAGGGGTTATCATTGGAAAGAACCAGTGTTTGTTTGGAAAGCTGATGGCCTCCGGAGCTGGCTGGGAGACAGAGTCACACAGAGAGGACACACTGAATGTCCCGGAGCCAGTCACGTAGTTGTGGTCCCGAAGCTAAGAGCCATCCAAGTGGAAGGTAAGATGGTTGTAAGAAGGAAACTAAAAAGGAAAACAGCGATATGGGTGGGGTGAGAAAGTCCTAAGGATGTATCCTAAGGCGCTGCGGTCACAGAAGAGTGACTTTTTTCTACTCTGTTGCTGAACTAATGACAAATGCGGTTGAAAATGTAGGCAAAAGTGCCGCCTGGGTGGTAGCTGATGCTTGATCTTCTGTCTTCCCTCTTGGACTCACTGAAATGAGAATTCCCAGGCTCAGCCTCAGGGGTTGCATGCATTCTGTCTTGGGGTACATCTGACAAGCTGCCCAGCCCATCTTTGTGGAGAGGACAGTTGAGAAGTGGGGAAGATTGGGACGCGCTTGGCTGTAGCTCAAGGGAGCACCTCTTTCCACAACAGTGGAGAACGGCTGCTGGCTAGATGCTGAGCAGAACATGTGATGCTGCCGGGCTTCCATGTTCTGAGGAAATCCTGGCTTGCGTATGAAATGGAAACTTTGCAGCTTTGTTTTATTCATGACTGTTGCAAGAGTTTCCACATTTGCCAGAGGAAACAGTGGCCAGAAATAAAACACATGAAGAGTGAGGGATGTATCTCTTTCTCTCCCCACACATGGGCAAACCATTAAAATGGATACAGCTTGACAGCTCACGGCTCAGGTGCTCCGTGGCTGCTGGACGCAACCTTTTCTTTTTCCTTAGTCATGAGGGAAATGAAATGTTCTCCA